>JAZKJV010010000.1:0-600000 GCA_037367405.1 Ottelia alismoides | reverse complement strand
TCAGGATGGCATATTGTTTAAACATATATAGGGTTAGTGTTGTGAATAATCATTCTTTCTTTTGTCTATAATGCATTTTAACTCCTTTTCTCTTTATTCACTTTTATTTTGTTACTTACATATTATATTTTCTCTTAAATTTATAAAATCAACTTAAAATACAAAAAAAATAATGACTTTTTTATACAAGTCAATTTGACTTATATTTTATCTCTATTATTTCCATCTTTTCTATTTCATAAACTAAATATAAAAATATATCCAAGTATATAATATTATTGATGATAAATTGTTGAAGTCGAGGTATTAATTTGTCTTATTTATTTAATTGCTTTTCGCATGCTTTTTATCTCTTATTCCTTTTTGGATATCTTGTAGAATTATGTTAGGATTTATTTCTCAAAGTTTTATCAACAAATATTATCACTTGTGTCCTATAGATTTTTCACAAGATTTTTGAGTGTTTGATTTATTCAATGAGTATATTTTATCTATTTAAAAATTTAAAAATATATGCATGTAGCCCTTACTTTGCTTAATAGTCATCGATTTTTGTTGGACTTTTTTTCATTGTTTAAATAGTTGAAAAATCATTTCTTCCTTTTCGCAATCTTGTATTTTTAATTTACTCATATTGTCTCAAAAACATACCCGAATAATATTATAGCTCACTCTCATTTATCTACCACATATCCAAAAGGCATTTAGCGATAACTAATGTAGAGTTTGAAATCCAAAAACCCAAAACATTAGAAAATATATAAAAATCATTAAAAAATCATATAGTATAAAAACTAAAAGACAAGGTTATGTTTTCTTCTTTTTGTTTGTATCTATCTTGAAATATAATGGCGCAATTTTAGGACTTTATTTTGAGCCATTTGTAGTAATTTTTTCGACTATCCTATTTGCCTTAATTTTTTCATAGCGTAGAGTTGTCTATTTTATTGTATTTCTTGCATTTTATTATTCATACAAATCCATAAAATATGGGGAAAATATATATTCCATATTTTTGGTTATTTTCCTTTGTTTTTCTTTGGTGTGTTATTCGTATTTTTGTTCCACAATGATATTCTCTCTCCTATTGTCGTTTTCCCTCTCCTAGCTATTGTATTCTTATTATATTGTATATACTTGTCTTGTGTCTTGTTGTGTTTCACCGCATGCTTTTGTTGTTGAACGAACTTCAATACTTGAAATATAAATCAAATAAAAATAAAACTTCTTAATCAGTGCTCCTTATATTCGACTAGGGATTACTTCATCTTGGTTAATAAAACAGAATTGAGTGTGTACTACAACTTGATATTTTTTTAACTCTGCTCAAAACCGCTATCAACAACATGTGGTTTACCAGCATAAGAACCACCGACATATATTATATGATGTACTGCACTACTACACGATAAATCAAGGTATAACAAAAAGCATAGTTATAAGATCTTTAAGTATATGGCATCACTAATTCTAAGTTTCAAAACTGATACATTATCCAAATGAGATAAATGGGCACTCCATCTTATAGTATTCGTTGAGACTTTTCCTACGAGTTTGAGAATATCAAAATCCAAATTCGGGAGCTCAAGTTATGGACATTGAATGAGACCTGGTCGGGTTCCATTTTAGATCCGAACCAAGATCCCGATCCGGATTCGTACCACATAAAAGCAACTTTTGATTGCCACCAAAACCCTAACCCTTAGAGTATCCACATCGCAGTCTCTCCCCCTCACTGGAGACCTCCTCGGAGCTTGCTGAGTGCATCAGATTGATGACCAAAAGCCACCACCATACGGAGGAGGTCAAGGTCATTCTCGTTTGCGTGTGTTCGTCGTCATCAATGCACCATATGTGTCATTTTTCCACGAGCAGGGGTACTAAGGAGGCAAGTTTTGAGGTAATGATATTTCCCTTCCTCTTGCTTCCAGTTTCACGTGTTTTAGTCATACCTATGTGCGTGCATATCCTTAAAACCAAAAGATATGGGTTACATGTTTCATGTCTCAAGAGTATTTTCTTGTCCTGCTTTGAAACGAGAATGGAGTGATGTAGAATACCTGGTGCATGTGTGGAAGGCTGCACTTATCAAATGAGTGGATGCATGCTAACATCTTAATTATTTGAGGGTTCAAACATATTTTCTAAGAATACGTATTCTACTATTTTGGGAGGAGAAGTCTCCATTAAATAGAGCCCTCAATAAGCTTTCCAACGCAACCAAGAATCTCTCAATTGGAGTTGTGTAGCTCTCAATATCAATTTTGAAAGTTGGGTAAAAATCATAATATTGTAGTACATGGAGCAATAACACAGCAAGAGACATAGCAGGTCATTTCATGGTAGGATATAGGTAACATTGTCATCGTTATGGGTAATGTTGCAAACGTTAAGTCACATGTATGGGGACACCTTAGACATGCCGATAACATTACCAACATTATGGGACAATGTTGCCAACATTAAGTCACATACAACATGTCACCTTATGGGAGACTGCACCGCAACAGGTCATCTCATAGCCATAGCAGGTTGGCTACATCATGTCACCTTATGACATGTTGCACCATAGTATGTCATCCTATAGCCATAGCAGGTCGGCCACAACATGTCACCTTATGACATGTCGCACCATAGCCAGTCACCCCATAGCAATAACAGGCCAGTAACAAAATGTCACCTTATGGTAGGTTGCACCATAGTAGGTCGTCCCATATCCATAGCAGGTCGGTCACAGTAGGTCACCTTATGGCAGGTTGCATCATAACAAGTCATCTCATAGCCATATAAGGTCGATCTCAGCAGGCCACTTTGTGATAGGTTGCACCATAGCATGTCGTCCATAGCCCATAGCATGTCGACCATAACAGGTCACCTTATGGCAGGTCACTCATAGCAGGTTGCACCATAGAAAGTCACCCCATTGCCCCTAGCTGGTCATTCCATGGTAGGATACCTTGTAGACATGCCAGTAATATTGCCAACACTATGGGTAATGTTTCCAATGTTACGTCACATCCAACATGTCACAAATATTTACATCAGGACACCATTTTGATTTCATGACATCTTTCTCCTTTGAGACGAGTATGCAAAGTAATAAATTCACGTGTTAAGGGAATCTAAAATCAAAATCACGAGAGTACCAATGACCAAACTCCTAATACATCATGAGATGATAATATCTTTGTAACTATGATCTGTGTTATGTCTAATATGGTGAGATTTCACGATGACAAGGTAGTATGGAGTTAGATGCCACTGAGGGAGGGGCATGCACCCTGTGGCCCCATGTAGAAGCTTAGATGATCGCAGTCCCAACAGATTGTTGGTCGAGGGACATACTATTTGGTGTGCTGATGTGCCTTTTTTACAGTGTACAACCTCAGTTTCAGAAGTGTGGTGCTGAGTAGTTGTGGTTGATCATCTGGGTTTCGCTTCTTTCACTTAAGGGTGACACTTAAATACTTGTTGATGTAGGTTGCATTGATTGGTATTCTAAGTGATAGCCCTAAGCGCGGAGTTCCAGAAGTTGTGGGTTTTATTTGAAGGAGGAGGATCAGAATGATTTCAAGACTATAGACTTTCCAACGGTCGGTTACAGGCCGGTTAATGGGTTGAGATGCGGTAAAGTGTGGGATTACATGATTTGTATCATTGGTAACTAGTGGACGGGTTGGGAACTTATTAGGATGCTACATTTCATTGCATGCCTACGGAGGCATCCCAACCCTAAGGATCAATGCCTTAGAGTCATAGTGTGAGGTTTCACGTAAACCAAGACCACAGACTATCCACGATGTTGGTATTATCAGGATAAAGGTCAAATATTCTAACTACTCAGTTATAGTGTGTTTTGGGTTTTACACAGTTACCTGCTTTTGTACACTTCTAGTTTCTAGCATTTCTTTGATTAAGTTGTTTAGCATCATATTAGTCAACTTTGTTCATGATGCACCTACTTTTGTGAATCTGGCAGGTTGTCAGTAGCAGCCGCAACGGTGAGTGGCCTGGTTCAATTCTTCTATTGCTCGTATAGTGACTTTTGTAATTATACATTTTATTATATATTTCTATTCTCGTTATTTATATCATTTTGTGAGATATTGCATGCATATGTGTATCGATATTTTAGGTGTACATGTATGTTATATTTTGTGGACATGGTAGCATGATGTATGTTTAGGAAAAAAGTTTATTGCATTTTTAACTATCTTTTATGCTATAATACTATCTAAATTTTTTACTTCGAATGTGGGATTGCATACGTGGATTGGATTGTCAAGTATCCGGGTCCCGAGGGACATGCGCGTCACAAGAGCTCACTTGACATTGTCATTAAATCAGAAAACCCTACCATGAATTGGGATTATGAGGAAATATCATGGTTTGTTTAATACAAATACTCCATTGCATAATGCAGCCACAACCTGAAAAATTTACACATGATCATGTGTGGATTGGATAATAAAAAAATGTGGTCAGTATTTTTCAATAGAATGATGTACCGAGTATACTTGTTTAAGTTATGAACCCTTGTAGGATGGGTATAAAAATGATCATAACTCACTGTGTATTTCTTTCCTATGAAGAGAGCCTTTATGATCGTCAAAAGTATGACAACATGAAACAAGAATGTTGATCACAAGATCAAAATGATTCTCCCTTACTTGTCTTCGAAAATTTCACCTTTTTTGTAGTGAAAATGCATAGATAAAAAACAAGATGAGTGGATTTAACTTAGCATACCTAATGACATATGGGTTGGACGTCTACATTCTTATGACCATGTTCATCCTCACGATCATATTCATTTGCATGTACCTGAATCCCTACAATTTTGAAGAAACTAGAATTGAATATGCTTTTAATAATAAAAAGAAGAGTAAATTACAAAAAAGTTCCTGAACTATACACCTGATTTCATTGTCATACCTGAACTTTAAAAAGTAACAATGTGGTACCTGAACTTTCAAATTTATCGCAATGTGGTCCTTCACCATTGAAATTTAGTTGATTATTTCGTCTTTTTAACCCTAAATTTCAATAGTTATGGACCACATTGAGACAAATTTGAAAGTTCAGGTACCACATCGTTACTTTTTAAAGTTTAGGTATGACAGTGAAATCAGATGTATAGTTCAGGAACTTTTTTGTAATTTACTCTAAAAAGAATAGCACCTCTAAATTAGGGTTGGGCATGGGCCGGGCTGGGCCGGGCCCTGAAGGGCCCAGGCCCAAGCCCATCTTAATAGTTCGGGCCTTGGGCCGGGCCTAGGCCCGCAGTTTTTGTAATTCTTCGGCCCAAGCCCAGGCCCGGCCCAACTTCTTCGGGCCGGGCTTGGGCCGGGCCGGCCCATCTGCAGGAATGCATATGTATAGCAAACAAATTGTGCAATTACGAAACTCATCAAAATTGTTGATGATTGAGCATCGATTCTTATTGATCTAAAAAAAAGCACATGAACACATGCTAAACTTCTTCGGGTATTAATTTTAGGGTTATTGGATTCGATACATGAAGGTTCGGCATAATACATGAAGGTTCGGCTAGGGGTAAATGGTAAATGTGACACACATCCAAACCCATTAGTCATCAAGAAAATGCAGAGTATAAAAATGATATCTGTTACCTGAATGCCGCTGATCAACATGCAGAAACCTGGAAAACGCATGGGTCGAAGAGACAATATAAAGTATCTACAACTGTTGCAAGCAAAACTTAGATTCTGCAGAGCATTCTTTCCTACAATGATCATTCACGACATAATAAGAGTCAAGGGAGGTCGCCGATATAATAAGGCAAGGGGAGTGAGTGGTTCAGGAAAAGAGTCACGCTAGTGAAGATGAATGAGACAGTGTGGACAAAGAAAATACCTTCAACTTCGAATATCATCATAGCATGCAATAGAAGTAATTTGATCCCCATCAGACTACAAAAACAAGGAAAGCGATTCTATCTTCTGCTGATCAGTCAAGGAAGGATCTAAGAATAAAAAGACAAATGCTCAAAAAGGTCAGGGAGACAATCACTATAGTGGGACGATAACCTAAATGGGGAATATCCATTAAAAGAAAAAATTTCCCACAGTTTGGAACTCCTTTATTAATAAAAAAAATTCACTCTAACCCAAGGATATACTCCTTTTAAAATCACGAGAATCTTAGAGGAGCTTAACCAGCCTGGATGGACAAAGGAAACTTCTTGATCGCCCGTGCAATCATCAGCACCGTGCTTGGGCAGAATCATGGCCGATGTTGTGGGCGGAGCCTTGGAGTTGGAGGAGCACGAGGGAGCGGTGCTGCGGTAGGGATGGCGAGCGCGGGCTCTGGAGAGGGAGGTAGGAGGCGCGCTACTCGTGAGGGATAATCGGGTTAGGGCAAAAGGTAGGGTTTTGCCAAAAGGGGTTCGGGTTAGGGCAAAAGCCAAAAGGGGCTAGCTGAGTAAGGGGAGGGGTCTTGGGCCAATTCTCGGGCCAGGCTACTCGGGCCAACATCGGGCCAAATCTCGGGCCAATTCTCGGGCCGGGCCTCGGGCCAATTCTCGGGCTAATAAACGGGCCGGGCCTCGGGCCAAGTCGGGTTGGGCCGACCCAGGCCCGAGCCCGGCCCAAACTAATTTTGGGCGGAGATTTTAGGCCCTGGCCCGGCCCATTGCTCTATTGGGCTTGGGCCGGGCTGAGTTTTTTGGGCCGGGCTACGGGCTGGGTCGGGCCGGCCCAGCCCAATGCCCATCCCTACTCTAAATTACAACTTCATTGACTACTTAAATAAAGGATGGATATGCATATCAATGCATGTACTGAAGAAAATATCATGACAAAAAATACCACCCTTCACTGACATAATTGAATAAGTCAAATGTATAAACATCTAGTGAGGGAATTACAACAAAGTTTTTTTTGAAAAGCTAGAAGCAGTCTTCTGCTATTTTGACTGAAGACATAAGCAAGCTAATCTTTCTTTCATTTGATGTGAGGGGCTAAAGGAGATGATGCACTGCTAACGAAACTAGGTATTTGGAATGATTATCTTCTTTAGTGTTGATGATTTGTTTCTTAAGAATAAGGTTTGGGAGAAATTGGGTCCATCTTTCTTTGATGGATTCAATGTTGAACATGAAAGACTTTCATCTTAGACGATCCTATAAATGACTTCAAGTATGATACATGTAATGTTGCTTTAAAGATATGGTTGTTGTTTTGAAGTTCTGAAGATGAGATGAGCTTTCAGTGGTAGATAAATCACATGCAAAAAGAGATGGATCATTTTACTACAACCGAACAATATATTTACTCAAAATGAAAGAGTTATATCGCTTTTAAGGAATAGTTTGTTGAAAATATAATTTGTAATTTGTCCACGTATTATTCCAATGGATGCTTATACAAATGAGCTTATTATTCTCTATAAATATGAGTATAAGTTTATATAAATAGTCTTAAAATCCTTCACTCATACATAATTATCAAGAGAAAGGCCATTTGGAGAAAAAAAGACTCTACAATAGAGAGAGGTGGAGAAACAAACATCTGGATATTTTTCCACCCCAAAAGATCTATATAATCTGATATATCATCTAAAATATTTTGACCCACTTGAAGGGCCTAAGAACCACCCAAAGGGTCCTCATTTTGGATTCACAACAACAAGCACAACATAACCACCACCATCATAAGAGCCCCTCAAGTGTCCTCCACCTTTTTAAGTTTCGTAAGATTTTCCTCTCTCTCTTTTTAGCAATATAACCCTCTTCTTTATAAGTTCAAATCTTGTATAAAAGTTTCAAGTCATTAATGGGAATAAATTTTAAGTTTCACCTCTGTCTTATACATTGATTCATATTCACTCTCCCTAATTTGCTTCTTATCCACTACCACTCTTCCGTTGTCTCAACATAGTTTGCAAGTTCATAGAAACACTTTTTTTAAATGTTTTTATGTATACCCCCGAAGAGGCTCTTTTTGTGATTTTTCAAAGTTTGGATGAAGTAAAGAAGCTACTCGAGTCACCAAAATGGCTTTGTTAGGAAAAAAGAAATTGGCACGAGGAATTTTCTAATGATTTTATGGCAGAAATTGTGAGGGCAAATGTGTAATCCCTAATACAAATTAGACCAAATATTTCTGAGTAAAGGGCAAAGAACTTTCGTGGCTTCAGGGGTTTTGGCGCGAAGGACGCGTCTAGTACTTTTGTTTCTCGATGCCATTGATCGAACGCAAATGAAGATCGGGGCAAACATGAGTTTTCTTCTCGGGGTGGGAGATTAGGGTTTTTAGTGTTTCTGAAGTTGGTGGTTGTATTCTTTGCAAGGAACAGTGCTTCTGAATGTTAGGTTTGAAAAGTTAGTTATTGGAATGTAATTGGCAGGTCCACGGTTGAACATCGTTTAATTGGTCTCAATTGTCATACACATAATTAACAATAAGGATTCAATTATTAATTTTGATTATATACACGAGAAAGTGGGATATAAATATCAGTATGCTTTTGTTTGTTATTTGGGATGTAACAAAAGTGAGTTCTAACAATTACCACAAAAGAGTGCATCTGAAAGAATTTATATTTTTTTAGAAAAATATCAAATTCCTTCATTTAATCTAATGCGATATATTGAATCATGTAACACGAAGGTTCCACCAATGATAAAGTTTAGAACAT
This sequence comes from Ottelia alismoides, assembly GCA_037367405.1. NCBI lineage: Eukaryota > Viridiplantae > Streptophyta > Magnoliopsida > Alismatales > Hydrocharitaceae > Ottelia > Ottelia alismoides. The sequence continues at coordinate 591,339 of JAZKJV010010000.1, read as the reverse complement.
GCCCAAATGTTCTAAGAACTAGGGGGACATCATCCCCAGTCAAAATTTTAACCCCAACACAAAAATAGAAATATGTACATGTTCAAATTCACTCATATGCATTTTCAAGCCTTCAAAAACCGTGCAAGACTGCTCTTTCCATATGAACTACCATATCGATGCAATGTTTATTTGTCCATAATGTCTAGGAGCAAGTAACACACTTATGAACTCCTTTTCTGACAACATTTTTTGATCTAGTAGGATGATTGGTGCTAATTTGCTAGTTAGTTGTGTTTGATGATACATGGATTTTGAACATCTCTGCTCTGTTCGTTTGGAGAATAAGCACTGTAATAAGGGGTCAATTTTCTGCTCGACGTAGATCACAAGAGTACGGCTATTCCCATCCACCTCTCATTATTTTACCTTATTCCACACTTATTCCTATATTTATTCCACATTACCTACCCTTATCTGACCTTATTCTCCTTATCCTTATCTTTCCAGCGGAACAGAGAATAGATCCATGTTCTCCTTATTCTCCATCATTATTCCTGCTTATTCTCAAATTGAGCACCTCCATCATTGTTGATTGACAACCAAGAAGATGGATATAAATATTGCTTCTTTCTTCCTTGTAAATTAAATGAACGGAGAATAGACCTTGCAATTCAATGCATTTGAAATGAATTCCAAAGAAAAGCAACTAATTTATGCACAATTATATCGAGTTGTGGGTTATAGTTTTAGGATTTGAGTCATTATGGTTCTAGGAAGTTAATAATCTCAATCTTCTATTCATATGACTTCGTGTAGGTAAAATAGCTACAAAACAATGTGCATCAATCAACTTTCTACTAACTAAGATGGTGCCTCTATATCATCAAACTTATTGTGCCATATCCAAAATCATTCCATACTAATAATGTGCCATACTAAGATGGCGAGGAATTTTACGACCGCGCGACCAGGTCTCGAGCTGGGCGGAGGTGCGCAGGGTGGGAAGGGGTGCTCGAGCTTGCGGGCGACCGGTGGGAGGAGGGGGGAGCATGCGGGCGGAGGTGCACATAGGGGGAGCTCAGACCGGAGGCCTTGCCGGCGAGCGGGCAGGGGGGTTATTTTGTTTGATGAATTGCATCATGTTGTAAATATGATGGGTTTGGAAGGGCAAAATTTACTTTTTCCGTTAGAGTTTTGATGAATGACATCATGTTGTAAATATGATGGGTTTGGAAGGGCAAAATTGACTTTTCTGTTAGAGTTAACGGAGAAATAAGATGGAAGTTGACATAGGGTTATGCCATGTAAAGATTAATCAATATTCGGGGTTCTGGATGTAATTCATGATTATCGAGAGTTCCTGGGGTAATTACGAAACTACTCGGAGTTATAAGTGTAAATATCCAAAAAAATGGGACGATTTTTTTTGGAATTTTTAGAGTTACCGTGAATTAATAAAAAAAAATAAAAATACAGTAGAACCCTAAAATGAGTTTTTGAATTTTTAAAATTAGCAAACCACCAAATTAAATCCTCAACAAACCCTTGTACAAATGGCATTAAGTGGGCTATATATGGATATTTTTATACTGGCTTGATATTACATATAACTCTCTAGAAAAAATACACAACATATAATGGCATAATTCTCAGTGGAATTAAGCAAGACATACGCCAAAATTTATATCATGATTCAAGGTACAATATATTATAAATCCACATTTTTTTCTCAATTTGCAAAAGTTAAAATTGAATTACTAAGTTAAAATTAAGGTTTCAGAAAATTGATATATAGATGCAATATCAAAAAATCCTCACAATACCGCAATTTAAAGAGGAGACAATATTCTTTCCAACATAACAAATTTCATTAAAAAGATAAAAGTTTTGCAAGATAATAAGCATACAATACAAGGTCCTTTTCGCAACTTTTTATATAAGAATAACAATAGAAGCGTAGAACTAGGAAAAAATGGGGAGAACAATCTAGTTTCCACATATTAGAGATCAACGAAGCGTCCATGAAAGTCACTAGCTTAAAGAATATATACCCTCATTTTACAGTGTTTTGGGTCGCTCATTCGCTTAAAAAATCCATCGACGAATGATATGCGTCAACAAACGCTGACAATGATTGTTCTCGATAGCACTCAGTGAACAACGATTGCGACAATAAAGATCTGTTTGGTTGTGGAGAGAATAAAGAGTCGATATGCGCACGGTAGTGCTCAATGTTACATCTGATAGAGTAAAACAGGAAAAGAGTGGAGAACGATCACATCTCATCGGATCAGAGATTACTGAAGCATCCAAGAAGAACTGTCCTTAGAGAAGATATTGTCTTCACATTATCGGCATGTTGGATATATCGATTTGCTACAATGATACGATGACACATGATTTGCACTGGCACACTTCGACGTAGATTGTCTTCAGAAGCACTCCAGAGAACAACAATCGAGAGAATACACATTTGTTCAGTGATGGAGAGAACAAACAGTCAAGACCACGGAGTAGTACTCCAATCGCGGAGATGGATTGTCTGTTGTAGCGGGAAGTGCAACAGAGATTGCAGTAATCGCTGGAGCCGCTCGATCAAGATCGAGCAATTCACACGATTTTATACTTTTTGTGGGCCCATAACATGCAAAATCGTGTGAACCGCTCGATCAAAATCGAACGACTCAAGCAAATACTGCGGGCACAATACCACATAAGACGATCCACTATACTCCAGTCGCACCCGACACGGAAGAAATACGAAAAGAGGGTAGAACGGTTGTCTCCTTGGATATGCTACCGCTAATCAAAGGAACACAGAGGCTGGACCGCCAAAGAACAACTGAAAATCCAAACCATCTCATCGAAATTTCAACATTCGGATTTCAGATTAATCGCACAGATTAATTTATCCGCCACAACCAATTCAAAAATATAAGCATAATTATAAAGATTTGAAATGAGACGGAGCGGACTCAACGATAGAAAGCAGATCCTCTGTACAGCAGAAGACTGCTGTAAATGGGGAGGCGAGCCGCTCTATCTTGTACGGTAAACCCACAAAAACTCGGATTTCGTGTGAACCGTTCGATAAAGATCGAATGGCTCTTCGAACGGCTCCGACATCGTCCCATTTACAGCAGACAGAAGATCTGCTCTCGATCGTTGAGGCCCGCCCCGATCATCTATGTCCGGTCTTTTTTCGGGTTTTCGCACCCTTTTCGTAGGCATGAACACAAATGTTATCAAGCAAAGATTGCAGTAAAACTGCATCCTTAAGAAATAACAATCCTTTCTTCTTTTCACTGAGGTACCGTTTGGATGACGGGTTACCTGCGGATTAGGGGAGTTTAACTCCCTTAACTCACATCCCCCTCTCTCCCCATGAGCCCCACTTTATTCTTTTTTTATAAAATTAAATAAATCAATTTTACATCATCAATCCTATCAAAAAATAATATATTATACCATCATATTATATAAAAATTATAAACAACTCCACTTCTACTCACTTTTCCAAACTTCAATATAATCACATCACAATAACTATTCACTTTTTCAAACTTCAATACAATCATATCACCCCAACCCCGGGTTTGGATCCTCTAGGTAAAACAACTTTTACCTAGAGAGAGTAACATGCTTTAGATGAATGCCATGTCATCTCATACACATGTGGCAACCATCTAGTGTATAGCATTTACCTAATTATAGTTGGAGCATTAATTACCCATCTTCCCCTTTCTTTTCTTGATTAATTATATTTTGATATCAATATTATATTTATACTAATCAATATGATCTTTATTTGTATATCAATATTATATTTTGATTCATTCACCTTTTTTAAGGTGAATTCTATGGCGTATCTTAGATGTTCTCCCCATCGAACTGCATTGTCATTTTGCTATGACAATTTTGCGTTCTGATTTAGATTAAAAGCATGGATTAGTTATCTATTCGATTATGTTTATGATAATTCTTTGCCGACGTACTTGGGTTGTTGAATTGTGTTCAGGTCATTTAAGAATAAACCAAATTCACCAAAAATCTGTTAGTTTGAATTCCAGGTTCACAGTTCTAAAACCCATCTTTATTCCCACTTCCATAGTCCCATATTTGTTCCCAATTCATGCAGATTCTATAGTCCTATAGCAATGTTTTACGCTCTAACAACTTTTGACAAGCTCATTTCTAACAGTTCCACAGTTCTTAGTCATCCATAACAAGAAGTTTCAAGCATTCATAATGGAGTGATGATAACAAGTTTTGATATACTTCTTTCATACATTGGAATTTAGGAGTCCTAAATGTATAAGCAAAACTTGTTCTCGAAAAAAATTAACATAGTGTACAATTGGAAAATAAATTCTTTATATAATCTAGTTAACATTGTAGTCAAAATGTCCAAGCTATAGGGAGAGATGAATCATCTTCAACAACTCCTGCATCAGATCTCTGCATCTTATCACCGGCTATATGATCCCACAGTTGTCTGATTTAAAGAAACCATTGCATAAATACTTTAAAATCACAACAAAGCAGAATTGAGTTAAATGAACAATGTTTTGCATTATAATTCACATTCTAATCCTTTTTACACATATCTATACATTTTCATCCAAAGAACACCGATCGTAACTTCCAGTGCTGGACAAAACGTAGAAAGAAGATGTGGTGAAGGGAACTCGCATACTATAACCTCTAAACATTTTCCTAATGCAGATGTGGTGAAGAGGTTGCGGGGGCCGACTCTACATGGATGGGCATTTTCCTCTCATCTCCATTACCGATGGTAGAGAATAGTTGAAACCGACGGACGGGATGGAGGCAGCAACGACGAAGCTGCCTGCTCACAGGAGCAGCGTCCCTTTCCTCTATATGAAATATTGTTTCCATCTTCCACCAAATTTGTTTTACGGATACAAATAAAGATCATATTGATGAGTATAAATATAATATTAATATCAAAATGTAATTGATCAAGAAAAGAAAAGGGAAGATGGGTAATTAATGCCTCAACCATAATTAATTAAATGCTATATACTAGATGGTTGCCACATGTATGTGACATGACATGGCATTCATCTAAAGCATGTTACCCTCTCTAGGTAAAAGTTGTTAGAGGATCCAAACCCACTTCTAACCTACCTCAGTTTAACCCTCTATCCAAACACCAAAATCCAAAAATGGATTACCCTCTACCAGTTTAACCCGCCTTAACCCGTCAACCAAACACACCCTAAGGAAATTATATTCCTTCACCTGTTTCCAATAGCATGGAGCTCGAGTAAATGTAAGTATGGTTTTTAACTCCATGAGAGTTCCATCTCCAGCTCTTCCCCCAAAGGGCAAACCTTTTTACCTCTCTCAGTAGAGACACCAAATGCTGCTTTGTTTGCAGAAGAGACCTTCACGGGCAATAACACCTTCCTTCACATGCATCATCTCCCGTGACAACATAGGACGTCCTTGCGGATAACATATAATACAACATATCTAAACCATACAAACGCAGCAACTGTTGTAGTCAGTTAATTTTCTCTCGGAGATCGGATTCCGGTGTAATCAAATCCAAAATCCTCTCACGTCCACATCACTAAACCCGATCGGCTTCGTCGTCTGATAGCTCCACTTCACGTGCACACCTCGTGATGCATCCAAATGGAGCTCACCGACGCACGCGCTATAAAACCCCATCCAAAATCTGGAATCCACATCCCATCACGAAGAACGATCATGGAGTGTGTCACCACGATCACCGCACCCAACTTGGACGCAGCACCAACGTTGTTGGAGACGACCGAGGAAAGAGACGCGCCCATCGAGCTCTTCGGCTCGTGGGCGTGCTCTTACACCCACAGGGTCCAGCTTGCCCTCAGGCTCAAGGGGCTGGGCTTCAACTATCTGGAGGAGGATCCCCCTTGCAAGCACCTCTACAAGAAGCCGCCCGTGCTCGTCCACGCCGGCCGCCCGATCGCGGAGTCGACCGTTATCCTCGAATACGTCGACGAAGTCTGGCCTCAGAACCGCATCGTGCCCGAGGATCCCTTCGAGAGGGCCATGGCGCGGTTCTGGTGCTGCTTCTCCGACGACAAGGTGATTTACTAGCTAACAACATGGATTCATGTATGTACATTTAGTATATCGATAGGAGTTGTAATGTAAACTAATACAAAATACATTGCATTAGCATGCTTTTAATCAGCTCGAACTTTCCTGACACCCCTGACTATTATTAGTTGTGGGAAAATCTAGGTGGGCCCCACGGTGGCTACGGTTTTCCAGACGCAGGGGGAGGAGCAGAGGGCGGCGGTAGCTGAGGTGCACGAGCACCTCGCATTGATCGAGAAGGAGCTCCGTGAGGGGGTTTTCAAAGGGAGGAAGTTCTTCGGAGGGGAGACGATCGGTCTCCTCGACATAGTCATCGGATGCGGCTCGTACTGGCTCCCGGTGTTCGAGGAGGTGGCGGATGTGAAGCTGGTCGATGCGAACACCTTCCCATTGTTCACGAAGTGGCTGCGTGACTTCGAGGGGGAGGATGTGGTGAGGGAGACCATTCCGGCCTACGAGAAGCTCTTGGAGCATGCTAGGGGACTGAGGCACTTGATTTTGGGCACGGATTTGAAAGCGATCGACAATATCAATGTAGTAGTGGCTGATGAAGCTTAAGTGACCCTAAATGTCATATTTGGTCGTTGCATTTGAGGGTTCATGAGTCTTCTTTAACTGTTAAATAAGTATTACGTGGTTATGTGGTAGTTCAATCAAAGTCTTCTATCAATGTGTATATCTACTTCTTCATTCTCTAAGCTAAATGCAATATCACTAGTATGATGTGGCTTGTGATAAATATCATTAACTATTGTATTTTTCCATGTCTAAAACAATTAGGATTTTTTTACACTTGTGCCCCTTAGAGATTCTATAATTACAGTTGTGTCCCTACTTTTTTTGCGAGAACACTTGTGTCTTTATATTCTTACAAAGTTAGCGGCACTGCCCTTCTGTTATTACACTTATGTCCCTATTTTACTTTAACCGAAGAGCGGTAATGTAAATTTTGTAAGAATACGAGGTGGAAAGTGTTATTTTTAAAAAAGGTAAAGGTTTAACTATAATAGTAGAATCTCTAGGATAGCCACAAAAATAATAACCTTGGATCACTTTTTGCAATAGGAATTATATGCAATAACAATACTTAAAAACTATAAGTGCGTCAAGATTTGGAATGTTTATTTGAAAATAGTGACTCAGTAAAAACCTAAGCCTGCAATTCTAGAATACCGTCACTAGTAAAAGTCAGTGAACAGGCCACGGTGGTATACCGTCGCTAGCAAGGATCCTCTGCTGGCCAGCCGCTCGATCATGATCGAGCGGTTCACACGCAAAGGGCCACTTTAACCCTGAATTCATGTGAACCGCTCGATCTTGATCAAGCGGCTCACGTGGTACAACAGACTCTGCTGGCCAGCAGAGGAGCTGCTCTCATACCGTTGCTAGCTATTCTTTTACTGTGGCTAAAGAGCATCGGTAACAATAATATTACCGTGGCCAATACCACCGTGTCAAAAAATTTACCGTGGCCAAAATTCACGGGTTTTTACCACGGAACAATTATCGTGGCTAAGGCTTTTCAACCACGGTACAAATACCACGGTGAAGATATTTACACTATGGTAACAATATCGTGACTTAAACACTTCAGGCACAATAATATTATTGTGGCCTTCAATTTTTAGCCACCGTATAATTACCATGACACAAAGTTATTAGCCACGATAAATATACCATGGCAAAAACAAATACTTTTTTTTTAAAAATACTCTCAGACATGCTTATTGAATTATTCATGTAGCAAACCACTTATCACATACAAATTGTGACAACTCTTTAATTTCATATATCAAAAGCACATAATACATAAAAGTAGTCAAGATAAAATGTAAAATAAAAATTTAAATATGCACTTGGGCCTCAACCTATAATGATAAACATACAAACATGCTAAACATAAGGACCCACGAGGTAAGGATCCATAGTTAATAAAATATACAATCATGTCTAAATAATGATGTCCAATAAACTTGGTATTCAACACTAACAAATGATTTAAGAGAAAAAATTTGTTCATCCAAAACAAAACCATCAACATCACATCGGCTCTTGAATCCTTAGCTCCATCTTTTCGTCCACACATGCCTCCATTCCTTTGTAGATGAGGATTACTCTCTTTGCAATGGACAACCATCTCTAGATGAGGATGCCTTCTTTGCTCTACATTTAGGCTCCACTTCTCTTGCTATGAAAAAAATCTTCCCTAGACTAAGACAATAGTGAATTGCTCCAATCCTCATTCTGCACCTCGAACTATTGATCATGCAGAGTCCATGCATATTCTTAGGCTGAAGAAAAATGAGGAGGACGGCCTCATAGGTGGAGATGGAGAATGTTGCTCATATGGTATGTTGTAATCATGTTTGCTACAACCAGTCATCCGTCGATCAAGATCATCTGCATAAAACATTTGAAGATTAGCAAGATTATGGAAAAATGTAATACTAATTTTAATGTAGTTTTTTTCTACATTAGAGAAAATTACGCAGTGCGTTTAATTTAACGCACTCTTAAATATTTCTATTCTAAGTTGAATGTATTGGAAAGTAGGATGTTATGAATGTATTAGACAGTAGTAGGATGTTAGTTTGCTTGTTCACGAGTATTTAAAATTATCAAAAAAGAGGATGGCAAAGTGAAATGGCTCAGATTGATTCTACAGTTTGCCTAGATTCTAAACATATGTGTACAACGTTCTCATAAATGCTTGCCTAAGTTGAGTGGAATAGATCATCTAGATGAAAACATTGTAGTTAACCAACCTAAGCATTTTTAGGATAGAATGGTAGTATTTCCTATCCAAAAACTATGATAGGATGACATCATATAGTGATCGTTTAACAACAACCATGCTGACATCTAAAATTTCCACTACATCTACATTCTTGGCCAGAGTAGTCCTATGCCAAAAACATATTTTCTATTTAGAGTACATGCATTATCCAAAGGATTTATCCTTTGTTAGTTTGTCATCATCCCTTTGGTAATCCAAAAAACCATATTGTAATCGTTCCATCTATGTAAGATATTCAAAAAGAAAACAAGTCCCAGGCTGATATCACAATAGCTTACCTTAGGGATTTTTTTAAATGATTATTAAAAAATCATAATTAATTAAATAAGCATGGAGGAATTTTTTTTAAAAAATAGGTATCGATCAGCACCTGAGGTGCCGATTTGGGGCGCCCCCTGAGGTGCCGTTTTGGATAGAAGCTCCAAATCGGCACCTGAGGTGCCGACTTGGAGATGTCCATTTTACAAAACACACCCCGTTAATACTTTAATTCTATTTCAATACTACCGGATACTACAAATTATTATTATGTTCATTAGATGTGAATGAGGACATTTGAGGAATTTTGTAAATAATTTTAAAAAATAAAATAAAATTAATAGGCTTTCAATATTTTCCTTCATCACAATTTTTTTATCTATCAGTAGAGCTTCGTGCTCTCATCTTCTTCCCGATAACGTTATTGTAAAATGTGAAGTATATCTCTATTTTTAATTATATTCTTCATTATTGATACATACTTAGAATATTTATAATTGGCATATCAACAATATTATAGTAAATATAAAGAAATTGAGAGTGTGCTCAACATCATTTATCATTGACATATGTGAACTCAACAACGTACAACTTGACATAAATTAATTTAAAAAAATTACAAGTATTTTATTAAAATCATAAGAGAAGAAAGATGAGTTTACAAATAATAAGAAAAAATTTTACAATAACTTAAACTTTCCATATCTTCAGAAATCCCTTCAGACCTCCTCCTCCACCTCCTGCACCTCCTCCTTTGTCATTTCCTTTCCCTCCATCTTCCAATTTTTTATGAGTCTCCTCATGTGTTGTCTTCTTCTTATGCTTGTCCATTTGTTCTGAATGCGTTGGAATGTGATCTGGAGGATGCGGTCTAGCTGACGACTTCCGTGGCAGTTCGATTGTTTGGGATTCTTGATTTCTTGATGTTCGTACACTTGTTGAATGGCGAGGCGGCTCTGATGGAGGAGGCTCAGTGATCCTTACTCCGGGAGAAGGTCTTCGAGGCAGTTCCGGACGTTGTTGTGGTATTATCGTGGATATACCAAACAACTGTCTATCGAAATCAGTTGCCTCCATTTGCCGAACACTATCAAATATCTGCGACTGCAAATCTTTTGAACTATATTGAGTAGACGGTATGAGCTGAGAGGGTCCAGAGTCAAATTGACTCGAAGGTCCAATAAGCGATGGTCTTACAAGGTTGAGACATTTTCATTGTTATAAATATCACAAAATTTAAACATAACGTATTGAAATGAGTTCGTATATTGTATAATATATTTATACCTGAACCTCTAAATCCGGCTTCACCGATTTGAGACCCTCTAAAGCCATACTCGATGTAACTCATACCTGAAAGATGTTAATTACATTATATGTCACATAAATTAAATAATAAGTAAGAGGAGAACTCAATGTAATAAATTAACTACAATTTTACCTGTAGATACGAATCCTGGTTAAATTGGTGGAACTTCCTGCCCGTTGTATCCCTGACTCGAAGGACCAGCAAATGATGATCTTGCAAATTGTGATTGACTGAAAGCTTCTCCATATCCTGCAAGAATGAGATTTTCATCTTTTAATAAACACATAAGATAAAAATTAGTTATTTTATTTATTCAATTTATTACCTGAAGCTCCAAATCCGGTTTGGTCATATTGAGATGCGAGTCCTTGATGACCTGATGAGTACCCTTGCCCGCCATATCCCGCAGACGTCATTCCTGAGGTGCCAAATATTGACTCCTCCATTGTCTGACCCTGGAAAAATGCCTGCTCACCGAGTTCTGCTATATTTTATGAGGAACTGTGTTTATATGTCTAAAAATCGATATATGAATAAGAGTTTACTATACATAAACAAATAACTAAAACCTGAACTAACAAACATCGGCGGTGGTTGCGTCTCCTCCCCACCATATTCTGTGTACTCCATTCCTGTACAATTTACAACATATAATTTTATAAATTCACGATTCTAAGAGAAAAACTTAGTTTACATTTGTAAGAAAGAAATCACAAAACCTGATGCTCCCGAAGTATGATGCTCCTGTGATGGCATGAACTGTTGCTGCTCATATTGATGGAAGGAATACATCAAGGAGAACATGTTGAGTGTTTCATCGAACATGTTAATTGTATTTTCGACTGTTGTCCTCATGTTGGTAGGTAAGTCCGTTGATCGTCTAAGTTGTTCCATACTATTTCTTCCTTGTACAATTGTATCCACCTAGTCCATTTACAAATATAATAAGAATAATTTAATAGAATCTAAGTAGAATAAGTAGACTTTTTAAACATACCAAACGTCTTTCCATTGGTCCGTGTGGTCGGTAAGCTACTACAGAAGGAGGAATCTGTGTTTGGATCCATCTTCTGGTTATATTCCAATACCATTGCATATAAATATCGATATTGGAATCCGGGTGCTCATGAACAACGGTGGCTTCCCTGTCCTCCCAACGATCTACGTACTGTCGATGTATAGTAGCCCAGTTTAGGATGTCCCCACTTCGGGTTTTGTTACGTCTAGATACAACGTTTATCCTCTCCACGGAAACAGGAATGTGCTGACGCATCCCAAATTGACGCATCACACGATCAAGTAGGTGCATCACTACAAGATCGTAACAAATAAGTGGAACTCGACTCATCCATACAGCCTGGCCACTTCTGCAGATAGGATGCAGTTGTGATATCTCAACTTTAGCGTATGGTGTCCAAATCATCTGTATTTTATTAAAAAAAATTAGATATTGTAGTTTACAATAATTTAAAATTAATATGAGCATTAAAGTTTTTTTACCTGATGAGGTTCTTGTGTATCCAGCTCGTTACGATAGAATGCTAATGTTGTCGTATGCACGTTCTCTTTAAAACTATGCACTCCTATCCACTTCAACGCTAATGCACCTCCAGTTATCTTAGCACCAGCACGTACTATCGACCGTCCAATATGTAAATGCTCCCATGCTCAAACCTGTATTTGAAAATATTAGAAGATGTAAATAAACCAAATTGAGACGTGTAGGGGTACTCTACATACCTGTAAAATTGAGAAGAAACCATATATCAAACACGTGGGGTAACTCCTCCATCGGTTCTTCTTCAGCATCATCATTATTAGCAGAATATGAGTTCCTCCTTTCCTCGTTACCTACAGCTAGAACTAGTGAACCATATCCAAAATCATGACAACTATAACCACCTATGTTTTCTTCTAATGTTTCAGAATTATTTTCTGAATCCTCGTTTTCGGACTCCTCATTTTCTGACTCTTCATTTTCGGACTCCTCATTTTCTTGTTCGGATATTTCTGTCAATAATTCATCTTCCACATTTACTTGTGAGGGCTTATCGATAACCTCAAAATTGGTTTCATTTGTTGGCCTGATTAATTTACTTCTTTGTCAGTTTAAATAAAATAATATAACATTATTCCGTAATTTAAATGTGATTAATTTTACCTCGACGACGACGACATATTTTCCATATCAAAGGGAGTAGCTTCTACGAAAAGATGAATAAATCTCACATCAATGATTGATCTCAACATTGCTAATGTGGATTCATCATCGTGAATCGGTACTGCAAAGAAAGTTGATTCCTCGTACAACCACTTACACGTTAATGTAAGTATATACTTGTCGAGCGGGAGATCAGTGGCTTCAGATACTCGAGACAGTAAACTAATGTATGTTAATTGGCATGGTAATATAACCATCCGTTTCTTTCCTCCAATATATTCTACGTGGTCATCAGAGACATCAACCGATCCTCCCCAATATAATAAGACATGAGCGGTGTTGGAAGCCATCTATATGAATAAAATACATGATTTAATTAGTTTATTTAAATGTAACAATCGTTAACATTGAAATACGAGGGTCTGCCCAAGTCTACATCTTGTGTGGTATGATGGGACATTTTTACACTTGGAGCGACAATTTGATCAGTGGTTGGAACTTTTTTAAGAAAATATGGGATCCTATGCTTAAAGCCCAAGCAGACAAACCCCTAAAACTGTGATTTCCTTTGGACCTTGGGGCCTCGCCATATTTCTCCAGGGCTGGTAAGAATAAATACTCTCTTATGGTCTCCAATTGAAAGGATGCTACATGGGAAATTAAAAAGGAATTGGAAACAGAACGATATGCTCCAATGAACTTCAGGAATCTAGACATCCAAAAAGAGTCAGCACTATCAAACGGCCTTCAAGCCACTACAGTAAAATAAGATGCATGAAAAACTTTCCCCACCAGCATTCACATCCAAGGCGTCCTTAACCGAAAGTAAGCCAACCAACATCAATACTTTGGCCACAAGCTAGCCCCAACATCGATATGGCTCCTTCTTCGATGGTATAGAATATTGATATGCATACTGGAGAAGGAAATGTTATGAACACAAGGACCACCATTGGCGACATCCTCCTCGTCAGGTGCACACCTCCTCTCCAAGCAGCCCCCTCCTCGCGCGAGATCCCAAGGCGGCGCCGCCCCTATCCCAGGTGGCTGCTGTAGTGCAGCACATGCACCAGGCGGAGGCGACATCTACCTCCAGGAGACATCCCCGATCTTACCTCCAGGCAGCTTAGGTGATGGAGGCAGCGCTCCCACACCTCCGTCCAGAGAGGAGCCCTGGTAGCGGCGACAGATCTCACCGCTAATCCTCTATTGCCTTAGGCGGAGTCGGATATTATCTCTATTAAACGATTATTTAAATGATATACTAATCACTCAGATATGGAATCCAAAAGTCCGGTCTCAGGGAATCATCGGTGCTCACCACAGTGAGTCCTGTCAGCGCTGTATAGAGACCCTCTCGGCGCTCGATTCCAAATCTTAATGAGAAGTAATTTTAACATGACTATATATACTTTTAAATCTAGATTAATGCAATGATAATAAGGTGTTTAACCTTAATGTATTTGACATTAAAAAATCTCATATTACAACATTGTAGGATACTTCATACAAAGTTTATTACACAAATGATTTCCATTCAAATATATACAAGACTTATTTTTTTAAAAAAATATTTTAACTAAGTATCAATTTTGGACATCTAATTACTGATTAAAACCTCGAAAAATTTAATACAAGTAAAATTACCTGAAAGACGCGTGTCTTCGAAAAGAAATGTTATCCAATAAGACAAGAATATAATCCGGTATCCGAAGGTATATATCACCTTCACTGATAAAAACCTGCAAGAAAACCCAAAAATATATCTAAAAAAAATCTTATTCTTACTTGAATAAGATTAGCTGATCGAGAGAAGAAATCGCATTTCAGAACAACGAATAAGTGACTTAAGAGAGGAGGAGTAAGGGAAGAAGATGAAGAAGGAGAGGGGATGCAAATGTGTGGAGAAGTGAATGAGGGGGGAGTTTATATAAGAAGGGGAGAGGAGGGGACCGTTGGTAATTTTCCAATGACCCTCTCCCAAATCAGCACCTCAAGTGCCGATTTGGGAGAGGGCCGTTGGCGCCCCTCTCCAAATCGGCACCTCAGGTGCCGATTGGAGCGGGGTCCAACGACCCTCTTGGGCTGGGCGCCTCAAATCGGCACCTCAGGTGCCGATCAATACCTATTTTTTAAAAATTTTTTATCCGTGCCTATTTAATTAATTCCGATTTTTTTAATAATTATTTAAAAAAGTCCGCTTACCTTACCTGCTAGTATCACAAAGCATAGAGAAATGTTCGGTTATGCAATTAAGCAACTCCTTTAGTTGTCAGATGTCGACAATTAGAATTAACAAATCTTTTGGATGAACACTAACCATAGCTAGAAAATTCGTTGATTTATGTTATCAACATATATCCTCGTCAAAGTTGCACCAGTAATGTGTAATACATAAGACAAAATCATATCAACAAAAAATGTCAAAGCATCAAATACTGTCGCTAACGAATTTAACATTATATAACCTAGATTCTAATAAAAAAATTACAATCTTTCCAACAATATGTAATAAATAAATTCAAATTGTATCAACAACAATGACCCAAAACATGATAAAAGTAATCAAGTTGTTATCTTTTCAACTACTCGTAAAATACAAGCATCAAACCGGATCAATTGACAATAAATTTAAGATAATTTAGAGTCCAATCAAAAGTTGCAAGGACTCCGCAATCTACAATTAACAAACCAAAAATAAATCAACAACAATATTGTTCGAAACTATAGTAGAAGCTAACAATCGACAAAATCCAGATTAATTGCTAATAGATTTAGAACAATAGGATTACAATCCACTAAAAAGATATAATCTTTGTTATAATTCGATCAAAAGACTCAATTCAGTCCTTTAGTCGATGGAGAGTTGCAATCTTGCCAACAACTCAATTTATTAACCCAAATTATATAAACAACAGTTGTCGAATCATAAATCCAAATTAGATCCACAACAATGCTCGAATAATAATAAAAGCCATCAAAATGCTACATTCTCCCACCACATCTCACATTCCATTCAATATAGAGAGATTTATGCATCACACTGATGGATTATGCCATGTGCAATATCTACTTCACTCTGTTTAGTGTTCGGCAGAAACAACTAAACTAAAACAAAACCTATAACACTAAAATCGTATTATAAGAATAATCTATAAATATGTCGGCATGGATTTCAAATACAAGAACTAAATACCACTTTTAAGAATACAAATGCCACAAGAAACACATTTCTTCTCCATATTTCTAGTACATTTGTATCACATCTGATCTCACAACCGTCAAATGGCGCTCCAACGAGTATTGTATCATGTTTTATATCCCATTACCCGGTTCTTGAGAGTAACGCATCTAGATGGCCAAAGGTACATAAACATGATATTTAATGACTATCTTTATACAAAGAACTTGGAGTAGGGGGAGAGGAGATCCGATGCTTACCTGAAAGAGGACGAGCGAGCTTGGTAGTGGTGTCGACCTGGTGGAGCACACGAGATTGGTGACAATGTTGACGGAACTTCAGCAGGCAAAGGATGAGGAAGAAGGTGTGGTTTCAACAGGACGAAGAAAGGAGAAAGGAAAGAATCCCCCCAAATACAGAGGAGGATGAAGGAAAAGGGGGTCTAGGGTTCTTGAAGGGGAGGCAGAGCAGAGGGTTAGAGGATACAATAATTCTGAAGGCAGAGATTTAAGTGGGATTACTTATTTAAGCGGACCCAACATCAGTCATGTTAAAATTACCGTGGCATAAAGTATTAGCGACGATGTAATTACCATAGTCTAAACTAACCAACCACGACATTATATATTCTATTTGAATATAATTACATCCAGAGCCGTCAACAAATTCTCGGGTTTGATATTCGCTCAGATTCTACTCCTACTCGCTATAAGTTTGATTCAGATTCTGTTCGAAAATAAATGAACCGAACCTGAACACAAGTTTACACTTGATTAAATAAACGAACTGAACCTTAAAATCGTAGGTTCGCTCAGGTTCGATTCGTTAAAAGTTTGATATATGTATGTATGTATGTACAAACATATATATAATATGATTTAAGAATTGGGAGAAACAAAGCCCACAATATCTATATCATATTTATATTCGATCCTTCAAAAATTAAGGGGTTATTTTTTTTCAATTTTGTGGAGTGTGAAATTTTCGCAATATCCCAATACTATGATCCCTGAAATCGTGAATTTGGAAACCCTAACATCTGCACCCACACCACACAACACACGACACTGCAGTGTCACCCCTTCCCTCTTGAGTTTCCTCACCCTCACCCATAAGCAGTGACGGCGAACCGACCAACCTCTTCTCGTATCCAGTAGTGGAGGCTAGACGCCTGATGAATACCCATTCATCACTAGGGATGAAAACGAATACAAATATATTCGTATCCGTTCGTATTCGCATTCGTCAAACAGAGGATATGGATGTTATTTTCTTGTATCTGGCGAATACGAATGCGAATGCGAATGCAAATATCCAACATTCGCTGAATACGAATACGAATATGAATATAATATCCTCAACTTTGACGAATACGAGTGCGAATACGAATGTTGAAAATTTTGAGGATACGAATACAAATATTCGTTTTTTGAAGGATTCGAATACGAATACGAATGTTCAAATTCTGGATGATACCAATACTTACATGGTATACAAATAAGCAAGTTTGGTAAGCTCTCATTTATTATTTAATTATATCTTTACATTTTCTTTTATTATTTAGTGATTTTTTATGTACATATTCATTATTAAAATATTTAATACACTTTTTATATAATTATGAACTTAAAATGTTTGTAGCTTTTAATTAAATTTGGATATGTATAATTATGAACATTCATATATTAATTCGTATTCGTTTATAAAATATCCGTATCCGAATTACGAATATTCGTTTTGCATTCGTATTTGTATTTTGAGGATATGATTTTACATTTTACACATTCGCGTGATATTCGTATTCGTATTCGTATCTGGATTTTAAAAAGGATGAGGATATGATAACACTATATTCGTATCCGTATCCGACCGTTTTCATCCCTATTCATCACTCTTTATTCTTTTATTTTAGCTACAAAACCTTTGCAAAACACATGTAGATATATGTAAATAATAATAATTAGCATTCATCATGCATGGTGTAATTATGCATTTTTAACATGTTTTTGTGCATAAATAAAAGAATAAAGAAATAAAAGAAAAAGAGGGATATATTTAGAATAATTATTGAGCGACCTAATCCCAAGGGAGGGCTCAGCATGGGCCTGACCGCATAAAAACCCAAGTAGAAAGAGATAAGGAAGCTCATGTGTGTACATATATACCTATAAATAAATATATATATTTTCCTCTAAATAAAAATAAAAATGGGTGTGTATTTATTTGTATATATTTGTAAATATAAAATTAAAATAAAAATGAGAAAAATAAAAAAAGTCATCCCTCATTGTCTATATTCACCATGTACATAGAATCACTTATATTTATTTATCCCTATAAATAAATTAAAATCCAATAAAAATGTGTACATATTCTATATTTCATAATGTAAATAAATAAAATAAAAACTACAAAAATAAAAATAAAATAAAAAGAAATAAAATAAAAATCAAAATAAACATTGTATATATACCATGTATATATGTGTACATAGCTATTTATTTAACCCTTGTAAATAATTAATAAAAATAAAATAAAAATATCATAATATTCCAAATTTTATTCTATAAATAAATAAAATATAAAACTGGAATAAATTGTATAAAAATAAATAATTAAAAATAAAAAATAAAAAATACATATTGTATATACCTATATATAATAATACTATTTTGTAAATACCTAATTTTTATTTCAAAAAAATAAATAAAAATCACTAAAAATAGTTTACAAATAAATAAACATTTTTTATGTTTTGAGTTTTTCAAAAATAAGCCAATTAGTATTTTTAAATGAATTATCAAATACTGAATAATTGGCGGCCTCCCATTGGTCCACGGGGGAATGTTGACCCGCGATCAACTCTCCCCCTGGACCACGTCTGTTCCGGATCTGCGCCCGACCTGTCTTTTCTCCCAATTATCGTGCCTTGATCCGAATGCCAAATCATTAAACCCCGAGTCCTGATTAAAGAATCATCAACTGAGATCCACGCCCGGTGGTTTCTCCTCGGGGTCCGAGCTCCGATATCCATGCCCGACCCCATCTTCTCAGACCCCTAGGACTATTTAGCTCGAGCTCCAGCCGCATTCAAACCATCTTTGGCGTCGCCCCTTCCACCCAGGACCTCCACCTGATCCTCTAGAGTGACAGCTAGCCGTCGGAGTGCTGCAGAGAGGCGGAGGACTATCGCGTCACTGATTCGGCGACATTTCACCGCCGTGCGCCGTCCAGGAGTAGCGCTCGAGCCTCGGGCATCGACGTCCCTCGAGGCGAAGACCAGGAGCTCCAGGAGCTCTTCCACAGTCGAATCTACCCATCCAGTAAGCCTAATCCTTCCTAGTTTTCTCGAATTTCCATTTTCGCCCAATTCCTTCATTCACCGTCGATCGTCGATTCCGACCATCTCAGTCACCCTCTCGACCATCGGACTCGACCCTCACACCCACGAGACTTCTCCGCACCTTCTGCACCCACTCACACCCCCTGACTCGCCCCAGAGCAGGTACTTCGATCTTCACCGCCGTCGCTTCGTCGGAGATCGACCATCTCGCGTCATCCGACCACCACACCACCGCTAACCGGATCGAGGCACTTTGCCATCGACCCAGCAAGCTTCCTGTGCCATTTTCCAGGTCAGACAAGGCCCATCTGGGGATCTTCACGTTCAGCATAGGAGCCCCAGCTCCGCCTTCATCGCCGGAGCTCCTCGGAGCCTCTCGGCGTCATCGGAAGAGCTCGTCAGCTGTGGAGCGTTAAGGCGGAGCTATTCCACACCCTAGTAGCAGCAGAGGAGGCCCAGCGCAGCCGTGGTGCTCCGGCGAAGTTCGCCGGAGCCGTGTTCTTCCAGGAGTCTCCAGAGCTGTCCGATCGACCTCCTGCTCCAGATGTGATCTCAGCCACCCATTTGAGGAGCCACTCCACCGTTCGATCTTCCGAGGTTTGATCTGGACCGTCCGAGCCAACGAAGGGGTGCCCGTGATCCACGACCGTCAGATCTTCTATGTGGCACCCCCTCCACCGTCAGATCCGAGCGAGGGATACTCGAGGAGGCGCCTGCTACCCCCAGCCGTCCGATCTTCCACGTGGCGCCACTCCAGCCATCGGATAATAAATGGGGATAATTTATACTTAGGCCCCCTTCTATTTTGCATTTTCACTTTAGTCATGTAAATATTTTCCGTAGTTATTTTTAGTTTGGTAAAATTGCATAGAGAACCTGGTTATTTCTAGAAATTGCATTTTCATCCATGTTTATGTTAGACACGTGCATCGTCACGTGATGTTTGTGAAAATTGCATGCTATGGGCCAGTAGTTCTGAGGTGTTATTGAATGAAATATCTTTCTTGATATTTGCACTTATGCCCCTGTGAATGGTTTTATTGGACATGTGCTGAGTTTATTAGGATATTTGCAAATAGTCCCCTGGGCTTTTCGCACCTGTTGCTAATAAGCCCTTAAATTATTTTCATTACATTTGGGTCCTTCTGTGCCCAGCCCACGTGCCGCCCAGGTGGGAACCTGGTGAAATTGCACAAGGACCCCCTGAGCTTCTGATTTTGTTACCTATTCAACCCTAGGACTTATTTTTATTGCAACTAGGTCCCTATGCACTGTTTGTGTGTTTTTTATTTTAATAAAATAGCAAAATTAATCCAAATTGAGTGAAAATTAGAAACATGGCTCCTGCCACTAATTAAAATTTTCACCAATTTTTGGGTACATTTCTGAGCATTTTTAGTATTTTTAAAAATTCAAAAACCCTTAATTTTGTCTCTGTCCAGATTATAAATTCATTAAAAAATATTAAATCCTTTTCAAAAATTTCCAAAAAAACTAGGTTTTGTGTGTTTTTGTGTATTTGATTTTCTGGTCATTTTTTGTTATTTTTTGAGTTATAAAAATTATAAAAATTGAAAACCCCTAAAAACCCATAAAAAATATAATAAATCATAGAAAATTCAAAAATTCACAAACTTTTCTTCTGAAGTTTCTTTTTTGTTTATACTTTCCATGAAAAATACCTCCAGGCTTTGATAGGGTCATTATAAATTTTATTTTGGTCCTTGAAGCCTGGCTGGACAGTATCATAGTTTTTCTCCCTTCTTTTATTTTTAGTAAATTCTCTAAAAATCAGAAAATTATCAAAAATTCCCCAAAAATAGTAAAAAAATATACAAAACATAAAAATATTTTTGTTGGAATTTTTAGAGCATTTTTGAGTAATTAAATAATTGCTTGAAGTTATTTTTATTTGCCTTTTTATTGTTTTCTTCATAATTAAAAATCCAAAAAATATAAAAATTTAAAATCCGCCAAAAAATATTTGTTAATATTTTCTTTATTTTAGACTACTTCGTAGGCCGCAAGGCCAATCTGCGCTCCCTGAGTCCGACCCTGGGTGCTACACCAGGCTAATCTCATAGCCAGTGCCACTATTTGCTTTTATTGATTTTCATCTTTGATTGGTGGTCTGTCTTTCATTTTTCTTATTGATTGATTGATTTCCGAGATCCGGGTCGCAACGACCCTAGTTATATTTTATTCACCCAAGTCTAGGTCATTTTTCGGTCATCAGAATGGCGCCGTTGCCGGGGAGCACGGCTTAGTAGTCACTTTTATTTTCATTTTATTTTGTTTTCTTTTTCGCGGCTTTACACGGCTTTTCCTTCGATCGCGGCTTTTCGTGGATTTTTATTTTTCTTTTATTTTTATTTTATTTTCATTTTCTTTTATTTTCTTTTCTTTTGTTTTTGATTGTTTTTTCTTGTTTATTTTTATTGTTATTTTTGCACATATACCATGTTTTCTTTTTTCTTATTTCATTTGCTTTATTCCTATCTGGTCTGTGACACTCTTTTGGTTTCTTGCGAGGTTCCGAGGACCGAGGCGGTGACTTTCGAGGAGCCGACGCAACCGCGGCAATCGGAGGTGCCTCCCTTCTACACGGAGCCGCAGGAGAGCGCGAGGAGGCAGCCGAGTGCGGGCTTAGCTTAGATTAGTTAAGGTTTTCTTTTCAGCTATTTGAATTATTGTTGTAATAAAATAGGGACATGACTCTCTCAGCCAGACTTAGAATTTCGGGGTCTATTTCGCCGAGCACCGGTGTGCTCGGGGGACCCCTTAGTTTTTACACGGTTTTCTTCGCGGTTTTGATTTTATTTTCTGCCTATTCGGTTTCTCGCGGTTTTCAGCCCCTAGCCTTAGGATTTTTGCTTGACTGTGACGTAATCAGTAGGGTCCCAACACCTCAATAATTCTGCCTGTACATATAGATCGGTAATTGGACCAAGAATAAAAATCAAATAAAATAGCCGATCCACTACCTTCGAGCCTACGCGCCACGAGCCCGCCCTGCCAAGTGCTGCTCCTGAACTCGATTTGTCGAGAGGCGGAGGGGTGAGCCTAGACCGGACTCTTGGATTGGAGGTTGGTGGTCGACTAGACGTTTTGTCGAGTAGAACTGCTTTCTTAGGGCTCGATTTTCTGCTTGCATCATTTAGGTAGTTTTATTTCAGTCTTTAAATTCTACGCGGATCATTTTGTATGTAGACTGCTGGAGTCAGGTACGCATCTCTTACTCTACATGCATCATTGATTTTCTCGCGCATCGGCTTTTTCGACTTCTTCCCCCTAATTTTTGGACTTAATAACCAGGAGAACCGAACAATTTGTTAGGCGTTTGCTTTTATTTGAAAAATACCTAAAAATTTGAACCATAAAATTGGGACTGGTTAACTCTGTTGACCCTAAAAGATACCACACCGAAAAAATTTGTTTTAGGGAGAGCAACCCCCTCCTTGTCTGGTTTACTTGCGCGAGAGAGTGACCCGCACACTAGGCTAGAGCCATATCCGAACCCCGATCAGACTACCGGCCTTTTATACGGGACAGTCTGGTTGGCGGATTGGATTCCTAACAGGTCACGTTAATCGCTCTGCTATCCTGACTTATCACCTAATAAAAACTGACAAGATAATTGACCAAACCTTTACGGTCTTCAGCTCGCGTTGAGTAGGTGAACTTGGGGTATTGCTTGTTGATCATTGTTGTTTCCAGATCCCATCCGCCCGACTCGCCACATCAAGATGATGGGTAGAAGGTCTCTTAGGCAGCCTTTGGCTGCACCGCTTCCCAGCACTTCTTCCTGCTCATCTAGGTTGGTTCGCGAGAGCCGAGACCCGCTCTCCGAACCCGAGTTCGACTCCACCCTGTTCCCCCTCGACCCCCCTTCTTTCAGTTCCGAGATACCAGTGCCAGAGGAGAGACCGTCAGATGATTTATCGTCACCTGAGTTTGGGTCCTTTGCTTTTGCAGAGACCATGGCCAGCAACAGTGACGACCGCACCATAGGTCCCCAGCCCCAACAGACATTTATTATGGACCAGGGTGCGATCAACTCCACCATGATCGCCTCCCTCGAGACAGTTCGGCAGTAGTTGAGGGATCAGGGAGCATTCATGATAGAGATGAGACGTAAATGGAGCAGTTGAGAGCTGCTCGCGACCAGCGCGAGCCCGGAGACGGGCCGAGGAGACCCGATGATGCAGCAGCAGCCGCAGCCGCCGCAGCAGGAGTAGTACCGGACCAGCCGAGACCGATGTGGGAGTTACACAACCCCGGATCGACACTGACGCACCATTGGGTCATGCTTCCAGCCATCGTGGGGGACTTCAAGTTCCCCCCGAACACTTTGCAGCTCCTCCCCCGGTTCCATGGGCTCGCCACAGAAGAGCCCCATCTCCACCTACAGGAGTTCTTGATGATCTACAGCACCGTTCACGACAGACAGGTGGACGAGGACACCATCTGCATGATTGCCTTCCCCTTCTCCTTAGCAGACAGAGCAGCCACCTGGCTAAAGCACTTGAGGAAGTTTGTCTACACCTGGGAGCAGCTCTGCACCGAGTACTTGAACAAGTACTATCCACTCGGGCGGACGAACGCAGCTAAAGCCCTGATTAGCAACTTCTCCATGCTCCCCAACGAGCAGTTCCACGAGGCATGGGAGAGGTTCTGTGAGCTGACTGACAGATGCCCGCACCATGAGATTTCCAAGCCGAACCTTGTTCAGAGCTTTTTCTGCGGGCTGACACCAGAGCTTCAGGGCTTGGTGAACGCTTCTTGTGGCGGGTCCTATTTTGCCAAGGATGAGGACCAGGTCTGGGCCATCTACGAGGAGATGGAAGAGAACTACACGGTGATGTCCCAGACCCGCCTCTACACACAGGGACGCCCTCAGCCACAGACCGTGCAGTACCAGAGGATAACACGAGTTGACGCCGGTCCTTCCAGTTCGTCAGCGGCAGCAGCACAGGCCGAGTCCTCAGCCGTCGACATGGGGATCATTAGCGAGAAGCTGGACCGGATGAAGATCATTGAGAAGAAGCAGTGCTGGGGCATCACGCATATGGAGCAGATGGCACAGACACTGAGTGACCTGAAGACACAACTCATGTGTCTCCAGGAGGCACAGACGACTTCCCAGCCCCATCTTCAGGCACGAGGCGATCCGAGTAGCAGCTGCAGCTCGTCCCAGCGCTCCAGCCACCAGCAGCCTAGACAGGTTCACCTTGTACAGGCGGAGCCGTACCAGCAGCCGCAGCTTCCTTACCAGTCACCACCATCTCCGGACACACAGATGGTGGTATACCAGCCGGATCAGCCTCTGGTAGTGCTCCCGCCACCTCCGTACGAGTCAGAGCCGTTGATGGATGTCAACGGGATTTGGTACGACCGACCCCAGCCCGGTATACGACGAGATCATCCCGGATTCCGTTGGTCGGTCGGAGGTTCCAGCTCCCAGCAGCAGCCATCGGGACAGGGTGGCCAGTACGGCCATTAGAGAGATCACCAGCAGCAGCAGCCCTCAGTGTATACCCAGCAGCAGCAGCAACAGTCACAGCAGTTTGGTCCTCGTCCCTATCAGCAGGGACATTCTTGGAGGCGTGATCAGCCTCAACCGCAGCATCATCCACAGTCATACCCCTCTCATACACAGCACCAGCAGCATCAGCAGCCTCACTACCAGTGAGGCCACCCGTCAGGTTCTCATGGGCCATCCTATGAGAACCCCGCCTTAGATGATATAGCCCGCCTCCTCACCGATCAGCAGGCTACATTCCGACAGGAGATGGACGAGTTCCGCCAGGAGATGCGGGACATTGTGAGAGGGAAGGCCGCATCGCTGCCTAGATAGAGCCCAATCCGAGCAACCTCAAGAGGAAGTCTGAGCAGGTAGATTTCACTGAGTATGCCACTCCGAGTGACTCTTTTGGTGATATGTCTGCATATCTCTTTGATACTGACTTTATCACACTTAGGAGCGGTAGGAAGCCAGCAGGCGGCGCCTCGTCTGAGCGACACCCCGAGGATACTTCCAGAGCGTCAGGCGAGGAGGAGAGCGGTGTTGATACCGCTAGATATGATGGCGGTGGTACTGATGCCACCACGGATGCTGATCCCACCGACGGTACTGAGGCCGTCGTTTCACCAGATGGAGGAGGTGGTACTGACGCCACCGTTGTTGCCGAGCCAGAGCGCGGTACTAAGGCCACATGTCTACCAGCCGAGGGTGGTGCTGATGCCACCATTTTCACTTCTGAGAGTCCTGTAGTTTTTCCTTCTGTTTATGTATCTCGGGACATTTCTGGCAATAAAAGAAAAGGGTTTGTTTTCTTCCGGTCCACCTGTGATGCTTGATGTATGTGTGGATCCTGCCGTCGAGCAGCTTAGACCCTCTCCTAGTCCTTCATCTGAGAAGGACCCTGTGATCCCCTTCCCTAGAGCTCTTCCCATGGGAAAGGGGAAGAAAATAGAAAACCCCAAAAAGAGGCAGCAGGAAGAGTTCAGCCAACAGATGCTAGACCGTTTCCATATTCAGCTGACTCTTCAGGAGGCTTTGCAGCACATCTCTCTACTCCAGCGTACTCAGAGACAGGACCACAGTTAGGAGGAAGAGGAGGAACCACCAGTCAGAGATCCATGTGCTGACCAGAGCTACTTGTTTCACGATTCAGAACCGTCTGCCGGCCAAGAGGCCAGACTCAGGAGCCCCTTATGTCAGATGCCACATCAGAGAGCAGAGGTTCGACCGTACTATATTAGACAGCGGATCATCGATCAACCTACTTCCGGCAGCCCTTCTCGACCGCTTCGAGTTAGGCACTCTACGACAGAGCAGGACAATCCTTCAGTTTGATGATCGATCTGTCAAGAGGCCGAAGGGGTTGCTGAGGGACGTTGTCGTCACGATTTAGGGCCTGCAATTCCCCGTGGACTCGTAGTGTTGGACATGGAGATCCCTGAGTCAGTGACCGATACCCCCATCATTCTCGGTCGCCCGTTCTTGGCCACAGCCAAGGCAGTGACCGACCATGATAGCGGGAAGGTATACTTTCGCGTCGAGGGCGAGAGTGTACAAATAGAGACGATCGAGGACAACAGAGCCAGAGATACAGCATGCTCAGAGACTACTTCCGATACAGATCAGATGACAGATGCAGGGCCATACATCCACCAGGACTGCGACTTCGTGATTACAGATGATGAGGCAGTATGGGCAGATCCAGATGTTGGACATGCGAGCCCACGGTGAGCCATTATGCAATAAATGTTATTGCAATTCACTCCTTAATCTGAAATAAAGAGTACATAGTTTGCATAATAGGTCCCTTAGCGTAATTAGGGTTATGTACCATGGCCATCTTAATGATCATACAACTGTTGATTCAATTATTGAATCATAGAGGCTGGTGCTTAGATGAATATCTAATGAGTTAGATTGAGGACTCATCAAGCACCGTCAAATGATTATTAAGAGATGATCTCCAGCCTGAGTAGGAGATGGCAATCCTTTCTCAGTTAGGCTGATATCTGACCGACTTCTTGATGCAGGTCCTCTGCATAGGAATAGAGATTCGGAGGTGTCAGATTAGTTAGGTCAAAGAGTTGACTTAACGAGATCGAGATAACCAAAGTCCTATATCATATGATGTCATGATATAGGCACACATCCTCTGACCGGAGACAGATGTGTTACTATATGTCTGAGTATGTACATTTGGGATATCAATAGGTTGATGACCTAATCAAGGTCTATACATCGGCGCGCTGGTATGCATATAAGGGCATATGAGTAATACGATCTCTCAAAGGGATCATACAGGTTCACTACTGAACCGGAAGACATGAGCTCACTCATGAAATATTGGGAAGAATCAAATTCCGTGTGCACGGTTGTCTCGCTTTGGAAGCTTGACTGAATTTGTTGGTTTGATATATACTTTTGGAAAGTATATGATCAAGACCTAGGTATGATATATGCTTTTGGAAAGTATATGATCAATACCGACTCCCAATGATCGAATGAGAAACTTACTGATAAAACCATGAAGTAGACAGTATAAAATTGATCCAATACTTCGGGTTTAATCTGAGTCTTCCAGTATGCAGGATGTACAGGTATTAGGAATACCTGAGGGTGATGTGATCATAAACGATTGTATAACCATGACGCTTCCATTCCTAGGGAGTGATGAAACGGGTCTGGATTTTAGTGACTCCTCTCAATAGAGAAGTAATATGATCTTAGTCCAAATGTTGGACATTGATCTGAATGTGATTCAGATGCAATGAGAAGATTAGATTTGCGGTCTTGATTTAATCAAGCATCTATGGGAGGCCCACGATCTGGATTTGAGATATGATCTCAATATCCATGTCATTATACCTGGAACAATACAATCGCCCTGTCCTTATCTCCAAGTATTCGCGGAGAAAGCGCATTATCCTTGAAAGAGTTCATGGATAATTCTATTGTTGATATATGTATCCGAGCATTAAGAAAATGGATAATTAATTGTGATTTAATTATCATGAGTAATATGAATTTGATTCATATTATAAAGAGAGTTATCTGAGATAATTAAATGTGATTTAATTATCAAAGATGTAAATAATGTGAATGTGATTCATATTATTTGAGAACAGGAGAATAAAGATCCAAGATGATTAAATGTGATTTAATTATCATGGATATGAATAATGTGGATAGCAATATCCATATTAGTCATATATATTATAAATGTGATTTATAATATATAAGAGAGAGATATTTGTAATTTACATTTGTTAATTAAATGTTAATGTGAATTGGATTCACATTGGATATTGAATTGAAAATGTAATTTACATTTTGTTTTGGGTTGTGAATATGATTCACAAATTTTTCAATGGCAAGATTACAATGTCTACAAAATAATTGTGAATTATTTTTGTAGAATAATTTGCAACAAAAGTTGTTGCAAATAATGGAGATTGCATAAGAGATAAAATAGCCACCTTCCTAATGGAGGAGGGAGGACGGCCACCACTCCCATTAGGAAAGGGAGACCGTCCCCCCTCTCCACATGGAAGGAGGATTTTCTCTCTTCCATTATGTCCATGTATTGATGATTTAATTTTGTGATTAAATTGTGTTGATTTATCAACATATAAATTAATTGTTGTTGGTTTTACCAACACAAATCTTAGCCATTAAAAGAAACACAATCAATGAGAGCCATTGGATTTGTGTTGTCCCATGGATTGAGATCCATGGATCCCAAAACCCTATAAAATGAGAGGCACCCCATTGCTCTTCTTGACACACAATGCTTGAGAAGCATATCTCTTTCTCTCTCTCTACTCGATAGCCCTCTCTCTCCCTCTCATGTGGCCGTCCACCATG
Organism: Ottelia alismoides; assembly: GCA_037367405.1. Classification (NCBI taxonomy): domain Eukaryota; kingdom Viridiplantae; phylum Streptophyta; class Magnoliopsida; order Alismatales; family Hydrocharitaceae; genus Ottelia; species Ottelia alismoides. Next base: position 562,806 of record JAZKJV010010000.1, on the reverse strand, counting down.
GATGACCTAGAGAGGTTCTCCATCGCCGCGGCATCGTCGTTATGCTGCCCATTTGTCTGCTCGTGGATCTCCGTCTCCTTCGGTGCGCCTCGCTCGTGAAGAAGACGTTGGATCTCGTGTGTCGAGATCAGGAGATCCACCGCTTGGATCATCAACATGGATTGCGAGAAGCATGCGGTTCATCCCCGCGCTCGCAAGCGTCTCCTCCGTTGGATCGGACTTGAGACAAGAGGTCTCTTCGTTTAGAGACTCGATCGCAACCACGCTTCAAGAGGTAATCCTATTACTTGTTTGTGGTTTAGACAAAACGATCCGAGAAGTGTTCTTGGATCATGTGGTTTCGTCGTAAGAAAGTTTTTTAAATTCCGCTGCATCGAGCAACTAGTGCGACTAGTCGCTCCTCGTCGTATTCGATACGACGCTCATGCTTCCGTGATGCACTTGAGGATCTAACCATATCCTTCACCAGATGTACAGTCCATCCTCTCACCTTTAGATTCCGCTGATGCAGAGACGCCAGCAGAGGAGAGCTTGGAGAGCGCATTCCTGGTCCAAGATACTTTTGAGGCAACAGAGCCGGTTCTCGACCGCGAGACAGATTTGTTTTGTGATGACAGTGGTACTGAGGCCACCATTGATGATACAGATCCCTCGGAGTCAGATTTTGACTGGGCAGAGATTGAGGATTTCATACTAGATCTGCATTTTACTGAGCCTGCAGCTAGGGAGGAGGTAGATGCCGAGCAGAGCAGAGACAGTCCAGCAGAGCAGCCTTCTCCAGCTTCATAGTGTGAGCGAGAGTTTCAGTTCTCCCATGTGGATTTGGCAGCCTTCACGTAGAGTTTTCAAAGGCCAGATCCACCAACACCCAGTTGTCCAGAACTGAAGCCACTTCCTGCGTCGCTGAAGTATAGGTTCCTTGCGGGTGAGCATGTGATGTACCCAGTCATTATCTCCGCCGATTTGACTGGAGAGCAGGAATCCCATCTGATGGGGGTTCTTGAAAAGAACCGCAAGGCGATAGGATGGAGTGTAGCCGATCTCCAGGGGATAAGTCCGGCCCTGTGCTCCCATCATATCTATCTCGACGATGAGGCATAGCCGTCGCGTGAGTTCCAGCGGTGGCTGAACTCGAATCTGAGAGAGGTTGTCATGAAGGAGATTTCGAAATGGTGGAGCGCCGATTTTATCTACCCCATCTCCGACTCCAAGTGGGTCAGTCCGTTGCATGTGGTGCCCAAGAAGACGGGCATCACTATAGTAGTCAGCGAGTCTGGAGAGGAGATTGCTACCCGGGTACCCACTTCTTAGCGGGTCTGCGTGGATTACAGACAACTCAACCAGGACACCAAGAAGGATCATTTCCCCCTATCCTTTATAGATCAGATCATTGAGAGACTGGCAGGGAAGAGCCATTACTGTTTTCTGGATGGGTACTCCGGCTACAACCAGGTGGCCATCGCTCCCGAGGACCAGGACAAGACTACCTTTACATGTCCCTTCGGCACATACGCCTTCCGACGCATGCCATTTGGGCTATGCAACGCCCCTGCGACTTTTCAGAGATGCATGTTGTCGATCTTTTCGGACATGGTGGGGGAGTGTTTGGAGGTCTTCATAGATGATTTCTCGGTCTACGGCGACGGATTAGATTCCTGTCTTGACTGCCTAGACCGAGTCCTTCAGCGATGCATTGAGGTTCACCTTGTGCTGTCTTGGGAGAAGAGTCACTTCATGGTGACTCAAGGGACGGTGCTTGGCCATATCATCTCCAACAGGGGCATGGAGGTTGATCCGACCAAGGTAGATGTCATTAGAAAACTCGTACCACCATCCAACTTGCGGCAGTTACGGTCTTTTCTGGGGCACGTCGGTTTCTACCGACGATTCATTCATGATTTCAGCAGGATTGCTCGACCTTTGACTGATCTGCTGATGAAAGACACCGAGTTCCTTGTCGATGACAAGTGTCTTTTCGTCGTTTGAGACTCTCAAGCGATGTGTTGTTGAGGCTCCTGTTCTCCAGCCGCCTGATTGGTCTCTCCCATTCGAGATCATGACGGATGCCTCCGATTTTGCCGTAGGGGTCGTGCTGGAACAGAGGAGGGATGGAGTCTCATTTTCCATTCACTACGCTAGCCGTACATTGGATTCCGCGCAGCGGAACTACACAATCACTGAGAAGGAGATTCTAGCCGTAGTTTTTTCCCTGGATAAGTTCAGATCATACATTATTGGATCTAGAGTGACCTTGTACACTGATCATACCGCCATCAGGTACCTCATGGCAAAGAAGGATGCCAAAGCCAGATTGACCAGATGGATCCTTCTACTCCAGGAGTTCGACATAGAGATTAAGGATAATTCTGGAGTCAAGAATGTGGTGGCAGATCATCTCTCCCGATTAGAGCATCTTGAGGATTCTGAGCAGACTGAGCTGATTTGTGAGACCTTCCCAGATGAGGCGATCCTTGCTATCGCCTCTCTCCCGTGGTATGCCGATATTGTGAACTTTCTTGTAGATAAGAAAGTTCCACAGGATTGGTCCAGGCAGAGACTTGAGACCTTCCTCGCGAAGGCCAAGTCCTACCACTGGGAGGATCCCATCCTTTACCATGAAGGAGGGGATAGCATCTGGCGTAGGTGCATTCCTCAGGAGGAGCACTGATAATCTCAGAAATCGATGCGGTTGTATCGACTCACAAGGCGAGTCAACAGTCGGTGTTTGACCACACAAAATCTGAAATTAATCAACAATTACCCCACACTAAAGATCAATAAATTAGAAATAATGTGGAGTTAAAATTTGTTTTTAACTCTGCACAAATGATGTAAAGGGCAAGTATGCAGAGAGTTCGAACACAGGGAGCAAGCAGGGTAATTCAAACAATTGTGCGTGAGTGAATGTGTGAAGTGTCTACACTAAGCAAGCAATCAAAGGAAATTTTTGTGGGTTTTTAATTTTTAATTTTTTTATTTTAATTTAATTTTTAATTTTCTATTTTGATTTTTAATTTTCTAATTTTTATATTTTATATTTTATATTTTTTTATTTTCTTTTTCAATAATGGAAAATAAAGACAATGTAATAAAAGGGAGAAAGAGATATTTATAAAAATATATAAAAATGTTCAAAAATTATCAAATAAAGTCTTTTTGGTATTTTTATATTTTTTACTGTTTTTGTGATTTTTGGGTAATTTTTAGAATATTTTTGGTATTTTTAATTAGCAAAATCAAGAAAACAGTGAATAAAGTGCAAGACTGGAACTAAAATGGAGAAATAAAATAGAAAACAATATCAAAAATTCTCCAATTTAATTTTCAATGAAAGATAATGAAACAAGGAAAATTTGGACACCAAGATTATATTTTTAGGGTTTTTGTAGAATTTTTAATATTTTTATATCGGTTTTTAGAGTTTTGTAATTTTTAGGAGTTTCAATTTGTATTTTTTAATGCTTTTTGGTCTGAGAGTAGAACACACTAAAAGAAACAAAATATATTTTTTTGGGATTTTTCTGATGAGTTTTTATATTTCTTTGGTATTTTATAATGCGAACAGTGCTGAAAATGGATGTTTTTGATTTTTAATAAATATTAAAATGCAATAATTATGGAATGCAAAAATAGGGCGTGCAAATACAAATTAGCAGGAGCTTCTATGAATTTTTGTGGAATTTTTCTAAGCAAAAGGATGACCTAATTAAATCAAACAAGCACATGAAAATAATTAGGCCTGGCAGGGACCTATTCATAAATAGGTAGAAACCTAAGGGCCTGCATGCAAAATTCCCACAAAATTTATCACTAAATAAAACAGTTCCTGCATGAAATATTAAATACCCAAAACTGCAAGGACCTTGTCGCAAAATACCCACGCGCACGTTCCCTCGCACGTGCGCTTGGCTGGCAAGGTTCACAATGTAATTACAGATATGTGCGGGGGGGTTCTTAGGAATTATTACAAAAGTTGTACACAGCATGTAAAAGTTTTAGCATAGATAGTTAAATGCAAAATTGCTCAGGGTGTACCACTGCAAAATCCCCAAAGCCTTGGCGTGATCGAACGGAGGCGGGCCTCCCACTTAACACGTGGCGCGAGTCTGAAGGCTGATACCCCTTCGGCCCTGAACGACCAAGATTAGATGCTCAGAATGAAATCAGCGGTCCTGGGCGGCCTTCATCTGACGGCTCCTGTGTTGTGCGAAGAACATGAGAGGAATCGACGGACCGGAGCAGTGCAGCAAAAACACGCCTAGAACACGGCGTGGATGAAGTTGATCCGCCAAAATCTGCAAGCTCTGTGTCACCCTCCCCTCCGATGGTGCGAAAAGCATCCTGGAAAAACCCAGAAGGGAATGACAGCCATAAAATGGCCTAGAAAAGGCCGAAGGTCCGCCGCGTGATGAAGAAGGGGGAGGCGCTCCAGGTTGCTGCTCCAGCAATAAAACTCGACCCCCGGAGGGATCTCTTGGTTCTGGGACCTGCAAGAGAAGCACAGGACAATAGAAAAAAGTCCCAGGACAAACACGGGTTGGTGGATGGTGGTTTTGGTGAGAATGGCGCTCGCCGGAGCAAACTCCGGCGAGTGGTTAAATGGCGGCGAATGGATTACAAAACAGAAAAATGAAGGGATGGAATTAATCCTAGAACTATATCTAATTTACAGCATGAAAAAGATAAGGAAAAACATAAAGAACGCAACCTCTAACGGTGGACAAACCGCGAGATGGACCTCACGACAGCACGACTGCCGGAGATGGGTTGGAGCACGCCTCGGCCCTCCGCTGCTCCTCGACAAGGTTGGGGATCAACCCCCTATCACCGGGAATCCACCAGATGTGACTCGGAGGTCTGAAGGTTAGCCAAAGGCGGTTCAAAGAGAGGAGAAAGATGAGGGTGGTCTTTTGAAGGATGGTGGACCGAGCGAGAAGATCGATGCGTAGCCATTGACCCAGCGACGCGATGAACGAGGCAACCTAAGGGCGTGTATGCCCGATGACCAAGGAACAAAATTGCAGAAGGAAGTGTCGCGAGAAGATGTAAGGAGTGGCCTCGAAAAAATCGCGAAAAAGGGATAAAAACGCAGTCTGACAAAGCCTATGGGAGTAGGTCAGAGAGTTGACCGGGGTCAACTGTCAGACCATCCTGGTTGGTCCACGTGGACCAACCAGGAAAAATCCCTTTAAAAAATCAATTAAAAATAGTAAACGTTATTATTTTATTTTGGTTATTAAATAAAAAATATTTATTATTTTATGTAGTATTTTATTCTGATTTTTAATAGTTTTTATGAGATTTATTTTTACAAGTTGCTTTTATACCCCTATATAGGTATATTATCTATATATTGTATTCTTTTATTTTTATTTTATGTATTTTAATCTTATTTATTTTGTTTATTATTTTATATACTTATAAAGTATTTTTATACACTTAATTATATTTTTATTTTATTTTATTGATATATTTTGTATATTTAACAAAATAGAAGTGTATTTTATATAGGTATAAGTATATGTATAATACCTATGTATCAAATATGTATGTATTTTATTTTAAGTTTTATTTAGGTTTTTATTTTGATTTTAATGCACATATATATTATAAGTAATATTTATAAGAGTATAAAAATATAAAAATATAAAAATACAAAAATAATGAATAAATAATAAATTGAATATTTTAATATGTACAAGTGTACAATAGGGGTCCAAAACTCAACTTTCAAACCGTAGCTCCGCCAAATGCGAAACCACCGCCATTAAATAGCTTATTTTCTTCTATATACAATTAAAGGTGAGTATGCTGCATTTGGAGTTGTCAGTTGTGAGATACGGGTCTGGGAAGTTGGGATTCTGGATTTTTATTCAGACCATAACTTTTTGTCTGTACATTATTTTTCTGTGAATCAATTTTGTATTTTTATTTATGAAATTATCTACAACTTTCATATACAAAGTTTCTTTATTTGATGTATAAAAAGTGGAACCAAAAATAGGTCCCAAAATGAATAAAGAATGAATAAAAACTATAGGTATTTTATCTGTATTTTGGCCCATATCTCCCCCTACTTTATTCCTTGTCGACCTATTCATCAAGATGCCTAGATCTCGGGGTTTCGGGTCATAAAATATTTACAATATTTTATTCTTTTTCTTTTCTTTATTTATTCTATAATTTTGGCCTTAATTACAGTATTTTATACACTAATATGATGCACATGCATGAATGCTAATATGATGAAATTAAAGGTATTTACAGGTATTTGCTAGGGTTTTTGGTGCCAAAATGATAGAATAGAGATGATAAAATGTGGATTCATCATCCCCCTATATTTTACCTTTGCTAGTCCCTAGCAAACACTTATGCAATAAGTGCCAAAAGAAAAAGAAAGAAAAGAAAAAGAAGAACTTAGATTTTATTTGATTATCAAACTGTCTTCACAAAATCAAAGTTTGGAGCTTAAGTCGGACCTTTGGAACTTTAGTGCGGGCGGAACCTTGGTGAGAACCGTGTCTGAAATCCAACAGCCCTTGAGAATCCCAAAACTTTGTCCAAGTCTCCTCAATAGCCAGGTCAGAAATACTTCAACTCATACGCAAACTCTTACGACTATGAGTCTGACTCGTACAGTGTAAGTGATGGTGGCTCTCCCCAACTAGAATGACAAAGAGACTGACTTCTCCAGTACGACAACCCAATGATTCCCCAATCCAATGAATCCATCCTCGAGGAGCGGGGTATTCCCTTCTAAGTTCAAGTGGCAACCAACTCAAGAGGAGGGGGTGAAGAGAAGAATGGACGGTAGCCAGTGTAGCTACCTATCCCGGGATGCAAGACCAGTGTAGTCAAGTCATCCTGCTGCAGGCTCACATGATATGACTTTGATGCTCAAGCTTGCTTATTTTCTATACAACATATTCACATACTTTGCAGGCTTATTATTTTTGTAAATGCCTGAACCTTTTTTTTTTGAAATACTATTCACAGCAGCATTTACATAAGGAGTTTTTCCTCTTGAGCCAGTAGACTATCCCTCTTTTGAAGCTTTATCGCAACCCTCAGCCTCCTGTCTTTAGAATTCCTAATCACTGGACGGGTTGGGGTGCACTTCCCTCCCTAGAGGAGGACAAATGTTTCCACTTGTGTGCGTCTCATACCGGCAAATCCAATCCCCTCACCACTCCAACTGAGTTGAGCCATGTGAAAGGTGCAGGTGTCCAAGTTAGGTCATTATCAACAAGAGTCATGCGTGTGCTCCGAAATACTCTACTTAGGCAGTCAAGAATCCATTGAACTAAGTCTCGTGATCCTCAAAGAATTAAGTCAACTAGACCTGAAGTACCTCAAACCCAGTTCCTATAAGGTTCCTGTTATTAGGTAGATTTTAAGGTCCAATCAAGCTCCAATCTCCGGATTTTACTTAGACTTGTTCAACTATCAAACTCGATCCGAAAAACGCTCATGCTATGCAAAGCAATGCAGAAAATATTTTTGTGATGCAATTTTCAAGATTTCGAACTTTTTATGGATTTTTGAAAATATGATGCATGCATATGCAGATGTATTTTTTGTATTTTTCAAAAAGATTTTTCAAATGTTTTTGGATTTTAATTTTGCAAATGTTTTTGGGATTTTTGAAAACAAAAGATTTTGGCTGAAAACTAGGTTAAAATATTTACACGGGAGTGCTTCTTTATACTTACAAGAAGTGGTTTTTAAGAATTTACAAGGTAAGTGATCAATTTTATACATATATATAGTGGATTTTGGTGTGATGTATGTATTCCTCAAACTTATTTGACACAAGCTTTTCACATAATTTTTTGAAAACTATAGTCCAAAATAATTTTTACAAACATTTTTGCAAACATGTACACACATTTGAAAATCATTTTGCAAAGGCTTTCAAAACAGTATATATAGATTTTTCAAAATATTTTTGCAACCATTTTTCAAACCATTTGCAAATCATTTTTCAAACATTTTATTTCACACAAAGAAAATAAATTTTACAAACCACACATTTTTACAAAGGTAGAAAACATGTAACAAAATATTTTCAAAATAGTTTTCAATAGATGTTCACAAAGTTTTTCAAACTATTTTTCAAACATTTTGCAAAAAACATTTTCACCTAATTTATTAATCAGTATATACAAAAAGAATCTGAGGAACAACCACATCTTTTTATTAAGAATTTTTAATGAATTTTAAAGAATTATTAGCCATATTTATTAAGAAGATACGAAAGTACGAGTTATGGCTAAAGTATATACGACCCCCCTATACTTAGCTTGAGCTATGTCCTCATAGATTGGAGAGAAAAGAGAAGACATAACTCAGACTAAGTATAGACAAGTCTAAAGAATAAATAAATAAAGGAATGGATGAACAAACGAATGAGAAGTTGACCGTCCTCCCTATACTTAGGATCAATTAATCCTAAGTATAGGAGACTGTACACAACGCAGGGAGGGTCAAGGGTGGGAATGAACAGATCTTACTCAGATTGTCTCCCCCTATACTTAGGGTAAAATATCCCTAAGTATAGACAAGAAGAGGAGACAATGGAGAGGATCGAAAAGAATAGAGAAACTCGGGGTGCACACCCCCCTATACTTAGGACAAAGTACGTCCTAAGTATAGAAAAACTGTCTACAAGGGCGACACCTTTTTGATAGATGAAGAAGATAGAAAATGAAAAGAAGAAAAGAAGAAAAGAAGAAAAGAGATATGAAGATGGAAGGATAGATCAGAGGATATACACATCACTCCCCCTATACTTAGGGTAAAAGAAGCCCTAAGTATAGGCAACAACAGGAGTGATGACACAGAACGACAAAAGAACACTCGACTCATCCACCCCCCTATACTTAGGACAAAGTATGTCCTAAGCAAGGCAGACACGAGAATGGGTGGACGAGTAAAAACGGGAGATAGAAAGAGATGAACAAAGGAGGATGTACAACAGAGGTGGATGTACATATGATCAAGAAGGCTGAAAGCTAACCTTTTGCGAGACCACTGAGGGATAGATCTGGTGTGGTGTATGTCGACATCGGGGTCCACAGCGGACGGAAGCCGATCAGGGTCGACACGGTGAAGACCCTCAGTGGAATCAAAACAGAAAGGGACGAACTGATCAATGGAAGCAGTATGGCTGGGTTCTCCCTTGGTGGTCCTATGGTGTGAAGGCGCAGACTGGTGAGTGGAAGAAGTACGACTAGGTCCGGCCTTGGAAGTCTCGCTGATATCAAAGTGAAATGGGATAAACTCATCATCCTCGGAAGAAGTGTAATCGGAGTCATCCTGCGAGTCCTCGTCCAGGTCAAAATCAAAAGGAACGAAATCATCTGTGGAAGTATACGAACTCAGTTCGTCCTCTATAATCTCAACCGGATCATCTTTCTCATCAAAAGGCCCAAATTTCTGAAGAAAAGCGATCAAATCAACTTCGGCCTCTGTCCCATCAGAATCAACATGGACAGGAGTGGACTCATCAGTGGAAGTAGTCAAAACAGGTCCGTCCTGTCTAGTCTTACATGGGTCATTTGTTTCCTTATGAGGTCTCTCAAAGTAATGGGCAACATCATAAACATCCTCAATTATTTTGGTATCTGCCCCCCGCTCAAATGGTTCAATCACATAAATACCCTGGATCTCATCAACACATCGCCACACACCAGGAGGAGGATTAGTGAGGTCCATGCTTTCCGATTTCCTCCCCTTTTGGGGGATCCGTCGGGTCTCATCAGGGATCGCTAAGGAAGTATCTCTAGTAGCATCAGGTAGGTCACAGGCCTCAGAGTCAGCTATGATCGATGAAGGTGCATCAGGTGCAGGTCTCTGGTCAACTGTGGGTGTGGTGATCAACACTTCGCTCTCGTTAACAGGACGGAAGCGAATCTCTCCTGATCCGTAATCAATAACGACCCTCGCAGAGGCGAGGAATGGTCGTCCCAGGATGATTGGAGACGGCTCCCCTGTGGAGTTCTCCATGGGCAACACGACAAAATCAACATTGTGGCTTGTGCCCTGAATAGAAATGACGACGTTTTCAAGGATACCCTTCGGCCTCTTGATAGATCCATCAGCAAACTGAACGATCATCCTGGTCTTCTTGAGAGGCCCTGAGTGGAGAGACTGTACCAGCGAGAAGGGTAATATGCTAATCGATGCACCGCCGTCTAGGAGAGTGCAATCACAAGTATAGTCAGAGATGGTGCAAGTGATGAAAGGGGTAGCTGTGTTCTTCTTCTTGGGAATGGGACAGTGTGTGATGGCGAGGGCAGTGGCCATGGTCAGAATGTGACGCTCAGATCTGCTCCTTCGCTTTCTCTTCTTGGGAAGAGGAGCAGACATATGGGTCATGGCCTGCTGAAGTGGGGCACGGATAATCCCATGAATAGTAGCCACCACTTCGGGTTCAGATAACATTTTTTTGAATTTTTGTACTTCCTCCATACAAGGGAGAAATCAGAATCAGCATATACACGAGGCATGCCAAGAGCAGTCTGTACAGCGACGTCCTCGGGGTCAAAGGTGGGACTGTGTGTGAATGCATGTGTGGTCCAGGGTTCTGGCAAGTGGACTCTCTCCTCAAAATATTGATCAACCAAGTGTCTCCCGAAATCTTTTTGGTCTTTTAAATTTTTCTCATTTTTTGTATTTTTGGCGATTGCAAGCTCCCATGATCACCTACAAGTGAAGCCGTATTCCCGACGAAAGGAGCATTAATCTGATTCTTCCTCAAGAAAGCAATATCATCATTCATCAAATCAATGCGCTTTGTCATCCGATTCAAGATATCACTCATAGAGATCGAGGGAGGTGACTCCATCAGGTCAAACTCGGGTGGATGTGAAGGTGGAGGTGGATAATATACAGGTGAGGGTGGAGGTGGGTAGAAGTCCGAGTCATGATACTATGGCTGAGGCGGGTATGTACAAAAATCAGAAAAGGTAGGAGGAGGATCCTCCTGATAAAAAGGAGGTGGACCGGTTGGAGCAAGCGAGGGGTCCGCAAAGTCCGGACAAAAAGTACTCCAGGGGTCCATCTCGAAATCAAAAGAAAATGATTCGAGGGAGCACGAAGGTCAAGTCAAGTGAGTGACGAAAAAGGCGCAAGTGCGCAGAAGCGATCTAGGACACACACAAAACAATCACAGTCAAAAATGAAACAAGACAAACCCTCAATTCACCTACTCAACTCAGTAGAGACCGTAAAATGCGGTCTTTTAATCTTGTCTGTTTTAGAGTTAAGTGAGAAGTCAAAGAATTTCACACACACTTAGGGGGCTTGATGGGATTTTGGGCACTAACCTTGGTGTGTGCGCGGGCAAGTAAAACGAAGACAATGAGGGGATTATTCGCCCAAATACAAGATTTTCTTTCTTTTTTATTGCTTTTAGGGTCGAGTAAAATTAGCAGTCCCAATTTTATGGATTATCACTTTTTTTGGATTTTTAATGAAATGCACGATCCTATCGGGGAGTCAATTCCTTTGAGCACCTAGGTTGGCAAAATCAGAGGGAGAGTCGGAAAAGCAATGCAAGCGGCAAAACGATGATGTATGCTAAAGCGTAAATGCTCACCTTGCCTCCAGCACTCTACATGCAAGGATGCTCAGCAGAATTGAAACCTATCTATATGCAAATGCAAAGCCGATGAAATTGCCCTAAGTTTCAGAAACTGCTATTAGCGGGAAGAACCACAAGCTAACCATCAATCCTCAACCCTAATGTCCGGTCTAGGCTCACCCCTCCTCTGCTCAACACACTTGAGTTTAGGAGAAAGCGCTTTGCGGGGAGAGCTCGCGACGCGACGGATTGAAGGTGATGATCAACTGTTTAAAATTTTGACTAAGTCCAAACGAAACTATAGGTGCATGCAAAGTATTAGGTGTTTGGCCTTAGTCTATCGCAAGCAATCCTAAAACTACGGGCTCAATCACACAAAAGAAATAAAATCGGAAAACAAAACAAAATAAAAGAATGCGAAGAAAAATCGACAAAACTGTGGTGAGCCCCCAAGTGAACAATCACTTGGAAATTAGGCTCGAGAGTCTAAATGTCTGGGGGTACCTGTATTATTACAATAAATAGTCTCTCTCTCACTACGAATTACAAAATAAATACAAGAAAATAAATGAAATAGAACTGTCTCCAAAATTCTCTCCGAGCCCGCCTTCGTGCTAAGTCAAGTCGCCTCACGTGGGTGCGTAGGTTCTCCTGGAAGAGAGCTCCTCCCTCGATCCGCATTCCTCGCAAGAAGTCAAACAAGAGAGAGGTTAGACAATTCAAACAAGAAATATCAAAAATAAGGAAAATAAAACAAGCAAAAATAGAAGCCGCAAAGGTAGACCAAAAATCAGAAACACAAGGCAAAAATGACCTACACGCTATTGCTCCCCGGCAACGGCGCCATTTGATAATCTCAGAAATCGATGCAGTTGTATCGACTCACAAGGCGAGTCAACAGTCGGTGTTTGACCACACAAAATATGAAATTAATCAACAATTAACCCACACTAAAGATCAATAAATTAGAAATAATGTGGAGTTAAAATTTGTTTTTAACTCTGCGCAAATGATGTAAAGGGCAAGTATGCAGAGAGTTCGAACACAGGGAGCAAGCAGGGTAATTCAAACAATTGTGCGTGAGTGAATGTGTGAAGTGTCTACACTAAGCAAGCAATCAAATGAAATTTTTGTGGGTTTTTAATTTTTAATTTTTTTATTTTAATTTAATTTTTAATTTTCTATTTTGATTTTTAATTTTCTAATTTTTATATTTTATATTTTATATTTTTTATTTTCTTTTTCAATAATGGAAAATAAAGACAATGTAATAAAAGGGAGAAAGAGATATTTATAAAAATATATAAAAATGTTCAAAAATTATCAAATAAAGTCTTTTTGGTATTTTTATATTTTTTACTGTTTTTGTGATTTTTGGGTAATTTTTAGAATATTTTTGGTATTTTTAATTAGCAAAATCAAGAAAACAGTGAATAAAGTGCAAGGCTGGAACTAAAATGAAGAAATAAAATAGAATACAATAGCAAAAATTCTCCAAATTAATTTTCAATGAAAGATAATGAAACAAATAAAATTTGGACACCAAGATTATATTTTTAGGGTTTTTGTAGAATTTTTAATATTTTTATATAGGTTTTTAGAGTTTTGTAAATTTTAGGAGTTTTCTTTTGTATTTTTTAATGATTTTTGCTCTGAAAGTAGAACACACTAAAAGAAACAATATATATTTTTTTGGGATTTTTCTGATGAGTTTTTATATTTTTTTGGTATTTTATAATGCGAACAGGGCTGAAAAGGGACATTTTTTATTTTTAATAAATATTAAAATGCAATAATTATGGAATGCAAAAATAGGGCGTGCAAATACAAGTTAGCAGGAGCTTCTATGAATTTTTGTGGAATTTTTCTAAGCAAAAGGATGACCTAATTAAATCAAACAAGCACATGAAAATAATTAGGCATGGCAGGGACCTATTCGTAAATAGGTAGAAACCTAAGGGCCTGCACGCAAATTTCCCACAAAATTTATCACTAAATAAAATAGTTCCTGCACGAAATATTAAATGCCCAAAACCGCAAGGACCTTGTTGCAAAATACCCACGCGCACATGCCCTCGCACGTGCGCTTGGCTGGCAAGGTTCACAATGTAATTACAGATACGTGCGGGGGGTTCTTAGCAATTATTACAAAAGTTGTACACAGCATGTAAAAGTTTTAGCATAGATAGTTAAATGCAAAATTGCTCAGGGTGTACCACTGCAAAATCCCCAAAGCCTTGGCGCGATCGAACGGAGGCGGGCCTCCCACTTAACACGTGGCGCGAGTCTGAAGGCTGATACCCCTTCGTCCCTGAACGGCCAAGATTAGATGCTCAGAATGAAATCAGCGGTCCTGGGCGGCCTTCATCTGACGGCTCCTGTGTTGTGCGAAGAACATGAGAGGAATCGACAGACCGGAGCAGTGCAGCAAGAACACGCCTAGAACACGGCGAGGATGAAGTTGATCCGCCAAAATCTGCAAGCTCTGTGTCACCCACTCCCCTCCGATGGTGCGAAAAGCTTCCTGTAACAACCCAGAAGGGAATGACGGCCGCAAAATGGCCTAGAAAAGGCCGAAGGTCCGCCGTGCGATGAAGAAGGGGGAGGCGCTCCAGGTTGCTGCTCCAGCAACAAAACTCGACCCCCGGAGATCCCTTGGCTCTGGGACCTGCAAGAGAAGCGCACGACAACAGCAAAAAGTCCCAGGGCAAACACGGGTTGGTGGATGGTGGTTTTGGTGAGAATGGCGCTCGCCGGAGCAAACTCCGGCGTGTGGTTAAATGGCGGCGAATGGATTACAAAACAGAAAAATGAAGGGATGGAATTAATCCTAGAACTATATCTAATCTACAACATGAAAAAGATAAGGAAAAACATAAAGAACGCAACCTCTAACGGTGGACAAACCGCGAGATGGACCTCACGGCAGCACGACTGCCGGAGATGGATTGGAGCATGCCTCGGCCCTCCGCTGCTCCTCGACAAGGTTGGGGATCAACCCCCTGTCACCAGGAATCCACCAGATGTACCTCGGTGGTCTGAAGGTTAGCCAAAGGCAGTTCAAAGAGAGGAGAAAGATGAGGGTGGTCTTTTGAAGGATGGTGGACCGGGCGAGAAGATCGATGCGTAGCCATTGACCCAGCGACGCGATGAACGAGGCAACCTAAGGGCGTGTATGCCCGATGACCAAGGAACAAATTTGCAGAAGGAAGTGTCGCGAGAAGATGTAAGGAGTGGCCTCGAAAAAATCGCGAAAAAGGGACAAAAACGCAGTCTGACAAAGCCTATGGGAGTAGGTCAGACAGTTGACCGGGGTCAACTGTCAGACCATCCTGGTTGGTCCACGTGGACCAACCAGGAAAAATCCCCTTAAAAATCAATTAAAAATAGTAAACGTTATTATTTTATTTTGGTTATTAAATAAAAAATATTTATTATTTTATGTAGTATTTTATTCTGATTTTTAATAATTTTTATGAGATTTATTTTTACAAGTTGCTTTTATACCCCTATATAGGTATATTATCTATATATTGTATTCTTTTATTTTTATTTTATGTATTTTAATATTATTTATTTTGTTTATTATTTTATATACTTATAAAATATTTTTATACACTTAATTATATTTTTATTTTATTTTATTGATATATTTTGTATATTTAATAAAATAGAAGTGTATTTTATATAGGTATAAGTATATGTATAATACCTATGTATCAAATATGTATGTATTTTATTTTAAGTTTTATTTAGGTTTTTATTTTGATTTTAATGCACATATATATTATAAGTAATATTTTTAAGAGTATAAAAATATAAAAATACAAAAATAATGAATAAATAATAAATTGAATATTTTAATATGTACAAGTATACAATAGGGGTCCAAAACTCAACTTTCAAACCGTAGCTCCGCCAAATGCGAAACCACCGCCATTAAATAGCTTATTTTCTTCTATATACAATTAAAGGTGAGTATGCTGCATTTGGAGTTGTCAGTTGTGAGATACGGGTCTGGGAAGTTGGGATTCTGGATTTTTATTCAGACCATAACTTTTTGTCTGTACATATTTTTCTGTGAAATCAATTTTGTATTTTTATTTATGAAATTATCTACAACTTTCATATACAAAGTTTCTTTATTTGATGTATAAAAAGTGGAACCAAAAATAGGTCCCAAATGAATAAAGAATGAATAAAAACTATAGGTATTTTATATGTATTTTGGCCCTTATCTCCCCCTACTTTATTCCTTGTCGACCTATTCATCAAGATGCCTAGGTCTCGGGGTTTCGGGTCATAAAATATTTACAATATTTTATTCTTTTTCTTTTCTTTATTTATTCTATAATTTTGGCCTTAATTACAGTATTTTATACACTAATATGATGCGCATGCATGAATGCTAATATGATGAAATTAAAGGTATTTACAGGCATTTGCTAGGGTTTTTGGTGCCAAAATGATAGAATAATGATGATGAAATGTGGATTCATCAAGCACCATAGCGTCCTCACTTACTGCCACAAGCTTGAGGCAGGAGGACATCACTATGGGAGGAGAACGGCACAGAAAGTGCTCCAATCCGGCCTATGGTGGCCCACCCTCTTCAATGACTCTGATGAGTTCGTGAAGAGGTGTACTGACTGTCAGAGGATGGGCACTTGTGGACAGCATGATATGATGCCGATGCAGCCCATTCACTTCTGTGAGGTTTTTGACGCATGGGGCATCGATTTCATGGGTCCATTCCTTAAGAGTCAGGGATTCGAGTACATTCTGTTGGCCGTGGATTATGTGAGTCGTTGGGTTGAGGCCATCCCCGCCCGAACAGTAGATGCTAGGACTGTTTGCGGATTTTTGAGGAAGCATATCATTTCACGGTTCGGGGTACCTCGAGTGTTGATATCTGATGGGGGGTCTCATTTCGTCAACGACCAGGTGAAGGCCCTTGCTAGCGAGTTCGGCATAGACCATCGAGTTGCCACTCCATACCATCCTCAGACGAATGGTCTTGCCGAAGTGTCGAACAGGGAGATCAAGACTATATTACAGAAAGTCGTCCGCCCTAACCAAAAGGATTGGTCACAGCTTTTGGACTCGGTCTTGTGGGCATATAGGACGTCTTTCAAGACACCTTTGGGCACATCTCCCTTTCACCTCGTTTATGGCAAGCCGTGCCATTTACCTGTTGAGCTGAGACATAGGTCACTTTGGGTTGTCACAGATATACTTTTGGATCCATATAGTATAGAAGACCAGAGGAGGGCAGAGTTAGCAAGCCTTGGAGGAGCTTCGTGATACCGCCTTCTCAAACAGCCTACAGTACAAGGAGAGAGTGAAGGAGTGGCATGATTCTCATATCAGCCACAAGCATTTTGAGCTTGGACAGAGAGTATGGTTGTTTGATGCTAGGCTTCGTCTATTTCCAGGGAAGCTACAATGCATATGGAAGGGACCGTATCTAGTGAGAAAGGTACCCGGCAATGGGAGTATTGATATATCTGAGTTGTCTTCTGAGAGTACCTTTCGAGTGAATGGCCAGCGGCTCAAGCCATTTCTAGATCATGAGCTGCGGGTCGTTGATGTTGCCCCTATTCACTTTGCGTGAGATGTGGTCTCTTAACTCACATCTATTGCATCTCACGCCTGATTATCCCTGTTCTCCTGACTTGTATAGATCCAGTTGTCCATATCACTCTATTCTTTAGTCCCACATCCCTTTCCTCATCTTTTAATTATGCTATACTTAGGGTGTACTTTACCCTAAGTATAGGGGGATGTAGGACTCTCGGGTATTTCTTTTGATTCTTTTTACCCCTGTTTTTGCTGCCTATACTTAGGGATATTTTACCCTAAGTATAGGGGGGTAGACCCTGTACATTCTTCACTCGGTTCTCCCTTTGTGTACAGCCTGCTATACTTAGGATTTTTTGATCCTAAGTATAGGGGAAAAGCCGAGATCCTCTTGATTTTCTATTCTTTCATTCGTCTTTGTATATAGACTTCCTTTTCACTTCCCTATACTAAGCACGAGTTATGTCTTCTTCATCGCTCTTGACTCTGAGGACATCGTTCGAGCTAAGTATAGGGGGTGTGTATATATTTCATATATAATTTAGCCATAACTTGTACTTTGTGTGAGTGTGTTAATAAATAAAAATGGCTAAACACCAAAAATCCATAAAAATTAAAAACAATTCATGTAAATAATCATTCTTTTATTTGCACATGCATAGCTATTGTACAAATTATTTTTGTAAAAATGTTTTCAAAAAACTTTTTGTGTAAAGATTGTTTAAATATGTGCATATCAAAATTATGTATATAGTACAAAATTTTTCCAAAATGTTTTCAAAATCAAAAGTTTGCAAAAATCTTGTGTAAATTTGTGTAAATATTTCGCAAAACTTGCATTCATGCATTCATTCATGATTTCAAAACATTTTTTCAAAAATTTTGCATTTTTGTAAATATTGTGTAAATAGCATCCTTGTATATATATGTATAGTTCTTCCTAGATTATAGTTGACATTTAAACTAGCCTGGAATTAAATTGGGAAATGGAGCTTGATTAAGATCTTAATCCACCTAATTTTAAGAGGAACCTTATAGGGCTTAGGGTTAAGGCTTTTCAGGTCCATGGTGACTTAATTCTTTGAGTCCACTAGGCTATGATCACATGTCATCTCAATGAGTCTAAGTAGAGCATTTAACAACACACACATGACTCATATAGACAATGGCTTGACTTGGACCCGCACTTTACACCGAGATCTCTACGGATGAGGTGGTGAGGAGGCAGTCTTCCTTGACTTGGGGTAGCATATGAGGGTAGTACTTCTAGGCGGAACCTCTCTTCTTCTTTTAGTGAAGGAAGTGCGTCTCAACTTGGTCTGGTTGCCATGAGGTCTAACGACATGAGTTGTGGGTTGCAATAATGCTTCAAAAGAGGGATAGTCTACTGGCTCAAGAGGAAAAACTCCTTATGTATATATGTTGCACATTGTATATGTTGTATAGATGCACTTAAAAAAATGCAAAAAGAAAATAACTCCAAAAAAGTGGTGGGTCTGATAGAAAATGATAATCCCACCGGAGTATGTATATAGTGCAATAAGCAAAGCTTGAGACTTATGGTTCCATCTTATGTAGCTTGCAGCAGGGAGACTTAGCTACACTGGTTGAGCTCCCAAGGATACATGGCTACACTGGCCATGATCCATTCTCTTCTTCCCCCTCTTCTTGAGCCGGTTGAACTTGAACTTAGAAGGGAATACCCCGCTCCTCGAGGAAAGAGTGGCCAGACTAAGGTCATAGAGTTGCCTTGTTGGGGAAGGTTGTCAAGTTTCTACTTCTGAGGTGGAGAGCTATACCTCACTTACACAGTACAAGCAAAGATTCATAGTCTTCAGGATTTGTGTATGATGACTTGTTCTGATCTGGATTATTGAGGAGTCTTGATTATAGATTAGTGGATCTTAGAGGCTGTTGAGTTTTAAACCTAAGTCTAAATAAGGTTCCGACACATCAATAATCCAAAGATCTGACCGAGCTCCATATTTCAATTTAATGAAGGCAAGTTTAATTATCAACATTAATCCATGCATTTTCTCCTCTTTTTCTTTTTCTTTCTCTTTTTCACTTCTTTTTCAAATAAGTGTTTGCTAAGGGACTAGCAAAGTTAAGTATAGGGGGTGATGAATACCCATTCATCACTCTTTATTCTTTTATTTTAGCTACAAAACCTTTGCAAAACACATGTAGATATATGTAAATAATAATAATTAGCATTCAACATGCATGGTGTAATTATGCATTTTTAGCATGTTTTTGTGCATAAATAAAAGAATAAAGAAATAAAAGAAAAAGAGGGAGATATTTAGAATAAATATTGAGCAACCTAATCCTAAGGGAGGGCTCAGCATGGGCCTGACCGCATAAAAACCCAAGTAGAAAGAGATAAGGAAGCTCATGTGTGTACATATATACCTATAAATAAATAAAAATATTTTCCTCTAAATAAAAATAAAAATGGGTGTGTATTTATTTGTATATATTTTTAAATATAAAATTAAAATAAAATTGAGAAAAATAAAAAGAAATAAAATTCATCCCTCATTGTCTATATTCACCATGTACATAGAATCACTAATATTTTTTTATCCATATAAATAAATAAATTAAAATCCAATAAAAATGTGTACATATTCTATATTTCATAATGTAAATAAATAAAATAAAAACCACAAAAATAAAAATAAAATATAAAGAAATAAAATAAAAAATCAAAATAAACATTGTATATATACCATGTATATATGTGTACATAACTATTTATTTAACCCTTGTAAATAATTAATAAAAATAAAATAAAAATATCATAATATTCCAATTTTTATTCTATAAATAAATAAAATATAAAATTTGAATAAATTGTATAAAAATAAATAATTAAAAATCAAAAATAAAAAATACATATTGTATATACCTATATATAATAATACTATTTTGTAAATACCTAATTTTTATTTCAAAAAAATAAATAAAAATCACTAAAAAATAGTTAAAAAATAAATAAACATTTTTTATGTTTTGAGTTTTTCGAAAATAAGCCAATTAGTATTTTTAAATGAATTATCAAATATTGAATAATTGGCGGCCTCCCATTGGTTCACGGGGGAATGTTGACCCCCGGTCAACTCTCCCCCTGGACCACGTCTGTTCCGGATCTGCGCCCGACCCGTCTTTTCTCCCAATTATTGTGCCTTGATCCGAATGCCAAATCATTAAACCCCAGGTCCTGATTAAAGATTCATCAATTGAGATCCACGCCCGGTGGTTTCTCCTCGGGGTCCGAGCTCCGATATCCATGCCCGACCCCATCTTCTCGGAACCCTAGGACTATTTAGCTCGAGCTCCAGCCGCATTTCATGCCATATTTGGTGTCGCCCCTTCCACCCAGGACCTCCACCCGATCCTCTAGAGTGACAGCTAGCCGTCGGAGTGTTGTAGAGAGGCGGAGGACCACTGCGTCACTGATCCGGCGACATTTCACCGTCGTGTGCCGCCCAGGAGCAGCGCTCGAGCCTCTAGCATCGACGTCCCTCGAGGCAAAGACCAGGAGCTCCAGGAGCTCTTCCACAGTCGAATCTACCCATCCGGTAAGCCTAATCCTTCCTAGTTTTCTCGAATTTCCGATTTCGCCCAATTCCTCCATTCGCCATCGATCGTCGATTCCGACCATCTCAGTCACCCTCTCGACCATCGGACTCGACCCTCACACCCATGAGACTTCTCTGCACCTTCTGCAACCACTCACACCCCTGACTCGCCATGGAGCAGGGACTTCGATCTTCACCGCAGTCGCTTCATCGGAGATCGACCATCTCACCTCATCCGACCACCACACCACCGCTAACCGGGTCGAGGCACTTTGCCCTCGACCCAGCAAGCTTCCTGTGTCATTTTCCAGGTCAGACGAGGCCCATCTGGGGGTCTTCACATTCAGCACAGGAGCCCCAGCTCCGCCTTCGTCGTCAGAGCTCCTCGTTGCCTCCCGACGTCATCGGAGGATCTCGTCAGCTGCGGAGCGTCAAGGCGGAGCAATTCCGCACCCTAGTAGCAGCAGAGGAGGCCCAGCGCAGCCCTGGTGCTCCGGCAAAGTTCGCCGGAGCCGTGTTCTTCCAGGAGTCTCCAGAGCCGTCCGATCGACCTCCTGCTCCAGATGTGATCTCAGCCACCCATTTGAGGAGCCACTCCACCGTTCGATCTTCCGAGGTTTGATTTGGACCGTCCGACCCAACGAAGGGGTGCCCGTGATCCACGACCGTTAGATCTTCTACGTGGCCCCCCCTCCGCCGTCAGATCCGAGCGAGGGATACTCGAGGAGGCGCCCGCTACTGATGAATACTCATTCATCACTCTTTATTCTTATATTTTAGCTACAAAAACCTTTGCAAATACATGTAGATATTTGTAAATACAAATAATTACCAAAAAGCATGCATAGTAAAAACTAATAATTAGCATGTTTTTGTGCAAAAATAAAAGAATAAAGAATTAAAAGAAAAAGAGGGAGATATTTAGAATAAATATTGAGCAACCTAATCCCAAGGGAGGGCTCAGCATGGGCCTGACCGCATAAAAGACAAAGTAGAGAGAGATAAGGGAGCTCATGTGTAAATATATCTGTAAATATAATAAAAATATTTTCCTCTAAAATTAGAATAAAATGGGCTTGTATGTATTTGTAAATTTTTGTAAATACAAAATCAAAAAAAAATAGAAAATAAAAAAGAAAATAAAAATAACTTTCATTGTACATATTCACCATGTACATAAGACCACACTTTTATTTATTTCACCTTGTAAATAAATAAATTAAAATCCCTAAAAGATTTTTATATATTCTATATTTCATGATGTAAATAAATAAAATAAAAACCATAAAAACAAAAATTAAATAAAAAGAACAAAATTAATAACCAAAAAAAGAAACATTGTATATAGACCATGTATATAAATATATATATATCTATTTATTTTACCCTCGTAAATAAATAATAAAAATAAAAAAATATCTTTTTATTCCTAATTTTATGCTATAAATAAATAAAATAGAAAATGGGAAAAAATTCACAAAAATAATTAATTAAAAATCAAGAATTAAAAATCAAGAATGTGTATATACCTATATATAGTACTATAGTGTACATACCTTATTTTTATTTCAAAAAAAACATAATTAAAAATCACAAAAAAATAGAAAAAAAATAAAATAAACATTTTTCATGTTTTGAGTTTTAAATAATTCGGCCATTTACTAATTTATTTCTAATTTCTAAATCTTTTTGACGTGGCCGGTTTTGATTGGTCCACGGGGGACGTTGACTCCCCGGTCAACTCCCCCCCCCTGGACCACTGAGCCCCGGATCTGAGTGCCCAACCTGACTTCTCCATTTACTCCACACCCGATCCGACACCTAAAACCCCAAACCCCGGGTCATACTTCTTCCTTGCAGATCCATGATCCACGCCCGGGGTGGGTATGAGGGGTCCGAGCTCCGATTTGCTCGCCCGATCCTTGTCTTCTCAGA
Source organism: Ottelia alismoides (assembly GCA_037367405.1). Taxonomy (NCBI): domain Eukaryota; kingdom Viridiplantae; phylum Streptophyta; class Magnoliopsida; order Alismatales; family Hydrocharitaceae; genus Ottelia; species Ottelia alismoides. The sequence goes on along the minus strand of JAZKJV010010000.1, from coordinate 540,117 downwards.
CCCCTAGGAATATAAAGCATCGCCTCCGGCAGCCTTGTTCTTCATCTTTGGACCTCCCCTTCGACGCCAAGGAGCTCCTCTGGCTTGCCTGAGTGACAGCGGTGCTCTCCGGAGTGGAAGTGAGGCTCGAAGCATTGGGAAGCCTCTGATCTGGTGGCTTCGCCGCCGTGCACCGCCGCGAGCGCGCCCAGCCTCGGGAACCCGACGATCCCTTGCAGGTAAAGACCCCAGAGCTCCCCGAGCTCCAGCCCAGTCGAATGCCTCCGCCAGGTAGTTTCTTTAGCCCTTAGATTAGCTTAGATTCGAGTTTTTTGATTCCTGTAGCCGTAGCTCCGCCGCCTCTGCCCGTCGGCTCCGTCCAGCCATTTACCCATCCGACCTCGCCACCACATTCACGAGCCTCCTCCTCACCTTCTCCACCCACCCATTCCCCTAGCTCGCCCCGGAGCAGGGACTTCGGTCCTCCTCCTCTGCCGCTCGCCGGAGGACCGCCATACCGCCGCATCCTTCACTGTTTACGTGCACTAACGGGTCGAGGCAGTTTGCCCTCAACCCCTCTTTCTTCCTGTGCAGGTATTAGGCCAGATCGACCTCATCTGGAGGTCTGCACTTCAGAGCACAGGTGCTCCAGGTCTTCACCGTCGCCAGAGCTCTCTAGAGCTCCCCGCCATCATCGGAGCAGTCCAGTGGCTGTGGATCACCGAGGCGCTTCTTCTCAGCATCTCAGCAGCCTCCGAGGAGTCCCCACGCAAGAATTCCGAGCCGGCAAAGTTCGCCGGCCGTCAGTTCATCTAGGACCCTCCATAGCCGTCCGATCGTCCTCTTGTTCCAGATGAGATCTCAGCCACCCATTTGACGAGCCTCACCACCGTCCGATCCATAGGAGGACTGATCTGGGCCGCACGATCAGATGAAGAGGCACCAGTGACTCCAGCGTCGTCCGATCTCCACGTGTCATCTTCACCACCGTCGATCCACCGAGGGTTCATCCACAGCCCACCAGAACCGTCAGATCAGCCACGCGGTGGACCCTCAACCGTTCAATCCGGCCCGCGCTCCTTTGTTAAGGCGCCATTATTCTCAGCCGTTAGATCAGATATGTGGCGCCATCTCAGCCGTCGATAATAAATAAAGGGTAAATTTCCTTTAGGCCCTTTACTTTTTAGGTGTTACGTTTTAGTCCTGTAATTATTTGTTCCTGTTGTTTTTATTTTGTAAATTTTGCACATTGGACTTTCTACTGTTCAGTATTTACTTTTCAGTCCCTGCATGTAGTGTCCACGTGCTTCGACACGTGCTTAGTGGTGTTTTTGCATTCTCTACCCTATAGTTTTGACATGTTACTCTTTACATATTTATAAATAGGAATGACAAAAGTGCCCCTCCGTGTCTGAAACACGTGCGCAGCGCGTGAGTCCTGGGACATTTTGCATCTTTAGCCCCATTCTTTCCAGCCTTGTTATTCAGGGGGGCCTAGAACTTAAATTAATTGCAGATAGGTCCATGTGCACTGTGCCTTTGTTTTTATTTTTGATAAAATAGCAAATCGACTCAAATTTGATGAAAATTGAACACATGGCTCCTGCCATAGTGTAAAATTTTCTCTAAATTTTGGAGACATTTTTTTATTATTTTTTATATTTTAAAAATTCAAAAACAAGCATTTTCTTTACTGTCTAGTTTTAAAAATCACAAAAAATATTAAAACACCTTTCAAAATTACAAAAAAATTATATAGCATTTGTTTTGTGTTGTTTGATTTTCTGACCAATTTTGGTCATTTTTAGATTTATAAAACCTATAAAAATTACAAAACCCCTAAAAACCCATAAAAATTCTAATAAATAATTGAAAAATCAAAAATTAATAAACCAGTGCCTAAATTTTCCTTGTATTTTCTACTTTACAGAAAAATTACCTTCGGACCTTGATAGAGCCATTTTGCATTTTAATTTGGCCTCCAAGTCTGACTGGACAGTGCTTTTATTTTTCAGTCTTGTTTGATTTTTATAAAATTCCATAAAAATCATAAAATCACCAAAAATTAACCAAAAACATAAAAAAATTATAAAAAAACATAAAAACATTTTTGTTTGAATTTTTGGGTGCATTTTGAGTAATTAAATAAATCACCTAAGTTGCTTGTTTATTGATTTCCTTATTTTCTTTATTAATTAAAAAATCCAAAAAAATTAAAAATACTAAAAATCCACCAAAAAGCCTTCTCTTTTATTTTATTTTTCTTTTAGACTACTTCGTAGGCCGCGAGGCCATCACGTGCTCCATATGTTCGACCCTGGTAGCTATACCAGGCTAATCCAATAGCCAGGGCCACTATTTCTGAGTTTCTTGATTTTCATTCTATTTTGGTGGTCTGCTTTCCTTTTTCTTGATTGACTGATTGATCTTTGAGCGACTGAGGTCGCAACGACCCTAGTTATATTTCTTCACCTTAGTTGCTCGGATTTCTCGGGTCCCCCAGCCGTCCGATCTTCCACGTAGCGCCACTCCAGCCATCGAATAATAAATAAGGGTAATTTATACTTAGGCCCCCTTCTGTTTTGCATTTTCGCTTTAGTCCTGTAAATATTTTCCGTAGTTATTTTTAGTTTGGTAAAATTGCATAGAGAACCTGGTTGTTTCTAGTAATTGCATTTTCATCCCTGTTTATGTTAGACACGTGCATCGTCATGTGATGTTTGTGAAAATTGCATGCTATGGGCTTGTATTTCTGAGGTGTTATTGAATGAAATATCTTTCTTGATATTTGCACTTATGCTCCTGTGAATGGTTTTATTGGACATGTGCTGAATTTATTGGGATATTTGCAAATAGTCCCCTGGGCTTTTAGCACCTGTTGCTAATAAGCCCTCGGAACTTATTTTCATTATATTTGGGTCCTTCTGTGCCCAGCCCACGTGCCGCGCGTGTGGGAACCTGGTGAAATTGCACAAGGACCCCCTGAGCTTCTGATTTTGTTACCTATCCAGCCCTAGGACTTATTTTTATTGCAACTAGGTCCTTGTGCACTGTTTGTGTGTTTTTTATTTTAATAAAATAGCAAAATTAATCCAAATTGAGTGAAAATTGGACATGTAGCTCCTGGCACTGTGTAAAATTTTTACCAATTTTGAGTACATTTCTGAGCATTTTTAGTATTTTTAAAAATTCAAAAACCCTTAATTTTGTCTCTGTCCAGATTATAAATTCATAAAAAATATTAAATCCTTTTCAAAAATTACAAAAAATTAGGTTTGTGTGTTTTTGTGTATTTGATTTTCTGGCCATTTTTGGTTATTTTTAGAGTTATAAAAATTATAAAAATTGAAAAACCCCTAAAAACCTATAAAAATTATAATAAATCATAGAAAATTCAAAAATTCACAAACTTTCTTCTGAAGTTTCTTTTTTGTTTATAATTTCCATGAAAAATACCTTCAGGCTTTGATAGGGCCATTATATATTTTATTTTGGTCCTTGAAGCCTGGCTGGACAATAGCATAGTTTTTCTCCCTTCTTTTATTTTTAGAAAATTCCCTAAAAATCAGAAAATTATCAAAAATTCACCAAAAACAGTAAAAAATATATAAAACATTAAAATATTTTTGTTGAAATTTTTAGGGGATTTTTTAGTAATTAAATAATTGCTTGAAGTTGTTTTTATTTGCCTTCTTATTATTTTCTTCATAATTAAAAATCCAAAAAATATAAAAATATTAAAATCCACCAAAAAATATTTGTTTATATTTTCTTTATTTTAGACTACTTCGTAGGCCGCAAGGCCAATCCGCGCTCCCTGAGTCCGACCCTGGGTGCTACACCAGGCTAATCTCATAGCCAGGGCCACTATTTGCTTTTATTGATTTTCGTCTTTGATTGGTGGTCTGTCTTTCATTTTTCTTGTTGACTGATTGATTTCCGAGATCTGGGTCGCAACGACCCTAGTTATATTTTATTCACCCGAGTCTCGGACATTTTTTGGTCATCAACGCCTCGCCTCTCTATCAGACTTGTAAGCCATTGGCAACTCATTAATGCAATAAAAGTTATCATTTTATCATGTTCATCTGAAATGAAATGAATGAATGAATAAGTGTGAATGCTCTTTACTATTAAGGTCCCTTCGTGCAATTAAGGTAATGCAACATAGCCACATTGAATACCATGTATGTAGGAGGACACATCTGACTTCAAACATGTGATTAAGGCTGGCTATCGAGCCCAATGAGCTAAGCCAGGTCCTGGCTCGGCTCGATAAGTCCAGCTGGGCTCAGGCTCGTTGGAGCTATCATGTCCATCTGAAATGAAATGAATAAATGAATGTGAATGCACAATACTATTAAGGTCCCTTTGTACAATTACGGTAATGTACCATGGCCATATTGAATAGATTTCAAACATGTGATTAGGGTTGGCTATCGAAACCGACGAGTCAAGCTAGGCCTTGCTCAGGCTCGAGCTCGGGCTCGAGCTTGTTAGAGCCCAATCGAGCGGGCTCAAGCTCGAGGTCGGTGAGCTCGAGCCTCTTATCGAGCCAGCTCAGTCTCGGTAAGGCTCGAGCCGATCCCGTTATTGAGCCTGGTCTAGGCTTGAGCCAAGTCTGAATCGTTAAGGAAAATGGGATTTTTTGGTATAAAAGTGTGGTGCCTAGGCTTGAACTCGTCACCTCTTCTTTAAGAGATTGTTTTCCTTATCGTATGTATCCAAGTTGCATTTCAAAAGCTAAATTATATTATATATGGTAACATTCTATTTACTAATAAAAAATACTAATTTGCTATTTATAACCCTAGAAAAACATAAATATAGCTGTAACTATATGTTCCTTAAAAAAATATAAACTGGTCGGCACATTAGTGTATAATATATATAATCAAATATGTTCCTATTTAGAGACATATAATAACACGAGATCGTAATTAGGTCTACAATATAATATATATATATATATATATGGAACATTACCACGTTGGAATTCACATTCACATATATGGACATATCTAGTTCTAAGGTATCCGAAACAAAATTATAGCGATCTACAGTTTGGTTGGGTATAATATACATATTTAATTACTACCTACGTAGGCAACTACAACTATAGATATAGGTACCAATTGTTGAACATGCAACTCCTCTTGTGTGTGTATTATATATAAATATAAATATAAATATAAATATAAGATATCTTTCAAATGGGACATGTTCCTTCCATCCCTAAGGAAGGCTAATTATAATGTTCATTGGATCTTTACAATCATTCTATCTATGTTTGAAAAGAAAACCATCTTATAAATTCAAAACCACTTATCTAATCAGCATCACATCCTTTAAAAATGGAATTAATTTTTTTATAGGCAATAGATCTCCGAATATTATGCACAATATAATTTCCTAAATTAACTATTGCAAGTCCATCATATCAATATTTCATTCCTGACGAAAATAAGATCCTATTTTCCAGAATCATTCTAAAGAAACCTGACAAAAATAAGATCCTATTTTTCAGAATCATTCTAAAGAAATCGATGAAGCAGACAACATGTTTGAAGATCCTATTTTCCGGAATCATTTTGAAGAAATCTATGAAGTAGAGGTTTTCTTTTTATTTTATATGATTTTGTTTATGTATTTGGAGTTTCCGAAGTATTATCTCAAATCTTTGCTTCCAGCTGGATACGTATCAAATTTCTAGAGGGCAAGAAGAATTCGAAGCTTTGATCAATGTAGGTTCTTATCTTTTTTTTCTTTATTCATTCAGCAATTAAGATACCGCCTTATACAAATAACTTTTCTCATATACAATTATCTTTAATCAAATACAAAACTATCGGTAATTGATAATTTTAACCAATACAATTATATACATTATTACTACAAAAGATTTAACTCGTATGATTTTTTAAATATTAATATACAATAACATGTAAGCATTTATAGGATGTTAAATTTCTTCCTAATATTCAAATTGTGCATGATTTTGTGTGGATGAATCTTTATATGTTATTATGTATCTTCTCCAATACACATATATATATATATATGTTAGCAATAACAAAAATTGTACATATATACTTTTCTTTATATTAATATATCAAATGGTCTTTAAAAGTACATTACTGATGTTGATCTGATTAACTAATTCATCTGAAACACAAAAGTGTAAATATAAATAGTAAAGTTCATTATAATATACAATCTTAAATCATTTACATTTCAATGTAGATAGCAAAATACAAAGTCTGACTTTATTTGTAACAGTCTGTGTATCCACTAAAGTTAAGACAACTGCTCAATATCTTTCTCAGAGAACAATGTGATATTTCAGATGTCCCCGAACTAGGTATGCATTTGGTTCAATAGAAGATGCGTGTAATTTTTATGAAATGTATGCAACGAGGACTGGGTTCAATGTTAGAAAGGCTGGTACTCGTCATGGCATAGATCGTTGTTCAAAGAAAAAAGGTTGTTGTATTCAAAAGATTTTTATGTTGGAAAGAAGGTCACACAATAGCTAATGGCAAAAGAAAATCAAAGTTTCCATATTACAACTATGTTAGTAAAGGATATATATTTGATTTGGAAGAAAGAAGGGTTGGACTGGTTCGAGCTGATTGCAGGACGTTGTTGGAAATCAGTTTACGTTAAACAGAGCTGGATTGAAATGTGGTCATGTTCATAGATTCACGTAATCATGAGTTAATATCACCAAACAAACGGAGGTATCGCAAGGCTAACATGAGGTTTACGAAAGCGACAAAGTTGCTTGTTAAGTCTATGTCAGATGTTAATATATTTACATCAAACAATAATCTTTTATTGACAATGGTTGTTTAACCAATAGTCAAGCTAATGGAATAGTCAGGGATATTTATAATATTTATAGAAATCAAAAGAAAAGCAAGCATGTATTAGATGCTCAAATGCTTTTAGATCATTTTGCATAATGTCAAAAGATAACGTCTAATTTTTTCTTCTCTTTTAAGGTAGATGAATATAATAGCTTGACTCACTGTTTATGGATTGACTCTGTTTCAAGGCATGAGTACTCCCTATTTGGAGATACATTATCATTTGATACCACATACAGAACAAAGGAGTATAAATTAATTTTTGGATCATTTTGTGGTATTGATCATCATGGCAAAACCATTTTTTGGAAGTGCTTTTCTCGAATAGGGAAACCACTGATTCCTTTGTGTGATTGTTTGATAGCTTTGTTCATGCCACGGGGAAGCATCGAATTTCCATTATTACAAATGAAGATCCAGCTATTTGTTTTGCAATTGCTATATCTCTCCCAGCTACAATCCACAAATTTTGTACTTGGCATATTATGACCATATTGAAGTCAAAGTTGGGACATTTCAAAGATATTGATAAAGATCTAAAGTCTATTAGTAAACTCGTATGGGATGGAAAAGGTGTAGTATATTTCGAAAGTACATGGACTTCAATACTTGAGCAATTTGGTCTCACAGAAAACAAATGACTTTCTGCAAAGTTTGCAATAAGGCATAAGTGGATAGATATGTATACTCTAAGGAGACATTCTTTGCTGGAATGACGAGCACACAACGGAGTGAAAGCATGAATTCATTCCTCCAGGGCAATGTTACTAAGCATAATTCATTATTGGAGTTTACAGAAAGGTTCCACGTAGCACTTCAAAGAATTAGAGAAAAGGGAGAATGACATGGATAATGATACAGTTAATCGGAGACCAAAGCTGAGGACCACTTGGGCATTGGAGAAGCAAATGTCGATGTTATATACCAAACAGATTTTCTACATATTTCGAAGAGAATTAAATGATAATTTGATGTTGAATGCAAATATTACAAGCATATGAGATGGGATTACTGAATATTTGGTGTCTCTAGTAGAGGAATCTGAGAACACTATTGAAGTTTTCAAATGATACTTCAAAGTTATCATGCAGTTGCAAGAAGATGGAATTCCAAGGCATTCCATGCAAGCGTATATTAGCTATTTTGAAGACATTAAATTGTCAGCATTTAGGAGATGAATATATTTTTTGAAATGATGGATAAGAAATATAAAGAATTCCGGTAATTATCCAGTTTATGAGAAAAGTGTCCAACATGACTGAGCAGCTATGTTGAACAGAATTTGCTCTGGTTTTATTGCTAGTTCAGTGGACTGTGATACTATATTTTCTTTTGCAAAAAAGGAGTTATAAAGAATTCATAAAGAAATTCATAAATCACAATCTTCATATCATGATCAATGTACTGATAATAGGCCTGCCACTGAATCTAAACGGAATAGGGGTAGGTAATGCAAATCTTGCAAAAAGTTCAATGTAGGTCATGATTCAAGGAACTTTCCCAGCAATAACATACTTCATGCTTAGATAGGTATTTATTGAATACCTTATGTACTATGTTATCTGAATTGTAGTTGCTCTTGATAATTTTTTTCTATTTTTACAGCGAAGATGCCTCAAATATGCCTAATTCAAATTCATCTTAGGTTTTAATACAAGTTTTTGAACCCTTCATTATTCAAGTAATTGAATCTAATCACTTCCAATCATTTTTTCTTTTTCCATAGAATTATTATTGTACATTATTCATTTAGTTTTTTTATATATTTTTGTTTTATTTATACAGTTGTTTTTCAAATAAAATACTAACTGAATGATTTGAAGTATATTTTGAAGATTCTTGATCCTCATGTTGTCTGCACATGATACCAAATACAATGTACAAGGCATTGGAGATCAGTTCGATACATCATCAGATGTTATTTGAAAAATATTGTTCTATTTTGTCAGAAAACAATCAGAATTCTCTAAGACATTTTATTGTTCTATTATTCTGTTGATGTGCTATTCGGATGACAGTTGTGAATGTGTTTGTTCTCCAAGATCTAGTTCTCTACATGTCATTCTCTGTTGTCTTTTTTCTTGTTTTCTTTTATTAAGTATATTGGATTATTGTTATGTTGATGTGCTATTCAGATGTCAGTTGCGAATGTGTTCGTTCTCCAAGTTCTAGTTTGCCATATTTGATTCTCTATGATGTTTTTTCTTGATTTTTCTTGTATTAAATCTCGTGTGCTTATGCTACTTTTCTTCTCAAATTAATGTTAATTGAATTTATAGTCTCTGAATGCATTAATTTGAAATCATGTTTTATGATATCTTAATCTTATATTCGTTGGTTTTATACCCTATTATCATAATCGGAGGTAGCATAGTATTTCTAGTCATCAAATATGTATAATTAATACATGATTTTGCATGTTCTTAACACTCATTTGTATTCATGATATGTTATATGCAAAATAACATATGCATCATTTTATTTTTACAATCATCTAAATAATCTTAGCATAGTTAAGACTCATCCTGTTCATCTAAATCTTACGTAAAATTTACATTATCTCATCTAAATTTGTACTCGAAGACCAATAGGTTATAAACTGTTACTTGAAGACCAACATGTTATAAATTGTTACTTTTGTGGAAGGAGCTAAGGTTTGCAAGAACCTTAAGCTTTATTTATCAACTCAATCAAATATTTCTTAGCTGCACATTTTTTAACAACTATTTGATAAACATAAACAACAATTCAACATCATTTACAAAAGTATTTAATAGTCTAACATTATGTTAAACATAAACATAATATCAAATATCTTTTCAAAAACATATAATATGCTAACATTTCCATCAAAACAAACATCATGTCAATCATATTGACACAACTCAAAAATTTCATAATATATAAAGCATGTTTAGTTGTTGCTACCAAAAAGTATTAATTTCTACAAATTAAGGTGTACTAGCATTCTCAACATGTCTAATAGATAAGATTGTGTGGGCTACTTCAGCTCAAATCATGTGCACATCTTCATATTCGAAATCCAGAGGACTCTCTTTGCAAAGTAGCTCCATCATATTCCTTACGTATACTCCACAGTTGAGGCTTTGAGCAGGTTGTTGTAGACAGTCTTCGACGAACAGAGTTTCCCAATGGATCAAGAAGTCATCCACTATATTTGTGTTAAAATACTTTGATATCCAACCAACCTGCATATTTAATAGTGTTATTGTTTATATATTATTAATATATGTAATATAGAACTTCGAATATTTTAAGCATATCGTTTCCTTACCCATATAAAGAGGTCCTATTTATGTTGCTTATTTCCACTCATGGAATTGAATGAGAAATGTTTTTTTGCTGTAAAATCAATTACTAGAAGATGCCAGTGATTTCTGGTGTGAATCACCATGAATACTTTCAAAATTCCTAGCAGTCTTTCCTCTTTGATGTCATAAAGTCTCTCCAAGTCGTCATCTGTACCAGCTTCGACATTGTTGAGGAAGTACTGATGATAAAATAAAGTTAAAGTCAATAACCACTTCAATGAAAATAAACTCTAATTAATGTACTATAATTCTAACCATCTTGTACAATGGAGTGAACAAATATGAAACTGGTCCGATGTCTTTGCAATGCTGATGACTCAAGATATCCACGAACATGTTAATAATCTGCAACGAGTTATAATTCATTAGAAATAATAATGAAGAAGTTTTTTCAATAATGGAATCTAGTGATACATAATGAATCCTCCGCCATTCTTTCGTATAAGAAGTTATATATTTCAAGACCTTTGCGGTAGCTTCTCAAAGGTGAAAAGTAGGTTGCATGCGTTCAATCTAAAATGAAAACTTTTTATTATAGTTTATCATATTATAAGAGAAAAGATTATAAATTTTAAGGATGAAATATATATAATTGTCGGCAGGATCTCTCAAAAATTCCTGAATAATCGATCAAACCTCCACCGAGATGTATTCGTATCCAATAAAGTTCGTTGACGGATCACACAGATACCAAATATAGAATTTGTTAATACTACAATGTAGAAGTGTTTTTTCAACATAAAGATTATATCTAACATGTGCTTCACTGTCAATGATATTACTTGAAATGTTGTTCTTCTTTGAACTTTTTTTCCTTCTTTCCGATTGTTGTTGTACTTTCAAACCCAATACGACGTGCTTCACTCCTTGCTTTAACCCTCTTTGCCAATGAGCTTGTACTGATCACAGATTTCTATTTTTTTGCTTCTTTGCTACGTTTCTTTCCAATTCCTTGGTTTCTTCAAATTCAAGATCAATTCCAAGTTCAAAACTTGGGCATTCATTATACACATGTCTGTTATCAACTTCTGGATCTTCTATTGTTTTTTCAATCTCTATGTCCATGGTCTCATTCCCAATGATAGGTTTTGCCCCAATATTGTCACTCCCATTTCCTTGATGATTATTGTCAAACTGATTATCATCCTTTCTCTTTTCGACGGAAGCAGGCTCATCATGACTTTTCTTTTCACTCTCAAAAGTGTTGTTAGCATGATCATCATTTTCATGTTGCATCGTTCTCAATTATCGATGCACCATCTTTGCAAATACCTTGCTCATCTGCAAAACTATGTATGTCCTTTTCTCCACATTTAACCCCTTTTGATTCCAGCAGTGCCCTCAATATTTTATTCTCTTCCTCAAGCCTTCGTATACGATCATTGTTATTTGAAACCATTTCTGTTATTTCCTTGCTCAACCCTAAACCTTACAACTCTAATACCTTCCTGGTGAGAACTTCAACTTCTGCCTTATATTCCTCGCATTTGCAATTTTCTTTGAAGTTTTTTGGTTGATAGACTCTACTGTTTTCTAAACATCCCCACTCAATCATATCAAACTTTTGATCTTTCTTGAGTCTTCCTCTTTTGAAAGGACCATCTACTGGCATAGGAATGTGTGTATCAATTATAATATCTGGTCTTTGTGTTGAGAATCCATTCAATGTGAACTTCTCAAATGAAAAAACATATTCATCATGTCCAAATCTTATTATTTCGATTTTCCCATGTTGCATTGAACTCTGTATCTGTTTATGAAAATGCATCACATTTATGAAATTTATTACCTTTTGTATTCATCTTTTAAATACATATCTGGTCATTCGTTAAGGACATCAATCGTCTTGTTAGACCTTTTATTGAGCCGTACCACTTCTTGATTCTTGGTCTAAGATCACGGCTTACGACCATATCCTTGCAACAGTACTCCAACATCTATATCTATTACAAGGAAATTATGAATAATCTATTAAAGTATAAGGAACACTTGTTATATATTAATACTTACATAGAGGCAAGCTACACATCCAGTAAGGTATCCCAAGGTAATACGCATTGCACCTCGACGTCTCTGATTTTTCTATTAATGATATCATCCATGTTAAATCGAATCAATCGTGCAACTGCATCAGACCAATTAAAGAACCTTGTATCTTCCAACGACTCCACATAGTGCAAAACATCCTTTGGAAAGGAATAAGTTGAATCCGGAAAAAGAAATGTGCAAAATATTAACAATATTAGGCATGTCACATAAATAGCGACGGAGTTATCTTCAACGTAGTGGTAGTACTCAGTCAATACGCAAACAAGTTTACACATGTTGAAAACCATGCATTTATCGAACATTTCATTAGCTATATAGTTCCTTCACTGCAAATGTTTTCCACGCACTGAAACAATGTACCCCGAACTAGGAATCCCAAGTATGACTCCAATGTCGTCATCACTAAAGCTTAAAATCTTGTTCCCAAATATGAAATTCCTGCCTCCTTGATTCTCTACAATCCACTGAAGATTTTTCTGTTCAATTTCAATGTTCCCAATATTAATAACGGATATTTACACCTATAACCCTGAGTAATTTCGTAATTACCCCAGAAACCCTTGATAATCACAAATTACACCCAAGACCCTGAATAAATACTCTGTTTTACACTCATAACCTTTTGTTAGTGTTATTCATTAACTCAACCAGATGGCTGGGTTAATCTAACCAATCTACGATCTAACGGTTAGGATTAATGAAAAGTAAAAATGAAAAAGAAAAATATCCCACACCTCCCCCTTCCTGCTCCAGCCCCAACCCTGCTCCCCTGCCCACCACCTCTCCCCAATGTCCCCGCCGCCACCTCCTACCCTAGACACCTCGTGCACCGCCAAAAGGGGCCCCTCGTGCCTCTTGTGCGCATCCAGGAGGGCCCCCACGGGCTTCTCGTGCACCGTCGGTCACCAGAAGGTTGCTCAATGCCGCCGCCAAGGTGCTAGGTCTCCCCCAGACTTAGACTCGCACAGCACCAAGCCTTCTTGGCCTTCCCAGCTCCACAAGACCCATCATGATCTCCTTCTTTACGCAACCTCATGCCGGAGCAGGCATCCGTGGCCTTCTTAGTGTCAAAGGACCCATCATGGTCCCACCTGGAGGCTCCCAGTGGACCTCTAAAGCCCTACTCCAGCTGCTAACACCTATTGAGGAGATGTTTGCCGAGGGGTCCCCAATCGAGGATAGGTACCTCAAGATGATTGGAAATGCTAGGAATTTCACCATTCACAACATTGTTAGATGGCTTGGCAACCATCTACCGAGGCATCCACATCTCAAAGAGTTCTTCAGAAGCATATCCCCCAGTCATTTCTTCAATGGAGAATGGAACAATGGGGGCAGTTGTAACAATACCTCCCCGCTTGCCCATGGAAGCCGTGTCTCCCATCAAAAACCTGATAAACTCTTGAATGTCAGTGCTGTACATGGCACAATCGTCAAGCTCTTGGATGTAAGGGCTTTGTCGCAATTAAGGGATGAGGGGCACATATCAGGTACAACATCAAATCTGAGGAGGAGGTGGGTTCTGGAGAAAGAGGGGAGGAGGAGGTGGTCGGTGGGGTGGAGGAAGGAGAGGAGGAGGTAGTCGGTGGGGTGGAGGAAGGGGAGGAGGAGGTGGTTGGTGGAGGAGGAAGGGGGTTGGACGAAGGAGGGGAGTGGACTCATTTGTGAATAATGTAACTTAAAGGAGAGAAAACGTAAAATGTTTGACGGATACCGTCATAGTTAACGGGAAATTGGATGGAAGTTAACATGGGGGTTATGGATGTAATAGTTAAGCACTATTAGGGGTCTTGGGTGTAATTCGTGATTATCGAGGGTTTTTGGGGTAATTACGAAATTACTCAGTGTTATAGGTGTAAATATCCCTACTAATAAGACTTGAAAAGGCAGTCTTGTTAATTAGTGCTTGTTGCTTCGGAGTTGGACGATGACTATCAATGATCTACACGAAGTGATGTATAAAACACCTATGTTGGGCGTATCCTTTGCATGCACAATAGATCTTAATTATGCGTTGGGTCCTTTTTTAATTGTTGTTCATCAAAGACTCTTAATCAATGAATTATTTTTCTCTTACATCCAAAATTTTGAGAAGAATTATCCCATCCACCAGCGTTAGAATCAATCTTTGTTCTTCTTCTTTAAACCATCTTCGCAGAACCCTTTTATGATATATTTAATAGAGTTTTGCTCATACGAATCATAATAAATAATTTAAAAAACAATAATAATTTCGTATCTTTTCGTACCTCTAATTGGATGAATGTTCTTCCTTTTTGATAATGCACCTTCAGATGCATCCACTTCCTTGCCACTATCTCAACTGGCATCATCATAAACAAAATCTGTGCTGCTCATTTTGTTCCTATAAACAAGTTTTGATTAAATTTTTTAAAATCATGTATAGTAATTTGTATAAGAAATTTTCTCCAAAAGGAATGTTGATATCTATTTTTTACGGTTAATCAACTAAATATGAAAGCTTATATAATGCCAATCGTTTTTTTCATTTATCTCCTAGACATTTTAATTATTTCATATAATTCAAAAAAATCTTTTTTATTGTATTAATGATCTAATGCTTCTTCTAAAAGTACTAGTAACCCATTTTTTATTGATCACCACCATAAATATCTACTGATATATTCACAATCGTTTCGTTCTTTTATACATAAACCCTCTTTTTGATATCATAAATCCTATATACCATTCTGATATTAAGTTAATACTATTTAGATCCTTAATAAGTTCTACATAAAAAAATTCCTAAGGGATCAAACATTGAATGATGACCTCTCTGTTTCACAGATGATAGCGCAATGCTTTTCGCTTGCAGGATCTATATAAAGTTGTATTCCACATTTTTCCTTCCGGCTCCAAATCCTCCTTCGTCGAATCGCCAGACTCCGTCGGGTTTCTCCGCTTCTCGAGCGAGTAGTAACTCTCTCCCTCCCTCCCTCCCTCCCTCCCTCTCTCTCTCTCGAGTGTGAGGGTTACGGAGTGGCGGACTTCTTGGTAGTAATTATCCTACTTACCCAAAATAGATTACAAGTCACATCTGTCCAACTAAGCCTACTAATCTAAAATAGATTACGGAGTGGCGGACTTTTTATACAATAGTGTTTACTCTATCGATCAATTTTGCAATCTAAAATACACAGCACAGTTCACTTAATAGCATACGAGTGTTATTTGTGTTTGCAAACCTTCCATTACTTATCAACATAATAAAGCGACAATATGTTAACAAATCAACTCTATTGTTTGTATTTTCCCCTAATAAATATGTCGATTTGTGTGTGGTTTTATATTCTGAAACTCGAGATTTGTATAATACATCCATTATTTTGTACATCAAATTTCTTGAAATTACCATAAATACGTGATCCTCTAGTGCTATTATTCCCTTTATAGACATCCCTTAAAGTTAGGAATTATTTGTTAGCATTCTTTTAAAAACATCGATCGCTTAGTACGTGGCCAATTTCTTTGTATTTCATAATATTAGTGTATAGCATCTACGTACTACATTTGTATATTAAGATATTGTTTTATATAATACATACGTCTAATTGTGTACCAAATCCCCCCATTTCAAGCATCTTTTCTACCCTATCATATCTAAATTACCTTTTTTGGCATTCCATCATCCTCTTAGCTCGGAATTTCATCATTAGACCTCCCATAATTTTAGGAACGAATCGTCCCTTCCTTAAAAATAGCAACTGATGGGTACGGAAACATTTTGTTTTGTACAATTTCTTTCTAACATCTCAGAATCATGTCTCGTTTTTTTATTTTAAATTTTGTGTTTGTAGAATACGTACCTTCTTTTGTACACCAAATCCCACGTTCTCAACCTCATTGTATCATCTTCTTACTTACGAAATTTTCTTATTAGACCTCCCATAAATTTAGGAACCGATTGTTATTGCAAATCCAGTTTTGTAATAGAGTGGTTTTAATCACATCCGTTGAAAGTGGATCTAATGATCAGATTGTTTGGCCTTTCTTAGGAATGGAAGGACCATGTCTCATTGGAAAGCCTCCCTATAAATATAAATATTATATATCTATATATGTTCCTTATCGGGCCCCTTATCGAGTTATCGATCCGAGCAGGGTTCAGCTCGGGCTCGACTCATGTCAAACCCAAAATTCTGGCTCAGGCTCGGTCCAATAGCTTAATGAGCCAGGCTCACGAGCCCTTATCGAGCCGATCCTGAGCCCGGCTCATCGAGCATTGACTAAATAGCCAACTATACATGTGATATTCTATAAAGATCTCCACTCTGAGAAATAGATGACAATCTTTCTCTAAATACTGATTTCCAACCGACTTCTTGATGTATCCTATGCATACAAATAAATATTCGAAAGTATTGGAATAATCAAGTCAAAGAGTTGACTTGATAATGTCGAGATAAATTAAGACCCAAATCGTAACTGTCACGATCATGCACACATCCTTTGACTTGAGACAAATATCCATCTATATGCCCGAGTATGTAGTATGCACATTTGGCATACCAATAGGTTGGTGACCTCACCAAGGTCCATACATCGGTGCACTGGTACGCATATGAAGATATATGAGATGTATGTTCTCTAAAAGGAATCATACATATTCATAGTCGATGGACCATGAGACATAGCTCACTAATCATGAGATGATTTAGGGTCATAAAGAATTCCATGCATGACCGTCTTGTTTATGAAATAAGATGACAATTCAAGATATTAATATATACTTTTGGAAAGTATATGATTAATATTATTGCTCAAATATCAAATGAGAAATCTATTGATTTATTCTAAAGAAGACAGTCAAACCAGTTTGAACTTTGATTTTATCAAAGTCTTCTAGTGTGAAGGATGAATGAGTATTGAGAATACTCAGGGTTAAATCTATCATAATAGATCATTCACCATGACACTTCCATTTCGAGGGAGTGATGAAACATGTTGTATTTTAGTGGCTCAATTTAGCTAGATGCTTTAAGAAAATAATATGAATAATATGGCTTATATTTATAAAATTAGAATAAAATTATTTTGTAAAATATTTTGAAAAATATTTTATAAAATACTTGTGAAATCTTTTGTAAAATTATTGTAAAATTATTTTTAAAAAATTATTGTAAAATATTTGTAAGATTATTAGAAAAATATTTCATAAAAATATTTTGTACAAATTATTTTTGTGTAAAATGTTTGAAAAGAAAATATTTGAAAATTTGAGTTGTAAAATTTTTGCAAAGGATTTTGTAAATTCTTTGAAAAAGTATTTGTAAAAAAGTTTGTAAACTTTTGTAAAATACTTTGAAAAGGTTTTTGTAAAGGTTTTTAAAAATCTTTTGTAAACATGGTTTGTAAAATTATTTTCTAAACATGTATATAAATTATGTTGTGTAAAATATGTATATAAACTTGTTGTAAAATTCGTGTAAATAAAATCCATAATTACTTGTAATTTATGTATATACAATTCTTTTTCGTAAATAAAATTCTTTAATAAAAGCTGTATTTAAAACTTATAAATAAACTCTTTCATAAA
This sequence comes from Ottelia alismoides, assembly GCA_037367405.1. Lineage (NCBI taxonomy): Eukaryota > Viridiplantae > Streptophyta > Magnoliopsida > Alismatales > Hydrocharitaceae > Ottelia > Ottelia alismoides. The sequence continues at coordinate 522,331 of JAZKJV010010000.1, read as the reverse complement.
ATTTGTTTATAAAACTTGCAATTAACTTCTTTTGTAAATAAATCATGCATAAAAATTGTATAAAACTTAATACGATCTTTGTATAAAATCCTCTGTGAATGTGTACATAATCGTCTTTAATACTTGTAAATACATTTAATTCACTGACTCTTTCAAAAACACCTAAAAATTGGAAAAGTTTAAAATTCATTTAAAATTTTAAATTCTTTAAAACCCACATAAAAAGTTTAAATCAGAAAATACAAGTCAATAAAAAAATTATTGCATTTGCATTAACATTTTTTCAAAATGATGTTGATAATTAAACTAACTGGAATATAGTCTGAAGAATGGAGCTTGGTTAAGACCTTAATCCACTTAATTTCAAAGGAACCTTATAGGAACTGTAGTTGAGACTTTTCAGGTCGAGCGACTTAATTCTTTTAGTCCATAAGACTATGTTTACGTGTCATCTTGATTGGTATAAGAAGAATATTTCATGATCCATGCATGACCCTTTTTAGATAGTGGCTTAACTTGGACAAGAACTTTGCACGTATCTCAACACAAATAAGATGGTGGGGAGTAGAATCTACTAGCTGAGATGCACACGAATGGAAACATACATAGCTCTAACGACATGATGTTGTGGGCTACAATAAAGCTTCAAAAGAGGGATAGTCTACTGGTTTGAGAAGAAAAACTCCTTATGTGAATATTGCAATGATGTATGTACAAAGTATGAAATAAAGTCTCCAAAATGTTGGATGGGCAAAAAACAAATAAAAAATCATCATTCCCATCAGAGAAAAATATCAATAAACAAGGCATATGTTTCAAAGTCAAAGTTTTCAAGGAAAGCCTGCAGCTGGAGACTTGGCTACACTGACCAAGCTCCATAGGATATGTGGCTACATTGGTCACAATCCATTCTCTTCTCTACTTCTTCTTGTACTAGTTGAACTTGAACTTAGAAGGGAATACCCCGCTCCTCGAGAAAATATTAGCTAGACTAGGGAATTAGGGTCACCTTTCTAGAGAAGGATGCTCTTTGTCATTTCATATGCGGGAGCTATAATTCACATTCATCGTGCAAGTAAGATTCATAGTCATAAGAGTTTGTGTATGAAGTCTTCTTCTGACCTGGCCATTAAGGTGAACTGAATAGAGAATTGTGGAACTTAAAGACTGTTGAGTCTTAAATGATATTCCCAATAAGGTTCCGACAAACTAATAACCCAAAAATATGATCAAACTCCATACTTTGATTTTATGAAGAATAGCTTAAAAATCAAAATTATTCTAAATTCTTTTCTTTATCTTTTCTTATTTTTATATTTCACTTATTCTTAGAATAAATGTTTGCTAAGATACTAACAAAGGGGAATAATGAATCACCAATTCATCATCTTTATTCTTTCATTTTCGCTTAAAATCCTTGTAAAACACATGTAAATAATATTAATTTTCACTGATTAACATTCTGACATTATTTGTTAATATGTATATTTAGCATTTATTTTGACCCAAATAAAACAATAAACCAGAAAAGAAAAGGAAATAAAGAAGTATGTATATATGAAAATAAATACAAACTAATCCTAACCTCGAGAGTAGACCAAGTCTTGACCTAACCGACAAGGAATAAAAGTAGGGGGAGATATGGTCATTAACTTATAAAAATATCAGAAAAACCAAGTTCTTGTGTACATATTCATCTCACTCATTCTGTAAATATCTTCACCTATTTTATTTATCATTAATTCAATCTCAAATAAAAATATCTTCTTCTTAAAATGTGTATATAAAAATGTATTTTAAATAATAAAATATTTACAAAAATAATCTATGTACAAACAAAAGGGACAACACTATGAAAAAAACGTGAAGCATAATTAAAATTTCAAAATTCTCCATATGATCTCAAAACGAATCAAACTCACTTTCATTGTGTGTAAACTAAAATAATCTTTAAAACGAAAGCGATTTAATAAAATTTGGAGTTAAGATGTAAAAGTCAGCTTTTGGAGTGTTATTATATCTATATGCATGTATTGTATTTAGTTATTCATGCATTCATTCATTCATTTATATTCTTGAACATTTCGTATTTTTGTTATTTTGAAAAAAAAATTATATCATTTATATAAAATAATAATAGAAATAGCAAAAATTGAAAATGACCGAAATTAATTATTGCACTTATTACATAGGTATAATGTACATATATTGTATATATTTATATTTATTTATCCCATTAAATTTTTCTTTAAAATAAATTAAAAAATTAATTTAAATTTCTTAAATTATTATTTAAATAAATAAATTATAAAATAAGGTATCTACTTATATAATTTAATAAATAAAATGTATATACGTTGTATATCATATATTTAATTAATGTAAGTATATGTAATTAATTATTTTAACTAATTAAATTAATTTATTTAATTTATTAAAGATCATCAAAAATTAGTTCATTAATTTATACACATTTTTTTATTTTAATCACTTTTTCATTTAATTTCTTTTACTATTTATTTTATATCGATATTTTATTTATTTAAGTTATTTTGTTTTCTAGCTCTTGCCCTCATTCGGACTCGCCTCCTATTGGTTGGATCCAGGTCAATTGACCCGGATCGACTCCTCTTTCGCCTTCAAGATCCGCTTCCAACTATGCAGACCCGTCTCTTCTCAAATTTTATCCGACCGAGTCAGACCACTATCCGATCCAATTTATTCACACTTTTAGCAAACTTCGATCTGTAATTCTCACTCGATTGAAATTTAACCCAATTACTCCTCGGCTCGCATGCCATTTGCTTTTTGAATTTCATCATTTTCACTCCTAAAAATACCTCTCCAGGTTCCATTTTCGCCCTTGATACATCTTCTACCTTTGAATACCACTTGGAATAGTATTGTGAGCTCGAACTTCGTGACATGAAACTCAAGCTTAGATTTGAGTAAAGAATTCAAGGCCTTTGAGATAAGATCCATCACTGGTGAGTCCTCCATCGTGAGCAACCTCTTTGGCACCTCTGCATATGAATCGAGGCCACTATCACCGTAGATCCATCCTGATTCTTTATAGGTAAATTCATATTAATTGTATTTTCACGACGTTTGATTTTTGCTTCAATTCGATTTCTCCTGCATTAGCTTTAGATTTGAACTCCGGTCATTAGATCAGAGGTGTTCTTCGATATCTGAGATGCCTTGTTTCGTCCCACTTCGATCGCCAATCGCCTCACTCAACTATCTCCATTTCTTCATCTCCTTCCACGACCTGCCACCTCTAATCTCCATATCAGAGCTTCATTCTTCAATCCATCACCTCCACGAAGATCACCACCCAATTATCCCCTCTTTCTTTGCCAAATAACCTCTGGGTGAGGTCCGCTGGGCTTCGAGTCTTTGTCCCGAACTTGCAGGTCACCATACGTTCATTAAGAGTGCATATCAAAGACCCCTTATTCTTCATCAGCACACATCAGATCTTTATTTTCCAGATCTCCGATCAATGAGATCTGCTCTTGGATAGCACATCCAGCCGACAAGGAACCTAATTGGGAGTTGATCGAGCCCCTTGCAACTTTGATCCATCTCAAATCCACTGATATTGGTCAGATCTAAAGTCGACGAAGCACTCATTCATAGATGTTCTTCCTGATAGCGTCAACGCCATCCGATCGAATTGATAGCCCAATCAGAGGCATTGGTTAGCACCCAAATTTCAACCGAAGGATCGGATTTGAAAAGAAGTATCTTAATCACACAATAGCGCCAATTTTACACTATTGGATCAGATCTGGGAGGATCATCCAAGCCATCAGCCGGGCAAGCCTATCACATGTGACGCACCAGCCTCCTGGTGAAATTGTATATCTCTTCATGTGGTTTCGTTTATTTCTTTTAAACCCTTCATTGGTAAATAACAATTTAAAATAATTGCATAGAGATCATGTGAGTTTCGTTTATTTACAATAAAGTCCCTCTAAGTTGTACTCACGTGAGTCCCCATGTGACCTTTTGGTTTATTTGCACAATTTATCCTAGAGTTTATATCTTGGTAATAATTAATTTATCAGAAATTACACTTACGTCCTTATAATGTTGCATTTTATTTCTCGGACAATTATTTTATTTAATTAGCTTAATTGCTCAATAAAATCTATAAAAAATCTATTAAGCTCCTGATAACTTGCTTTAACTCATATAAGTCTATTTTGCAAAAATATTTTGATTTGCTATAATAAAAAAATAAAAAAACACCATTTATTTCACTATTTGAACTTTTAAAAATCATAAAAATTTGAAAATACTTTGAAAAATGTAAAAAAATTATTGTAGGTATATTTTATTATCTTTTATCCCATGTAAAAAATCAGCTAAAAATAAAATCAGAAAATACTAAAAAAATAACATACAGAAAAACTTATAAAAATTGTATAAAATCAAAGAAAAATCACAAATATACAAACTTGATTTTATTTGACATATAAATAAAAATATTCTTATATAGAATTAACTTTCAAATTTAATTCACCAATATGTCTATTTTACAAATACAAAAATGATATCTTGTATTTACTTTTAAAATTGTTTTCAATATGAAATCAATATAAAATCCAATAAAATTATTAAAATCCCTACAAAATTAATATAAATAGTAAAAAATCATTAAAACACGAACATATTTTATTTATTTATTTTTAAGAATTTTTTGAGATATTTTAAAAATACAAAAGACCTCTATTTCATTTTGTGTATATCTTTTCTTTAAAATTGATTTTTGAAAATTAAAAAGAATTAAAATTTTGCAAAATCAAAGTCAACTAAAAATTAAAATTAAAAATATGAAAAAATATAACACATTTAAAAAAATCATTAAAAATATAAAACCCATTAAAATTAATAAAAATATATAGATTTCATTAAAAACAAATTAAAAGAAGAAAAAATAATTGAGAAATCTTTGTTAATTTCTAAAATTAATAACCTAGTTTCAAAACAATTATCTCATTGTATTCGACCCTGGGAGCTAAAGCAGATTAATAATTAGCAAACTTCTTCTCTTTAGAATACGTAATTTCTTTTGATTCAGGAATTTACGAGTTGCATCGACGACACTTCATGTTATATAACATATTTAACACCTGTGAATTTCTTGCTAAATTAGTGAGGAACAAAGGGTCAGTCTTGATCACGTTTGATTGAGCAATCAGATGACATGGAGGCTGAGCAGGAGTGGATGAGTCATAGTTGTTGGATCAGAAAGGATCCAACAATTGGGAAGGTGGGCAGAAGGTGAAGAAGTGCCAGGTCATGTGGGCAGATGGGGAGGTACCACGTGGTCCAATAGGAATTAAAGAAAATTAAAAAAATTAGTAAATCCAAAATAAAATAAGTACAAGTGTCAAATAAAAAAGTGTCCGACATGAAAGTTGTAGATCTTAAGATCTACAAGTTTCTTGTAGAAGCTAGAGTCAAAATACATCATTTGAACATAGATATATTTTGTATGTATTTAAGTAATTAAAAATACTTATTTTCTTTTCTTTTATTATTTTTTTGTATTTTTGATTTATAAAAATATCAAAAAATATATATATATATAATTAATTTAATTTTATGGGATTTTTAATAATAATAAAACACAAAAAATAAAGGCACATTCATAGGATTATTTATGTACAATAATTAGGGTTAATTATACATAAATGATTAATTATTAATGTTAGTGAATTAATGATGACTCTTTTTGGATTGTTAAAGTTGGATGGATATAAATAAAAAATATGATGATAAATCATGGATTTATCAATCTTATGCCAAAGGGAACCTACGACCACTAGACCCACATGCGGTAAACCATTCCTTAGTGCTCCGCATGCTAATGGGAAGTCCTATAAAACCTCGCTATCGTGGCCACCAGACCACTCTCATACGTGTATTACCACGCATGCTCACCCATGCTTGTACTCAGCACCTGTAGTGCTTCATGCTCCCGTGGACTACCGCACATCGCTACCAATAAGTACACCTTCTTAAGTATGCATGTGTGACCGTACCACATTGCTTCTCAATGCCTATCACTTCACCGCATATCGCCCTACTGCGCTCACGTACGTACTGATGTGTGCATCCATCGTCATGTCTTGCACTGCTGTTGCTACTCATTGTGCTCGCACTGCTACAAGCTCCACGAAACTCTGCTAATGAGCCAGTGTCCTCTGTGATGCTTTCTATTGCCACAAACAGTTGAGTTTTCAAGAGTTCTGTGGATAACTTTCGTGCTATGTACTCTCGACTCCTTCTGAAGTTAGCTCCATCGCTCATGTCCGTTCATCTACTACCGTGTCTGCTCGAACATTCTCGATTACGAAGATGGGGGATGTGACAATCAACATCATGGATTCTAGCATATTATGATCTCATATCCCATCCTTTGTAATCCAACACGCTTAATTTCACATATATTTATCATTTATATTCACAACTTTCATATTAATAAGGCACGTTTCAAGCAAATCCAATCCACCATAAACTTAGTGAATGGCTCTAGCCTATTTTATGATCCAGCTTTAAGATTTTGTAGACTATCTCTAGGGCCTAAAATATGTGCAGTGAGAATAAAGGAACTAAATATAAGGGTTTTGTGCCCCTATGAAATATCACAATATTAGTTATGATCCTCCCTTTTTTGGAATATCACTTGTGGACTCGACTCCTTTCACATTTATCATTTGTTCCATTCTGTTAGTTTGGTCATTAATGAGTTCAATTTAACCATGGTTCATTTGAACTAATGTGTGGTTAAGATGGGTAAAACTTACCAAACACACCTTCCTACTCCCCCCAACCTCTGCTCCGCTGCCCTCCACCTCCATTGAACCTCTGTCTTCCTAGAGAGCCCCTAGGGAGAAGGAGAAGTTAGAGCATGGCTGATGTAGATCTCACAAAGGCTGTCAGAGAAGGGCAAATCTCCTTTAAGTTCGAGCGGCTATGGATGGGGATTGGTCCGAGATTCTCTACGATGTATTAGTCGGAGGTATGTGACGTGTGACTCTCTTTTGCTACATAGTGGTATGAGATTCTCTACGGTGGGTGGAGCATGAGGAATGGGGATAGGGAGGAGGACATGGAGGAAGAGGGACTAGAGGTGGTGGGACTAGGGAGGAGGGGTGACGGAGGAGGAGGAGGGGCTGGAGGGATTGGGGATGGGGAGGAGGGGTAGAGGAGGAGTAGGAGGAGGGGTTGGAGGGGGGGCAGTGGTAGAGGAGGAGGGGTTGGAGGGGGTGAGGTTGGGGAGGAAGGGGCATGGAGTAGGAGGAGATGCTAGAGGGGACGGGGCTAGGGAGAAGGGGGCATATGAGGAGGAGGGGTTGGAGAGAGTGGGGTTGGGGAGGAGGGGACAGAGGAGGAGGAGGTTGTTGTTGGAGGAGGAGGAGGAGGGAGGAAGAGTGAAGGACATATCTATCTAAGTTAGTCAATTTAGTTACTTTTGTGTCCCAAAATTTAACGTCGGTTTGAGATACAAATGGACAACAACTAACCTGAAGGGAAGTGATAAATGTGAAAGAAGTCAGGGGCACAAGTAATATTCCAAAAAAAGGAGGGGCGTAGCTGATATCGCAATATCTCAGAGTAGAACACATGATAAAAATCCAAAATATAAATATTGAAATAAATATGGTTTAAAATAGAAGAAAATAAATTTATCTAATCTATTATTGCCAAATAATCATAATTACTTAAGAAAATCATCACTCGAATAAAGCTCAACTAAACCTTCAATTGAAATTGGAATAGGACTTTATATATGCTTTACTGTTACTGAATTGCAGAGAAAATAACTTTACTCGACTAATGATAAATGATAAAACTAACCAAAGAAATGATCAGGGGCATGTGTGCAGATTCTCCAACCGCTGACGTCAGTAGAGATGGTTCTCTGCATTTTTAAAATTTTTTAGTCCAAATTTTAACCTTCCAGTAGGTATTCTAATCTGCATGTACGTAGATTAGAGCAGTAAAGGTCGTATCGATATCGATATCATTTCGATATCGTATCGTCAAAATATCGCCCATGTCGACGCTCTTTTATAAAGGAAATGCCTGAAAACTAGGATATATCGCCATATCGGTCGTATCTCGATATCGATATATCGACGATATATCACCGATATATAGCGAAATTTCCTTCTATGGATTAGAGTACATACTTCTAATCCATAAGGTTAATATTTAATTAAGATTCTAAAAATTTGGTAGAAATTCATCCTATCTTATTAATAGTGAAGAAGTGAGTACAAGACGTCGGGAATATCATGCACCGTTCATTCTCTATACATGGAGTTACAACTGATTATTTTTGCAAGAATGTGTGCATGTCCAATTCTCTCTCTCTCTCTCTATGTTTACATGAAAAAGCATTGTTGAAGGAATGCGAAAAAGCTTTGATCGAATGCCTTCACAAAGTCTTTTTTATACGCCAAGGAAGGGGGTGTATGCATGTCACCATTTCCACTACATTTTTACTGTCAGAGTAAATGATCATAGCATGCATTATGAATCTTCCAGAAATCTGCAATTCGAGATCTAAGTCTTGTTCTTCAGCTTTCAACACGGACATTGCTTCTAATCGGATGCATTTTGCTACGATAAGTTCCTTTTTGGAGTTGTAGCTGACTACTGCAATTACTGCAGTCCCACGATGGAAAGCTGCATCGCCTTATAATGTGATCTCTATGGTAAATGTGTATGTATCCTCTTTGGTAGTAGTATCAGTATTCCGAGGGAGACTTTGCCTCTCAATATCAGTTGCCAAGGAAGTTATGATCTTATTGATTGGCATGATGGGGTCCGACTGAGATTATGTGTGCTTCGTAACATAACGTTCCATCCATATCCAATGCAAAATTGTGCATACCATAACAATCTCCCTTGATTCTTGCGACGAGTCTCTTAAGAGATTCGTGGATGTAGCTATCTTTCTCGGAGGGGAAACCGTGTATGCAAATGCAAACCAGACAACCCTAGCATACTAACATGAACTAAATAAATGTGTCTCATTTTTTGAAGTAGTTGAACATAAAACATTGTAACGTCCCGAGCTTAGGTCCATGGTCTGTTATCGAGGAAAATTGGCCCTGACAACTTGTTGGGTTTGGACCCAAATGTATCCGTTGACAACCACCTAAAATGCTTAAGTCCAAGTTATCAAGTAGCAATCCTCACCACTTATATCCCACTCTCACACTTTGTGAGTTTTAGTTGTGGGACTATGTTTGGGGGTATGGGTGTCACAACCTCCCAGACTTATATTCACAATGTCCTCGTTGCGACATGGTCGATCACTTATTCCTAATGACACTGACGGCTGCACGCTCCTGGCTTAAGTCCCTTCGGGTAGCCCTTTCCACTATCAGAGGGAACCCGCATAACATCCCGGCTTAGATCCCCGGTCTGTTATCGAGGAAAACTGGCCCTGACAACTTGTTGGGTTTGGGCCCAAATGGATCCGTTGACAACTGATGAATCCACTTTTCATCATCTTTATTCTATCATTTTGGCACCAAAAACCCTAGCAAATGCCTGTAAATACCCTTAAAAGAGCATCTTAGCATTCATGCATGTGCATTCAATTAGTGTATAAAATGCTGAAATCAAAGCCAAAATTATAGAATAAATAAAGAAAAGAAAAAGAATAAAATATTATAAATATTTTATGACCCAAAACCCCCGAGACCTAGGCAACCTAGGCATCTTGATGAATAGGTCGACCAGGAATAGAGTAGGGGGAGATAAGGGCCAAATACCTATATTTTCTATTCATTCTTTATTCATTTTTGGGACCTATTTTTGGTTCCACTTTTTATACATCAAATAAAGAAACTTTGTACATGAAAGTTGTAGATAAATTTATAAAGAAAAATACAAAAATGATTTCACAGAAAAACAATGTACAGATAAAAAGTTCCGGTCTGAATAAAAATCCAGAATGCCAACTTCCCAGACCCGTATCTCACAACTGACAACTCCAAATGCATCAAACTCACCTTTAATTGTATATAGAATAAAATAAGCTATTTAATGGCGGTGGTTTCGCATTTGGCGGAGCTACGGTTTGAAAGTTGAGTTTTGGACCCCTATTGTATAAATGTACTGATTAAAATATTCAATTTATTATTTAGTCATTATTTTTGTATTTTTATATTTTTATAATTATGTAAATATTACTTATAATATATATGTGCATTAAAATCAGAATAAAAATACAAAGAAAATACAAAATAAAAATACTTGTATAAAGAATACATAGGTATACTGCCTATACATATACCTATACAAAACACTCTTATATTTTATTTAATATACAAAATAAATCAGAAAAATAAAATAAAAATATATTTGTGTACATAAAAGTATCTTATAATTTTATAAAATAATAAATAAAAATAATAAAATTAAAATACACAAAATAAAAATAAAATACTAAAATACATAGGTAATATACCTATATAGAGCTAAAAAGGGAACTTATAAAAATATACCTCATAAAATTAATTAAAAATCATAATAAATACTACATAAAATAACGAATATTTTTTATTTTATAATCATTAATTAATTCAGCCTTCTTCCATTTTTAATTGATTTATTAAATTATTTATCAGGGATTTTTCCTGATTGGTCCACGTGGACCAATCGGGAGACGGTCCCAGTTGACCCAGGTCAACTGGCCGTCCTTCCCCATGTGCCTCCGTCAGAACCTCGTTTGACCTCGTGTTTGCGGATTTTTCGAGGTTCCCACTTGCATTATTTCGTGTCGATGACTTGACCACTTTTTCTCCTCGAACATCCCTCTTGCTCGCCCAATGATCGTCTTGAGGATTGGGTCACTGTAGCGCTCGTTGCACCTTGGTCTTTGAGCGCCTGTCACCAGCAGTCAAACCACATAAGAATGGAGTCCGATCTTCCTTGGATTTTTTGAGTCCCCTTGGTCCACCCCTCTCCGCCTCTTTGGTGCTCGGAGCATTGCTGGAGGTGACAGCTCCACCGCGCGCTTCTCAGCCAAGGCGAACGAGGTCGAGGACGACTCCGCCACCTCCCGCAACCTCGGCGGTCGAGGTACTTTCTCCCTCTGGCTCCTGCCATTGAGGGCCCTTCCCCTCTCATTCCTTTCATGTACTTAGCTCCTGTTACCCTTAGGATTAAAAATCACCAAAAAATCCGAGATTCGTCGCTTTAATCGCTAGATCTATTCACTTAGCCGGAGCGCACCTCCGGCCGATCATCTCCCCGTCGATCCACGCTCCCCCACGTCCATCCAAGGGTCCAGGCAGTTTGCCCTGGACCCCTTGACTCGTTTTGCAGGTCAACGTGGCCTTGAGAGCATCTGGAGGCGAGTTTTGAAGCTCACCGGAGCCAACGAAGCCTCCCAGCTCCGCCAGCCACCAGCGAGCACCACGGCCACCGCCGTTGCTTTTTGACGACTCCAGACGATAGAGGAGGACCTGAGGAGGCAGCAGCCCGATTTTGAAGCTCAAAAGCCACCGGAGCTGGCCGGAGGAGCTCGGGGAACTTCGCCCAGCCGGAGTTCCGCCTTGTTCTTCCAGCCGCCTTCGCCACCGTCCGATCAAGGGAGCCCCTCCAGATTTAACGTGGACCGTTTGATCATCAGCACCCAGCCACCGTCGATCTCAGCCGAGATCTAATCTCAGACGTCCACCAGCGAAGCGTCACTGGCCGTTCAGATTGCGCCACGTGTCAAGTGGCATCTTCCTCGCCGTTGGATCGCGCGCCGAGGGTATTTTGCATCTACACCCTCGCGCCTTTTGTATTTATATTTTAGTTTTAAAACTTTCTTCTGTAGTGTAAAGTTTTTGTAATATTTGCACAAAGATCCCTAAGCTTCTCGTATTTGCATATAGGTCTCCTGCCACGTCACCTCACGTGACCAGTTCACGTGAGGTGTGGGCATTTTGCCAGGGTACCCTCGGCCTTTGTTGTATTTTATTTTAGTACCAAAACTTTGACATCACGTGTTATATTTTTGGAAATATTGCAAGTAAACCCCCAGGTTTTTGAGAAATTACATTTTAGTCCTCGCCAGGCGCGTGCAAGTCACGCGCCCTGGTGGGAAAATTGCTAGGAACACCCAGGCGGGTTTTGTAATTGAATTTTGGTGCTATCAATTGAATAATCAGTTCAAATTTTTGTGGAAATTTGCATGTTCGCCCCTGGATGTTTGAGAAATTGCATATATACCCCTACCAGGACTGTTTAAAATTTGGATGCTTGTTTAAATTATTTAAACTATCATTTTAGCTCCAAAAATTCCAAAAAATAGGGTTAAGCTTCTGTTGGCTTGTATTTTGACGCTACATTTTTAGTTTTTGATTTTATTTTATTTTTATATTTATTAAAAATCAAAAACATGCTTTTTCTCTACTGTCTAGCTTAGAAAATGCCAAAAAATATTAAAACACTTCGAAAAATTCTAAAAAAATTACCTAGTGTCTATTTTATCATATTTTAGTGTCAGTCCAAAAATCACTAAAAATCTCAAAAGAAAAGCACTAAAAATTTAAAAACACTCTAAAACTTCAAAAAAATATATAAAATCAAGAAAAATACAAAAAAATACAAACTCAGTTCCTGTTTGTTCCATATTTTATTCTCTTTATTTGAAAATTAGTGTGAAAAATTTTGATTGCTGTTTGCTAATTTTAATTCTCATTTTATTCACAGCCAGCACATTTTCCACAGTTTTGCTTTATTTCACTATTTAAAAATACTAAAAACATCTTGAAAAATCCCCAAAAATCACAAAAACAGTAAAAAATCCTAAAAATATCAAAAACATTCTATTTCTGAATTTTTGGTTATTTTTGCTTATTTTTATAAATATTTACCTTGTCTTTTATTCCATTGTTCTTAAATTCCAATATTGAAAAAGAAATAAAAAAATATAAAATATAAAATTATAAAAATCAGAAAATTAAAAATCAAAATACAAAATTAAAAATTAAATAAAAATTAAAAAATTAAAAATTAAAAACCCACAAAAATTTATTTGCTTGCTTGCTTAGTGTAGACACTTGACACACACACTCACTTGTGCACAAATTTTTGAACTACCTTGTTTGCTCCCTGTGTTCGAACTCTCTGTATACTTGTCCCTATACATCATTTGTGCAGAGTTAAAAATAAATTTTAACTCCACATTATTTCTAATCTATTGATCTTTAGTGTGGGTTAATTGTTGACTTTAGTCCAGAGTTCATTGTGAGTCGTCACAGCGACGGTTGTCTCCGCCTTGTGTGAGACACCACTTTTAGACTCCGTGAATTTTGGCTAAATCAACAACCAACCAAAATGCTTAAGCCCAAGTTATCAAGTAGTAATCCCCATCACTTAACCCACTCTCACACTTTGTGAGTTTTAGATGTGGGACTATGTTTGGAGGTATGGGTGTCACAAACATAGTTGTTATCAATCTCTTGAATGTGTTCCTTAAGTCGAGTACCTATAGTAAGACAACCAGGGAATAACTTACACATGAATAGTTTTCTCCATTGGGAGAATTTCCTTATGGGCCCATATTTTCCTTATGTATTGTATTGTATCCAGGGTACCTTTATCCACGAGTAATTGTCAATACAAAAATTTTGCAAAAAATTTCCCAGTAGAATGAGGTTTCCAAATCCAAATGCCATCCTGCCAACATTTGGGAAAGAGTTTAACAATGTGTATGACACTGTCGCTAGGAAAATACTATTGGATTAGGGGCATGTTCCATGGTCCATTACAAGTTAGGAGTTCGCATACCATGTTAGGGGTGCCTCTTGTAATGTGTTTTGGATGTAACTGCTTTAGGTAATCTGGCAATCATTGGTTCCTCTATACGTTGATTGCTTTTCCATTACCTACTAGTGCAACTGAGTTCGCAAATAGGAATTGCTTGGTATCAAATATAGTTCTCCATAAAAGGGAAGGTGTCACAGACAGAGTGGTGTCCCCAAAGTCTATTTTTCCAAAGTCTTTTGCATGAATGATCTCTTTCCATTGCTGATTGGGGCTCAATGAGATGCCATGCTAGTTTGAGAATGAGGGACCTGTTGAGCAATTGGGCTTGTCTAATACCAATGGCACCAAAGTGCATCCGTAGAGAGATAATATTCCAAGCTTTAACATAGCACCGGCACTCGTTGTCTAAGAAACCCCACCAGTATCTTGTCTATTTGTGCATATGTGTCCACCAGAAGTGAGTTTGTAGACATGAGGTAACCGGACACCACTGAGAGGGTTGCTTGTATAAGGACCTTTCTGCCAGCCTGCGAGAGAGCTTTGCTTTTCCAGCAAAAAAAGCTTAGTTTTTTTGAGAATATGGGCACGCAATGCCTTGACTTGTTTATGCATCGACATGCTGTGACCTAAATAAATATCTTTGTCAAAAGAGAGCTTAATATTGATCTCATTTCTTATTGAGCCTCGAAGATGCTTCTCGGTATTTCTACTAAAGGTGATGCTTGATTTCTCATAATTCACCTTTTTCTTGGATTATTTCCCATAGATCTGTAAGAGATAAGAAATTATCTTAGCTTCTAGGATTGATGCTTCTCCAAAAATTATAACATCATTTGCATATATAAGATGAGTAATCAGTTCCATTGTCCTATGAAGACCAACGCCCTTGATGATATGTTGGAATTAAGGGATTGGCTTTAGAGATCAATGCACTGAAGGTGTTGTTGATATTTTTATCACTATATCCCCTCAAAAAGTAGTCTCTTATCCATTTTTAACTTCATCGCCTATGAGGTACCGGTTTTCTGGTAGAAAGTCGTAGAAAGTGGCTTGAAATCCATTAGGCCCTGAGCTTTTATTTGGATGCATGATAGACATGACCTTGAAGATTTCTTTCTTAACAAGAATTATACTAATCCTTTGTTTTCTTCATCTAATAATCTCTCTTATTGATTAAACACTATAGGGATGTTGCCCATGCAAACAGAATCGCAGAATCTGTTGGAAAAGTGACGGACAAAGAAGCTCGAAATTTAGTCCTTGTTACCAGTATAAGAGTCATCTTCCATCTTAATCCAACTAATATTTCTTTTTTAGGGAATAGAGATGATAAAAGTGAGTATTATGATTTCCCATTCGTTTTAATGATGTCTCGAAAGCTGATGCCAGTAGATTTCCTCGATTTGAGTAGAGAGGCATGTTCTTTTTATAATTCTATCCTTAGCTCTATCGAAAGAAGTGGTCTGGGGAAGGGATTCCATTGCTTGCATTGTGTATTCTATTTGGCATTTCCTTCTTTTCCAGTTATGTATATCTCTTGATGCCCATTTGTTGAATCCCTTCACAATCACTCGAATCTTATTGTGGACGTCAGACTGATGCTACTGTTGATGCCATAATTCAGTGAGCATCGATTGGAATTCCTTCTCGTCCATCCACCACAATTCAAACCTCCATGGTCTAGATTTGATTCTATTCTTCTTTTACAGTTTGAGGAGAATCAGAGAATGATCACTATATATAATAGGTAGATGAAGTACTGCTACATTTGGGAATATTGATGCCTGGTTGCTGGTGGCAAAGGCCCGATATAATCTTTCCTTAATGTTTTGGTGATAACCTCATCTTTATTCCACATAAATGTTGGTCCTGCAAATCTTAGATCAAGGAGGTCGATGTTGTTGCAAAAGTTTTGGAGATGAGAAAATTCTCTTGTACAGCTTGCTCATCCTCCTTGTTTTTCATTGACACTAATTATTGCATTGAAGTCACCCATGACTACCAAATTATTGTGGAGCTATGATGCAATATCCTCCATTTCCTTCCAAAATTTATTTTTTCCTATGTTCATGGGTGTTCCGTAGATATACATTAGGTTCCATTGTTCGCAACCAAAATCACAGATATCCACTATTATGTAGTTGGTATCTACTCGGGGAAGCTGGAGCTTGATTTGTTCATCATATAGGAAGACAAGGCCACCTAAACAATATTTTGAGTCAATAGTAATATACGTAAACCCCTTTATTTTATTCATGATCATGGATATTTGGTTATTGTTACAATGGATTTTTGATATAAAACAACATGACGAAGATGTGCCCCAGAGAAGATCTCGAAGATGTCGAATCACATGGGGACTTCTCAAATCCCTGCAATTCCATGCCAAACAACTCATTTTGTAACTTGCAGCTGTTGGGGGTCAACTGCCAGAGCCCCATGGTTCGAGTATGTGGATCTACCATAATTATCTAGTTTCTACCTCTTGCTGCCAATCATGTCCCTATCTTTAGATCCCTCCTCTATTATCATTCTCTTCCTCCCGGAGTTATGGCTTTCCTTTGAAGTGTCTTTCTTGAGCAAACTCATTCATTTTCACCAGTCCTCTCCTTGTCTGAAAAGGGCTTTTTGGCAGATGTGTTGAGGGCTTATGTCTAGCGATATTATCTACCCATTTTTGCACTGTAATTTTATTTCTCTAGTGAGAGGTAACAACATCTTCACCATGACTTTAATTCTATCATAATAAAAGGGGTCGACGCCTAGATCTAGAGCAAATTCAATAATCCCCCCATTGTTGCTCATGATTTTTTTCAAAAACTCCCGATTCTGAAATCGAATGGAATTTTGATGCGCTTGTATCCACAAGGGATTATGCTGAAGTCGTATTCTTCTATCGTTACGTTTGGTCTGCGCTTTTTCAAGAATAATGAGATTGTCCTCAAAATGCCAAGGCGCTCTATTCCATATTAGGTCTCTTTTTATAGAAGAACAAAACTTACCCCCCCCCCTCCCCCATTGAGCTCCAACCTCTTGTATGAATGGGGAATATGTGATCTTCCGTGCTTTTTCCCCTAGCTCAATCAATCCCTTTACATGAAAAGATCCGATTGAGAACAATATGAAGAGGAGACAATTTTCCCATTCCTTTCCTTCCTTGAGCTCATATTGGGCCACATAACTTTTTCTTCCTTATCATTATGGGATAACTGTTGTAAAATCCTCAGCATTTCCTCCTCCCCTTGCTACATTGCCACACAATAAAAAGGCAAAAGCAGCAGTAATAATTACTTGCAAACCACATCTTGTACTTACACTATGCAAAATGTCTTTTATCCTTCACAGCTCCACAATCTTAAAGCCCCATTCGGCAAGGGAGTTAAACTTCCTTTGGGGGTTTACCCCCTTAATCCATTCTTTCTCTATTTCATGTGGCCCCCACTCTTTCTCTTTTTTTAAATATTAAATAATCAATTCTTTTTCATCAATTCCATCAAAAAATAATATACCATCATATCATATAAAAATTATAAACTACTTCACTTCTACTCACTTTTCTAAACTTTAATACAATCACATCACAATAACTACTCACTTTCCAAACTTTAATACAATCATATCACAACAAACACACCCCCAGTTTAACCTTCTATCCAAACATCAAAACACAAAAATAAGTTACCCTCCTCCAGTTTAACACACCCTAACTCGCATACCAAACGCATCTTAAGGGAAAACATGTCATATTAAATTGACATACCTGGATGGTGTAGGGTACTCATAACGGTGGACTGACAAGGAACACAGTGGTTGCCTACCCTTGCAACTAATATATTATTTTTTTGATGGAATTGATGAAAGAGAATTGATTTATTTAATATTTTAAAAAAGAGAAAGAATGGGCTCGTATGAAAGAGAGAAAGAATAGACTAAGGAGGATAGACCCCCTACACGAACGGGGTTATAGGGATCGACTTCCCTAGCGGCTGTGCGAAATGGGTTGCCTGCGAACGCCGGAAGGGTAACGACCTCGCCTATGGGGAGAGGGAACGGACCGCCTCTAGTGGAGACGGAAGATTCTAAAAAAAATGCATGTTTAGTTGGAAATGAGGTGTTTCCGCTAGGGGATAAAACAATCGGATAGAATACAAATATATGTAGAATCATATCTTTGTTTATTTTGAGTCATGAATATTGATGGACATGAAGAATATATGTTATCATATCATTAAAATGAATAAAAAACAATGAGTTACGGAAAAATATAGAAATAATTTAACAGATTAATTAAAACGCATATGTTTCGGATGGTGTTTTTAAGGTAAATAAACAAGGTATATATTCAAAATAAGCAGCAGATTTACGGGAATCAGTAAAAAGATTTACCCTATTACACAAACCTGTTCAAGTGTAAGAGAATTTACACACAAATTAAATCAAAAATATATTCCAAACAGGGCTTCAGAATCATGCACAGATGATATTAAGGCCCTCCGATACGCGCTTAGCAGTATCTCGAGCCGGAGCACTCTACATGTTAGATCCAGCGCAAGTTTCGTTCTCTCCAGATCTACCACGATGCCACAACGATAGCAGTCGATCTTTGAAACCCATCCGCGCATCACATTCCTTAGCGCAATCAATATCATCTATACCTTCCCAAACTTGGCATAGTAGGAACATTCCCAGAACAATCGTTCTTCTAATTCAAAGGAGGTGATCACAGAGCAAGCATCCGCAATCCGAGCATAATCCAAACCGAGCTGATCTTCATGCCAGAATTTTGTTCCTAATCACTCGGAATAGGCAGCGATAAAAGGAGCCGCCATAGGGCATCAAACTTCCTTCCCCCAGTCCATAAGATCGTAGGAGGAGTGGAAAGAGAAACTCGAGGAGGAGGAGGAGGAGGAGGAGGGGCTCGAGTCCTCGGGATATTCTTCCACATAGCGGACGCACTATGCAGGATAGTCGCTTCCAAGAAAGATTTCGATCTCAAGTATTTGGAGCGAAGAAAATCCGTAATGAAAATGTAAGGATAAGAGGCTCCATAACTTAATTCTTTCTACATGTATATCCTTGAAAATATCCTAAGGGCTCGTTTGAAAAGTATGTTACTCCTGGAGTAACCCGATTTATCCACCTTTTTCCTGGGTCATGCCTGAGTTGGATTTCTATCATAAATCAATGTAACATCACATCACATTCTTTATTCCAACTCTCTACCAACCCTCGTAATCATCCAAACAGATAATATTCACAGAAGGCTACCCAACCCACTTCAACCCTTCAACCAAACGAGCCCTGAAAGTTTGCATAATTGCCCCAACACACATGTAAACCTTTTCATTATAAAAATTAGACAATAAATCACATATTTGTCCACTTCAACAACTTTTGTAACATTAACACTATAAATAAATAATGTATGAAACAAATAAATAGTATATTTGCGAAAAATCACAGATAACCTCCAAAACAATCACCAATATAACATAAATAGGCTTACTAAGAACACAGACCAGCTTCCACTCCCCACCGCCAAATCCAATGCTCCGCTAGCTTCCGACGATGCATTCGTCGCCTCCAGCGGATTATTGAAATTGAAATGTCCAGAGTCGTCGTTCGTGGTCGAGCCGTCGTCACCGGCGCTAGAAGGTGCGGGGGACTCCGGTCTCAAGCTCTCGGGCAGGCCCTTGCCATGCGACACGCTTATCTTGAAGCGCTGTCCGTTCAGGCATTGCTCGCCGTCGTAGTTGCCGGAGAAGAAGTAGTTCATGCCCTCCTTGACGAGGGGGACGGCCACGGTGACCGGGGTCTTGTCGACGGTGGGCGTGGAAGCCGACCACTGCACCGTGTCGTTGTCCTGAGCGTCGTCGTAGTTGCAGTTGTTGTATGTTGTCACATTGTAGGTCTGGATCACCGAGTGGTTCCTATCCGTGTTGAAGACTTTGTGGATGAACAAAAATAAGATGATGATAATATGTTCAGAACACGTTTCTTGAAAGTAATTCTGATAATTTAGGGAAAATGGAGATGTTTTCAGAAAGTTCCATAAATATATTTTTTATTGCACATAAGCCACTGTTTTATGCGTTTTACTGAAAGTGCAGAGGCTGGCTATAAAGACGGGTACGGGCCGAGCAGGTCAATCAAGATCTTGATCGAGCGGCTCACATGATAAGGGCTAAGAAATCTCGGATTTTGTGTTAGCCGCTCGATCTTGATTGAGCGGCTCAGCCAGCACCCCACTATACAACTGGCCTCTGCAGTATTATAAGCTCTCCTTGATGTGGACAGGAGCAGTTCCTCTGTTGTGGTTGAAGTTTAACCACACTCGGGAATATTGTGCCTTTATTTGGTTTTTTTTTGCAAAATTCATATTAAAAATCCAACCTTATATGTTGAATTCAGAATAATTTTCTACCTATCAAATTTCATCAAAACCCGATATATTTACTTGTTTTATCTTAAAAATCAAAGACCTGGTCGAATTATAAAACGGGTATGACATTTAATATTAAAAAAACTGATGTAGAAGAATATTCATAAACTCAATCTATATGATTTTGTTAAGTAAAGGTTGTAAACTATAAACGGAAGACAACATTTTTATTTAGGTTAAATTACAAGAACTATGTTAAAGTTAGGGTCAAATTTTAAAAAACGGTAGCATTTCTCACGGTATTATTTTTTCCCAAATGAAATTACACAATTAATCCTGCAAATATTGTATGTGATATATAGAATTCTGATAAAGAGTGTATGGTATTTACGCCTATAATCCTGAGCAATTTCATAATTACATACATAATTCTGTGTAATCATGAATTACACCGTGAATTCCGAATAATGTTTAACTCTTACATGACATGACATTGTGTTAACACCCATCCGTTTTCCTGTTAACTTTGACGGAATCCGTCCATTTTCACCCTTTACATTCAAGATAATTACAAATCCTACCACTCCCCTTTCTTCTTTTCTCGTGTCATCTCTTCCATAGAAACCCATCACCGTTGGGAAGGAGGTGGGCGACGACAGGGACATGGGAAGGAGGAGGAGGTCGGGGGAGGTGGTGGGCAACGACAGGAGGACCTGGGGAGGAGGAGGAGGTTGGGGACGAGGATGGTGACGACGGAGGACTTGGGAAGGAGGAGGAGGTCGGTGGAGGAGTTGGGCGATGACGGAGGACTTGGAAAGGAGGTCGAGGGAGGAGGTGTGCAACAACAGAAGACCTGGGAAGGAGGAGGTTGGGGGAGGAGGAGTGCAATATCGGAGGACCTGGGAAGGAGGAGGAGGGCGGCGACTGGAGGACCTGAAGGAAGACGAGGAGGTCGGGGAGGAGGGTGGCGGCGGGAGGACCTGAAGGAGGAGGAGGAGGTCGGGAGGAGGAGGGTGGCGACAGGAGGACCTGGAGGAGAAGGACGTCAGGGAGAAGGAAGGAGGCGATGGGAGGGATGGTTGGGTCGTTGGAGGAGGAAGGGGGTTGTTTTTCTATTTTTTTTTGAAATTGTAATAAACATTAGATAGCCATAGATTAGATTGACCCAATGGTCTATTTGGGTTAACGGAAAATCTAAGGAGGGTTACGAGTGTGAGACAGAGTTACTATTCGGGGTTCCTGGTGTAATTCACGATTATGCAGGGTCATATACGTAATTATGAAATTACTCAGAATTATGGATGTAAATACCTCTATATCTCTAGCATTTCCTCTAAGATTTATGATAGCAATAGTGATATAAATCTTAGGATATTTTTATTTTTAAAAAGAAAGTCATTAGCAAATCATCACAATACCATAATTCAGGTATCAAAACATCACAACAATTGTGAGGAAAATCTTTTATTGCCGGCAATGGATTCTATTTTTTATATCCACGCAATCTCCTATATTATATTAACAAAAGGACAATAATTGAAGGGTACAAGTGATATTGGATAAAAGTTGATGGCACAAGCATTACAAGAAAATGGGGAGAAGGCAAGTGTAAACATCTCTTTAAAAATAGGGAAGATGCATATTAAAGTTCATCTATACTGCATTTATTTCTTTAATAAGTAGGAGAAAATAGCCATAATTGCATAAAATTTATTTTTTTCCGATTTTAATTAAAAATTTATAGCCGGGTCGCTAAAAAATAAAAATAAAAATAAAATAAAAACATGCATATTTTTAAGCATCCACTATAGTCTATATAGCAGCAAAACCAAAACCCATTAGATCCTCTGCTCTAACAGCAGGACCCATCGGTAACCCAACGATCTCGTCGGCAAACCATCGATTTCTGCGATCGGGAAAACCGGATTCCGACGAGAAAAAGGATTGATAAAGAAGCTCACTGAGGAAATCTCCGAGGGAGAAGTTGGTGGTGGAAGCCCACTTCTGGTAATCGACCTCGGGCTGCTCGAGCTTGTCGTACCATCCGAGGGAGCCCCCCACCGTGTAGTTGGCGTAACCCTCTGCATGGAGAACCACAGAACAACACACGATCGAGAAGAGGAGGACATCGATCCTCCCGTTTTTAGCACCCATGTCTTCTCTCTCTTTTCTTGGGCGTTTCGATCTGGAGAAGAGATATCTGTGTATCTGCAACTTGGAAAGGAGGGAAGGTGTGGGCTTAAAGAGATGGGCACCTCTCAGCACATGAGGGACAGATGGGCTGTGCGTTGGAGATGTGGGCTGTAGTGGAACTCAAGGTGCTTCGGTGGAGGTTGGATGGTCCATTCTCTCCTCTCTCTCTTTCTCTCTTTTGGGATTTTTTACATCATGAACCCTACAATCTTCTCCGATTGCAAAGTAGCTCAATTAATCTTTCTAATTACTCCACGATCACTGTAACATGTACACTGGACACATTTTATGGATTGTGGTGCAAAAATCCTTAAATTGAACACTTTGGCTCGTTTGGATTATGATGAATCAGCTGAGTCAAAATACACATATGGATGCTGATATCAATATTGACGGATATAGAGAATTGTGTCACCGTTTCTTTAAAAAAAATGCAGAGATAAAATGCATACGCTTTAAATCATGGTTTAAAAAATCGGACCGGACCGGCCGGTCTGACCGGTTGTACCGGGAATCGACCCCGACCCGATCAGTTCGGCTGGTTCTTTGTAATTAATTTCAAAAAAATTTAAAAAAAATAAAAAAAAATCGGGTCCGACCAGTGGTCAGATCGGGTTGACCCGGATGGTCGGACCTGGTTGACCCGGATTGACTCAGTTTTGATGGTTTGGTAATTTTCAAAAAATAAAAGTTTAAATAATAAAATAATAGACTTTTTTTATCATGTATGCCCTTCTTAACTTCTATGATATAAGGTGTGTCCCTCTCTTTTTTGGAATATACGTTATGTCAATACTTTCTTAGATTAATTTTCTTGAAACAAATATAAATAAATGATTACAATATTATATTCATATATAATTCTAGAAAATGCGACTAACTTTGTAGAGTATTACTCAAAATAGGAAAACATGTTATTCTATTTAAAGATTTGAAAGTTCTAACGATTATTTCATTGATATATAGATACATACTTACATAAATGTATCCAGTTTTATTGATTCAAAATATCGGTTCGTCGGTCTGACCAGTAAATTAAGCTCGGTCCTTTTTTCTAAGTCAATTAACTTGATGATGTCATGCTGATGTCATCACTGATCCGACCGGTTTGGATCGAGGGTTCGGCCCGATTAGACCAAACCGAAGACTGATTGGTTCAATGTCCGGTCTGGTTTTTTAAAACCTTGGTTCAAATACATACGATAGAGGAAATGATGAGATTAACTTAGATATGCATGCATTGAACAACTTACACATGATACATGTATACTAAGTATAGAAAATGAGACCGCTCCCTGGGTGCAGCCAACGGGCTGCTCCCGTTCTATTTTTCCGTGATTATTTTTATTTTGTGAAAAATAAAAATATGTATTTGCATCACTATATCCACCTAATATGGCATTTCAATTTCGTTAGAAACAGAGAATTCTATGCCTTCCATCTAGAACGGGTAACCTGAATTGTATAATCGATATGTTCTGTACGGAGGGCATAGGAGTCTCTGTTTCTTATGAAATTGAAATGACATTAGAGGATATAGTGATGAAGATGAACATTTTTATTTTCCAAAAAAAATAAAAAAAACACGAAAAAATGAGACGAGAGCAGCAGGAAGCAATCCCATTTTTCCTGACTAAATATGTGCATCCATAATAATTGTATCAAATCAGATGAAAGAAGTTATAATCTAATGTAAATATACAGCTATAATTATATATTAGAACCGATAGGGATATAAAGTGATATATGTTTCCGTATCCATTTTCAAGCGAATAAAAATAAATATTTTAAAATCTATATAAAACACATACTGCAACGCAAAATACTAATTGCTAGTTAGTCCCTGTAAAGTGGGGAATTCCGATATCATAGATTAAGGGAGTTAAAGCAAAAGAGAGAAAGAAGGAATATGATGTCTAACTTTATCCTTCTTGTGATGGAGTTGATTTGCCTACCCTTCGTGTTTCTTTCTCAAAAAGTAGTGATGGACATGGGAGTTGGACAGCCCAACATCTACTTTCTTTATGCCAATCAAAAGGAGATTCCATAAATATATAAATCGTGAAACTCTGAAAATATTTACTTAGGAATATGGAGAATCATGAAATTAAAAGAATAACAGATTCATAGTCCCTCCTTCTGTCAGTACATTACTTCTTTTTTTGGATAAATTACAATTTGGGTACCCATCTATGGATCTGGTCCAGAATAGGTCCTCATCTTTAAATTGTAACGATTCGAGTCCCATGGTCTTTTAGGAAATGGAAATTTTAGGATTCATGACGAATATGCCATTGTTGGGAAGGGAATGAGGGTTGGGTTTCAACTTTTAAACAAGGGCATATTCGTCATCAGTCTCAAAAAAATTCATTGTGTTAACGGTTCTGGGATCCGAATCGTTACAATTTAAAGATGGGGACCCATTCTGAGATGGGACTAGCACCCAAATTATAATTTACCTTATTTTTTAGTGAAAAGATCAAATAGTACAAAAGGTTGACAACGTTTGATATCACAGACCAACATCGAGATAGTACGGGACGGCGCAGTAAAATTAGGAAGATTTTCAAATATTGGACATTATGATCTAATGGAATCTCCAATTTGCAGCGGTGTAATTTTGCAAAATTTCCAAAGATTAAATAATTTTTTTATTCTGTGAACTGGGAGAGATGAAAATAAAATTTAAATGGAAACTTTATTCGGTAATTTACTTAAAATATCCTGATATTGAGGAAACTTAGTTGACATTTTGATCCATATCTCCGTTACTTTTCATCTATCTTTTATCCTCTTCCCATCAATCACATAATAGTTAATCTTAATCACGGCTCGACATAGATCCAGGGGGTTCAAATGGCATTCTTCGGATTTCTCAGGATAGTTATGTAAATATCACGAAGAATACCGATGAGCAATATAAATACAAAGCATCTGACGAATTAGCTGGTTACATTAAAGTGGGGGCGGATCTTGGTGCGGTGTTTCTGCTGCGCATGGAATCAGAAGCCACGTGGCAAGTCTTAAATAGATTTGGCTGCTATGTATGCACCATTTTTAGGGTTTGATGGGCTGCTCCGCCTCATTTTTTCACATTTTTTATTTATTTTTGAAATTTCATTTTTTTTCCACATTTTCTATTTATTTTTGAAATTTCATTTTTTTTCTGCATTTTTTTGAAAATTTCATCATGTATATTCATTTATATATCTCTCATATATGTCATTCAAATTTCGTCAGAAATAGTGACCCGTACGGCCTCCATCCAGATAGAGTCGATTAAAAAAATCACGCGACCTTTAAAAAATGACTGTCTGGATGGAGGTCATATAAGTCTCTGTTTCTGACGAAATTCGAATGACATATTGGAGGGATATAGGGATAAATATACATGGTGATATTTCTCTAAAAAAATAAAAAAATTAAGAAAAAATGAGTCGGGACAGCTATGTTGGCTGCCTGCAAGGGGCAACAACATTTTTTCCTTTCTTTTATGATATATTTAATTGGATTTTAGCAATCAAAGACTTCCGCGACGATGAAATTGATTCATATCTATTTATTAGACTATAAGCACACATTGAAATTTGGCCCCCATATTCCAATTTTGACACCCAATCTATTCCATTATATCATGACATTGTAGCCTTAAACGTGGGTTCGGTCCTATCTCATTTCTGGGATGTGATCCTCTGTTGTAGATTCATGGACAACACGAATCATTTGATTTTAATCGAGCGGTTCGCATGAAATCTCACATTATGGACTCGACTCTTCTCCATGTCGCTGTCTACCTTGTGGTTCGGTCCCATCTCACTCAAGCGGTTCGCATGAAATCCACTCGCCCCTCCGGTAACCATTGCGACTCATCTCCGCCTACGTGACGAAACCCCGACTCTTCTCCATCTCGTCGTCCACCTTGGTCGCTCTTCCGACGGCACTGGTGGCCACGGAACCATGGCAATGTCGGAACTCCAAAAGAAGACGAGTCGTTCGTCATTCTCTCCATTCATCGTCCCGATCTCCCCGCCGACAAGCACTTCAAGGACCGTCGCCGCACCAACAAGGTCAACTCGTGATGCATGATCTCCCTCGCCTGTCCTCCCCCCTTCAACAATCCCCTATCCCTCCCCGTAAGAACCATCACCAGCCCAAATCCAAGTAGACCATGGTCAGCACATCGGAATGACGACAAAGAGAGCATTAGCCTACAAGTAATTTTAAGGGGCGTTTCCCACAAGGGGAAGGCGGGAAAAATATTTTATCGAAATGGCGATGGTACGAAAATATTTCCCAGAATAGGGATATATCGGCAAACAGTTTACCATAGTACAGCAAACCGTTTGCCATATCAGATGAACAGACGGGAGGGAGATTCCACATTGGTCGTCCATGTGGCGCGACAAATCATTTGACGTGCACGGCAAACCATTTACCGCGCGTGGAACACGAAACAGCAATGGTTTGTCGATATATGCCCATTGTGAGAATTATTTTCAAACCGTCCCTATTTTGGAGTTTTTTTTCCTGAGATGTCTACATTTTGGGGATTCCATCTAATTTTAAGTTGGCATACAAAAGGCATTGATTTGCTCTATTTTTACTTTTTTGAGGGGCTGGTGGTACTACACTAATTAATCATTGAGAGCATGAAAAGATACTCTTTTTTATGTCCTTTGAATATGCATTATGTTGTAATGCGAACACCTATCTTTTACTTTCTCTTATGCCATCTACAGGAAATTTCAAAAAAAATCCATAGAGATGTTGTTAATTAGTTTCAATTTAAGAGAATCCATGTTGAGGACGCTCTTATTGAACTCTATCGTATCAAGACCTTTTATTGTTTATATATGATAATATGAATATTTTATATGTTGAATTGCTTCTGAAATGCAGTAAGTAATTCACCATCTTGCCATTACGATAATCGGTTTGATGAGAACATAGTAATCAAGGTATCGTTTTTTCTAATATGCGAAAAATCTCATACTCTTGTGGTAACGAATGTAAAGATGGAAGCTCTCTTCCTCGGCGACAATGACCTTGCCGGCTTGCTCTTCGATCACCCTGGCCTCCACCGCCTCAAGTACTTCTCTGTCACCCAAAAACCTCCTCTCCGACCCCATCCCTTCCTCACTCGATTGAGTTGTTGACGAGGAGTTGTCAGATGACAGCAAGGCTCATGTGGAATCCTCGCTACCAAGGTTCATGCAGATGGAATCAACGAAAATTGTGGAATTAACTTTAATGTGATGTTTAGT
The DNA here is from genome assembly GCA_037367405.1 of Ottelia alismoides. Lineage (NCBI taxonomy): Eukaryota > Viridiplantae > Streptophyta > Magnoliopsida > Alismatales > Hydrocharitaceae > Ottelia > Ottelia alismoides. The sequence goes on along the minus strand of JAZKJV010010000.1, from coordinate 494,692 downwards.
GCAACTTTGTGGTCAATATCAAGTTGTATTAATTTATTCAATTCTTGGAATCCAATGTTTCAAACATGCGGGGGTATTGTTTAGTCCCACATCGTGGAGTATCAAAACTGGAACTTGATTTTTATATGGGAAGTCCTGAAACTTGTTTGGAAACATACTAGAGAGGACTTTGGACCATCACATGCACGCACACCCTTGTGTCGGGCACGAGTATGAGCACATGCTTGGGCTCGGGTATGGGCGTGGTTGCGACTGCGGTGGGGTATGAAATAAAGACTGGTTCAGTTCTGTATAACAACAGATTGGTTTGAATTCCAAAGGACCCGTCCCTTAATCCTCTCACGATGTGTAACCGTTCCGACGGCTTTAAGTATCATTCTCAAAGCCGTGGACGACGGTTACGAACACAATCATGGTTCTCATTCCCACCGCCTCTCTTCTCCCTCTCGCGATCTCGGACTTTGTCCACATAGGTGACTTTCGAGTACGCTTAGGCATGATCGTCGACAAGCGTGAAACACTAGTATTCTAGTAGCGGCATGCCAAGACCCTGTGCATTGGTAAAGATGGGGGCGTTGTCTCTCTAGGAGTGGGACGGGCTATCTCTTTTGAACCCAATGAATATTTGAAGGATGTTGAACCTGGATGAAGTAAGAGGTCTATGATTGCCAAGGATTTAGGTATCTACTTTGTCTCCTACCAAATCGAGGGTGATCCTCCCACATACACGGATGTCATGACTTCTATTGAAGCTAAGCATTTGAATGATGTCATTAAATCTGAAATTTGGATTCAATTATTTCAAATGGCACGTGGGAACTAGTCGATCTACCTCATGGGTGTTCCACCATAGGATGCAAATAGGTATTCAGAAGGAAACTCAAATCGGACGGATCAATAGAAAAATATAAAACAAGACTTGTCGTCAAAGATTTCAAGCAGAAGGAAGGTATTGATTATTTTGATATATATTCTCATGTTACTGGGATGACTACGATTCAGATGCTCATTATGTTGGCCTCCAAACATGATCTCACAATTCATCAAATGGATGTCAAGATTACCTTTTTATATGGTGATCTTGAGGAGGAGATTTATGGAACAACCTGAGGGATTCGTAGCATCTGGTAATGGAAGAAAGGTCTGTAAGCTTGTAAAGTCTTTTTATGAACTAAAAAAGCTCTGAAACAGTGGCATGAAAATTTTGATGACTATTTGATCTTATGGCTTTTTTGTTCATGAATATGATAAATGTGTGTATTTTATGATTAAAGGTGACATGTTTGTTGTCTTGTGCTTATATTTTGATGATATTTTGACATTTGGATCGAACATAAGGATAGTGGAAGAAACCAAAAGGTTCATGAGCAGCAAGTTTGAGATGAAAGACTTAGGTATTGCAAATGTGATTTTAGATTTCAAACTGATTAAATCTACTAATGGGATAGATGTGTCTGAGTCACATTATACTGAGAAAGTTCGAGAAAATTTTGGCTATCCGAGCTATAAACCTATATGCACTCCTTATGATTCATCTAAACCCATCTACAAGAACAAAAGTAGAGTACCTGTAGCACAGCTACGGTATTCCCAGTATATAGGAAGCTTGATGTATCTTGCAAACTATACTCGACCTGATATTTCATTTGCGATCGCAAAGTTGAGTAGGTATATGAGTTGTCTTGATCGTACTCATTGGGAGGTCTTGGAACGAGTGTTGAATTATCTTGGACTGCATTATGGTAAATATCCTCCTATCTTAGAAGGATATAGTGATGCAAGTTGGATTGGTCAAATGGAGGACTCCGAGAGTAATGATGTGACTGGTATGTATTTACCCTTGGAGACGGTGCAGTCTTCTGGAGGTTTGTGAAACATGCCATCTTGGCTCGATCTACTTTTGAGGCAGAGTTTGTGCTTTGGACACGATGGGTGTAGATACTGAATGGCTTAGAGGACTTTTCTCTGAGTTTCCCATGGTGGGTAAGCCTATATCAATTATTTCTTTACGTTGTGATAGCATGACTACTATTGCAAAGGTAAAGAGTTCAAAGTACAATTAGAAAACTAGAAGACATATCCAAATTAGACTTTAAGTCTATTAAGGATGTGGTAGCTTCTGTGGTGATTATCATGGAATTTGTTGGTACCAAAGGTAACACGACAGATCCACTTACAAATGGACTTGATAGATCTTAAGTCCAAAAATCCAAACTTGGGATGGGGCCCACTGAGGGTTTACCTGCAGTAATAACCCAACTTAATTGAGTGGAGATCGCATAAAATACGTTCGATGGGAAAACAAGTTGTATGGGGCACTGATGAATCTCGTATTCATCATGCTAAAATTGGTCATTTAGGCTCTGTCCCCCATCATCCACCTATAATTATTCATAAATAGAGCATTATTAGCCATCATGCATGTGTAAATAATATCTGCATGCATAATTGCATTTGATGATCGCAAAATTCGCCTCTTTAATAAGGATGAATTGTAGTATAGGAGGCGGATTTCAGTCGTCAAAATACCACAAGCTTTGAATTTTGTGGAGTATTTTTACTTGGTAAGTGTACCAAGGTCGAACACAGGGAACGGTGATTTTTAGTTGTGTGGTCTTAAATCAAATTAAGTAATTAGTTAATGATCGATTAATTTATATGTTGAGAAATATACAATGCAATGATGTGTGATGCAAGGGAATTAAACAGAATTTATGCTCAGGATCTGTGATCTAGAATTCCAATCCAAACAATGATGATCAATTTCCTCTATAATAAATCACAGATCAGAAGATATCAAATCCAGAGATATATGTCAAATTAATTCATAATGCGAATAAGAGTGAATAGATCCCGGAGAATTCCTGCAATCAATTTTATCTCCAAAATTCTTCAAATTATATTCTTAAAAGATGTTTGCAGTCCACAAGTCAATATGTATACTCAATCTCCTTAATTTAACCCCTGCATAAAATAAGTCCTCAAATAATAATTTAACTCCAACGAATCCCTGCAAAATAAGTCATCAAATATCTCAAGGGAAAAGTGCCACAAATATGTCAAAATAAGCCTGCAAAAGCCAATAGATATCCTCAATAATGATTCTCAATAATTGACCTCAGATCTGTTCACAAGCTATGCTAAGTTGTAGAGCATGAAAATAGCTTCAAAATGACAATTGTATGCTAAAATCGGAGTATGTATGACAAAGATATGCTAAAATGAAATTTCAGGGACTGAAATGTAAATAAAATAAAGTTTTCTTTGCAAAGAGGTCCCTGGGAGGACTTATCTGTAATTAGCAAAAAGTTGAGGGGCCTTTCTGAAATTTACCCCTGGCAGGGGTATTTTTGTAATTTCTGAAAGTGCCAGGGGCTTAAGGATGGAAGGCGGGAGGCTCGGGTGGCCGAGCCTGAGGTTCGGGTACCCGAGCCTGTGGTTCGGGCCGGGCCTAGAGGCTCGGGCACCCGAGCCTTGAGACTTGGAGGCTGGCTAGGGGGAGCCCACGTGGCGGCCTGGAGGCCGTCAGATCAAGGGATTCGTCCCTAAATCCAACGGCAACTGTGCCTTGGGGCACAGTTGATGCGGGGCGGTGCGGCCAAGCTAGGCCACACTCGGCCGACACACGGCCGAGCGGAGGCGGAGGGAGACGGCGAGCGGCGAGGCTGGGTCTCCGCGCTAGGCGGTGGGCGACGGCGAGGCGAGCCTGGGGCGGAGGTGGTGGTGGTCGGCTGAGGGCGGAGGTTCCGCGTGAGGCGGAGGTGCCGCGGGGACGGCGAAGGCGAGGCGGCCTGAGGTGGAGGTCGACGGAGCGGAGGCCGGCTGCGAGCTGGACGCGGCCAAGGGGCTTTGCGGCTACCGGAGCACCTGCAAGAAGGTTAGGCAAAAAACGATAGGGCGAGGCGGGGGGGGGGGGGTGGGTTGGTCTCGGCCTTTGCAAGGCCGGCGGAGGGAGCGAGGTGGCCGGCGCGCCTTTGCGCGGCTGAGCTGCTGTGCAGCCGAGGGCGGAGACGCAGAGGGGTTGTACCTGGGAGACCTCAGGCGCCTCCGGCAATGGCAGCAGTCGAGGCTGCTGGATCACGCCTGGCGGAGATGCTGTCACCACTTCCGGAGCAATGGCGGATGCCTCGCCAAGGTGGAGGTCGGCAAGGTTTATAGGGGCTGGCGGGGGGGGGGGGGGTAACGGTTGGACAATGATGGAGGAGGTGCGTAACGGGCGGAGGCGATGTGGTTTGAAGGCCATCGGTTATGGAAGGGGAGGTAGGTAACGGCGGAGGGGGGGGGCAGCAACGGCTGGAGGTGGGAGATGATGGGTCACGTGCTAGGCACGTGACCCGATGGTGGGTCAGGAGAGAGAGATGGGGTGCCACGTGGCACACCCAGGGGCTGCCACGTGGCACCCCAAAAAAAATTCAAAATTTAAAGATGAATTAAATTAGGAAAGAAATAGCAGGAGACCTCGGATCGAAAAATTTTCTTCACGGAAGTTATTCGTCTCGTCGAGATCTACAACTTTCATGAAAGGTCCGGGAGCAAAAGAGGTCACCTGTGCGAAGTGGTATTTTTGGTGGCTTTCCATGTGTATAAAAAAACCGATTTTTGGAGTTTTGTAATTTTTTTGGTTGTTTTAGAGGGGATAAAAAATATAGAAAAATACGATAAAATACAAGAAAATTAAGTACACATTAGTCTAATTTTTTTGGATTTTTAGTGGGTAAGAAATTAGGAAAATAAAATAGGAGTAAGAAACACACAAATTTTGTACAGACAGACAACGGACACTTGGACTCGGTCAATTTCTTTGAATTCAATTTTGATCTGGATTTGGATTTTTGAGTTTCTTATTAAAACTTTCATCAAAGGACACAAATGAAGAAGAAATAAAATTAAAAGAGTTAATTATGCACATAAAAACTCAGGTCAAAATTGGCAAAAAGTTAAAATGCGCAAAAGAGGCCCAAAACCCAACTTTCACAAATGAGCTCCGAATTTTATGAAATTGGTCTTGTTTTGAAGGTATTTGAAAATGGAGTACTTTAAAAGTTAGTAGACCAAAATCGGATACTGTATGTAGGAGATATGCTCATTTTAGTCTGTCAGATGTGAATTTTGACTTTGGGATTATTTGACATTTATAGGGGTTAGTAATTTTTTTGTATTTTTTATTTAATAAGGTTAGTAATATCTACAAAATGGAGGTGGTTTGGGGTCAATCGGAATTAGGATGAATTAACGAAAAATGTGAGAAGTTAGCGGCTTTTTGGGCTAATTTACACTAGGAATGTTAAATGCAATTATGCATGCAGATATTATTTACACATGCATGATGGCTAATAATGCTCTATTTATGAATAATTATTACTCAACACAAGTATATTTTATTTTGTTGATCAATGTGTCCGTCAAGAGAATTTGGAGTCGTCTGCACTTGTTTTTCTGGGAGTACACCGGGGTGTGTCTCTTTTGAGTATCTAAGATACCTTCGACACCCAGACTTGTATCGTTTACGATGCAGAGCCCTTTTATGGTGTCAGCCCGACTCCTTGGTCCTAATTAGCGCTTGGTCCAAGTGGACACCTTTAAAAAATATTTGGGAGCACTCGCCATTGGTGGAAGCTCATTTTGAAATTGACTTTGGAGGATAGAGCTTTTTCTTTGACTTCTTTTTTTTTGGCTAGCTCCACTGTTTTTACCAAGAGTTGGCGCACACTGATCAACAATTTTCCTTAAGTTTCAACACACCCTGGCACTTAGGTCAATATCAAAAAGATAGCATATGAATCTTGTTCACATACTGGCTAGTGTTTTGCTGACACTCAGGTTCTCTGAAGCCTTCATTAACTTTATCCCATCCTCGAATATCATGAGATCGGATCTAAACTCAAATCTATAGTCCTAGTTCCTCAAGTGATATCTCAACTCATCTCATCAATCATGCAGTTGTGGGAGTGATTGTGCTGATCATATTCATTTTGAATGGTAGAGATGAAGAGTGCAATATAGCGCTCAAATCTTTCAAACTAGGGAAGTGTGGATTATTAAGTTCTAAAAACCCTAATGACTAAGGCAGGCTAACTCAGAATCTCAAGATTTCAGAAATCAAGTGTCCTCAGAAATCCTCAAGCCTTGAGTGATAGTGAATGTGTCAGGAATATATCGACCAAGGAATGCATGAAATGCTTGATGAAATGCAAGACCATGAGTGTTTGTTTTTTTTTGTTTTTTTTAAACAAGTATTATACACACTACTTGTACCCATCCCCGATGTTAGATAAAAACGATTAAAGTACGGGCTATGGATAAAGTAGATAAAATATATACAAACACCCCCCTATACTTAGCATGTGCTATGTCCTCATGGCACAAAGTGAAATGTTGACATAGCTCGTACTCAATATAGAAGGACTAAAAACAAAAGAAGAGTAGTAATGTATAAACAATGGTAGCGGTCCCCCTATACTTAGGTTCAGGTCAGCCTAAGTATAATCGGATAATTACAGATGGGGAACCAGGAAGAATTTCGGATGTACAAGAGAGTGTAGGTTCCAGAGAGGTGTGCTATCTGGGCAGATCAAATTTTTCGTCAAAATCTATGCCTTGAGTGAAGGAGATCTGTTCAACTTGTACTAATTGCTCATTGGATTCGACAAAATGTTTAAGCAGCTGATCGTTGACCATAGATGTTTGCGCGCTATCTGCGGTCTCTGAGATCTCAATACTCCCATTATTGTGTACCTCTCTTACAATGAAGGGTCCCGTCCATTTTGATTTCAATTTCCCTTTGGAAAATTTTCAACTTCGCATTAAATAGCCAAACTTTCTGCCCTGGGACAAAGATCTTTGTTCGAATGTTCTTGTCATGCCATTTCTTGACTTTGTCTTTGTAGATGGTGTTGTTTTCATAAGCATGATTTCGAATTTCAGACAGTTCATTCAAATTCATTTCTCGATTCTTCTTTCCTTGGTGACACTTCCAATTAATCTTTTTGATTGCCCATTCTGATTTATGCACGAGTTCTGCGGGCAAATGGCATGGTTTTCCATATACCATTCTAAACGGGGAGGTGCCCAATGGGGTCTTATAAGCCGTCCGGTAAGCCCACATAACTTGGTCCAGGAGTTGGGACCAGTTCTTTCTGTCAGGGCGAACGAGCTTCTGTAAAATTCCTTTAACCTCCATGTTTGACACCTCGGCCATGCCATTGGATTGTGGGTGGTAAGGAGCAGCGACACGGTGCTCGATGCCGTATTCCTTAGTCAACTTCTTCACCTCCCGGTTGATAAAGTGGCTTCCCCCATCAGATATTAAAACTTTTGGAATTCCAAACCTCGAAATAATATGATCTTTCAAAAACTTGCAAACAGTTTTGCTATCTGCAGCTCGAGTAGGGATAGGCTCCACCCATCTAGATAAATAATCCACTGCGAGAAGAATATATTCAAATCCTTGACTATTAGGGAATGGGCCCATAAAGTCAATGCCCCATGCATCGAATACGTCACAGATGATCACAGGTTGCATAGGCATGGCATCTTTGGAACTAATGGTTCCTCCCATTCTCTGACAGACGGGGCGCGACCTCACAAAATTGTAAGCATCCTTAAACAAGGTCGGCCAGTAAAATCCACATTGTAAGATCTTCTCAGCGGTCCTCTTCCCAGAGTGATGTCCTCCCGCCTCCAAGGTGTGGCATAGATTGAGGATACTTTGATATTCCTCTTGAGGAATACATCTTCTCCATATGCAATCCGGTCCTTCAAAGAAAAGGAAGGGATCTTCCCAATGATAGTGTCTCGCTTCAGATTTGAGTCGATCGATTTTGTTTCTGGGTCAACCTTGAGGAACTTCATCGGTGACGAGATAGTTCACCGTGTCTGCATACCAAGGGAGTGAGTCAATAGCAGAAATTGACTCGTCTGGAAAGGTTTCACGGATGGATTCAGATTCCAGAATTTTGTTTTGTTCGATCCGTGATAAATGATCAGCCACGACATTCTTTACGCCAGGTTTGTCCTTAATGTCCAAATCAAATTCTTGAAGTAGTAGAATCCATCTCAGAAGTCGTGCTTTTGCGTCCTTTTTGGCCATTAAATAGCGAATGGCAGAATGGTCTGTGTAAACTGTCACCTTAGATCCTAGAAGTATTGATCGAAATTTTTCCAAGGCAAAAACCATAGCAAGCATTTCTTTTTCGGTCACAGTGTAATTTTTCTGAGCAGGGTCTAAAACTTTGCTTGCGTAGTGAATAGCATACGGGATTCCATCTTTTCGTTGTCCTAAAACAGCCCCTACAGCGAAATCAGATGCGTCTGTCATGATCTCGAAGGGAAGAGACCAGTCGGGAGCTTGTAGGACGGGTGTCTCAATGATTCTTTTCTTGAGTAATTCGAAGGCTTCTAGACACTTATGATCTACCAGGAATTCGGTGTCTTTCCCAAGAAGGTCTGTTAACGGTCGGGCAATTTTTGAAAAGTCTTTGATAAATCTCCTGTAAAATCCGACATGCCCTAGAAAAGACCGTACTTGTTTCACATTTGTGGGTGGCTCAAACTTTTTAATCACATCTACTTTGGCAGGGTTAACCTCCATTCCCTTCTTGGAGATGACATGCCCCAATACAATGCCCTCTTTCACCATGAAATGGCTTTTCTCCCAAGAGAGCACCAGATTCACTTCCCTGCACTTTTGGAGGACTCGATCCAGGTGCGCTAGACAATCATCGAATGAATCACCATGGACCGAGAAGTCGTCCATGAAGACTTCCAGGAAATCCACAACCATGTCGGCAAAAATTGCAATCATGCATCGTTGAAAGGTGCCGGGGGCATTGCAAAGACCAAAAGGCATTCGCTTGAATGCGTATGTGCTGAAGGGACATGTGAAAGTAGTCTTTTCCTGGTCCTCGGGGGCGATGGCTACCTGATTGTAGCCCGAGTACCCGTCTAAGAAACAGAAGTATTCTCTCCCTGCCAATCTCTCCAGGATTTGATCAATAAAAGGCAGCGGAAAGTGATCCTTCTTCGTTGCGGCATTCAGGCGCCTGTAATCCACACAGACACACCACGACGTAGGTACCCGTGTCGTAATCTCTTCTCCCTCCTCATTGGTGATAATCTGGAGTCCTGACTTTTTCGGGACTACATGCAAAGGTGACACCCATTTGGAGTCGGAGATGGGATATATGAACCCAGCTTTACACCATTTTTCGATCTCAGTCTCAACCACTTCCCGTAAGTTTGGATTCAATCTACGTTGGCATTCACGGGAGGGTTTAGCATTATCTTCCAAGTAAATATGGTGTGAGCACAGGGCTGGGTTAATCCCTGGAAGATCAGACAATCTCCAGCCTATAGCCTTGCGGTTTTTCTCCAAAACATTAAGCAGGCGGATCTCCTGCTCTTCGGTCAGTTGTGAGCTGATAATGACCGGAAATTGTCCTTTTTGTCCTGCAAGGAAGGCATACTTAAGTGTCGGGGGCAATGGTTTGAGTTCAGGTAAGTCAATGATATTTCTTAAATCTGGTTCTGTCTGTGATGTTTGTTTTTGTGATGTGGATGCTTGTAGTGTATCAATGTTGACCACCATCATGGTTGTATCATGGATCGGATCGCTAATGATGGAATGAGGTGTGGCAGTCGTCGCGTCCGATCTGTGTACCTTACTCAGGGATTGTCCATAAGGAGAATGGACTGACAGGTCTAGAATGGCCTCTGAGTCTGCAAGAGTATAGGTAGATGCATGGATGAGCTGGCAGACTAAATCATCAACAATTTCCTCACAAGATGAGGTTGATTCTATCATAGCGGCTGGGTTTTGTCTCCAGGATCCAACTGTTGGTTCTGTAATTTCAGTCTCAGTTTCTGATATTTCAGACTCGGTGCTCGACTCAGTGTCAGGTCTTTGGAACCTAGTTTGCTGCATTTTAAGTTCAACTTTTCCGAACTGGATTCTCCCGGATGTATAATCAAATATAGCTCCTGCGGTCCTAAGGAAGGGTCGCCCTAGTATCATCTGGGAATCTTTCCAATTTCTAGGGACATCCATGTCAAGAATTGTAAAATCCACTGGGTAGTTTTGTCCCTCTATGTTGATGACAATGTTTCGAATCTCGCCCCTAGGTCGCTTAGTTGATGTGTCTGCGAATTGAAGTACAGCTGCAGATTGTTTAAGAGGACCTAGATTTAGATGCTCATATAGGGTTGTGGGCATGAGATTGATGGATGATCCATTGTCTAACAATGTTCTCGCAAACTTGATTTCCTTGATGTAGCTAGTGACAAAGTGAGCACCCATGTCTCTCTTCTTTCTTGGCAGCTCATTTTTTATAAGATGAGATGTGGCTACTGAGAGAATGTGTTTCTTTGTTCGGCTAGGAGTTTGTTTGCTGGCCCTAGTTGGTGTGCATCTCACCTTCAGGTATTTTCGAAAAGCCGAGTCTCTTTCTATCATCTCGTCTAGGGACAGAGTGACCTTAATATTTTCCTTACATATGCGGGCCATCTCTTCATCATTTTTTTGGTTTTTTATGTTTTTCTTCTTCCCTGCCGTAAGAGCACGGGGGAAAGGAATAGATTTGTTGTGATCAACATCATCACTTTTATTGAATGAAAAAGTTCGTACAGGACTCTGACTCGGACTAAAAACAGGGAAATTTGAGGTTAGAGGATGGTGTCTTGGTGGCATTTCTTTGTCTGACTCAGATTCAGACTCTCCATTATATCCGGGTGGTGTGGGTGGGACTTGTTCTTTCTCCTCCTGTCTTCCTTTGTCAATTCCCCCAGGTTGTGTGAATTGGTGGACACTGGGGCTATGTCTTCGTGTTCCTTTGCTCGATCAGGCGTGGTTACGGTCCTTCCGCTCCTAAGAGAGATATGATAAGAGTCATTATTTGAGGAGGGCTTAAGCTCATGTATGGAATAGTCAGAGATTAATACCTGATTGTGTCCAAGGCTATTTGGGTTAGCCTGGACTTGAGCTGGAATCACGGTCTGGGGTGTTGTTACCTCATCTCTCCAACGAGAGAGTCGATTTATGTCGACTCTTATGTCATGAAGCTCATCCAGCACTCGCTAGAGTTCTGGAGAGATAGCAGAAGAGGAGGAGGACCCTTGGCCCTGCCTGGCCTGAGGTCGCTGATATTGCCCTTGTTGGCTTTGGCGTTGGTTCTGCTGTGGCTGAGGTTGCGGGTTCTGATAACCCGTGCGATATTGCTGCCTCTGCTGTAGTTGAGGCTGGTAGGTGGGCTGGGCTTGCGGTGGACGAGGATTTGGAGTAGAGTTTTGGCCTGAGCGATTGACTGGTTCCAAATTGTACCAGACTCCGTTTATCTCCATGACCTGTGGAGGTTCCTCAAAATCAGTCTGAGCGGAGGTTTCATCAGTTTGAGAGGACAAGACTTGGTCTCCACCCCAATGGCTATGTTGCCCTACCCCTTGACCTTGAATGTAGTGAATTTGGTGTATGGGTGCGGGGGGTGCAATCTTTGATACCCTGTCAGCCAATTCCTCCATTTGTTTAGACAATTTGGCTAATTTCTCCATATCAGATGATTTATGGATCCCATCCACCTTTTTATAAATCTGCTCAACCATAGTTAGCTTATCAGCTATTATTCCCATGTCAGCATTGTGATCGGTCGTCAGATTATTCACCATCTTTTTGGAGCCGGCTATGTAAGCCCTGCTGGTGGTTTGTGCACGACTAGATTCAGCAAGTCTCTCAAACACCCTGTAGACGGTGTCCTCGTGGCGCCCCATGTAGCTTCCTTCGCAGGATGCACTAACCAACCCTTGAGTCTCAGGGTTCAGCCCGCTTACAAGACTTTGGACCAGCATCATTTTACTTATCCCGTGTCCTGGGCATTTCTGTACTAAGTCTGTGAATCTTTCCCAGGTTTCATGAAATGGTTCACTCGGGTATTGGGTGAAACTCGTGAGCTTTATCCTCATTTGATTAATTCTACTAACTGGGTAGAATTTCTTTAAGAACAGAATCTTGAATGTGGCCCATGTCGTGACTATTTCCCCTAGATTTTTTAGCCAGTAAGTCGCCTTATCAGTCAAGGCGAAGGGGACAGCTCTCAACCTTATGTAGTCCTGGCTAACCTTAGGGTGGCAGAGGTTAGCACAGACTAACTCGAAGTCGCGGAGGAAGATATATGGTTCTTCATGGTTATTTCCTCCGAACTTTGGCAATAGTGCCGGGAAATGCGGTTTGTGTTCGAACGCATCCTCAGGGGGGACAGGTCTCAACCAATTATAATCTTCATCTAATTCTGGGAGATACGTGTCTTCCATAGCAGCCTCGCCTTGTTGTATTATTGCCAACTGTGTCCTAAGTAGTTCATTGGTTTGTTCGGCAGCGGTTATCCTAGCCAAGAGGGCATGGATGGGGTCATTGTTGTTCTCATCGTCACCAGGGTTCTTCTTTGGAGGTATTGTGATTCACCTTCAGAAAGGAAGAGTTAAGTGTTAAGTGCCGGAATTGAATGAGGTTTTTGATAAGGATAAGAGATTCCTTAGCAAAGGAGTGAAAAGAACAAGACAAGAAGGATGGAGAGAATCTTTACGAGGAAGCAGACACAAAGCAAACACAAGCCAATTTTCAAGTTCACCACTCAACACAGATGAAGGCACGTCAGGGTTCGCCGCTTATCTTTTCAGTTTTAATTTAATGACAAGACAATCTTGCAAATTAAGCGGAGCTGTTAGGTGCCGAAATATTTCATAAAGACTGTCCCGAGTTCATACAACTAGTTGCACCCACTTTCAGCCAGTATAGGTGTAAGTACGGACCGTTTAAATGGCTACCCGTGTTACTTGAGGACGGTGCCTTCCGCGGTGTCCTCTAAACCACCTACTCTGCTAAGGGAAGTCGGACCGTAAACGGCTACCCGAGACCCTCACTGAAAAGTAGCTAATTGTTTTTAAAATCAGTAGTCTGAATGAAGTATTTCGGTTTTTGGCTCTACCCTAAGGTGTGCGATCTTGTCCTTAAACAAACAATGAGTGGGTTTCTCTCCACCAAACAAGAGTTAATTTTGTGTCAGTTTATTTGCAGTCACCTTGATTAGCAGTCCCAATTTTAGATTAAGGTGATCACTGTAGTTTATGTGAGTACAAAAATTCACGCCTAACGAGCAATCTCAATTCCGTTAATTCCTAAGTTGTAAAACTCGAGGAGGGAGAATCGAAAAAGCCAATGCAAGCGTAAATCAATGATGCATGCTTAAGAGAAGGACTTACAGTGAATCCCCGCGTTCTTCATGCGGGATGCAAGACAAGGAATTTTAAATGCAATTATGCATGCAGATATTAATTACAGGTGGATGATGGTGGACAGAGCCTAAATGACCAATTTTAGCATGATGAATACGAGATTCATCAGGCACTCATTATGCAATACTTTGCATGTGAGTCCTATCCCTGAAAAGTTGAGTGCCTGAAAGCTACAGGAAAAGGTTGAGCATCATGCTCTTAATGGGTTCAAATCTTTTATAGGCAGGATGTGAGTAATGCATCCTTAGAGAGTTCCACCTATATGAGTATTTTTGTGGACCACAGATGAAGGATGAGGGTTTATCCTTAATATACTAAGGAAATAGGGCAGGGTGCATGGCTTTTAACAGCACCAAGACCAGAAGATTGTTACCATGGACTTCACTCTGTTGTTATTACTCGATAATATTGCATCAAAGGATTAAAGTTCAAGACTTAGTTCACTTTATTCTTGTGATGATGGACAGGGATAACTCAGGTAAAGGTTCAAATCAGAAGGTACTTTTATTGAAAACAGAGTATGGAAACCCGAGATTTTGGCTTTTCGTGTTTCAACAGTGAATTCGTGGGAGATTGTTGGAATGACTTTTGTTGGGATGTTTAATGCAACTTGATGGTCAATATCAAGTTGTACTAATGTATACATTAGAGTTCTTTCGAATACATTAGAGTTCTTTGTCGATAATGATCCTAATGGTTATATATGACATGCTTCGATGATCGGACAAAAAAGTTCTTAAACTGTCAAACATAATTTCCATATAAATCTCCAATAGAAGCCGAACAATTTATTTATTCGTCGGTTTCGTTGAATTCGTCTCATCGAAATGTTATCTTTATCTTTTTATTTATGGGCATGTAATGTTGTAGCATATGCATTTATGACATTTTTTCGAAATATCTGCTTCTTTTTCTCTTATGAAAAAGATGCATAATGGGAAAGATTCAATTACCATCTAAGTTAACACATAGCTATTACCTCTTTCTCTCAGGTCTAGCCTTTTTTTCTAACCAAGATTGTAGGATTCGATCGAATCAGGGCCAACCTGAATAAAGCTGAATGAATCCATCACCTTTGTTAAGGATGATGGCCCTGATTCAAGTCTCTTTCACTGATGAAAGTGCATGACCCGATCTGTTGCCATCACTTAAAAAAGATCACAAGTAGATAAACTACATCACATATGTCTCCTGTAAGCATCTGCCTGATCAAGTATGCGAAAACTTGGCATGAACTAACACTTTGCCTAACCCAACAACCTGATAGAAATTACAGAGAAAAAAACAGCACATGTAATCACTATCCTTCGCATAGAGCAAAAAAGTCTACACAAATTAGACATAAGAGTACACCAACATACATTACAAGCTGAGATCAAATGTGCAATGACTGCACAACTTAGGGGTACTTCTCTGTAAGTTGGATGGTGATAATGTGCAGTGTCTTCCAATGTGAAATGTGCATTCTCAAGATGAAACATGATATCTAGCTCGCGCTAAAAGTTGAAAGAAAAGACAACATGTGACCTTCAAGAGATTTATTGAAGCAACTAAGTGAAATTGATCTCACATCTCATCCATGGTTTTCACTAACACATGTATGAAAATTTCAGGATGGAGAACTCATTCTGCAAAAAAAAAAGAACAAGAATTTTAAACATAAGCCAAGAAGAAAATCCATTGTATCACCCAGAGTAGTGTAAGCATTTTCATCTTCTTAGTTCCAAGAAGATGTTCTCATGTAGTTTGTGTTCTTAGGAATGCTAAGACTGAACAGTTGCTTTCCAGTCCAAAAGGTTTTGGGATTAAGAACATCTAGAGATGGAGTTTTACTATCAAAATCCTTCTGCCACATCAATATGTTGATAAATACATTCTAGCATGAAACAAAAATCAACATGAGTTCAGACAAGCAACTAATGGATGTAAGACTCTGCAAGACTAAAATGACTGAAGAGTCAGTACCATCATCAGCTCGAACACTTTACATCTGGTTTCAAATGATTTAGAAACATGCAAGTTCATATCATATCTGTCAAAATCAGCATTATATGGGGTTGTTGCAGGTAAACTCAACGGGAAAGAATAATAAGATATCTTTTTAGGAAAAAAACATCATTTCATTCATCTAAAATAGCGAGGCATACATTTGCCTAGCAGTTTGCAACACAAAAACAAAAAGATAAACAAAAGATGGTTGTGCTCGGGCCGACATTGGCTCAAGCCCAGCCCAGTCCGACCCCCTAGTCCAATGTAATATACAATGAATGATATACACAATGTAAAATATATATGTTATAAGGGTGTTAAAAAGGATATATATAAGGTAAAATGCATATGTTATAAGGGTGTAGCTAACTTGGCCACTCCATCCTCTTTTATATTTTTTTGTAGTATCATTGGTTAGAAGATACGAGATCTGAGATGTTGAGCCGATTAAGAGAGGGCTAGGAAGGCTCAAGAAGCGTTGGAATGAGACTATCCGAAGGGATCTTAGTTATTTGGATTTAAGTCCGAGAATGACTCAAAATAGATCTGAATAGAAGCAGAACATCCATGTAGTTGACCCTACTTAATTGTGGAAAAATGATTTGTTATTGTTGTTGATGAGTTTTTAAAAACTCTTATGAGGATTAAGATCATCAATTGTCATATAAAATTTGCAAAAAATGCACTCTTAACATATCCATCTGGAATGGACCAAATTGAGCAATTCTGAGACCATCAAAATTTGTTAAGCATAATGAATGAGAAATGAATCTCAAATTAAATTGAACTTTGAATGACAACGTGATTAAGTGCTCTAAATCCCCCCAAGTGTTATAAAAAGTATCACATTTTTTTAAAAGCACGGAGGACGGGAGTAACCAAGTTAGCTACTATATAGTAGCATATACATTAAATGATATGAGTGTTATTGTTTTCTTAAAAAAATCTTGCAGGTGATTCATTCTTCAACCATTCTACAATGCTTGGTTAATGTGATCATACTACATTGTGGTGAATACACCATTACGTCATGATGTCTTTCTTTTACCAAATTAGAAGTATAATGAGAACACTCTTCCTAATATCCTTTATAGAATATTGTACAAGAGAAATGAAACTTGCCCCTTTCCAATAATACATTAAAGTATATGCTAATGGTATTGTTGTTAAATGAAGAACTCGAGGGATTATGGAGTGATATTACTAGACATGTAAGTATTTCGAGTCATCTTGCCCAAGCAACCCGTTAGTTTCAGATCAGACTTGGGTTTGGGCTAAACATCGGCATATTTTCTAAGTATTGGTCTGTCTTAAAGTCCAGTATATTAAATACACATGGGCTTAAGTTGCCCCACAAGGGCCCGGTCCAATGCTCATCCCTACTTGTCCTTTGACGTGAAAGGAAGCAAGATAAGTCTCCTCGTGCATGTATACCCATAAAAATCCTTAAAAAAACTTCATTTTCTTCCGTAGATAGACGGCTATTTATCAGTTTTCTCCAACAATTTTGATGCTATACAACTTAATGGATTAGATTTAAATTTTTACATGAGTACCAATTTGTGATTTAGAAAAGTTTTAGTTTACTTCAAGTTGGAATTAAAGGTAGATTATGCCAAATTGACAAAAATCTACCGACAAAATTATATTATGATCAGAATTGAAGGCAGACTAGTCCGATTTGATCAACCGTTAGTCGGTCAACATCACGGTAGTAGGTGATTTCATCTACAAAGATCACCTTTGTCATAAAATTAATGAAAATATTAAGACAAATCTCTTATTTTTTTGGAGAAGTAAAGAATACTCTTTGGTTGTTTGTTCTTTGTTTCATCATCTTTCATATTTAGTTTAAGATTACAATGATTGAAATGACATCAAAACTTCGTCTTCTTAATTTTGATTGGTATTTTTTATTATTCTAGATCTACTTATGACTCAATTCCTTAATTATTACGT
Organism: Ottelia alismoides; assembly: GCA_037367405.1. Taxonomy (NCBI): domain Eukaryota; kingdom Viridiplantae; phylum Streptophyta; class Magnoliopsida; order Alismatales; family Hydrocharitaceae; genus Ottelia; species Ottelia alismoides. Next base: position 477,466 of record JAZKJV010010000.1, on the reverse strand, counting down.
CATTAGTTGCGACATGACCATGTTATGGAAATGTTCTCATTTTACAGTTGATGAGCCTTTAATTACTCGCTATTAAAAGTATGTATACTCCAAAATATCATTAAAATATGGGTAAAATGGGGCTGCCCCCATGGGGGGAGCTAACTTGGCTCCCCTCGCGCCATTTTGCCCGGTTTTTTTTTATTTTTTTTTGAAAATTTCTTCCGTATATTTTCATCAATATATCCCTATATCATGCCATTAAAATTTCACGCGAAACAGAGACTCCTACGACCTCCATCCAGGGTTGTTTTTAGCAATTCTGTTACCGTTAAAAAATGACTGTCTGGATGGAGGCCGTAAGAGTCTCTGTTTCACACAAAATTTTAATGACATAATATATGGATATAGTGATGGAATTCCACGGAAGAAATTTTCAAAAAAAAATAAAAAAAACCGACGAAATGGGGTAAGAGGAGCCAAGTTAGCTCCCTCCAAGAGGACAACCACATTTAACCCTTAAAATATACACCTCATAATTATAAAATTTCATTTGCACACAATAGATTCGGGTCCTTAGTTAGGATTCGAATATATAACGAGGGGATCCGATTATACAACAAGGGCGAGACAAGCCCGCAAAGAGCCCCTAGAACTCCCACAGTCCGCCTCTCTGAAGGCAGAAATGGAGGAACAAAGTCCTCAAACACCACAATCAGAAGAAGATGAAGAGGAGATTGTGTGTTTGGACCAATCGTTCTTCATGGATCGAAAGTGAGAACTTCGCAACTCTTTATTCCTTTCCTTTCTCATGCATATAATATTTTTTTCTTTTTTCTTTTTTCAATCTGAAGAGAGATAAGTCGCAGAAATCCGGTATTTTCATTATCAAGTTGGAAGTATATTATATATCTCAAAAATCCAAGTTTTGCAGTTTTCTCTGTAGTTTAACCCTATTTTTAAATCCCTTAGTACGTTTTGCTTCAAAAAACAGGTTTTCTACTTGAAGGTGCATAGGGCAAAAAATCTGACATTTGTATTGATGTGGTTGTTTTCCTTGTTTCTTTTGCAGTTATCAGCTCACTTCATTCAAATTTGGATCCCACGAGATCCGCCTCCTGTGCCTGCAGGCTGCTTCCAGTTATAATCTATTTATGCTGCTGTATTTGTGTAATCCAATTGCAATAAAATGCGATCTTTGAATTATGTAGTTATTATGATCATTGCTGAAGTACTGTAAGGATATTTTTGTAAAATTTCCTGTAAAATGAGCATGATGCCTTTGGGATGCTTCTACTTAAAATGGATTTAAGTTACTTATTTGGTTGTTTGGTTTGGTCATTGGTTTTGTTTGTTTTGCTTCTAAGGTTATCGGGACTAATCTGCATCTCTATATGCCATCTGAGTCGACAACTGGTTTGCTGGAAGAGTACTTCGCAAACAATCTTGATTCACGTATACATTTCCAGAATTATGATACCAATTAAATCGAAGAGACTAAAATTTTCATGGATATCACATATTTATATAGTTTTAATTTCACTGGTATATGAGTAGGCTCGACAAAACCTCTGTATGCCTTCTTCTATTTCTCGATAAAAAGAAATATGACCAACAATAGTTCAGATGCACACGCACAGTATATTTCTTTTTTATGCTTCTTACTATTAGATAGTTCCCATAAATCTCACGGTAGGTACCCAAGGATTTATATTGAACTTCAATAGGAACTTCCTTTGAACCAATGACACGTCGGTCTAATCGCCATCAAAACCACAAAGGACTATCTAAACCGAATATGGGTTTTGTTATATGAAATGAATTCCTTGAACTAGGATTATTTTACAACAATTTAGCAAGATGTAAGAGGTGGTGGAATCGGAAACAATGTACATGTAATGTGGTTATTAGCGATTTCTACCACTAAAATTAGTTTATTTTTGTTGAAATCTATAATTGAGATATGTAAAAGGTAGATCTAGTTGGCATCTTTAATTAGGTTTTGTCTGCTGCATTACCAAGGATTCGGGAGAGTCATGTTAGTCGTCTCTCTACTGTTGGATTAATAGTGGTTGTTGTTGTTAAAGTACGTGAAAAATGATGCTCCAAGTAATATCAGCATCATTCTGGTGGATTTTGTTTGCTTGCTTCATTGTCAATCATGTGCTCTGTATGTAGACTTTATTTTTCGGTGGCATTCTCATTTCTTAGACTGACACAGTATCTCATTGTCCGTAAAATTTTATTGCAGCTGACTATGATCTTACTGGGCAGTTGGTATGGCCTGGAGCTATGCTACTAAATGATTATTTCTCAAGAAATGCTCACATGCTTGAAGGATGCACAATTATTGAGTTGGGATCTGGAGTTGGTAAATTTGGCCACATCTCCCTATTTATATCATAATTATACTTTGGTTTTATTGGAAATTTGGAATTGCTGCTCTTTCAGGTATCACTGGGATATTATGCAGCAGATTTTCTCGCGAGGTTCTATTAACTGATCATAATGATGAAGTCCTCGAGGTGGGTCAAGACAATATATAAGTCTAGGCTGCTTTGTTTACTTATTAGTCTGCTTATTTGTGTTTTCCTATGCCATCGGAATTGACATTCACTATTATAAAAAATAGCCAGAAGGGTATCTAATTCTGGCTATTAGATTTGGATAAGATTGAATATGTGCAGTAATTAGTAAGCTCAATCTACCATTTATAATAATCTTGCCAGTGTCTTTGTAATATATTTCATTGCAATTTTTGAACCTTTAAATATTTTATGGATTCAGTTTTTAGTGATGTCATGACTTCAACAAAAGAACATAACTGACATCACACAAAAAAATTCAAGGTCTTGTTGGTCCAGGACTAAGGAAAAGCTTGCAAAATCCAACATTTTACTTATAAACCGGATCTTGATGGCTGCACCATGAGATAAATGTATACATTAGCAATTCTATTAACCTAGGTACACATGTCCATTATAATCGAATGCAGAAACTAATCAAACTTAGCCTCACGAGAAAAATCTAACTTCTCAGGATCATGGCGCAACCCCAATGTAAATAGGATCTTTATGTTGGGACTATGCCCTTGGGACAACATTCATATTGCTCCTAGAATTTAACTTCCCTTAATGTTGAAACCATGCACCAAGATACTGGAGTTAAATTGTACTCCCATGTTTAATTCATCAACATTAACGCCGTATATATTAAATCATATTTGTACATTTGATGTGAAGTAGATGTTTGATTTATCAACATTAACTATATATATATATAAAACCATATACGTATGTTACTGGAGTACGATCACATAATTTTCACTTTTCACACTACTCAAGTTGAATACATAGATTAATCAATCATACACTTCCCCGAGCTTTACTTAGCTCGTGGAAAACCCATGGTCAACCTATCATTTGCTAAGTTTTGTCTTCAAGTCAAGAAGTTGGATTTCAATATATTCAAGTTTCTTACAAATAATATGGTTTACTAAGCTGGCTGGATGGAAGTTTGTTTGCCTGCCCAAGGGTGGCAGGCTGGTGCTATTGCGTTCGGTTGTATCGACGATCTTGATCTTTTTCCTGTCCTTTAGGCTTGTGCATGTTGGTGTCAGGAAGAGGCTTGTGACCATCATGAGGTATTGTTTATGGTCGTCAAATACACAATCAAATAGTTTTCCCTTGTTGGAGTGGAGGACGGTGCACACGCAAAGGAGAATGGGGGTGTTGGTGTGTGTAGCTTGGAGGAGATGAACAAGGCTTTGCTCAGTAGATGGGTCGCTCGCATTTGGGGCGACTGTGACAGCATGGTGTGCAATCTTATTTGGATGATCTATGAGTCTGGACATTCACTCCTCGGCTCCGAGGATCTTGGTGATGTGCCCTCATTATTTTGGAGGGGGATTTGCAGCGTGGAGCATGAGGTACGTTCTTTTATGAGGCTTGTTGTTGGGGACGACAAATGTTTTCTCTTTTGGACATACGATTGGAGTGAGGGTGGGGCGCTGGACGCTAGGTTCCTACGACTGAAGGCGCTTGCGGAACATCCAGACTGGTCAATGGTGGAGGTCTGGGATGGACATACCTTCTTTCCTCAGTTTAGATCTGAGCTCTTTGAGCAATGGGTGGATGAGCTCTAACTATGCTTGCGGAGATCGAGGAGGTAACTGAGCCTATGGATGGGCAGGATTGCTGGATCTGGCGTGATGTCTCATTTTTGGTTGTGAAGGATTATAGGACTCTGAGGGATCCCATGATTTTTGATCATGGGGGGTGTGAGGCGAACTGCAGGCAGATCTGCAAGCGGAAGGTTTCAACTTGAGTGAAGGCATTCTTGTGGCTCTTTAGAAGAGGGAGATTACTAACAGAGGACAGATTTACACGTATCGTTTAGGGATCTGATCCGGATTGCCTCAAGTACATGGTGGATGTGGAGGATTTTGATCATCTCTTATCCACATGTGGAAGCTCTTTTGGAGATTTGGAACCATTTTGGGAATAAAGTTGTGAATTCTGACAATGTCTCTGGTTTCTGAAGCTCCATCAGGGCGGATTTGAACAACACAAAGAATGAGAGATCGAGGCTTGTGGATGTGATATGGCATTTTGGTTGGTCAGAATGAGATGTCCCTATGATAAAGAACAGTCCAGTACGAGGAGAGGACTTCAGGTAACTCAGAATCATGTGAACCACATCCATATGTGCATGTATCGGCTGCTTCATAAACTGTCTAACTCAACTCAACGCAAAAGAGATGTCTGACCTTGTGATGGTCATGTATAGGAGCTTCCTAACGAGCTCCATATACTGCCTCTTGTATACCTCCTCTGTATCATCATCATATAGCTTAATGTTGGGGTCCATGGGAGTAGTAGCATGCCTGTAGTACGCCATGCTTTTCTCAGAGAGAAGATCGGTAACATGCTTCCTTTATGTCATAACAAGACCCCACTGGTTCTTTGCAAACTCAAGCCCCGTGAAGTAATGGAAATCACCAAGGTCCTTGGTGACAAACTGTCGTACAAGGAATTCCTTAGCCTCATGAATACCCTGCACATCATCCCCAGTAAATCAGTGATTTTAAGCCATTTACATGATTTCCGCCATGTCGACAAAATTTTCCTTTCTGACTTTGGCGAGTTGATATGAAATCGATATTTGAAGTCACGACAAGAAACAATTGGGATATACCATCATTGATTGTGGGTGGATGTTCATGGCAACAATTTTTGATGGTGACAATGACTTTAAACGATGATATTGATGGCGGTTCCCACGAGGCAATTCATTTGCTTGCAATTGTGGAGAGTTGGTTGGTGCTTCATGAAATTCGCTGAACCCAACTCTGTCTTTAGCTTGCATTGTTTCTTTTGTTAATGGCTTTATTGTATCAAGAAAGTCCAAGTGTGATGCTCAAAGATACCTGAATATTGGAAGGCACGAAACCTCCACTTCTCCTTTCGATCTTCTTTTTCTTTGAGTATTTCCTAGGATCTCCAAGGCATGACAACAACATGCGAGCCTAATAATGAAGTGGAAGCTATGTTCTGAAACCATTTAACGTAGCTCAAATTTTTGACAGGGGGACAAACATGGGGAACGAGGACTGGAGCGTCAAATATGTACCAGTTTTGCAGGATTTGTGAGGAGAAAATGTGGAGATTCATAGTACAAGGAAGGGAAAACATGATAAGCTGCGCGAAAGGGGAGATGAAAATGGTGGGGGACTGAATTGGAGGGTTTAATAGGAGAAAAAGACCAATGAGTGAAAGGGATATAAAACCAAACACGAATAAATGTCCTTTCATTGTATGTGATGGTGGCTTTATATAGAAAACCGATACCATCAAAGAAGCATATTTATTCACCTAAATGAAACAACCATCACCAATCCTGGCCGGGCGACAATGTAGATAATGATGGAGTTGGTGTTCAGAGTGAAATGAATCGATCTCATCATGATGCTCTTCTTTCTTTAATATGAGATGTTGAGATTGAGTGTGAGGTCGAGGAAGGGGTACTACATTGTTCCGGAACAAAATACCACAGTGAAGTATTTACATTTCATAATGTTGTCCATGTTATAGTACTTGCAATTGTCAGCTACGGTGAAGTATTTATCATTATATACCCTCAACTCGCAGTTGTTTCTCCAAAAAAAGTGACAGATAATCTCTAATTCATGTAACAAATGCATGTGTTTTTGCAACTGTACACTATCCATTGAGAATATTGCAATTAATGGGAATTTCTGATGACTGCTGATCTCTGTATTATGTATTATATTTTCCAGAGAAAAAATGCTATAGATCAAGCATTCTTGTAATGTTTAATATTGTGGACTTTTTCAGATTCTGAGAAAGAACATAGAGCTTCAGACATCTTGGACAAATGAGGGTTCTTCACAATCTTTGGGTAAGGCTAAGAAAATAATGTATCTACATCACAACCTGGAGATATGATGCTTCCCGCCTGCAAAACCTCTTTCTCTCTCTCCTCGTATGTGTGGGCGTGGGTGTGACCCTCTGGGCTTTTGGATTGTAGGCACATTTCTCAACCACCATACAACTTATGTATGTTTAAATATGTAAATATATTCAACGTAAGTGGGCTCAAATCTGTATATATTTTTATATCGGGATTTCGGAATGATGCCTTGCAGTTTCATTTCTGTTCGAACTCCCAAATTTTAATTATTATAAATATCCAAGTAACTGGGGACTTTGGGTGGTAGGAATACTGCTCAACCACCGAACCACTTGAGTAGGTTCGAATGTGTATTTTTGGCTTAAATGGGTTCCCTACTATATATTTAGGGAAAACTTCAAATGAGGTGGGTTTTCTTGAGTTTTTTTAAAACCACCGATTTAGATATTTTTTTGTATATTCTATAATTTGTATCATAGATTCAATAATAAATATTAACATCACATTTACATCAAATTAGAATTATGCGAATGTTATTATACAACAACAAAATCTTTTCCCACATTAATTAGGATCAGCTACATGGATTCTTGCCTCCATTTAGATCTATCTTCGATCATTCTTAGGCTATGAAAATGTTACTATATTGGAAGAAAATGATAGTTACATATGGATGCTATATTTTACAAAACAGTCTGATCATCATTTTTTACAATGTGCGGTTTATACTTTACAAAAGGGATATTTACACCCATAACCATGAGTAATTTCGTAATTATATACATAACCCTGGATAATCACGAATTACACCCAGAACCCTGAATATATGCTCTGTCTTACATGTATGACCTTCCGTTAGTTGGCTCTACTAACTCAACCATTCACTTGAGTTAATCTGACTAGACCAAATCTAACGATCAATATTTATTTATTTATTTATTCCATTAACCCTCCCTCTTTCTCCAGGCGCTCCCGCTGCCCTCCGCCTCCTCCCCGACACACTCCCATCGCCCTCCTCCTCTAGGCCCTCCCACCGCCCTCCGCCTCCTCCCCGACGCCCTCCCCCTCGCCCTCCTCCTCCAGGCCCTCCCACCGCCCTCTGCCTCCTCCTCAACACCCTCCCTCTCTCCCTCCATCTCCAGGCCCTCCCGCCGCCCTCCGCCTCCTCCCCGACGCCCTCCACATCACCTCCTCCTCCAGGCCCTCCCACCCTCCGCTTCCTCCCCGACACCCTCCAAATCGCCCTCCTCATCTAGACCCTCATGATACCATCCCCCCTCCTACGCCCTTGACATCCTCCTCTAGGCCCTCCCACCGCCTCTGCCTCCTCTCCGATGCCCTCACCCTCACTCGTTGCCCTTGGCTCACTCCTCCTTGCCCTCCTCTTCCTGGCCCTCTCATCGCCCTCTGCCTCCTATTTAACGCCCTCACCCACCTCCTCCAGACCCTCGCCGCCCTTGACTCCCTCCTCCTCCTTTCTACCCTCACCCTCCCCACCCTCATATTCCAGGTCCTCCCACCGCCCTTCGCCTCCTCCCTGATGCCGTCGCCCTTCTCCTCCAGCTCCATGATAGCATGAAGCAGTGATGGGAACGATCTGGAGTAATGTCTATCATGATAGCCTCAAGCAGCGATGGGGCACGATCTAAAGCAAATCATGCACAGTTGTGGAAGCTACCATCCCATGCTTCGTTGCCTCCTCTACCGCCTGCCATCATCTTCGTCGACAAGCCCCGTCGTGCGCGTGATGTAAAGAGGAAGCTAAGGCGGTGCTCCGATTGTCGAAGTTGGGGGAGGAAGATGGAGGCATCATTTGAAGATGTATTTTTTTTCAAGGGGTAAAATTGTCAAACATGGACGGATTCCGTCAAAATTGACGGAGAAACGGATGGAAGTTGACAAAGGGTTATGACATATAAGAGTTAAGGATTATTCAGGGTTCTGGGTGTAATTTGTGATTATCCAAGGTTCTGAGTGTAATTTGTGATTATCCAAGGTTATGTATATAATTACAAAATTACTTAGGGTTATAGGTGTAGGTATCTCTTTGCAAAATTATTAATTTTCTTATTAAATTGCCAGTGGCTTTTAAAAAAATATGGAAATACCCACCTCATTTGAAAGGCCCTCTATATATGTATTCTTCTCTGGGTTTCAAAATGGCATTGGACGGTCTTGTCTTATTAAATTCTTATATTTCAACTATAGTAAATATACGAGTAGTAACATGTGATAGCTGTGTATCTTCTTATGAATAGCTGACCAGGCAAGAACCTTGTAAACTGAATTTTTCAAGATCCTTGGGTAGTTTCCAGCTAAAGTTAAAAGGACTTAATAACTTCTCATGGATGCTTATATGGAAAATTCAACCCCTTGGCAATTGGCTTAAAACTGATTGTTGTGCAAATGAAGTGGGAATCTATTAGATACTGTCCATGTTATTTGTTACTTTGTTTCTGCAATTTCCATGCTCTCTTACTTTATTTAGTTGCTTCTAGTAATTTGCACAACATCCTTCTATAAGAAAAGGATTATGGTTTCATTGTTGAATAATATTAACAATTTTATCTAACATGGCATAATAATGTTGATCCTATTATAGTGTATTTACCTTCTTGATTTCTCGCCCTTCTTTCTCCACTAAATAAAAAAAGGTTGGAGGCCACCACCGTCTATCCACCCTCTGAGCTTCTCATCACCGTCGCCACCATTTGCAATTGTCATAGCAGCAAAACCGCTCACAGGCAACTTGTGAGTTATGACACCTCCAACCGGTGCCAGTGGCAACTCTATAGTGATTAGCTGTTGTCGTTTTTGTCTCGAACTCCTTTGTGGTGATATAAGCAGCTTTTCTGGTGGGTTTTGCAGCATTGCAGACCACGCAAATGTTTTTTAAGCTTTTAGATGCCTATGTATCAATCATTCTGCACTGATCGAGGTCAGGTGGCCTAGTACATTTTCTTATTGAGAATTGTTCCCGACTATTCTACTAGTGCGCCATATACTGTTATTTGATCCCTTCTACTTGCTTATCATATCAGAGGCTTCCTCTACTGAGATCAAATTATGGATGTCCACTTCTCCTCAGATGATGCAGGGTGCCACCAGTAAATTGAATGGTGCCCCCAATTATGCTTGCTTGTCTCAAGCATTTAAGATCTTTGGTGGATGCAAGAAGAAGTGTTTTATCTTGCCTAGCAGTTATTTGAAGTTTACTGAGGAGGGATTCGAGAAGTAGGAGCAAAATAATAATCTAATGATTGAATTGACTAACAAAGAGACTTCATCAGGAGATTTTGCAGCCAACCTGCTATACAAACAAACAATCAAGAATGTGTGGGTTATACTGGAGAAGAAATGCTCACAAAAGTTTATCAAGGTATGATTGGCAGAGATTAATCACTTGAAATAATCCACCAGCCAAATGATTCCCTTGTCGATTATTACATTACCATGGAGTTCATGTTCGAAGAGTTAACCATCTTCAAACCTCCTTATTATGACAAGCAAATTGCTATACAATTCGAGTTGCAAAAAGACATTTTCTTGGACGATATTAGCTCGTGATATCATGTGGCCTGAGATTAGATGCATGTACTTTTGTCATTGACCCGAAAACAATCTGCATCTGTCTTCTGAAGATCGAGACTAGTATTCAGGCTTCTTAGCCCTTTATTACAGATGTAAACACTAAAACTCTTGCTGCTTTAGTTGAGGTTGTGTCCTTTCTACTTGTCATGGTCACTTCTTTAGTCGTTGATATATTGCATTATATTGGTTGATATTCGGGAAAGATCCCTGGTGATAGCGATACCTGGCATCTGCCAATACTAATATGATCAATGATATATCAACGATATATCGTGGTATTGTAGTCCTTGGTGATGACGCTATTTCTACCAAACCTGTTTTGTGGGTTACTTGGCTGGGTCATCCATATGCATCTGCCCTCTATGGAATGTTTCCTGGTGTTTTTGCCAATACCAAGTCAAACCGTCAAGCCCTCCAATTGGAGAAGCATCATTGTGCTTTGTACCTTCTTCATTCTGGTGTTACTTTTATGTTTGATTTAGTTCATTGTGATGTACGGATCAAGAATGTAACTAGTCATCGATGTTTTACAGTGTTTTAGTCATCGATGTTTTACAGTGTTCAGTCACTTGTCGATTTTTAAAAAAATAAATGGTCGGTCTGGAATTTGGGTATGGTCAAGCATCTTTATGTGAATTCCACTTTTTTAATCTATAAAATATTAAACAAATTTGCACTGTAAGGTCTTGGAGATTGCAGTGTGGCTTACATTCTTTCACTTCTACTAATGGGAGCGTCCATCCGACTTCTTGTGCCGATGCCTCCCAGCAGAATGTTTCTGAAGGAAAGCTAAACATATTTTTGATGTTGTTTGTTCTCATATACACGAAGGTTCCTGGACATTTCCGAGGGATGTTCTTTTTATTACGTTATATTTTCTTAATCATGTCCCCTCTTCTAGTCTTAAAATGCAGATCCCTTGCAAGTTGATTCATTTAAGGCTAATGTTTTCTCTTAATCCTTGTGTATTTCCCGATGTGACTGTTTTGTCCATCTCTTGACAAGTACTCAAAAGGGTGGTCAAGTGTGTTTGCCTTTCTTAGCTATTCTCCAACCCAATAAGGGTACCGATGCTTTGCTCCGGTATAAAAATATACTATATGAGTTGAGATGTCACTTTGGGGGGTTGTACAGTTTGGTTCTCCTTTACAGGTTTACCATCATGGATAAGGAACCTACATCCATTCCTCTGCCTGTGGTTTCTAGTGATATACATATTATTAATCAAGGTACTTCTAGTGATATTACCAATCTTCCATTAGAAATTGCATACTATGAAAGAGAGAGAACACAATGAGATACTTTATTCGAGAGATATAGGGGTCCTTATATAGTACGGAACCCTAGAGAGCTCAAAATCAGGAAGATACATAAGTACCTTTAGAGAGGTTACAATGAAATAGAAACGTAAATACATCACTAACACTCCCCCTCAAGTTGGAGCATATTTGTCGATCATGCACAACTTGGAAGTTATCCACGAGAGACGCTTCTTAGGTAAAGCCTTCATGAAAACATCTGCAAACTGAAGATCCATCATGATGTGTGGTGTGGTAACCTTGTCTCCTCGTACGCCATCACGAACAAAATGGCAGTCAATCTCTATATGCTTAGGCCGCTCATGGAACACATGATTTATGGCAATATAAGTAGCTAATTTCTTGTCACAATATAAAGAAATAGGAGTAGTGACAACAATACCAAGTTCCTGCAGGAATGTCAATAGCCAAGTGACCTCACTGGTAGCCTGAGCCATCGCCATGTATTCCGCCTCTGCACTGGATCTGGATACTATAGTCTACTTCGTGCTCCTCCAAGTAACAAGATTTCCTCCAATCATCATAGCATAGCCTGTAGTGGAGCGACGATCCTCATGTAAGCTCGCATAATCAGCATCAACATAAACAATAACATCAGTGCATCCATTTGTCCCATAGAAGAGGTCACGTCCCGGTGATTCCTTCAAGTAGCGTAGGATCTAAAGAACATACTGCCAGTGACTGTAACATGGTTGCTCCGTGTGTTAGCTCGCTCTACTAACAGCGTAGGAAATCTCCGGCCTAGTGACAATAAGGTAAAGGAGCTTGCCAACCAGGCTTCAGCACCAAGTAGTATCTTCGAAGACAGGATTAGTGGAAGTAGAATGTTTCCTTCGATCTGCAGGAATACCAGATGGCTTGCATCCAAGTAATCCAACTTCAGTCAGGATGTCCAGGCAATACCTCTTTTGTGAGAGATGGAGTCCCTATGTAGTGTGTGATACTTCTATGCCTAGAAAATAGCCAAGTTGATCAAGGTCCTTGGTAATAAAGACCTTCTGAAGGAAAGCTTTGGTCTCTAGTACACCTTCATCATCATCACCTATGGCAACCATGTCATCAACATAAACAACAAGTATGACAGTACCAATTGGTCATCTTCTGATAAAAACATAGTAGGCATAGCTTGTTCTCTGTAAGCTAAGAGTATTGATTTCTGTAGTAAGTATGTCGAACCATGCCCTCGGGCTCTGCTTTAGACCGTAGATTGCCTTGCGAAGTTGACGTACACATTTCTCCTCAACTTCGTAACCAGGAGGCTGCATCATGTAAACTTCCTTGAGATTTCTGTACGGAAAAGCATTCTTCACATCGAGCTGAAAGATAGACCGGCTCGTATTTGCTACTACTGAAATAATAGTCCGCATGGTGCCCATCCGTGCAACATGAGAAAACGTCTTGAAGTAGTCAATCCCATATATATGCGTAAATCCTTTAGCCACAAGCCTTGCTTTTAATTTGTCTATGGACCCATCTAGCGACTGCTTAGTTGTGAAGACCCATCTGCATGCCATGCGAGCCCACGACGAGCCATTATGCAATAAATGTTATTGCAAATATCATTCCCTAATCTGAAATGAAGAATACATAATTTGCATAATAGGTCCCTTAGTACAAATAGGATTATGTACCATGGCCATCTTGATGAGCATACAACTGTTGATTCAAATATTGAATCATAGAGGTTGGTGCTTGGATGAACATCTAAAGAGTTAGATTGAGGACTCATCAAGCACCATCAATGATTGTTAAGAGATGATCTCCAGCCTGAGTAGGAGATGGCAATCCTTTCTCAGTTAGGTTGATATCTGACCGACCTCTTGATGCAAGTCCTCTGCATAGGAATAGAGATTCGGAGGTGTCAGATTAGTTAGGTCAAAGAGTTGACTTAACGAGATCGAGATAACCAAAGTCCTATATCATATGCTGTCATGATATAGGCACGCATCCTCTGACCGGAGACAGATGTGTTACTATATGTCTGAGTATGTACATTTGGCAGACCAATAGGTTGATGACCTAATCAAGGTCTATACACCGGCGCGCTGGCGTGCATATAAGGGCATATGAGTAATACGATCTCTCAAAGGGATCATACAGGTTCATTACTGAACCGGAAGACATGAGCTCACTCATGAGATATTGGGAAGATCAAATTCTGTGCACGGTCATCTCTCTTTGGAAGCTTGACTGAATTTGTAGGTTTGATATATACTTTTGGAAAGTATATGATCAACACCTGGGTATGATATATGCTTTTGGAAAGTATATGATCGATACCAACTCCAAATGATCGAATGAGAAACTTAAAGATAAAACCCTGAAGTAGACAGTATAAAATTGATCTTATACTTCGGGATTATTCTGGGTCTTCCAGTATGCGGGATGTACAGGTATTGGGAATACCTGAGGGTGATGTGATCATAAACGATTGTATAACCATGACTCTTCCATTCCTAGGGAGTGATGAAACGGGTCTGGATTTTAGTGACTCCTCTCAGGAGAGAAGTAATCTGATCTTAGTCTAAATGTTGGACATTGATCTGAATGTGATTCAGATTCAATGAGAAGAATAGATTTGCAGTCTTGATTTAATCAAGCATCTATGGGAGGCCCGAGATCTGGATTTGAGATGTGATCTCAATATCCAAGTTACTATACGTGGAACAATACAATCGCCTTGTCCTTATCTCCAAGTATTCACGGAGAAAGCGCATTATCCTTGAAAGAGTTCACAGAAAATTCTATTGTTGATATATGTATCCGAGCATTGAGAAAATAGATAATTAAATGTGATTTAATTATCATAAATAATATGAATTTGATTCATATTATAAGGAGAGTTATCTTAGATAATTAAATGTGATTTGATTATCAAAGATGTGAATAATTTGAATATGATTCATATTATTTGGGCACATGAAAATAAAGATCCAAGATGATTAAATGTGATTTTATTATCATGGATATTGAATAATGTGGATAACACTATCCATATTAATCACATATATTATAAATATGATTTATAATATATAAGAGAGAGCTATTTATAATTTACATTTGTTAATTAAATGTTGATGTGAATTGGATTCACATTGGACATTAAATTGAAAATGTAATTTACATTTTATTTTGGATTGTGAATGTGATTCACAAATTTCCAATGGCAAGATTGTAATATTCTCAAAATAATTATGAATTGTTTTTGTAGAATAATTTACAACAATTGTTGTTGTAAAATTGGAGATACATGGAATTTTGTAATCTAAGAAGATTACATTTGAGAGCCTCCTTCCATATTGGATGGAAGGGATGGTCACCAATTCCTATTAGGAAAGGGTGGCCGTCCATTCCATATACATGGAAGGAGGCATTCTCCTTTCCATTATCTCCATATGTTGTTGATTTAATTTTGGTATTGATTTATATTGATTTATCAATATATATTTAATCTAAATTAAATTAATTGTTGTTGGTTTTTACCAACACAAATCTTAGCCATTAAAAGAAACACAATCAATGAGAGCCATTGGATTTGTGTTGTCCATGGATTGAGATCCATGGATCCCAAAATATTATAAAAGGAGAGGCACCCCTTTGCTCTTCTTTACACACAAGAGAACATAAGTCTCTTTCTTTCTATTTCTCTCTACACGTTATCCCTCTCTCTTCCTCTCTCATGGCCGTCCACCATGGATGCCCTAGAGAGGTTCTCCATCGCCGCAGCGTCGCCGTTATGTTGCCCGATCGTTTGCTCGTGGATCTCCGTCTCCTTCGATGCGCCTCTCTCGTGAAGAAGACGTCGGATCTCGTGTGTCGAGATCAGGAGATCCGCCGCTTGGATCATCAACATGGATTGCGAGAAGCACGTGTTTCATCAACACGCTCGCAAGCGTCTCCTCCGTCGGATCGGACTTGAGACAGGAGGTCTCTTTGTTTAGAGTCTCGATCGCAACCACGCTTCAAGAGGTAATCCTATTACTTGCTTGTGGTTTATACGAAATGATCCGAGAAGTGTTCTTGGATCATGTGGTTTCGTCATATGAAAAAAATTTTAATTTCTGCTGCAGAACAACTAGTGCGACTAGTCGTTCCTCGTCGTATTCGATACGACGCTCACGCTTCCGTGATGCGCTTGAGGATCTAACTATATCCTTCAAGTGGTATCAGAGCCTTAGGTCGAAGGTTTCGGATACGATCCATAATCCTAAGCTGACTTGGGTTCGTTAGGGTTGCGAAAGTTCTATCGCATTTTATTTTCGCATCTCTGTTTTGTGATTATTTTCAGCCCTGTTTAAATTGTTTAAACACGAAAATAAATTTGGATTTTGTTCCCCATTAAATAAGGAAACCATAGAATCTGAGTTTACGTAATTTGGATTCCGTTTGCTCGAGATATGGTTGTTTTATTTTACATGTATTCACTGTTGCGGGAACTGCGAATCTTAACGTAATTAAGGAGTTAATTACTATTTAGAAATGCCTTGAAATGTGTGAACTATCACTTAGGTTCTGTCATAAATCAAATTAGCAATCTTAGGAAACTGATTTTGCATAAATTGGATTTGAATCGATTTAGATATGTTAATTTTAGTAAGTAGGGGTCACTGCTGAAATTACATTCCCAATCAAAAACCATATGATTGTCAATTAGTGAAATTAATTGTTAATTTCATGAAATAATTATAGAAAATATTTGAGAAATATTTAATGATGATTTTTCCTTAATGGACTTGGCCTCAACCAATAATTGATTAGATTTGATCTAGATCATAATTGGAAACACAATCAACAAACAACTTGCTTGAATAGGATTGGGAATTTGGTTAGCAAATTTACTTATAAGCAAAATTGTTTTGATTATTACTATATGGTATAATTTCGATTGAAGAACCGATGATCATCTTAAGTACAAAGTGATTGTCTCGGCATTATTTTTTCCCGAGGCGGATATGGTGTCTAGTCGGGGATCGTTGGGGTAGCGGGTCGCACCGGTTGCAGTCCGTCCCACTCCCGTCGGTACTGGCCATGACAGCGGGTAGGGAACGAATGATGCCTGAGAGATCATGATGTATTTTATAATCATTAAAATTCGAATTAATACGTACTTTAAGATAATACCATATATTCAAGTAAAATCAAGTTTGTTGATTGAATTGGATTGATAATTAATTTAATATGATTAAGTTAATTATATCCAATTAAAAACACTCTATTATAATAGATGTGTTATTTCCCGTGGAAGAATTAATTATGTGAATATGATTCATGATAATTAATTAGAATTTGAATATGATATGGAGGATCACATAAGTGACATCCATGGTCTCCCGTCAAGGCAAATGGTTCCGTCGCCAGGGATTGTATGTAGGAGACGCTTGTCCGAAGTGACAGCTCCTATATGCAAGCGCATCTGGATCGGGCTCTTTGCTTCTCGAAAGAGTAAGGCCGTATGCGTAGTGACCCCAATATCGGATCCTCATATTATTGGGGCGATATTGGATTGCGCATAACGAGTACTATTCCTGTTGACAGTTGGTTCAATTTATGACGGGTCAACATCACCTTAGGAGTGGTGGGCTCGGGTGTTAAAGAACGAATTAGGAGATACAAGTTGGACTTGCAAGGTGGAATGTGTTCCCGCTTCTTTTTATCTGAGTTGCAGATTCTTATATAATTGGGATGTAACAAAGATAAGGAAGGAGATCCCAGATCTTGCTGAGATATGATTGTAAGTATATCTCTTACATTGAAAGTGATTAAGGGAATGAACTTTCAGTAGTGACAAGGCAAGACAACTTTGATATAAAAATTCCTAAATCAAAGTAAAATATATATTTATATATTTATGCAAATTTCTTATTTCAGATAATCCTTCTTTAATCACACTCAATGTTATACTCAATAATAACCAGTAGAATATCATGGATTGGACCCATAATCCAGATATTGTACTTGTAATTGGACACATAATGTATGTGGTTGCAATGTGCAAGTTTCCTCATAATAATGAGGAATGATAATTAAATAGACAATAGGACTAAAACTCTAGGGTTTGTATGTCTCTATAAGTCTTGATCTCATCGAATGTACTTTTAAAGTGGCATGTCGATAATGATCGTAATTATCAAATAATCCTTATAAAATCTAAGAAGATGTTCTGGCATACATATGTGCTCTCGACATATAATCATGAATGATGTGGTTCTCTGCATTATGCAGAATGGTGGCTCTATAGGAGATGATGTATTCAAATTGTTTGAGTACCTACCTGAACCTAAGTTTTAAGAGTTTAAATGGATGTAGATACGATGAGTGTCATCATTCTACTATCTATACTCTAGTCATTCATGAAGCTTCATAATATTCATATTGTATGAATTGAATGAAGCATGTATAAATGTTGAAATACTCTTATATTGAAATTTTTTATTTTAACATAAGAGATCCTTTGTCTTGAGCAATGGTTGTTTATAGATAAAGGGAGCGCGATGGAAGCATGGGTTGGACCCAAGTAAGAAGTATAATCAAAGAGTTGACTGTACTTCTGTGACTTCCATATGACATCCAAAGAGTTTGATGAATGCCAATACTGCAATAAGTTGATGTGTTGATAGTATGACTATCAAATCTATCTAGAATCCTTAGAGAAGGAATCAAATAGTACATCAGAATAATCTACATATAATCATTGAAATTGACTTACTTATTTGATAAGATAAAGTCTAATAATTGTATCTCAATCTTCTAATAACACTTGCAATTGGTTGCATCTATATTAGAATATTAGAAATTTGATCTTAAGGTTTATTGGTCATCCATGTTGGAAGTGATGCAATTGTTGCAACAATTTCCATTGGATTAATAGACTTCATATTTTCAGTGGGAGCCCTTAGTCTTAGAGAATGCCTCTGTGACCTGGATATTAGAATACACTCATAGTTTATTTCTAAATGTTGGAAATAAACATGAATTCTGGAATAAACCTATCATAGAAAGTTATGATGGATATATTTCAGATAGTAATCTAACATCTAGTGGACTCCGCTAAATTAAAAAATTAATGAATGGTTCATTAAGATTTCTAATACTGAAAAATTAAACCTTTAAAGATCAATAGGAGGATAAAGACCATTTGACAATGATCTGGCATAATGTTTTGTACATATGTCTGTTGATGAGATCAATGGACAAGTAAGAGATGAAACTTTAGAATGTCTAAAATTTCAAAATTTGCATACTTATGAATATTGTATTCAAAGTAAAATGTTCAATACACCCTTCTTTGGGAAAGGTGTAAGATGTCAAGGTATTCCGGATCTCATACATATTAATGTATGTGAATCATCTATCAGTAAACATTATGGATATGTGATATCTATTGATGATTATTTGTGATATGAGATTTCTTCTCTTCACTAAGAAACCTTTGAAATGATCAAAGATTTCACAATTTTGGTTTAGAACCAAAGTTTGAAGAAAGATGAAATGAATTCGATCTAACCAAGTCATCTTGTACCTATTAGATGAATTCAAGGAATCTCTTATGGAGATGTGAATATCATTCCTATCTCAATTCTCCTAATGAACCTTAACTCAATAGAGTTGTAGGGAGATACAATTGATCATGTGTGACATGATTTGATCAATGATTAATCTTAGCATAATTATCTCTTAGTTTCCAGGTATATATATGTGGTAGAGACTACATTATATATCCTTACAAGGTTCCATGCTAGAAAGCTGGAATCTAGCACCAGAGAGTGCTACTTCATTAGGAAAATAAAGGATGGTATTGGATACCTACTTTATAACCTTGAGATTCTTAAAAGATCTCATCTTTGAGAATGTGATTCTTATAGGATGACTCTCTTGAGAATCAAGATGAAAATGAAGTGAAGGAACTCATTTAATCTTGAGGTGATAATGAAGCTCCTAAAATCGGAAACTAAATAGACAATTAAAGATGAAATACTAATGCCTCTTCATATAAGTTTGAAGATGGATTCCATGTGTCAGTTGAATCTGACAATGATCTGACTTCATGTGATGAAGCTCCTGAGGATCATGACATGGAAAGATGGATGTTAGCAATAAAAGTCTAATGTAGACTTCATATACAAGTGTTGTATGTGGACCCTCGAGGATCCACCTATATGGGTAAGACCCATTAAGGTGTAAATGGATCTTCAAGAGAAAGAGGGAACCTGATGAGAAGGTAGAGACATTCAAAGCATGGTTCGTGGCCATGAGCTGCACACCAAAGAGAAGACATCGCTTGCGATGAGACTTGCTCTCCAGTGACCTTGCTTTAACCCATCGGAATATTGTTAACCATAGCTACACAACTTGACTATGACATCTTCATGATGTGAGTCAAGATTGCAATTCTCTATGAATACCTCTCTGAGGATATTCACATGAAGTAGCCCCAGGGCTTCATGGTTGAGGAAAGCAAGGTGTGCTAGCAAAAGAACTCCATCTTTGGACTCCAATAAGTTTTTTGTAGTTAGAACATAAGATTTGATGAAATTATAAATGTTATGATTTCAGATAAAATCTTGATGAACCATGTGAAGCTTAGTGGGAGTGCCATTGTGTTTATCGTGCTAAATGCAGATATTATTCTAATCATTTGGAATGATATAAGGATAATAATAAGTGTTTTGTAATTTGGTTGTTCCATACCTTGAGATATGATCTCAAGGATACTTCTTAGATCTTAGTTCTGAAGTCGTTCAGAAGCAAAGAGGAGAGGGTATTGTGACCGTCGCATTAGTAGTACACCTTGGACTTATTCCATTTTCTGGAAAATTCCAAGAAAGGCTTCCTTCCCTTAAGATGTGGTAGTGACCTATCTAAAGGGATAGCACCTCAGAGAGTTGAGGAAGTGAATGCTAGAACTGCTTGCACTTGTGCATCAGTTACGAGAAGCTGAGTGTATGCTAGATGTGCAAAAGAGCCAGATGTCTGCCATGCAGTGGGAGTAGTAATCTGTTACGAATCCTACTATGGAATAAAACACTTGATTGCAGTAATAACAATATCTTCATAGATGATGAAACTTAGAGATAGTGATCTCAAAGTCTTATCTTCAAAAGTTTAAGACCTTGTAGATGGTGATCTATGAGGGTCTGAACTATATATACCTTAGGAGATAGAGATCTCCAGGAATAAAGGTATTCTGATAAGGATTATGGGAATACTGGTTATAATAATTGATGAGCAGTAGTATCAAGGACGCTATAACTGCTTTGACTGTATTGAGTATTGGTTGCATATGATGCAACATTCGCATTGGATGCGAGCACTGTCACTAAGAGATATGCAAGTGCCGTAAAAGGACTTGGCATAGTCTCTTGGGAACAGAGTGACTGATCAGCTTACCTAGCTATTTTCTAAATAGCCTATGATTGTCACATGAGTGCGGGTTTAAATGATTAGCCCATTAATGGCTCTTTGGGCTAGTTGGAGATTGTTGGACATGCGAGCCCACGACGAGCCATTATGCAATAAATATTATTGCAAATATCATTCCCTAATCTGAAATAAAGAATACATAATTTGCATAATAGGTCCCTTAGTACAAATAGGATTATGTACCATGGCCATCTTGATGATCATACAGCTGTTGATTCAAATATTGAATCATAGAGGCCGGTGCTTGGATGAACATCTAAAGAGTTAGATTGAGGACTCATCAAGCACCATCAATGATGGTTAAGAGATAATCTCCAGCCTGAGTAGGAGATGGCAATCCTTTCTCAGTTAGGCTGATGTCTAACCGACCTCTTGATACAGGTCCTCTGCATAGGAATAGAGATTCGGAGGTGTCAGGTTAGTTAGGTCAAAGAGTTGACTTAACGAGATCGAGATAACCATAGTCCTATATCGTATGTTGTCATGATATAGGCACGCATCCTCTAACCGGAGACAGATGTGTTACTATATATCTGAGTATGTACATTTGGCAGACCAATAGGTTGATGACCTAATCAAGGTCTATACACCGGCACGCTGGTGTGCATATAAGGGCGTATGAGTAATATGATCTCTCAAAGTGATCATACATGTTCATTACTGAACCGGAAGACATGAGCTCACTCATGAGATATTGGGAAGATAAATTCCGTGCATGGTCGTCTCGCTTTGGAAGCTTGACTGAATTTGTAGGTTTGATATATACTTTTGGAAAGTATATGATCAACACATGGGTATGATATATGCTTTTGGAAAGTATATGATCGATACCAACTCCAAATGATCGAATGAGAAACTTAAAGATAAAACCCTTAAGTAGACGGTATAAAATTGATCTTATACTTCGGGATTATTCTGGGTCTTCCAGTATGCAGGATGTACAGGTATTGGGAATACCTAAGGGTGATGTGATCATAAACGATTGTATAACCATGACGCTTCCATTCCTAGGGAGTGATGAAACGGGTCTGGATTTTAGTGATTCCTCTCAGGAGAGAAGTAATCTGATCTTAGTCCAAATGTTGGACATTGATCAGAATGTGATTCAGATTTAATGAGAAGATTAGATTTGCGATCTTGATTTAATCAAGCATCTATGGGAGGCCCGAGATCTGGATTTGAGATGTGATCTCAATATCCAAGTTACTATACGTGGAACAATACAATCGCCCTGTCCTTATCTCCAAGTATTCGCGGAGAAAGTGCATTATCCTTGAAAGAGTTCACGGATAATTCTATTGTTGATATATGTATCCGAGCATTGAGGAAATGGATAATTAAATGTGATTTAATTATCATAAATAATATGAATTTGATTCATATTATAAAGAGAGTTATCTTAGATAATTAAATGTGATTTGATTATCAAAGATGTGAATAATTTGAATATGATTCATATTATTTGGGCATATGAGAATAGAGATCCAAGATGATTAAATGTGATTTAATTATCATGGATATTGAATAATGTGGATAGCACTATCCATATTAATCACATATATTATAAATGTGATTTATAATATATAAGAGAGAGCTATTTATAATTTACATTTGTTAATTAAATGTTGATGTGAATTGGATTCACATTGGACATTAAATTGAAAATGTAATTTACATTTTATTTTGGGTTGTGAACGTGATTCACAAATTTTCAATGGCAAGATTGCAATATTCTCAAATTATTTTTGTACAATAATTTACAACAATTGTTGTTGTAAAATTGGAGATACATGGAATTATGTAATCTAAGAAGATTACATTTGAGAGCCTCCTTCCATATTGGAGGAAGGGACTGCCACCATTTCCTATTAGGAAAGGGTGGTCGTCCACTCCGTATACATGGAAGGAGGCATTCTCCTTTCCATTATCTCCATATGTTGTTGATTTAATTTTAAGATTGATTTATATTGATTTATCAATATATATTTAATCTAAATTAAATTAATTGTTGTTGGTTTTTACCAACACAAATCTTAGCCATTAAAAGAAACATAATCAATGACAGCAATTGGATTTGTGTTGTCCATGGATTGAGATCCATGGATCCCAAAATATTATAAAAGGAGAGGCACCCCTTTGCTCTTCTTTACACACAAGAGAACATAAGTCTCTCTCTTTCTATTTCTCTCTACACGTCAGCCCTCTCTCTTCCTCTCTCATGGCCGTCCACCATGGATGCCCTAGAGAGGTTCTCCATCGCCGCAGCATCGCCGTTATGCTGCCCGATCGTTTGCTCGTGGATCTCCGTCTCCTTCGGTGCGCCTCGCTCGTAAAGAAGACGTCGGATCTCGTGTGTCGAGATCAGGAGATCCGCCGCTTGGATCATCAACATGGATTGCGAGGAGCACGTGTTTCATCAACACGCTCGCAAGCGTCTCCTCCGTCGGATCGGACTTGAAACATGAGGTCTCTTTGTTTAGAGACTCGATCGCAACCACGCTTCAAGAGGTAATCCTATTACTTGTTTGTGGTTTAGACGAAATGATCCGAGAAGTGTTCTTGGATCATGTGGTTTCGTCATATGAAAATTTTTTTAATTTCCACTGCACAGAACAACTAGTGTGACTAGTCGTTCCTCGTCGTATTTGATACGACGCTCACGCTTCCGTGATGCGCTTGAGGATCTAACCATATCCTTTAATATATGCGTAAAGCCTTTAGCCACAAGCCTTGCTTTTAATTTGTCTATGGACCCATCTAGCGACTGCTTAGTTGTGAAGACCCATCTGCATGTCTAGTCCCCTTGGGACACTGTACAAGATCCTATGTTCCTTTAGAAGTGAGAGTATCCATCTCATCATTCATTGCCTGCCACCATCCATAATCCTACAAACAAGGCCTTAAATGTCAGATTTCGATTTCATTTCGGTGATGGACCGAAACGAAATTTCGGCCGAATTTCGGTCGAAATTCGAATTTCGGTTAGTTTTTGAACATGAATCCCCAAATTTCGGTCGATATAGGTCATTTCGATTGAATTTCAGTCGCCCATCGAAACCGAAATTCGACCGCAATTCGACCGAATTTCGTCAAAATTTGATCCCATGCCTGCAAAGCACTATGATGGTATCTGGGAACAGAAATGGTCATTAGAGCATCTGCATATCTTCTGTCAGTGGATGATAAACTAGCAGTAGAAGTGAAATGAGACATGAGATGAAAAGTATATTGCATCTTAGTTCTATGCAGAGCGATGCGAAGCTCTTGAGGATCAGTCGAGACAGTAGTGGCGGGGGCACTTGAAGACGACATATCATCTTGGAACAAAGGGATAGGTAATGGAACATATGTGGTGAGACGTATGCTTGCACTTATACACAATGGGTGGAGGAGAAAGGTCCAACGGAATATCTGTAGCTGACCGAGTAAAGACGCTAGTTTGTTCAAAAAAGGTTACATCTATAGAGATATAATACCGATGCCCAAAAGGATCATAGCACCTATAACCTTTCTGTGTATGTGAATAGCTAAGAAAGACACATTTAATCGTACGAGGAGACAGTTTGTCAGCAGTGTGAAAATTATGGACAAAAGCTATACATCCAAAGATTCTTAGAGGTAGAGGAAAGAGTGACTCGGTTGGATATAGTAATGTAAAAGGGGTAGAGCCATTCAAAGATGCAGATGGGACATTTTTGATAAGATGGCTGCCAGTAAGAACTGCATCTCCCCAGTAAGTTTTAGGAACTTTCATCTGAGTGAGAAGGCGGTGAGTAATGTTTAGAAGATGCTCGTGTTTCCTTTCCGCTAGCTCATTTTGCTGGGAGGTATATGGATATGAGGTTTGATGGATTGTACCATGGGAAGCAAAGAAGGTTGTTAAATCATGGTTTGTGAATTCTAAGACATTATCAGAATGAAATATTTGAACACCAGTGGAGAAAATATTTTTGATATAATGAAAGAAATTCTTAACAATGTTATTAATCTCTAAATGTTTTTAACAAATAGACCCAAGAGAATTGATTGTAATCATCAATAAAAATCACAAAATACTTATGTCCACTCAGAGTTCAGATCGAACATGATCCTCATATGTCACAATGAACTAAAGAAAAAGGTACTTCACGACGAGGCTCAGTAAGTGCAGAAAAAAGTTCAATAATGATTATCGAATTGGCACGCCTTGCACTCAAAAGGCTTGAGTATAGAGAGTTCAAGGAACATCATGGAGATGACTTTGGTAGAAGGATGACTAAGGCGAAGGTGCCAGAGCAGAGGATCTTTGGAGATAAATGATGCGCTAGCAAAACTAGAATTAGATTGGATGTCGAGGTAATAGAGACCGTTCCTCTGATGTCCCCCACTATAAATCTATCTCATTCGGATGCCCTGAAAATAGCAACATAACTTATCAAAAATAATCTTATAGTTAAGCTCAATATATAGCTTCTGAATAGATAATAAACTGAGCAGGAAAGTAGGAGCACAATGGACCAGTCAGTTGGAGTCTGGAGGAAAACACCACAGTGCCAACCACTATAATAGGTGAATAGGATGAAGGTTATGGAGAAAACCTTAAGCGCATCACGGAAGCATGGAGATCACATCATATACGATCGGGAGCGACTGGTCATATTTGTTGCTCGGGATAGCGAAATTTAAAAAAAATTAGAACGATGAAACCACATGATCAAAGAACACTTCTCGGAAGGTTTCATCTAAACCACAAACGGGTATTAAGATTACCTCTTGAAGCGTGGTTGCGATCGAGTTTCTAAACGAAGAGGCCTCCTGTCTCAAGTCTAATCCAACGGAGGAGACACTTACGAGCGCGTTGATGAAACACTTGCTCCTCGCAATCCATATTGATGATCCAAGCGGCGAATCTCCTGATCTTGTTTCACAAGATCCAACGTCTTCTTCACGAACAAGATGCACAGAAGGAGACAAAGATCCATTAACAGTCGACGCGGCGGCACAACGACGTGACAACGATGGCGGCCCTCTCTAGGGTTTAGGGTGGACGATCACTCTAAGGAGAGAGAGAGAGGCTTGGCGTGTAGAGAGAGAGACAGAAGGGAGAGAGCATATAATTGTTGTGTTGTTGAAGAGCTAGGGTTGCCTCTTCTTTGATAATATTTTGGGAGTCCATGGATCTCAATCCATGGGCAACATAAATCCAATGGTGGAGATTGATTTGTGTTTCTTTCAATGGATATGATTCTGTTGTAAAAAATACAACAACAATCAATTTAATTTAATATTTTGGGAGTCCATGGATCTCAATCTGGGCAACAGAAATCCAATGGTGGAGATTGATTTGTGTTTCTTTCAATGGATATGATTTTGCTGTAAAAAATACAACAATCGGTTTTATTTAATTAAATATATATTGAATAATCAATATAAAATCTAATTCAATTAAATCAATCATCTATGAAGGATTAGGAAGGAGGCAAGCCTCCTTCCAAATAAGGGGGGACGACCACCTTGACTCCCAAATCAAGAGTGGTCGTCCACCCTTATATGGAAATGTGACTCCTCATTCCAATTATATGAGATCTAATATCTCATATAATCATTCATTATTTACAACAACTTTTGTTGTAAATTATTTCACAAAATTAATTCCAAATTAGTCTGTAAAATATCAATCATGCCATTGGAAAATTGTGAATCACATTCACAACCCAAAATAAAATATAAATTACATTTTCAATTAATTGTTTAATGTGAATCCAATTCACATCAATATTTAAATTGTAAATGTTATTTACAAATAGCTCTCTCTTATTTATTATAAATCACATTTATAATATATATGATTAAAATGGATAGTGATATCCACATTATTCATATCCATGGTAATTAAATCATATTTAATTATCTTAGATCTCTATTCTCATGTGCCCATTTTAATATGAATTACATTCACATTATTCACACCTTTGATAATTAAATCACATTTAATTATCTTAGATAACTCTCCTTATATGGTCAAATAATATGAATCAAATCCATATTATTCATGATAATTAAATCACATTTAACTATCAATTTTCCTCAATGCTCAGACACATTATCAACAATGAAATTATCCTTGAACTCTTTCAAGGATAATGCGCTTTTTCCGCGGATACTTGGAGATAAGGATATGGCGATTGTACGTTCCACGTATAGTGACTTGGATATTGAGATCACATCTCAAATTTAGATCTCGGGGACCTTCCATAGATGTTTGATTAAATCAAAGCTGTAAATCTAATCTTCACATTCATATCACTGTCCAACTTTTGGACCAAGATTAGATTACTTATCTACAGAGAGGATTCACTAAAATCTAGACATGTTTCATCACTTCCTCGGAATGAAAGCGTCATGGTTATACAATCGTTTGTGATTACATCACCCTCAGGTATTCCTAATACATGCACATCTTGCATACTGGAAGACTTAGAATAAACCCAAAGTTTTAGATCTTATTTGGACTATCTTCTTCAAGGTTTTAGCATTAAGTATCTCATTTGATCATTGGTAGTTGGTATCGATCATATACTTTCCAAAAGCGTATATCATACCCAGGTATTGATCATATACTTTCCAAATGCATATATCAAACCTACAAATTCAGTCAAGCTTTCAAAGCGAGACGACCATGCACGGAATTTGATCCCAATATCTCATGAGTGAGCTCATGTCTTTCGATTCAGTAAATGAACCTATATGATCATTTTGAGAGATTGTATTACTCATATGCCCTTGTATGCACACTAGTGCACCGGTGTATAGACCTTGATTATGCCATCAACCTATTGGTCTGCCAAATGTACATACTTAAACTATAGTAACACATCTATCTCTGGTCAGAGGATGCATGCCTATATCGTGACAACATATGATATAGGTCTTTGGTTATCTCGATCTCGTTAAGTCAACTCTTTGACTTAACTTATCTAACACCTTTGAATCTTTATTCCTGTGCAGATGACCTGCATCAAGAGGTCGGTTAGATATCGGTCCATTAGAGAAAGGATTGCCATCTCCTGCTCAGGTTGGAGATCATCTCTTAA
The DNA here is from genome assembly GCA_037367405.1 of Ottelia alismoides. Classification (NCBI taxonomy): domain Eukaryota; kingdom Viridiplantae; phylum Streptophyta; class Magnoliopsida; order Alismatales; family Hydrocharitaceae; genus Ottelia; species Ottelia alismoides. The sequence goes on along the minus strand of JAZKJV010010000.1, from coordinate 449,652 downwards.
TAATCATTTGACGGTGTTTGATGAGTCCTCAATCCGACTCTTTAGATATTCATCCAAGCACCGGTCTCTATGATTCAACAATTGAAACATCGGTTGTATGATCATCTTGATGGTCATGGCACGTAACCCTAATTGTACTAAGGGACCTATTATGCAAATTAGTTATTCTTTATTTCAGATGAGGGAATGATATTTCTAATAACATTTATTGCATAATGGCTCGTCATGGGATCGCATGTCCAATGTAGGCCCTATTTGCAACTCGAACAATCTTTACAGAGGAAGATGACTGTGAGAAGGTAAGCTGACAACCTTCTCCCGTCAGATGTGTAGATGCTCATGAATCAATAATCCAAGCATGGCTGGAGGCAGAGACAGAGTTGGCTATTGTACCTGAGGTAGTAGCAAAACTAGCAGTAGGAGCAGAAGTAGTACTATCACTGGTGGAGTTCTTCAGTAGGTGCCTCATACGAGCATATTCAAAAGCTGTAAAGGGTATCTGCGAGTCACCAGAAGGCTGATCATGTGTGACCTTAGTAATATCATAGGATGGCTCATACGAAACTATCTCATAGGCATTTTTGGCATCTGGATGTATGCCAAACATCACCCAGCAACGTTCAGATGGATGATTCTAACGTCTACAGTGTATGCGCGCTGGATAACGAGCAGTAGTAGGATTACCGATTACGTCCACGTCCGCGATCAGAGTCATGGCTATGACCTGACTCGCGACCACGGTCACGACCAAAGTCACGACCTTGACCTCCCTGATAGCTCTGTCGTCCTCCGTTCCTAGGCAATGCATAGTGAGTTGTAGTCTCCGCAACTGAAATAGTGGGAGGACACTCAACAGTTGACTCAAGCTCCTGAAGACGACCAAAAATGGTCTCAATAGTGGGTAAAGTATATCAGCTGTTAGAAATTGATCCTTCACAGGCTTGTATCATGGATGCAGTCCAGAAAGAAATCGATAGACCTGCCATTCAACACGTTCTCCTATTTTCTTATCACAAGCATGCTGAAAAATGAGAAGCTCCTCAAACAGGCTCATGAGAAACCTGTAGCACGCAACAAGACTGGAATCCCCTTGAGTAGCAAACTCGATCCGCGTGTATATATATCCAAGAGTCGGGACTTTGTTGTCTTCTGGGATTAGGTATGCTCAAGACTCCCCCACATCGCCTTCGCAGTAGAGGAGATTTGACACAATATTTAGATCAACGTTGTTGGTCATCCAAGTAATAACCTAGTAGTTGTCAACATACCAGGTATCGTAGTCCTTGTTTGTCTCCTTGGGCAGATCCTTGATAAGAACATAGTTCTTGTGCTGATCATCAATTTCTAGGGTAGTTGATGGCGGATCAGACCCCTGACCGGGACTCGGGAACCTCAAGCAGCGAGCTGAGGTGTCGTTGATGCTATAGCATGCACATGGGGACCCCGTGGCGGAGGTCTAGGGATCCAGGCGGAGGTTCTGGAGAACCTCTAGGTCATGTCCCCTTGCGTGGGGCCTGGAGACTGGAAGGAGAGGGGTCCGCACTAGGCTTCCTTCACGAAGAAGTGACGAGAGGCTAGTGGTGGCAGCGGGATCTAGGTTAAAACATCGGTCTAGGACCGATGCTCTGATACCACATGCAAAACAGAGAAAACACAATGAGATACTTTATTCAACAGGTCTAGGGGTCCTTATATAGGACAGAACCCTTGAGAGATTAAAATTGGAAAAATACATAAGTACCCCTAGAAGGTTACAATGAAATAGAAACATTTAGCGAATGCCGAATTGTTCACTCTATTCCAATCCAAAAACTTTCCTTAGATGTGGAGAGGGAAAGTACCAAGTATACCCTTGAAGTACAGAAACAAAATAAGACAAAGCATACAATTTCTAATACCCCCCCTCAAGATGGAGCATATATATCCATCATGCTCAGATTGGAATTGCAGCTTGTGAAGGAGTAGCGATTCAATCCCTTTGTAACAACATATGTTGTCTATTTTTCAGAGATGACATGTTATGTTTTAACATATCCGTTTTGAATCATGCCTCGAGTATAGTGGCAATCAACTTCTACATGCTTGGTTCTTTCATGGAATGCTGGGTTGTTGGCAATAAACATACCTGCAACATTATCACATCTCATGACCATAGGACTCAGATCTGGCAAATGAAGATCACTCAAGACAGATCTGACCTACATCAGTTCCATACTAGCTTGTGCCATGGCTGATGGCCCTATATTCCGATTCCATACTTATCGAGCAACAACTGTCTATTTTTTACTCTTCCATGTAACAAGGTGTCTACCGATATAAATACAAATCCCTGTCGTGGATTTTCTATCATAAGGAACCAGCATAATCGACATCACAATAGGTTGTCACTTCCAAAGAATTCTGGACTGTGTACAGGAGACCTTTCCCTGGTGCAGACTTCAGATATCTCAAGATCATCATGACAGCATCCCAATGAACATGTCATGGTTTTGCCATAAACTGACTCACCCTATTGACTTCAAGGGTGATGTCTGGACGGGTAATAGTAGCATAAATGAGTTTACCCACAAGACATCTGTACCTTTGCGGATCACTCAACTCAGGAGAGTCCTTATACAGCCAAGCATTTGGATCCATAGGAATACAAGTTGGTTTTGCACCCAGCATACCGGTTTCGTCCAAGAGCTCCAATACATACTTCTTCTGAGACAATATCAACCCGAGAACATTTTTAACCACTTCGATACCTAAAAAGTATCTGAGGTCACCCAGGTTTTGGTAACAAAGTGCTCGTGAAGATACTTCTTTAGACCTGAAATGCCAAAGCATCATCACATATGAGAATAATATCATCGACATAAACTAACATGACAACGAGTCCAATTTTGGTTCTTTTCACAAACAGAGAGTGGTCCGAAGTGGATCTCTGAAGACCAACTTTTTCCATGATCTCTGACAACTTCTGAAACCACGCACGTGGGCTCTACTTGAGCCCATAGATCACCTTGTGAAGTCGACAAACCTTGTGATACTCCTCTTGACATTCAAAACCTTGCGGCTATTGCATATATACTTATTCATCAAGATCTCCATACAGGAATGCATTCTTCACATCGAGCTGATAGAGGGGCCAAGACATATGCACAACCACAGATAGCAAGATGCGCATAGTAGGCAGACGAACTACATGAGAAAAAGTCTCAATAAAGTCAACGCCATATGTTTGAGTACAACCTTTGGCAACCAACCAAGCTTTGTAACGAGCAATGGGCCCATCGAGAAGATGCTTTGTGGTGAATACCCATCTACTCCCAACGACGGTGACAACAGGAGGGGCGTTAACTAGAGACCAAGTGCCCCGGGAGATTAGAGTATCAAACTCCTCTTGCATTGCATTTTTCCATTCTGGAATTAGGAGAGATTATTTGTATGTAGCGGGATTATGAACATCAGAATACCCCTGGATAAATTGCTTGTAACCAGAGGACAATCTGTTTGCAGACACGAAATTAGATATAGGATGATTGGTGCATGTCCGCTTCCCTTTGCGCAACACAATAGGAAGATCCAATGGTTGTTGAGCTGCAAGCACATGGCTATCAGAAGAAATGTTAGTGTTCTCATTTTCACATACCTTGGGAGCAGATGATGGTAGGGCACATGGTGGGTCTTTATCAAAGTGAACATGACGTCGAGAATATACCAACTTGAAGCGACGTGAGGATGTGTTATCAGAACTAGGAGAACTGGGAGTCAGAACAAGAAGATAGGTCACATCCTCAGCATTAGGAGTAGTCAAGCGTGACGTTGAGGTAGAGTAGTAAGGAATGGACTCAAAGAATGTGACATCAGCACTCACAAAGTAACGACGACAGACAGGGTCATAGCATCGTTAACCTTTTTGTGTCATCGAATAGCCCACAAAGATACATTTAATAGCCCTTGGAGCAAGTTTATCTTTCCCTACAGACGAAACATGCACAAAAGAAGTACACCCAAATACTCTTGGTTGAACATGAAAGGGGTTTTTATCAGGGAATAGTAGGGAGAAGGGTGTCTGATCATTTAAGATGGTGGAGGGATTTTGTTAATTAAATAGGTAGCGGTAAGAACTGCCACAGAACGAGCTAGGTGTGTTACTCTGTATCAGAAGAGTACGAGTAACATCTAGTATGTGACGATGTTTGCACTATGCAACCACATTCTGCTGAGAGGTGCAAGGACAAGAAATTTGATGAATTATACCGATTTTTTACAAAAGGATCTCAAGTGCAAGTTGCGAAAATCCAGGGCATTTTCCGTGCGAATACACTTAGTGTTGAAACCAAAAGCATTTTTCATTTCACTTATGAACTCTTTGACAATAGAAACAACCTTAGTTTTAGATTTCATCAAAAAAAACCCAAGAAACATGGCTAAAGTCATCTACGACAACAAGATAAAACTTGAGTCCATAGTGATCCGGAGCACGACTTGGATCCTAAACATCAAAATGCAACATATCCAAGACAGACTTAGACATACGACCAAAACAGTTTGGAAATGATGCTCGATGATGTTTTCCCAACTGACAGGCTTCGCACTGGAATGGTATTGTGAGAGGAATGTGAGGAAGAATCTGTTGGATCTTTCGTAGTGGAAGATGACCCAAGCGAAGATGCCACAAGTAGGGAGATAGACCACCAACAGCAGAAGACACATGACCAGCGGAGGGAGATTGTGTCAAATGGTAGACCCCACCATGTTCCCGACCACATCCAATCACCCAGTCCGTCAGCATATCCCGAAAAATGAGAGACACCGGGTCAAATATCACACGACAATTGAGCTCCTTGGTAATTCTTGAAATCGATAACATGCTCATAGGGAAATTTGGAGCTAAAATGACATTTTGCAGCCGGATATTAGAAGTCATTTGCACATCACCCTGACTCGTGATTGGGGATGGCCTACCGTCAACAACCAAGATCGTTCGCCCAGGTGAGACATTCTGAACAAATGAAAACTGATTCTTGTTCCTGCATATGTGACGGGAAGCCCCAGAATCCACAAGCCATTCAATTTGCTCTGATAACACATCACAAGAAAACGACGGTGATGCAATACATGATGGATCTGCAAAGGCAGCAGTCTCAAATGCATAGATAGAGGCAGTGGGCGGAGTAGCTCCCTGATAAGGCATCATACTATGAGTATCGAGTCTTTTGATCAGCTCGTCGTACTCGGTCTGAGTAATAGTGCAAGTATCCTCAGTTCCACTAGACTAGACTTGATGGGCAACTGCATGTTTACCATGCTTATTCCAATACCTGTCATCTGTGTGACCAGAACGACCGCAAAATGAGCACTGAAAGCCGCCACGCCCAGAGAGGTCGCATCCACGTCTGTAACCACGCACAAAGTGTCCATGACTCTGACCAGAAGAGGCAACCATCGTCGAAGTGGTTTCCTCTATGTTATCAGTTATAGAGACATAGTCTGCTCAGTCTACTACATGGTTCGAAAAAACACGCCTTGAGGTGAGGCAGTCTGGAAATGCCCCAGAACGACTGCCTCAGCAGGTCTCTGAGAGGCGACCACCTCAGGCGGTCGAGGCGGAGGCGAGGCAGTTCTCGAGGCATTTTTTGTTTTCAAATTATTATTTTTAGATAAATCATTCGTCCAATTGACAATTTCAGATGTTTATAAAGGTCTGGTTTTTTAGGATATAATTATACAATATGTCTGCTTAAATTTGACCGCTTTCATGTTCATATTTACCATTAAACATGTTTAGTTTTGTCAAAAAAACTCTTAAATTATACCCTTGAACATATTAATATGCAAATATCATTGAAAACATTACCCATAAACTTATTTTAAGGAGTGGTCTTATAATGAGCTATGAAATATACAGAGAATGACAAACAAGATAGAATTCAACGAGACCCTCGTCTTATTGGGGTATGGTATGGTAGGAGGGGGTGCATACGATGGTTCTTCAACTTGGTTTAGATAATTAGAATTCAAGGGAATATTAACAGATTCATTCTCTGATGGATGGAAATTTAGTAAATAGGCATATGCAATTGTATATTTTTTCTTTCAATGTTCCAATCTTTACAATTCCATCATATATTATAGTGATATATATCATATGTTAGTCAGAATATATATAGTTTCATTAGTATATATTTTATTGTAGTTTTATATGTATTTATCCTTGTAAAACTAAGGCTTACGCCTCGACCGCCTCGAGGCTACACCTCGCCTCGATTCCAGGGAAATCACGTCGTTCCTGTTGAGATATTTACTATCTTATGTATAGTTTTCTTATTATCTATCTTTTTTGTCTTCTTCTTGTAATTTGCCCAATAGATTCCTCTCCTATATAAGAGAACCCAAGGCCCTCTCATTAATTAAATTCATTCTTTTCCACCGACATGGTATTGGAGCGACGGTCCTAGACCGGAGTTCCCATATCTAACCCTAACCCTAACCCGACGGTCGCCCAACCCTCCTCGGCGTCGCCCAGAACTCGGCCCAAGCATCGCCTGCCCTCCACGGCGAGTCCCGACTCCCAGGCTGCCGCCTGTTGGCCTGCGATCGCTTGGACAGTCACCCTAGGCCTCTCCGGTTGGCGTTTAGATCAACCCAACATCACCAAAGGCCCCCTACAGCTGTCTTGGGCCACCCCCGGACCTCTCGTACACACCGTGCGCCCCTAAGGTGTGACTCGTGGTTCGTTTTGGTCAGATTTTGATAGGAAATCACAACTTCATACTTATAAATCGCGGTTTCCGGTCTTAAGAAGCAACAGAGATTGATGAGGATGGTTGTATAAGTCTACACGTACACTCGATCCTTTGTATGATCGTGTAGACTTGTTTCTTTCGGTCTACTCCTCAGTTGAGTTCTATTGGTCTACTTTTCTTCCATCATGTCAGAGAACAAGGGTGATATTTTTTCATCCGGAGCCTTTAAGGGCCCGACTCCCATCGTTAAGATGGATGAGACCAACTATGACGTGCAGCCCATGCACCCTCATGCAGTGCAACGAAAAGGAGCACATCCTGACAGATCCAGAGCCAACGGATAAGACTGGGGTGAATGCTTCTTGGAAGCAAGATGACGCGTATGCATGTGTTTGGCTTTATGAGACACTTACCACGGAGATAACCAATGATATTCTTAATCAGCCCACCGCCAAGGCGATATGGGACACTTTGGCATCCACCTATGCGCAAGCGAAGAATGAGGCCAAGATTCTTCAGCTACAGTTTGATATCTACAATGCCAAGCAGAATGACCGTCCTCTGCATGTGTACTACTCTTCACTCTGTGGCATGTTCGAGAAGCTTCATAGCTACATGCTTATTACGACATCTGTTGAGCAGTAGAAGATGTACAGGAACTTCATGATGGTTGGAGTCTTCATGGCTGGACTTGATACAAAGTATGATGATGCGCGTACTCACATTTTTACTGGAGCTACCATACCTCACATAGAGGAGGCCTATATCCATCTCAGCCAGATTATCATGCCTTCTACAGCCACGTCTCTACCCTCTTCAGCGATGGCTGCTTCTCGTGGACGGGGGAGACGATCCCGTCCAGAGAACGCATCCCTCGTGGCAGAGGTGGTGGACGCCAGCGTGGCCCTTGCACCTACTATCGTAAGCTTGGACATGAAGAGGATACATGCTACCAGAAGCATGGATATCTTGTTTCTGTTCGAGTAGCAGAACAGATTGTGTTTTCAGAGACTCCAGCCACCCAGGACGATCCTCGCCTAGATGATATTGTCTCTCGTATTCGAGAGATCGTGACTCCTACTGCTGGTACCACCACTACATGTACAATAACCGCAGCCATAGCCTCTTCGAGCTCCTCGGGTATCGCCTATGCTTTTACTGGTAGTACTGGTGCAGACATGACAGAGTGGATTATGGATTCTGGTGCTTCTCACCGCCTGTATGGAGACAGAGCGCAACTGAGGTCTTACAGGACTATACCACCTGGCAGATGGGTTGTCATTGCTAATGGCGACCACTTACCCGTTACAGGATAAGGGGAGGTGCATTTAACGTCGTCTATGCGCCTTCAGAATGTTTTATATACTCTTGATTTTCAGATGAATTTACTTTCCATTAGTCAGATCACTAAGGATCTGCATTGTCGTGTCATCTTTGATCTTTCTCTCTTGTGTTTCAGGATATACTTACGGGTAGGGTGATTGGATGTGGTCGTGAGCAGCAAGGGCTTTACAGACTGGTCCAACCTCCTCATGTTGGTGTTTCTACTATACCTACTGGACCAGTTTCTCCACATATGTGGCATCTTCGTTTTGGTCACCTTCCTCTGCAGAAGTTATGTCATGTTCTTCCTCAGATTTCTACGAGATCCTCCTTTCAGTGTGAGGCGTGCCAGCTTGGGAAGCATCACCGTTCTTCCTTTCTATCCCGTCAGAATCGGAGCAGTTCTCACTTATTTGAGCTCCTTCATTTAGACATTTGGGGTCCGAGTCGTGTTCCTGATCACCAGGGACACCGTTTTTATCTATGTTGGAAAAGAAAAGAGCCCACCCATGTGTTTAGTACCACATGGGGGAGCGGTCACTGTTGGGTCTGTCCGTGAGGCTATGTAAGGAGCCCCACACCCCCTGTACTCATTGAGAACTTCAATAGAAGAAATGCCCAATTCAGGGGCTTCTCCCGTGGTTTCATCCCGCTCCTTCTGGAGTAGGGTTCCACGTTAAAATCTTTGTTCTTATTGTTCTATCTTTATTTCCGATTCCGATTCCGCTTCCGCATTCTATTTTTCTACATGGTATCAGAGCGGGTCGATTCTCGAGGACTTTTATTTCATTATTTTTCGATATTCAAGAGTTTTTTTGGGGGTTTTCTGCAACCCTAGATTGTTCGAGAGTTTTATTCCTTGAAGATCTATGTAGCGCGAATTTCTTTGATTCGTGCATCGCCTCCTCCAGGCAAGCCGGGCGGCCTCCTCATGCGTGTGCCCTAGTCCTTGAGCGCCTTCAGACCTAGTGCTCCTTCCTCGTGCACCGCTATCTTGCGGTATCTCTAGGTTCGCGAGCGGTCATCTCCCAATGCTGCAGTCCTCGCGATCTTCAGTTTCATGCAACCATCTCCCAACGCCGAGCGGCCATCTCACGGCTTTCCAGACCTCCTCACGCGACCTCGATCGGTCGCGCGGCTCCAGGCGGTGTGTTGCAACCTCGTCAGCGAGCCTCTCCTCCCATGGGCGACGCCACATCTTCTACGCTCCGCGTGAGCCCCTTCGGTTCTCCAGGCGATACGAAATCGCCTCCTGCGGCTTCAAGCCCCCCCCCATCTCCAGTCACGTCACTCCAGTCAACAATACATCTCCCGATGGCGCAGGCGCTCCGATGGCGGGCTCCCTGTGGCGCAGCCCCGACCCCAACCCCATCGCGGCGGCGTTCCAAGTTCTCCCAGGCGGAGCCCCTCCCCCCTCTCATGTAACTGCAACCTCCAGATCTGGGCTGCAGCAAAGCCCCTCATGCATCAAGATCTCCAGCCGAGTCACGGCGAGCACCTCCCCACAGCGCCTTGCCCAGTCGGCGGTGCAATTCCCAGTGCTCAGATCGGCGGCGCACGATCCCCTTTTCCAGATACGCAAGATCAGCGGCGCCTTCCAAGGAGCGGCAGCGCAAGAGAAAAAAGGGCGTGGGTTGTGCGTGGCTTAGGGTTCCCAAAAGGGGGGACCGATGGGTTTAAAAAAAAAGGAAAATTTGTTTGGCCGTGAGTTGTTGGGCCCATTTAAAAAGGCCATCTATAGAAAAGGTGTCCGTTTAAAAAAAAGAAAAAAAAGAGAGAGATGCCGAAAGTTGAGAAAAAGGGGAAGGGACAGTTATTAAAAAAAAGGAGGGGAGAGAAATCTAAAAAAAAGAAGGGAAAGAAGTTTGTTAAAAAAAAGGAAAAGAAGGAGGTGCGTACATGAGAAAAGCCGTACGAAAAATTGTAAAAGGAGAAGATGAAGAAAAGGCACGTACAAGAAAAAGCCGTACGCATAAAAAAAATGTGATTCATGTTTGCTTCTCCCAACATGTCTTTATTTTTAATTTTTCTCACAAGTTTGGGAGAAAGGGGGAGTAAAAGCCATATGCATCATACATCGTTGATTGACAGACCAAACACTCCGGTTTTCACAGAATATCAAGCCATCTTCACTGTGCATCGATTTTCGTCGTGGTGTCTCTATCCTCGACATCGACTCCGCACTGGATTTGTTTTCTTCAAGGCATGACGGAGACAAAGTCCGGTGACCTGCAGGCACGACTGAGATAGAGATCCGGTGACCATGCAGGCATGACAGAGATACGTTCCGGTGACCTGATATACCCGTCAGCAAGCGGGTTTGTCTACCAGTTGCGGATACATACGTTTATTGTGGTGATTTCAAGTGAAGATGTAATGATGTATATTTTTTCTTTATTGTTGCAAGTTGCAGCTGTCCCAGCTACCAACTTGAGGGGGAGTGTTGGAAAAGAAAAGAGCCCACCCATGTGTTTAGTACCACATGGGGGAGCGATCACTGTTGGGTCTGTCCGTGAGGCTATGTAAGGAGCTCCACACCCCCTGTACTCATTGAGAACTTCAATAGAAGAAATGCCCAATTCAGGGGCTTCTCCCGTGGTTTCATCCCGCTCCTTCCGGAGTAGGGTTCCACGTTAAAATCTTTGTTCTTATTGTTCTATCTTTATTTCCGATTCCGCTTCCGCATTCTATTTTTCTACAATCTAGTTGTTGTCGATGATTTTTCTAGACTTTCCCGGGTCTTTTTATTGAAGAATAAGTCTGAGGCTGGATATGTGATCAAGTATTTTATTAATGAGATAAAATATTTTTCTGCTAATGTCAAATATCTTCGTCCTTATAATGCCTTGGAATTTTGCACCTTACAGCTTTCTGACTTTCTTAGATCTCTTGGCATTGTTCACCAGACCTCATATGCTTATACTTCCCAGCAGAACAGTTTACCGGGCGCAAACACCGTCACTTACTTGATGTGACCATAACCTTGTTGGTACAGAGTCGTGCTCCTCACGCTTATTGGGGCGATGCTGTCCTTATTGCTTGCTACTTGGTGAACCGCATGCCCTCATCTGTGTTGGGAGAGAAAATTCCTGTCTCGATTGCGTTTCCAGAGAAGGATCTTTTCTCCCTTAAACCTCGTGTGTTTGGATCTCTTGCTTTTCTTCATGATGTCTCTCCTGGTCGTGACAAGCTCTCTCCTAGAGCTGTCAAGTGTGTGTTTGTCGGCTACTCTCGTACCCAGAAGGGGTACCGCTGCTTTGATCCGTTAAGGCGGAAATACTTTGTCAGTGCTAATGTTTCATTCTTTGAGTCTGTTATGTATTTTTCTGCTACAGGTACAAACTTTCTTCATCTGACTCTGACGATGAGATCTACATGCCTCCACCTCCTACTGTCATTCCTCTACCACCCTCTACTCCTGCTCTACCACCACCTCCTCAGCCACCACCTCCACCACCTACACCTACGCCCGCCTCTACACCTGCTCCCGTGGTTCCTCATGCATTGACTCAGTTTCTGCCACGTGTTTTTACTCGTAGGTCTCGCTATGTTCCCCCTGCTCACAGCTCTTGTTCATCATCCAACACGTCTCAGGTATGTAACGAGCATATTATTTCTACGGATGGCACTACTGAGTTGTCTGTTCAGCAGGATTCTATACGGGATGAGTAGGTGCCCTCCCCAGAGGGGAACCTACATGCTCAGGACTTGACAGATGATCTTGATATGCCGATTGCTCTGCCAAAGCAGAAATGTACGTGTGCTACTTACCCTATTGCAACCCAGGTTTCCTTGAGCAGATTGTCAGAGGATTTCAGGAGGTTTACATTGGCACTATCAGCCGTGGAGATACCACAGACATATCAGGAGGCTCTTATGGACAGTTAGTGGAAGTTGGCCATGGAGGATGAGATGGCTGCGCTATAGTCACGTGGTACATGGAGTCTTGTTTCTGCTCTAGTTGATGCAACCGTTGTGGGATGCAAATGAGTGTTCACTGTGAAACACCATGCAGATGGCAGTGTGGATCACTATAAGGCGAGACTTGTGGCACGAGGGTTCAACCAGACATATGGGGTGGACTATCAGGATACTTTCTCTCCAGTGGCCAAACATTCTACTCTGTGTATTCTACTTTCAGTTGTTGTGACACGAGATTGGCCCCTTTTCCAGCTTGATGTGAAGAATGCATTCTTATATGGTGATTTACAGGAGGAGGTCTACATGCAGCAACCACATGGGTTTGCTACTGAGGGGGAGTGTCAGAAGGTTTGTAGGCTACATAAGACTATCTATGGCCTTAAGCAGAGTCGAAGAGCATGGTTCCAGAAGATCTCGGACTTGATAGAGCGGCATGGATTTATGCGATCGACTGTTGATCACTCTTTGTTTGTGCACAAGACCCAGAGAGGTACTACTGTCATTCTTGTTTATGTTGATGACATTATTATTACATGAGATGATGAGCAGGGTATTCAAGTTGCCAAGGACTTCCTAGGTCAGCAGTTTGTGACCGAGGATCTTGGTATTTTACATTACTTTCTTGGACTGGAGTTTGCTAGGAACTAGCAAGGTCTTGTGATGACACAGAGGAAGTACGTTACAAATCTTCTTTTAGAGACATGCATGGCAGATTGCAGACCTGCAACTACTCCTATTGACCCGAGTATGAAGCTCTATGATGATGACACTGAGGAGGTCGACAAGAGGAGGTACATGGAGCTTGTTGGCAAGCTTCTATACGTGACTATTATCAGGCCCAACATATCCTTTACCGTGATCAAAGTCAGTCAGTTTATGGAGCAACCCAGACAAGCACATATGGATGTAGTTCATATGATTCTGAGGTATCTGAAGACATCACCAGGTACGAGACTTCTTTTCAGTAGCGGCACATCTCTTTCAGTTAAAACGTGTGCAGATGCAAATTATGTTGGGTATCCAAAGGATAGGAAATCTACTTCAGGCTTCGTTGTGTTCATAGGAAATTCCTTGATTTCATGGAAGAGCAAGAAGCAGACTGTGGTTGCCAGATCGAGCGCTGAGTCAGAATATAGGGTCATGGCACAGGCTAGCACTGAGATGATGTGGGTCAGATCTGTTCTTACTGACCTGATTCTAGAGGTGTCTCTTTCCATGCTCCTGTAATGTGACAATCGGGTTGTTCTTTTCATTGTCAACAACCCAGCATTTCATGAGATGACCAAGCAAATAGAGGTGGATTGTCACAATACTCGTGACATGATACAAAAAGGTCTTATCGCCACTACACATGTCATCTCTGGAGACCAGACAACAGATGCTCTTACTAAGACCCTAGCAAGGGGCCTTATCAGAGATGTTGTTCTAAGCTAAGTCTGATTGATATCTACGCTCCAGCTTGAGGGGGAGTGTTGAGATATTTACTATATTATATATCGTTTTCTTATTATCTATCTTTTTTGTCTTCTTGTAATTTGTCCAATAGGTTCCTCTCCTATATAAGAGAACCCAAGGGCCTCTCATTAATTAAATTCATTCTTTTCCACCAACAGTTCTGTTTTTAGTTTTTTCCAAACCTTGGCCTACTATAGGCTGCTTCCATGGAAGGGATCTCGGAAGCAGTGATCATCTGAGCACGATCAACTTTATAACATGGATTAAGTTCTCCAAGAAAAATGCCAACCATCAACTGAGATCTGAGCATCCCTTGCTCAACTCAAGAACACACTGGCATGTACAAGTTCAACTGCCGCATACCAGCATTCATAGATGAGAAATACTGCACCAGAGATCTCCCATTTTGTTTCATTTGGACCATATCGATACAGATCTAAAGAATCCACGCATAATTCTTCTCCTCTGAATAAGTTTTGCCCAAAATATCCCACATACACTTGGTTGTAGTCTAATGTACTACGTCATTTGCAATGCGCGATATACAACTACTCATGATCCAGGCTTTTACCATGGCATTGTCCTTCTTCCAGGAGGCGTACTTCCCAATTTTCTCCTTTAGTTTCTCATTATTGATGGCATATTCCTTGTCATGGCATTCAATCACATTTCTGAGAGACTTAGACCATAGAACATAATCGGTCCCATCTGACTTGATAATTGGACCAAAGAAAGTGTTTTTGATATCACCCTCTACTGCAAGATGAATCACACATCTCAGACATCATGCACAAGACGAGGAACCACATAGCCAACACGAATACACAAAACAGGAGCAACACAAAGACTCGCTTCATTTGGTTACTTCAATCAATGTCAAGTAATATCAACCATCAGCAAAGCACACAACACAACGGACGAGAGAGTGCATGATCAACCAGCAGCAAGGCACACGACAACAACTAGTAGCAAACCACGGTAGAGAGAAGAAAAGGTGAAGGCAGTGACAATGAGAAGAAAAAGGTGCAGGCGCCGGTGGAGAGAGGAAGAGGTGCAGAAGACATCACTCGAGAGAGGTGCAAGCGGCGGTAGTCGAGAAAGGTCTAGGCGGTGTCAAGGCCTTTTTTTGAAAAAAAAGGGGACAAGTGGCATCCCAAAACTGGCACCCACCACAAAAGGATGCGCCAAGGCGGCAACGATGGAGAGAGGAAGAGGTGCAGGTAATGGCGGTCGAGGATGGGGTTGGGGCCCCTAGGGCAGGAGCCTTAGAGCTTTGATACCAAGTTAGCGAATGTCGAATTGTTCACTCTATTCCGATCCAAAAACTCTCCTTCTACGTGGAGAGAGAAAGTTACAAGTATATCCTTGAAGTACAGAAACAAAAAATAAGACAAAGCATACAATTTCTAATACAAATGTAAATACATCACTACCTTGCTTATAAGTAGACATGCCACTGATGATTGATCAATTACTTTACGCAAGAATGTAAGATCCTGCACTATTCATCTAATGTCTCGGTATACTTGTTTGCGATAGTTTGAGTCTCGACGTGCTCAGTTTCTTTTTGGCCTTGATGAGCGTTGTTATTTCACGATATTATTTGGAAGCTTTGCATGATTTAGTATGGAAGTGAGCAATGGAGGATGAGATAGAAGCACCTTGGGATATTATTCCTTGCCATGTGTTGATCTTTTTCTTGCATATTAATGGGTTTACATAATCAAATACCACCTTAACTGTTAGAAGAAAGGAGTCTTCGATATATCTCATAGAGAACCCTAGGCTCTCTTATATAGGAACGAGGCCTTAAGGGTAAATTACAGGGACGTCTAGATGAAAGAGAGAAATAGCAACAAGATACATAAACAATTATCAATACTCGAAACTATCTCTACACTCCCCCTCAAGGTGGAGCATAGATGTCGATCATGCTCAGCTTGGATGAACATCTCTGAAAAGGTCCTCTGAGCAATGGCTTGGTGAATACATCGGCAGTCTGATCTCCTGAGCTAACATGGGCAGTGGATATCAATCCTCTCTGGATCAGGTCCCTGGTGTAATGGCAGTCAACTTCAATATGCTTGGTCCTCTCATGAAAAGCTGGATTGTTGGCAATGAACAATGCAGCCTGATTGTCACACTGAAGCTTCATAGGTAGAGGTACAGCTACATGTAGATCTTCTAATACGGAGCGAACCCACATCATTTCCGTGCTGGCTTGAGCCATTGCCCTGTATTCGGATTCCGCACTGGACCTTGCCACCACCGTTTGTTTCTTGCTTTTCCAAGAAACCAGAGAGCCTCCAACAAAAACTGCAAACCCTGAGGTCGATTTTCTATCCTTAGGGCATCCTGCATAATCTGCGTCTGCACACGCTGAGATGGATAAGTCTGCACCCTTTCTGAATAGTAGCCCTAACCCTGGAGAAGACTTCAGATACCTCAGTATCATGTGTATAACATCCATGTGAACCTGTCTTGGTTGCTCCATAAACTGACTCACCCGGCTAACTGCAAATGCAATGTCTGGACGGGTTATGGTAATGTAGAGGAGTTTTCCCACCATCTCTCTATATCTCCTCTTATCTACTTCATCAGTATCACTATCATATAACTTCATGCTGGGGTCCATGGGGATGCTTGATGGTTTGCACCCATCCATACCAGTCTCAACCAGGAAGTCTGTAATGTACTTCCGTTGTGTCATCACCAAACCATGTGCATTCCTTGCAAATTCCAACCCCAGAAAATATCTTAGGGTTCCAAGATCCTTTGTAACAAACTGACGACCTAGGAATGCCTTCGCCCTCGCTATGCCCTGAACATCGTCTCCTGTAACAAGAATATCATCCACATAGACCATTATGACAACCGTACCTGCCGAGGACTTCTGGACAAACAACGAGTGATCAGCATTGGACCTCTTGAATCCCTGGTGCTCAATTAGATTAGACAGCTTCTGGAACCACGCGCGTGGACTCTGTTTGAGGCCATATATCGCCTTGTGAAGTCTACAGACCATATGCTTCTCCCCCTCAGCAGTAAACCCGGGTGGCTGCTGCATGTAGACTTCCTCCTGTAAGTCCCCGTACACCGAAAGGCATTCTTGACATCTAGCTGAGAAATGCTCCAATCAGGAACCACTGCAACAGACAGGAGAATACGGAGAGCCGAGTGTCTCGCCACTGGAGAGAATGTATCCATGTAATCGACACCATATGTTTGTGTAAATCCACGGGCGGCCAAGCGTGCTTTGTACCTATCCAACGTGCCATCTGCATGATATTTGACTGTGAAGACCCATTTGCAGCTCACAACGGATGCATCAGGAGGTGCAGGGACCAAAGACCATGTGCCACGGGACTGCAAGGTTGTCATTTCTTCTTCCATAGCTAATCTCCAGCACTCACTCTTCAAGGCTTCCTGGTATGTCCGTGGTATGGCCACGGAAGACAATGCTGTGGCAAACTTCTGGAAATCACCTGTGAGTCGGTGGAAGGAAACCTGTGAAGCAAATGGATAGGATGCACATTGCCGTCTCTGTTTCCGAATAGCAATCGGAACATCAAGATCATCATCTGGGTCCACCTGTAATGAGTCATCCTGCATATGTACCGAACCTGACCCGTCAGTAGTAACATCATCTGAACATACCTGAGGCGTAGTGATTGGCTGATCTGTCGTCTGAGCAGGACCTGACCGACGCGTATAATGGTTAGGAAACGGTGATATGATTCGCTGTGGAATGGGTGGAGGTGGAGGTGGTGGTGGCGGTGGTGCTGGCATAGGAACTGACACAGGAGGCGACTCAGGTGAACTCCAAGTAGGTGGTGGTGGAACATAAATATCATCAGTGGTGGTGGATGGTACCATTCTGTCCCCAGCTGGCGAGAAATACATAACTGACTCGAAGAAGGTGACATCCGCACTAACAAAGTACCTGTTGGTTGTAGGATCATAACACCGGTATCCCTTCTGGGTTCTGGAATAACCAACAAAGACGCACTTGACTGCTCTTGGAGAGAGCTTGTCAAGGCCAGGAGATAGACGATGGACAAACGCCACAGCTCCAAAGACACGTGGTGGCAGTGAGAAGAGCTCCTTGTCTGGAAAAATAAGAGAGATAGGTATCTTCTCTCCAAGGACAGAGGACGGCATTCTGTTGACCAGATAGCATGCAGTAAGGACAGCATCCCCCCAGAAAGAAATAGGAGCACAACTTTGAATCAAGAGGGTACGAGTAATATCCAAGAGATGTCGATGCTTTCTTTCCGCCACACCATTTTGTTGGGATGTATATGCGCAGGTGGTTTGGTGAATAATACCCTTCGACGAAAGAAATAGAGAAAGAGAGCGTGTACAAAATTCCAGGGCATTGTCAGTCCGAACATATTTGACTGAGGAAGAGAAAACATTCTGCACTTCATTAATTAAATTTTTGATAACATCTCCTGCTTCAGATTTATTCTTCAAAAGAAATACCCAAGAGACACGAGAAAAATCATCCACGACCACTAGATAAAACCTGTGTCCCTGGTGATCGGGAACACGACTCGGACCCCATATATCAATATGTAACAACTCAAAAGGGGAGCTACTGCTCCGACTCTGACGACCTGGAAAGCTCGACCTATGATGCTTTCCCAACTGACATGTTTCACAGCGAAACGACGAACTTGGAGAGATCTGGGGCAGAAGATGGCGCATTTTCTGGATCGGAAGGTGACCAAATCGAAGATGCCAAATGTAAGGAGAGACTGGTCCAGCGGAGTGAGAGGAGACGCCAGCATAGGATTCCCGAACCAGCCGATATAAACCATTCTGCTCAGAGCCACAACCAATCACCTTGCCCGTGAGTATGTCCTGAAAAATGAGAGAAGACGGGTCAAAAATAGCACGACAATTCAAATCCTTTGTAATCTGACTAATAGACAGCAAATTCAGTGAGAACTCAGGAGCATGTAAAACATTCTGTAGCTGCATAGTGGAGGATAAGAAAACCTCCCCCTTCCAACAAGGGGTGAGTGGGTACCATCTGCTATCTGTACTGAGCGGCCGGGTGGAATATCCCTGTAGGCCTGTAATCTGCCTCTATCTCGACAAAGATGATGTGTAGCTCCGGAGTCAATAACCCAATCAGATATATCATGAGAATGTATGTGCGCTGATGAACTACCTGAGCTACTGGCTGCAGCGGATGAACTGGCAGAGGCTGTGGCAGCAATGTCTGAAGAGCCACCAGATGAATCACCAGAAGAATGTGGCACAATATCGCGGAGACGGGCCACAAGTTCGTCGAATCTATGATCTGCAGTAGACGGTAATGGAGACTGTGAATGCTCTGCAACCCGTGCCGATGCTGGGAACCCATTCTTTGAGTAGCATGTCTCCTCCGAGTGTCCAGTTCTGTGACAATACGAGCACATCTGACTGAAGCGACCTTTTCCTTGAGGTCCACAGCCACGTCCACGACCACGTCCAGAAGGCGGTCCACCTCTCCCACGCGAAGCTGCCATCGCAGATGGGGGTGGAGTAGAGGAGCTGGAGGAAACTGGAATGCGACTGAGCCTTCTGTAGACATCCTCCACTGGAGGAATTACTGCATCTGCTAGAATTTGTGACCATGCAGCATCATACTCAGGATCGAGAGCAGCAAGTAGAACGCCCACCATGGTGGCGTTCCGAAACGTCTTCTGCTGCTCCGGAGTAGCAGTGAGAGGAATAGTACTGTATAGATTCTCGAACATCCCTCTCAGGGATGTGTATAGAGAATGGAGAGGTCTGCCGGCCTGCTTCATCGTAAAAATGTCATGTTGAAGCTGCAACATCTTTGTCTCGTTTCGCACCTGCGAATACGTAGTAGCAAGGATGTCCCACATCGCCTTAGCAGTGGGCTGATGGAGGATATCGTTAGCTATCTCCATCGTCAACGTACCAGACAGCCAGACTTTCGCGTAAGCGTCATCAGCCTCCCATGAGGCATAGATCCCTGTCTTCTCCGCAGGCTCATCTTCGGTAAGAATGTGTTTCTTACCATTTGATTTCATGAGGCTCATGAACTGCATAGCCCATAGCTCGTAGTTAGACCCGTCCATCTTCACTATTGGCGCAGGACCTTTGAATGCGCCGATGGAGGGCAAATCGACTTTCGATTCTGACATACTGCTGCTCGAAGAAGACGAAGGGAAAACAGACACGTTGATGAACGTCTACACCAACTGCATCAGATTTGAGTACGTGTGTAGACTTTTACGCACTCAAATCCATAAATCGGAGGAAGAGGGGTCTAGGGCACGCCTCCAAGGAAGCTTACAACCCTTTAATCGCCTCGAGAACGCCGCCTATGAACTGTTGGAGGCCAGAGGAGGGCCTACGGCGGCAGATGGGGGCGCCGCTGGGGCGGCTGGGGGCCGGTGGGCGGCTGGGGGCCGCTGGGGGGGCGCCTGGGGGCCGCTGGGGAGCGGCTTGAGGCGGCAGGCATCCGCTGAAGGGGGCGACGGGAGCCGCTGGGGGGTCGGGAGCCGCTGGGGGGGCGGCTGGGAGCGCTGGGGGGGGGGGGGCGGCAGGTGCCGCTGGTAGCCTTCGGCGGCGATGAAAGCCGTTGGCGGCTAGAAGAGAGAAGGAGGGAGGGGCGGCGGGTGGGGAAGGGAGGGGCGACGGGTGGAGAGCCCTAAGGCGGATCTGATACCATGTTAGAAGAAAGGAGTCTTCGATATATCTCATAGAGAAACCCTAGGCTCTCTTATATAGGGAGAGGCCTTAAGGGTAAATTACAGGGACGTCTAGATAAAAGAGAGAAATAGCAACAAGATACATAAACAATTATTAATACTCGAAACTATCTCTACATTAACGTATTAGTCAAACATATGAAAGAAGGATTAGTTGCCAAAGATCATACCCAAACCCACAGGGTTGGCTACTTTGAGATGTTCTCTCTTGTATCTCTTTTTAATCATGTCCATATTATTTATCCGTTGTTGTAAACAAGAACTAGCTGGTAGACATTAAAAGCACTTTCCTTAATAATGATCTTATAGAGGAAATTTACTTGACTCGACCTCCTTATTATACGGTTGAGGGGAAGTACATGCATAAGCTGAAGCTATTTATGGGTTGAAGTAGATCCCGGGGGCCGGAGCCTAGTTTCGCAGACTTAGCAACGACATCGTTTGGATTCTCGAGATCTATTGCGGATATGAAGAGAAAGAGTGGAAGATTTTCTTACAAATGATATTGGTCAACTTCATCATTCGTTGATATTGATGTTGCTAGAAATCTTTTATGTCAATAAAAATAAACGTTAAAAAAGAGTAATAAAATAAGAATGAGAAATTTATAAGTTATGCTTGTTCTTGAATAGAAACAAATCCATCTGGTTTTTGAATAGCTTCCTTCAAAGTAGCTTCTGGTTTTGAAAAATATATAATTTCTTGGAATTGAGGTTATTGTGCAATAGTCACTGGCACACTGTATGCATTTTTTCTCAAGCACTTAAAAGGCTCCCCATATAAAAGATTTCACTTAAAATTCAACTGACACTTGAACCTTTGGACGTTGGGGTTTAAATTCCAATGGCATTGAAGCGGGAGGATAATCGTCGATAAAGTTTCAGGTGCACGAGAAGCGAGCTCAATGATGTGATCAATTGAGGATTTACTTTCGAAAGTCGAGGATAGAGATTGTGATATTGGTTCAAGAAATACGATCTAAATTCTATAAATTCTAATTGTGTCCATGTCTACGTACGAGTTTTGTTCTATGCCTTCGAGCGGATATATTGTTATTGTCTTCGAGCGAGCATTGTGTTTCCGCCTACATGGTTTATGTCACAGGATGTGCTTAGCTAGGTTCCAGCCATCAGCATAATTGGGCATCACCCACAAAATCCTGTAGGTAATGTGTTTTGAGATGTTAGCTTTTGAATGGCGTGATATTTTGCATACTGCATTCTTGGACCATACAGCGACATCCTTTCTTATATATTCCATCCATACCATAAGGCTCACACCAGTCTTCGGGTAATGGGTTTATATATATGTGGTTCCACATAATCTCATATTGGCTTTTGACATATAGTTATCAATGTTGCTTTCTTTGAAAAAAGTTTTCACTATTGCTATAATGAGTTTGCATGAAATTATATTATGGCATATATCGATAGCAGGTTTGGCAGTTGAGAGACTGGAGTGGGGAGATGTAGATCACATAAACAAAATCCTAGAGAAGTACCCAAAAGGTTTCGATCTCATCGTTGGAGCTGACATCTATATCCTTCCGGGCGCCCTCCCACATTATTGTTTTTCACACATTATTGGCTTTTGGTTTTCCTTAACTGTGTTTAAGCTTTCAGCAGTCTAGTATATCTCCACTTTTCAGTACTGTGGAGAAGCTTCTCCGCCTCAGAGGACACCAATGCAGATTTATACTGGCTTATGTTTCACGAACTAAAAGGTCAATATGTTTAGAAATTGTGTTCATATTTTATTGTTGGTGCTTTATGTGTTTCTACTGGCTTATGTTTCACGAACTTAAAGGTCAACGCGCACCAATTTCATGATCATTTTTTATTCAGTCAAATAGTAAGTATTGTTATAATAGATGATTACCATCCATGTGACTCAATCATATAAATCTAGTACCTTCACATGTGTTCCCCACATAAATAATTAAATATAAGACTCCTGAAATTGGTATGGTGGTAGTGCATTGTGCCTACCATCCAAAAGACCAGGGTTCAAATCTCCCCTTGTGGGAGTTGCGTTAGGTAGTCGACAACCAGCATAAAAAATAGTCAAATTTTTCAGCATGAATTTGAGCAAGAATCCATATAGCGGGCCCTACTTATAGTGAGAGAAGGCTTTGCCAAAAAAAATTATAAGACCCCTGAAAATGCCTCCCGCACGAGCAGCACAACCCACCGAGCCAAGCTCTCTAAGCATTATGTTATTCGACCTCATGTCACCACACTCATTTGCTGGTAATTATGAATGTTAATTTTTTATTATTCCATTTTTTGATAGATATTGGTTGATTTATGCCTTAAATCCCTCGACTGACATTGGACCCTATACATTTTTTAAAAATGGATCTTGACTGATTTTCGGATCTGGTCAAGATTTTTTTTACCTGTTTGCTCTATATGTATGTGTTATGGTAAGCGTGAGTATGTACTACAGGTTCTTTGGGGGGAGAGCGCTGTCTCCTAGGTTTTTCTGTAACTTGTACTCCTTTTACTGTGGTTTTGAACCCGTCTTTCTGGATGGATTCTTTCACATAATTCTTTGTATCACTTGTACGATTTTTTTGTGGATTTTTTTTGTTTAAACCAATTTTCAACTGATATTTTTGATGCACTGTATCAGCATGGATGCAATGGTGATCAATGCAGCCCTTCAGCGTGAGATGCGGATTACTGAAGTTCCCGGGACGAGGTCACGAATAAGCAACCTTGTAGGAGTCATATATGAAATTACTCTATAGGTAATAACTGTTGGCGCATTCACTGTTGATTTGTATTGATGCTTTATCTTTTAATAGTTTCCAATGTAAAACAATAATGAATCTGCATGATTTTGAATGGTTTATTCATCTGAGAACAACTATATGTTACATGTTGCTGAACTTTTCAGTATGACAAACTTTCAGACGTCCTTGATGGAAAGTACAAAGTTTCACCTTTCCTTCCCACCGAGCATCTGCATTTCTGCTGACTGATCGAGAGAATCTCGGTGCAAAGAACGGAAGTGGGTGATTGTCGATCTTGTTGCAGTTCTGCTTGCAAGATTTCCCAGTAGTTATACTGTGCCTTCAGTTGTTAATAGAGCTTCTAGTTTGAGAGTTCATCCAATTAATTATTGAGTGATGGTATTCCTTTTCTCCCCTAAGGACATATTCCCTTTCATGACAAGGGGCGGTTTGAAGAATGACTTTCCATCAGGAAGATAAGATATGAATTTAGTAGTGATGTTTGTGGTTGTTGATTCTTGCAGTTCGATTTAAAATCTAATTGTTATACATGGAAACGATTCCGTTAGTCTTCATCACTTGTAAGACCTCTATATTGATAATGCGATCGAAATTGGCAATGCAATCGGCCACGACAATTGAATTCTGCCCCGGATATTGTCCAAGCTGCCTGTGTTATCTCTTCTGTTTCCCACAGTTTCTTCTTTATTTGATAGTTCAACCAAGGACGGGGCGCGTATATTCTTCTAGTGAAGCCAGGTATGTTCTCAGAGCAAATATATGTTTCTGAGAAATGTTAATCGCTAGGTGGGATGCTCTCATTAGGTAGAAAGGTGATAATCATGAGATAACATATGATGAAGCTTCTAAATTCTGTATGATTGGACTTTTTATGAAGCTTCTAAATCTGTTTCGTGAATCATTACTTGGTCGATTGTAGTGAAGTTCGTGATTGCAATCTCCCGCTACCAGCAGATGGATTACTAGTTGCCCAGATGTATCTAATTTTCTTGAGGCAAGGCATGGGGGCATGGGGTGGCAGCGAGAGTAGATTGTGTCTGTGTGTGGAGAGGGATGGGCTTGACACAAGCTCTAGCTCGAGGAGCTTAAATCACAATTGGGGTGAGATTGGGAGTCAGAGCTCAAGCTCAGGGAGTCTAGGCTAGGGCTGAGCATGGGGCCGGGGGTTAGCCTTGGCCCGACCCAAACCCATTTTTGTATATGGGCTAATGGATCGGGCCCTAGGCCCGTTTATTTTTTTAAAATATAGGCCCAAACCTGAACCTGACCTGAAGATTATTGGATCGGACTCGGGTCGGGCCGACCCATTTAGATGCCCCAACTTTTATCTCAAATGCATCTATAAATAGATGCAGATTTTGCATCTGAAATAGCAATATATGTATTCGATACGAGCAAGGTTCGAGATTTCGATTTCGATTTCGTTTCGGTCACCCCTAATACCAAAATTTTGGGAAATTTCGATTGTTTCGGTGGAAATGTCAAAAACTACTCAAAAAATTAGTTTTCGACTATTTTTTTGCAAATTAAGATCTTTTAAGTTATTTACAATAATAAATAGCTCACAAATATACAGTTTGTCATACATACTGCTCATATATGCCCCTTATATCGCACATATCGGCCATATCGATCATTTCATTGTTAAGGTTGATTATTGATTGATATATATTGGAAATGGATATCATTAAATCCAAGTTTTTAAAACAACAATAGCTAACAAATGCATACTTATATCACACATATCTCTCATCCATATGCCCCTTATATCGCACATATCGGTCATATCGATCATTTCACTGTTAAGGCTGATTATTGATTGATACATATTGGAAATGGATATCATTAAATCCAAGTTCTTAAAATAATAATAGCTAACAAATGCACACTTCTATCACACATATCTCTCATCCATATGCCTTATATCGCACATATCGGGGCATATCGTTGAGCTGATTGATAGATATCATATAGTTCTAGTGAATTACATAATTAATTATAGACTTACAGTAAAGATGATATATTTTACAAAGATGAATGACAAAAGGAATGAAGCAAAGAAGCTATAGCAGATATCTAGAATCTATAGAGTTGTTTCATCTCCATTGCCCAAACAAGGGAGGTGGAGCTCCCTACGTTGAAGAAACATTGTATGCATCCCCCCCTGTTGCACCATACCCTACCAGAACGGAGATGAATAGACAGATGCAACCATGCCAGTAGAGAATGGGTAAATAGTTAGTAAAATGACTAAAATTAAGATCGCGCGGTTAATATCGTTGATTTATATAGGTATCAGCGAAATTTCACCCATATCGATCAAAATCCGAGAAATTTTAAACTGAAAACATGAATTTCGACCGATATGGGTCGAAATGTCGAAATATCACCGATATTTCGACCCATTTCGGTCGGAATTCGGGAAATCGACACATATGTGTTTCGAAAGACCCTCCCTATCGAAACTGAAATTTCTGGAAATTTCACGAAATATAAATATCTGGATACGAGTTCGTAAAACATATGTTAATGAAGCACGGCATCAGTTTGCATAGCGAATGCATATTGGAGTAGTTCATGGATTGTTTGGAAATAACATTAAGACGACGAATGTTCTCCTTGATCAGAACCTGGTGGCAAAGATCAGCAGCTATAACCTTCCAGTCTTAGCAGATGATATCAATACAAAGGTAACAAATAAATGCAATATGAAACTTGTACATTTAGTAATTTTAATTGGTATATATTTTATCTTTGTTACAGTTGCATGCTATCTTAGTTGTTGATGGAACTGCGAGGAAGAAATTAGTGGACCCAACAGTCACCTCAACATGTTTTGTTGAGTCGTTAAGAACGGTAACCGAAATACACATTCACTGTCTCTCGAAGCAATATACGAAATGCCGTCAACAATTGCAGTTCGTAAATGATAGTTAGTAACTATATGCATAATTCAGGCTATTGGGCTTTGCGGGTTCGGGCCCATCCTGAAATTGCAATTGGGCCCAAAAAAAGGCCCGAGCCCGGCTCATTTCAAGTGCGGGCTCGGGCTGGGGTCGGGCTAAGCGGGCCGGGATTCGGGTCGGGTCGGCCCGACCCAATGCTCAACCCTAGTCTAGGCCACGATAAAACATGCTTAGATGCCCAGACACTTGTAGTGTGGATACCCATCTCGACTTATATATTTTGATCCTAGAACTCATGGGTATTCATTGGAAAAAAATCGGGCCAGGTACCCATAATACCGTGACCCGCTCAAAAACCTGTTTGGAAAAGCATGTACCTTGCGTACTCAGTTGTAAACTTCCGTTACCTCCATTGATTCAACATGATGCAAATGGTTATACAGAGATCTACTGGACATGGGAGTTATTATATTCTTATCTATTTTAAAATATAAATATGGATATGGATACATATATTTTTGATATAAAAAAATTATTACCATTTATCAGAAACAACTACAATTGTGAAATGAATGCTGATCAGATACAGATAATAGTAGAAATATACAAATTACCTTCTACACACACAGACACGCATGCCACGCACACGAGCACGCGCACACACACACACACACACACACACACGCACACCCACGCGCACACACGCACACCCGCGCACAAGCACACACGCACGCACACACACGCACACAGGCCCACCCACCCACGCGCATGCACACATGCACACACGTGTGCCCACCACACCCAGACACATACGCACGCCGCAAGCACGCGCACACGCACGCACATGCCTACCCACCCACACACACGCACACACGCACGTGCACACACACGCCAACCCACCCACACACGCGCGCGCGCACTCGCGCGCACACCACACACACACACGCACGCACGCACGCACATGCGCCCACGTGTGCACGCTCGCGCGTACGCGCACAAAACACACAAACACACACATGCACACGTGCATACACACACATGCACCCACGCCCACGCGTACACACACACAAAACGCACAAACAAACGTGCACATGTGCAGGCACACACCCGATTTTGAAATAGATATAGATTCCAATGTCAAAATATAAATAAATAGCTACAACAATAATCAGAAAATATCCATGTATATATATCCATGTTCATTTTGAAATACATGTAGGTACGAATGTGAACATAAATAAATGCAGTAATGAATTTGATATGGGTATATTCACACACACACACACACACATATATATATATATATATATATTTGCATCCTTATTTAAAACTTTTATCTACCTTTTTTTCTTGTGGTATATGTGTTGTTTTTCCATTGCAACATGACATTCACGTCAACTATCATCCGTAATGTCTCTCTTTATTCAAATGAACCTACCATATCTTGACAATCTCCAACTTGATCCCGCGTCTACGAATAAAAATACATTTACTTAAAAATTCAAAAATTACTGCTTGATTTGAACACTCATGTAATAACATAATAATTAGATAGTGACAAATTATGTAATAATGCTGCACTAATTGACCAATTGAATACTATGTCATTGCCGGCATCCTCATCAACGAATTGATGAATAGATCAAACAGATTGTTAGAGTGATGTCAAATTTAGAATGCCATGAAAATCGAGCTTGATGAATGAAATTTATGAAAAAAATTGTAAATTATCAATTCTTGTGCTTTCATTTGCTATTTATTTAGCATAATAATCAATCTCTCTATGATAAAATTGATATTTCCCGTGAGTACATTTCCCTCGAGTACCTCAGCATGCGGTTACACAATATCCATAGAAATGAATCAGATACCAGTTAGAATCGGGTTCTCATTGGAACGAATTTGGTCAGCCCATGACCTGGTTGTGACGGATTAGAGCGGGTTCGTGAGGGCTGTTTGGGGAGCTGCTACTCACTACGACAGCTCGTGGATAGGCATGTCATTAAGGTAGGGAACATAAGGAGGATGACATACGTTTGCAAATTAGTGCAATACTAAAAGTGAATGTGGAAGTTTTTAATTGATTATGCATAAACTAAATGGTCAATTAGATGGAACTCAACTCACATTTTGTTATGGTTTAGTGACAGAATTTTAGAACTGTTTGGACTTAATTACAAAGTATATGAGGCCTAATGTGCAAATAGAACTTTTACAGGGTTATATATGTAACTATTCCACATATTTATTTTAAAATTTGAGATCTTCCCTGCTTACTAGATCTTTCCTGGCTCCCAACTCCCTCCGACCGCCAGCGGCGGCATCGTTCCCACCGCAACTTCGAAAGAAGGATGAATCATAGATCCTTCCCTTCCCCTCCCACCCGTTTCTCCAGATCCAATTTTATTCCCTTTGATCAATTGTTGCTATCCCACTTCACCGTTGATGCGCTTTAAAAGGCTATATCGTTTTTTTGTCGTTGTTGGTCGTCTTTCATGGAATCGGCTTCTTCATGTTTTAGGGATTCGTTCGAATCCAGAGACACTCATTAGTCATCATCCGAAAGTAATGAAATATCCATGAAGCCTTGATTTTTAGGAGTTTTCGGAAACCCTAGACGCTCTTTTGGGATGTGGGTAATGGATTATGGGTTGAAAGTTGGGATTTTGGAACATGGGTATGTGGGATTATGTGGATTCGGTATGTGGGGAACAAGGTGTTGTGTATGGAACAAGTCTGTAAACGTGATTGGTCCCTGCCAATGTGATAGTGACATGGGTAAGATGGGTATGCCAATTTTGTTGCAGGAGATGACTCGGAGGAGGAAACTGGAAAGCCACGCGTTATTTGGTGTCTCGGAAGTTGGTTAATTTTGAGGGATATTTTGCTGTCGATTTTTTAAAGGATATGATAAGTGGGTGGAGATATTTTCAATGAGAGATCCCGAATCAACTTCTATCATCCTCCTTTAGTGGAAATGTTAGAAATATCTAGATCTTTTTGGTGGAGGTGGAGAAATATCTACATATTTTTCTTCACCTCTGTCCATTCTAGAAACTCATCTCCACGTGGGTCATTCTCTTAATAATAATCCATGTATGAGTGGTGAACATTAGACTCACGTGTATAAGGGTTTTCATCTGTAATAAGAATTCTACATTGACAAATTACAAATCCATTATATCCATTATATCCATTATATATATGTATATAAAGGTCGTCAAGACAATAATTTTTGGCCCAAAAATTCCCATTTTACCCTTTACAAAATTTATCTTCCGCCAATCCCCATCTGTCGTTCCATTTTTACCCTCGATTTCTCCCAGGAATTACACAAGCCACCCCAACCCTTTCTTCCTTTCCCACCAAAACCCTAGCTATTGCTCCTTCCCCTTCCGACACCCGCCGCCTCCTCTCTCAACCTTCTCCTCCTCCTACACGCTCACCTCTTTAAGATCCTCCCCTCCTTATCGTAACACCGTCGATGTTGGCTGTAGAAACAAAGGTCGGATGGAGACCCCCATGTGTGATCTCCAACTTGCCACCCCCACGAAGCACCAAATCGATGAAGGTGACCTCTCCTTCGCCCACGATGGTGATATGATGGTCGTCGCTCCATTGCCAATGCGAAAAAAGGCGCACGACCAAGCGCCATCGTTAATGCTGGAAGTAATAGAAGAACAAGAACGTGGATGCTAGGTAGCAGGGCGACAGCAAAGACATCGATGCCCAAAATGATGAGGGAGACACGAAGGAGGACGCCTCTAATCGGCCAAAGATCGATCTATGAACATGGCCGACCCCTCTCTGCAGACCTCCTCCGGTTCGACCCCCTTCGGTATCTAAGCACCCACCTGACCCTAGAGGAATAGCTTCTGTATCGACAGTTCCCTACTGTCGAGACTCCCTAGGAGGGGAAAATGATCAGTTAAGTTTCTGCAGAAGGGAATATCAGAAAGTAGATAAAACATTTGATTAAGGTCAACCTTGAGGGATCTGCCTACTATAGGAAGATAACCGTTCGAAATGGAAAAATGTCAAGCAGCGACTAGAAATCTGAGGGAAAATAAACCCCACTTGCTCAATTATGGGCAGGTACCCACCAATATTGGCAAGAATAGTTCCATTTGTTGATATCCCACCTTCAACACCAACTCCTACTTGGACATCATCGGTCCATCATGTGGAGAATGTCATACAAGTGGTTAACAGAATGACCAGCATTGGACCATGTGTTTGCACTAATCGTAACTGCATGCAGTAGATAATTGTCTAAATATCAAATGAGCATTTAGTTTGCATAATCTTATGCATATAAGGAGATCCAATGATGTAAGATACGGGTGACATGCGGTAGCTTTCATACATGGAAGAGAGCAATTTTATTTTCACAGCATCTCACATAAAGCTAACTGAATATGCTTCTGACAGTTAGAGAATTGCAAAGATATATCAGTAGGGAATGACTAAACCTATTCTTGCTTTTTTTAAAGAAAAGAACCAATTACATGTTTAGCACAGAAGACAACCAGACGTGAAGAGCCAACTGTAGGTTTGATTTTATTTATTTCGATTCAATTTCACGTAAACTATCATCAAATTTTACTTAACACATACACTAGGATATGTGCAACAAATTGATAACAAACCTTCAGCTCAATCTCGACCATGTTCTGCTTCATCAGGTACATAAATGCAAAGATGTCATTCAAGTCCATGTTCGTGTCCAGGAGGATCCTCATCGGCCCCTCCGTGTTGCTCCCCTTACCCATTGCCTATCCAAGGAAACAACCCGTCAAGATAAAGAGCCACAACAACCTTCTTGTCATATTTGCAACACAAGGAGGAAGAAGATCAAACACATGGTGCTCAATACAGACAGAAGTTTGTGTCTTTGAAGCCAAAAAACAATTACCCGATTGAGGTGGAGGCTCAAACAGGCAGAAACTCGAATCAAGTCTATGTAATGGCATCTTTGTTCTTCGGATCTTTTAATCGACATTGTATCATGCAATTTATTAAAGAAAGCACTGATCATAAGATACAATTACAACAAAAATAAAGTGCACACATATATTTGCTTTTAGTTCTCAAAGCCTCGGTTTTATTGTAGTTGAGACAACATTAATAAAATAAAGCTTATTTCAAAACTTAATGTTAATATTCCTATCTATCAACATGTCTTCACTTTATTAAGCATGTCTATAAAATGTCTCAGAGAATTAATGTCTCTCTAGGTATATGTTCTTTATGATTATGTGCTTACCATCCTTTCGTTAGTCAAACGGAATTAACATCGGAGATCAGGTTCCGCCTGCAGATCCGCTCAGCTACATTCACCGCCCAGAACAACATAGAATCGGGGAAGAACACGAGTACCCCACTACAAACTGGACAGCCTTTGGGGACGCTTATTGGGGACCGTCAATGAGCAACCATCCCCTATAGTAGTATAGGGGACGGTTGTAGACTGATCGTCCCCTCCGTCGAGTATTACGACGGTCGTTACTGGCCGTCGTCGTTAATTGAACCTTTGGCGACGGTTATATAGCCGTCCCTTACGAGTAGAGCCCCAGCTTGATTTCTATGTACCCGGGTACTGTAGGGGACGGTCATAACTGTCCCCTTTACTCCACTGTTGCCGTTGCGTATACCCAACTATTGGGGACCGGTTTCAACCGTCCCCTATAGTTGGGTATAAGGGACGGTTTGCATAACCGTCGCCAATGCCTGTGTAATTGGCGCGGTCCGCTAAATATATGCCACCAAAGGGGACGGTCCACTTATAACCATCCCCGATTATTATTATAGGGGACGGTCGGATGACCGTCCCCGATGGTCTTATACCTTCTCGACCGAATCCATTCCTCATTCCTTCGCTCTTTCCTCCCGCGCTCTCCTCCCTCCGCCGGTGCCCGACCTCCCCGCCCGCCCTCCTCCCTCCGCCGGCTCATCCTTGAAGCCCCCCTCTGCCACCCTCTTCCCCTCTGACGTCCTCCGCTCCCCTCCTCCCTCCGCTGCCCTCCTCCGTCCGACGCCACCTCCCTCTGCCACCCTCATCCATCCGTCGCCCTCCTCCATCCACCCAACTCATCTAGCGCCGCCGCGGTTTCATCCTCTTATTTGGTTGTAAGTTTTCAATTATTTTTATTTTAGTAATTTTTTAATTATATTATGCTTCCTTATGATTGTTTAGAATTTTTGAAATAATATCTTAGTGTTTAGAAAAATGAAGTATTTGTAATGTAGTTGTTTACATGCCTAATAGTTTAGTTTATATGATCAAAAACTTAGTTTTTAGACTTCTAATTTAAAATATATAATTCTCCAATTGTTTGCTTGTTTGTAGCTATGTTCTATGTAATACACATTAACTTAGTATAAGATGTATACATTAACTTAGCATACATTATTGAAACTTAGGTATGGTCTCCGGGTTATTACAACTTTAAAATATAGGAAGAATGGTGTAGAAGTGATTCATAAGCGATACTGACATTGTAGTTAACTTTGGATCTTTACCTTTACGAAATGAACAAAAGTTGGATGAACAAAAGATTCGATAATTATCAGACATATAAACAAAGGAGTTATCGGATTCTTAGACGGGGCATTTCGATATGAGTCACTCTATCATATTGTAGGAGGTGAAGGAGATAGGATACATTATCCTTGCATAAGATGCAAGAACACTCTGACCCAATATCTAAACCATAGTTTACGAGCATCTGATATTAAACGATTTTTGACTTCATTATACGAATTGGACGTATCATGGTGAAGGAGTTAATTTAGAAGAAGTCAATAATGCCCAAGTGGATACTGAAAGAGATTTCTCCGAAACACGTGACAGTGATGCTATGTTTGAGATGATCGACAATATTCGAGGACATAACACTGATGAAATGATGGAATCGCTTCTGAATACCTTACATGAAAAGATACAAGATGCAGAAAAGCCAATATGCTCAGGAATCAAAATGTCTCGATTACGTTTTCTTTTGGAGATGTTTAAGATAAAAGTGAAGAATCGATGTACAGCGGTTACGATGACAGATGTCTTATAATTAATTAGGATATTATTAAATAATCCAGAAAGTTTTTCAAAGGACTGGAAGACCGCTAAGTCAAGTTCCGCGCACTTGGACTAAACTACGAGAAAATTGACGCATTTCCAAACGACTGCATTTTATATTGGAAGGATTATTCAAACTTAGATAAATGTCCCTGACTGCAAAAGTAGCATATATAAAACTATGGGTCATGATTCGAAGAGGAAAAAATCAGAGAAGATTTTACGGTTCTTTCCTTTGATTCTCCGATAACATCGATTATATTCATATGAAAGAACAGCTAGAATGATGATATGGCAAAGTAATATCAAAAAGAAAGATGTAACTGGTGTTATGCGACATCCGTCAAATACAGAGGAGTAGACTGAAATTCGATGAAAGGTATCCATCGTTCTCTAAAGAAGTAAGAAAACGTACGATTGGGTCTTGCTTCTGACAGTTTTAATCCATTCGAAATATGAGTACGAGTTACTCTATTTGGCATGTGATACTTGTTATATATAATCTGTCACCATTGATGTCGATGGCATCTTCTTTTTTGATGATGTCGTTATTGATACCAGGTCCAAAAGGGCCAGGTAATGCGATAGATACATATATGCAACCGTTGATTGATGAACTAAAGATTCTGTGGAATATGTAGTGAGCATGTATGACGCGGTAAAGAAAGAGTTCTTTACAATGCATGCTTCTTTATTATGGACAATTAATGACTTTCTCGTATATATTATTTTATCAGGTTGGAATACGAAAGGTAAACTCACATGTTCGGTTTGTATGGATAAAACACAATCGACATGGCTAAGTGCGAGTATGAAATATTTGTTATGGGACATCGTCGTTTCTTACCTGTAAGCCATAGATGGCTAAGAAGTGAAAATAATTAACAAGTTTGACGGACAGTCGTTTGGACGCCGGATAAGTTTGAATCGACGATCTGGAAGCGCAATGTGGACGGAACAAAAAAATTTGGCAACTACTCTTTAGGTCGATTATTTAAGAGGAAGGCATCTAGTGGATGGCAGAAACAAAGTATATTCTTTCAGAATCTACCCTATTAGCATACTTTACAGGTCTGTCATAACTTGGATGTGATGCATATATAGAAGAATATTATGGAAAATAATCTTGGAATTTTAAATCTTTCTAGTACTGCGAAAGACAATTTGTGAGCTAGATGTGATCTGATACAGTTGGGTATCCGGCCCGAACTACATCCGATAGAAGTCAGAGAATTCTACAG
Source organism: Ottelia alismoides (assembly GCA_037367405.1). Taxonomy (NCBI): domain Eukaryota; kingdom Viridiplantae; phylum Streptophyta; class Magnoliopsida; order Alismatales; family Hydrocharitaceae; genus Ottelia; species Ottelia alismoides. Next base: position 415,505 of record JAZKJV010010000.1, on the reverse strand, counting down.
TAATAATTCCTGAAGCGGTTTATACTTTATCCAGTGATGATAAAGATAAGATACTCAATTTTATTAAATCAATTAGAGTATCTGATGGATTCTCCTCTCAATAAGCAGATGTATAAATCTGGTGGAAAGGAAGATATCAGCATTACAAAGTCATGATTGTCATGTATTGATGCAAGTTCATTTCCCGTTAGCCATCAGAGGAGTTGTGCATCCTAATGTTATGCAACAACTAATTGAACTCGGACAGATTTTTAAAGTCATGTGTTCGAAGACTTTAGATCCTGAAGTGTAGATTCGACTAGAGACAAATATTGTTATCAGTTTATGTAAGCTGGAGCAGCTCTTTCCACCTACATTTTTGATATAATGGTACATCTAATTGTTTTATCTTCCTAGCGAAGCTCGAATATGTGGTCATGTACAGTATCGATGGTTGTATCCAATTGAAATATATCAAAGGAAATTAAAGAATATGGTATTTAATAAAGCTGCACCTGAAGGTTACATTGCCGAGGGATATTTATGTGAAGAATGTATTACATTTTGTGACATATATATGGATGATGGTAAGAGTCTTAGATTCGATTGGTTCGAACAAAATAATGATGGTGATTGTGGACAGAAGATCCAAACAAACTTTGGATTTTTCAACAAAATGGACGAGCTAACCTAAAGAGTGCCCATCACAGTATTTCAGACGATGAAATAGACCTTATTTATTATTATATTTTGATTCAATTAGATGAGGTTGATTCTTTCTTTGAAAAGTTCAGTCAACAACCACTAGCAAATCAGACTTTTCTTAAATGGTTCAGGGATAATATTGAACTATTAAAAGTTACCAAAGATGAACGGTGAAGCACGAATCTTGATATTATCAACATGAGTCCATACTCAATAGTAGTGTCACATTCCGGCTATATCGTTAATGGATTCAGATTTCGGAAAAAGTTAATTGATGAAAATAAAGCATCACATCTTTCTGGAGTAATAGTGAAGGCCGATCTTAGTGCTGAAATTGATGGATACCATGGCGAAATTGTTGATATACTAGAAATCAGTTTTACACATGGTGCAAGGTGTATTCTATTCATTGCATTTGGTTCAATGTGGGTCGCGTTGGAGTAGCTTACAAGAAGGATAAAAATGGAGTTCTCTCTTTAAAGAAAACAGGTCGGTTATGAACAAATGAGCCGTATGCGCTTGCCAGTCAGGTAGAAAAGGTCTTCTATGTTCCAGATAACTCAGTTAGTGGATGGATTATACCCATTAGGATAACACTGAGAGATTTCTTCGATGTTAACGAAAAGGAAAATGCATTGGATAATGACGTTGCATACCAAAATAACTCAAATGATTTTTTTCATGAAGTAGTAGACAACGACATTGGTACTAGCAACACGAGGTAATGCTATTTTTTATTTTGTATTCAAATCCTAAATCTCGGCTCTTTGACCCGGTAAAAACATCTATGCGGGTCATTTCTCTTCCGTTATCCCTCAACTAAAAAAACATAAAAGAAGATATTATAATAAATTATTCTTCGAAAATTAGTTATTCTAATTTTTTTAATACTTACAAAATCATGCTTCAATTGGTTTGTGTTTTTCCTCCCCATCTTGTGGGTGGACCTAAAACATTTGGAGCGATTCGCAATATTTTTTTATAGAAATCACCTGAAATTAAATAAAGTTAGTACAAAAATAAAATAAATAATTAGGAAAAAATATATATACCATGAACTCCTTACTGGACTAATTATTAATCAACTCCCTCCATTGATCTGGTGTAACACCAAGTGAGACGTTCTGCACAAGCTGCTCATATGGAATATGGAGGTTGTAATACTAAAAACGGAAAAATAAATATCGTGAATGTTCACATCTTTCCTTATGAAAATATAAATAACATGTTACCTTCGCCTTTATGTGTTCCATGTATCGATGCAACAACTCAACAGCATGCGAGAGAATCTGGTAATCGACATGTGCATTTCATTCCCATGTAAAGACAATCTTGTACAACAAACATAATAAACATTAGTATAATAAAATAATCCAAATTCGTTGTTTGATTTTAGAATACCTCCAAATCGAAAAGTATGGCAGCCTTGACAGCATAAGGAAGCTATCGAAAGTCGTGGATCGTGATGGGGACATGTGCACGAGCAACAAGTGCAGTGGGTTGATGACGCCTACGTACCAATTCATGTAAGTAGTATTTATTTTTAATTTATAGAATGCCTCATATTAATATATTGAAAATAATTAATGTATCTATACATGCATGAAGAAATGATTAGGCTCTCCACCACCTCCTCGCTAGATAGCACGAGGACGAGCACTCCCCCTTTGTCTGTCGATGATGCCTTCCGCCAAGCCACAGGTCCAGAACACAGTGGACGCATACGTTGCGGAGGACGTGGAAAAATGATCGGAACATGGTACAGAATGGGTGGTGCAAGTGGGTCTCAGACTTCCTCGCAAGGGAGCCAGAGGGAAAGAGAGATGGAGAGGGAGTTGCGCGAGGTCAAGGCAAAAATGTCCGCACAGGATGAAGAGATGGGTAAGATAAGTATGGACATGGCGAATGTCATGGCGTACATAAGCCGTCTTCAAAGCCAAGCCCCGTCACCTGTAGAACATGCACAACTCGGCGACGATGAGGAAAGTGACGAGGAGAGCGAGGAAAGCGAAGAATCAGAATAGATTAAAATGGATGTAAAATATATATATATATAATAAATTTTAGTTTATCTTGAATTTTATTTCAATCTTTCTAGTGGTGGCTACGATGATGTAGAACTGAAAAACTATTTATTTTTAAATATTATGTTGTTGAAATTTGATTTCTTTTAAGTGTCCTATGTGGTTTTGCATTAGGAGCATGACAAAAACACCATGAATCTATTTTTTTACTATCAAAGGGTATTGGGGACGGTTCTAACCGTCCCTTATTGTCCTAGAGAAATGTCCCATCTATCCAAAACAGCTCACATGACACATTTTTGCCTTTCAAAGATTAACGGGGACGGTTGTAACCGTCCCCAATGTTATTCTCTTGGCGTCGCTATAGACCCCGACTAAGACGGGACGGTTAGAACCGTAACCATCCCTTCCAAATGTTAGGCACTCGCTGTCTCCTTTTGGTTCCCATGGGAACCAAAGGGGACGATTTAAACCGTCCCTAACATTCTCCTGTTGGCGTCGCTATAGCCCAATCTAGCGGGTGGGACGGGTGAGACTGTCCCCTCTGTTACTCAAGAGGGACGGTTTCAACCGTCCCTTCCTCTTCAGAGGACCTGGTTGCCTCAAATTTGTACCAATGAGGGTTAAACGGGACGGCTACAACCGTCCCTTAAAGCCTTCTGTTGGCGTCGCTAAAGGACCTTTTGACGGAGGGGACGGTTGCAACCGTCCCCGTTACTTGACGTAGGTGACGGTTGCGACCGTCGCTTCCGTTTGACATCGATTTCCTGTCACGGATATCGACCCGCGGGACCTAATGGGGACGGTTGTAACCGTCCCTACAGGTCTTCTGTGGTTGTCTCGAAATGATGTCCGAGAATTGGGGACGGTTTTAACTGTCCCCTAAGCTGCTAGAATGGTGACGGATGAAACCGTCCCTACTATGTGTGGTATTAGGGACGGTCGTAACTGTCTCCATTTGTTAACGTTAAAGGGACAGTTACAATCGTCCCCAATGGTTGAATAAAAGGGACGTTCGTGGTAAGCGTCCCCTCTAATTAAATGAGACGGTGGCAGAGGGGACGGTCTCAGAACCGTCCCCTCTGAACATAAGGGACGGTTATCACAGCAAAAAGGATGGTTCTCGACCGTCCCCTTAGAGCCACCTGCCTGTAGTGCCCTCAGATTTGACAGGGATCATTGGATCAACAACTGAATAACGCAATTATCGATCGAAATAGATTTTGAGCAGCACAGTTACAGCCACTTCGTGCACGAGAGTAGTTTCATTAATTGCCACACATGAAAATAATCTTTGTTCTATATTAAATAAAAAAATCAAAATAATATTATATACATAAAACCAAATTACTATTACATACATATAAATATAAACGGTCGTATATTTTATTTTTGAAAGAATATGAACATTTACCATTTTTAATAAATCAAAAAGCTATATAAAAATACCACCTCTCTTCATATACAGCATACAACTTCAAATATACACTAAAACTAGATCAAAAATACAATACATAATAATACATATCCGAAAAATACATTAAATAAATCATAAAATTATAAAAATACTAAAACCTTATGAAAATCATATGAAATCGAGCCTGGATGTCTACCCCTTTACTACAAATAGTTATAAACCTTTAAATATACAATTAAAATTTCTAAAAAATTAGAATATATATATATATTATTGCATACTAATACATATCTAAAGAAAAATTAACAATCATATAAAATAGAGCTTGGATTTGTATACGTAAAGCTTGATAATATTGACACAACAAATCTAATTTTGCGATCGATTCCACATTGTAATGTCAAATAGTTTCACCCGTGCAGCGTACGAGGTACCTACTAGTTACTTATATTTTTGATATAATACAATGTTCAGTTGTGTCTACGTAAATCACCATTTCGAATATATATGAAAAAGGTACAATATAAGAATATCTCCATTTCAAGGTTTTGAATTTCGATATCGGATATCGTATCGATACCATGTCAAAATAAAATTTCACCAAAATATCATCTCGGAAAATTTCGATGACATTTCGCCCAAATCGAGTAACTTTTGTGAAGGAAGGCTCTTATATTGGCATTTCGCTCGAAATTTCGGTCCCATGTCAAAACTGAAATTTTAGTTAAATTTCGCCGCTATTTCGTGAAATCTGAAACAATGCGCATTAACTTCCACGTTGCATTTGTGATTCTACCTCAAAGAATCTCTCCTCGTTCAATCATGAAGATTGCATTGACTTCATCCGATGAGAACTCCTCGATATTCTTATGACGATGATCATCTCTATCCCCAATTATATCTGATAAATTTGTTAATGATGCAAGAATCCCTCAATAAATTGAATGAGTGCAAAGGCATGTCTCTTAGACAATGAAATTTATTCTTCTGTACATCGTCGAAGATACGCTTAACTACCTTACACATGCACCTTCCAAATGGGAGGTTGATAGAGCGCTCCTCTACATGGGGCATGAAAAGCGTCCATATTCGTATATCCACAGTCCAGAGGGACTTACAACCCTCGTGGACAGCAAAAGAAACCGCTTTGTATTGATCTAAGTAGAACTATTATATCTCCACAAGAACCCTCCTGATCTATAACAATACATGTAAAGCATCGATTGAAGTCGACCGTAACGAAGACATTATGTCACAAGAAAAATGGTATATGTTGCAATAGGCTCCTTCCTCTTCAGGATAAACACAATGGGGCTTGCTCGTCTCGTTGACGACACATATCACTCCATGTAAGAATGATAAGAAGGTTAGAGCATTAACATGTTATGATGAAGGATAAGGCTTGATGTTACTTATGGTACCAACAAGATCCAACCGTCAGATCTTGATCCAACAATTAACTTCATTTAAGAGGAAGCACAATCAATGTCGATCCACGCCATGCCACATCTCGCCACGTGGTGCAACATTGGACGTTCATCTTTCATCATCCGCCCTGATTCCATGTTATCCATTTGGACAATTATTCAATGCACTTAAATAATGATTAAAAGTAAATTAGATTATGGTCATGATAAAAGAATGACAAAAAAACATTACTAATAGTGTCCTATAAGCTATATGTCATTATTATAATTATTCTCTCGTAACAAAAATATCATACCTCTAAGATTTGGATAACAATAATAGCAATAATTACCCGTATATTTATACACATATCCTGCATTACAAATACCATATCTATTATCAGTAAGATTAACTTTATTGTTGTAATAAATGATATACAATAGTTCATAAGGTTATAAACTTGTAGGTATCAAGATGTGGGATTTTCAAATCAGAATAAATTCTCAAAAAAGTCAGCTTTGATATCTATATTACGCTAACTTATAACAGCGGTATTTATGGTAAGTATATTTTTATTTTTAAAATAACCAATAAGAGATCATAACAATAAGTAATCTAGGTTATCCTGACATGTAGGTTTATCTAAGAATACAATTCGAGAGTGGACTTTCAAATGAAAGCAATAGTTAATTTAAAAAAATCAAAAAAATAATATGTTGCTATGTTAATTAGAGAGAGGGACTATTATTCTAACCTCTTTTGGGTTGTTGGGTGATCTCGCTTTTTGATAAATATCCTTTAAAACTATATAATTACATGGATACTTGTGCAAATATTTAATTACAGCATCTTTCATCTGAGCTTGTACTTTTGAGAAAAATGTATTCTTCCTGATTTTCTAATGATTACTATTTATCCTTTGTTCTAACTAGATGTTCTAAAATAAATACCATGTATTCAACGTTCTCAACAATAATAAACAAATATTGAATATGTATAAGGGTTATATGGGGCTGCCTCCACCTCATTTTTTTGTCATTTTTTTATTTTTTTAAAAATAAAACTATGTATATTCATCCGTATATCCTTCTTATATGCCATTCAAATTTCGTCAGAAACAGAGACTCCTATACCCTCCATCTAGAATATGTACGATTACAGCAATTCTAAGACCGTTAAAATTACATGTTCTAGATGAAAGGCATAGGAGCCTCTGTTTCTGACGAAATTCGAATGGCATATATGAGGGATATGTAGATGAATATACATGGTGATATTTTCAAAAAAATAAAAAAATTTACGAAAAAATGGTGTAGGCAGCCATGTTGGCTGCCCATAAACCAGTGGCGGACTCAAGCTCTGGCCATGAGGGGCACGTGTCTCCATTAAATTTATGAAATCCCTTCAACAAGACCCACGGGTGCCTCCTACCAATTAATTGAAACGACCTCTTGTCTATCTCTGATCCCATTTGCCATCGAAGTGTCGCCGCTCCTCATTTTATGGAGTTTCTTGAATAATCTAGGGATAATCACTTCAATTCTATTGAAATGAGTTTCCATATACTTGCTATTGTTGTTATCGAGAGGAAGGAATTTTATTGTTATGGAAACAACCCACCATTACAAGAAAATTAACCCGTAATAATGTAAAATTTCGTATTTAACCATATCTTATAGTAAATGTCGAAAGAATTATGTAGTCTGTGTACCGTTTGTCTTTTCTATTATTCTATGTTCTGTCTTATGTAATTTACCCATGGGTTTTCTCTATATAAGAGACCCTAGGGCTCTCAGAATAAACACAATCATTATTCTTCCAACATGGTATCAGAGCCTAAACCCTATCTCATCCCACCTGCCCCCCCTCTCCTCTCTCGTTCCGCCGTCGGGTCCCTTCTCTCCTTCCGCCGCCGCAGGGCTCCCCGCCTCCGCCTCCAACCCCGCCTCTGCATCCCGCCCCCTCCTCGGGATCTCCCGCCTAACCCGGGACCTCCCGCCTCCCGCCGTCAGGCCTCCAGGCCCTCTCCCTCAGGCCCCCGCTGCCGCCTCCTGTCGTGCCCTAGCCGGCCCTCAGGCCCCGGCACTCGCCCCTGCCGGCTTTGGTTTAGCCAGCACCGGTACGCCCCTGCCGGCTTGGTCGTAGCCACCTCCATCGCCAAATCTATGGATTTGGTGCGTAATGTCTACATACGCACTTGAATCCTATGTAGTTTGTGTAGACATCTATCACTCTGTCTACAAACCCTAGTTCTTCTCTTGCGACGATATGTCAGAATCCAAGGTGGATATGCCCTCCATAGGCGCGTTCAAAGGTCCCATGCCAATAGTAAAGATGGATGGTTCGAACTACGAGCTCTAGGTGATGCAGTTCATGAGTCTCATGAAGTCAAATGGTAAGAAGCACATTCTTACCGAAGATGAGCCAGTAGAGAAGACAGGGATTTATGCCTCGTGGGAGGCTGATGACTCGTATGCCAAAGTCTGGTTGTTAGGCACGTTGTCGACGGAGATTGCTAATGATGTTCTCTATCAGCCCACCGCTAAAGCGATGTGGGACATTCTTGCAGCGACATATTCATAGGTCCGGAATGAAACCAAGATGCTACAACTGTAGCACGACATATTCAACATGAAGCGGAACGGACGACCACTTCATTCCTTGTATACATCCCTTAGGGGGATGTTTGAGAAACTCTACCGCACTATCCCTCTGACGGCCACACCAGAGCAGCAGAAGACTTTTCGTAATGCCACTATGGTAGGAGTCCTTCTTTGCGGCTCTTGATCTTGAATATGATGCGGTCAGATCTCAGATACTTGCATATGCTACCATTCCGCATATGGAGGAGGTCTACCGGAGGCTTAGCCGCATCTCTGTTCCATCCAGCACATCTACACCACCTCCCTCTGCGATGGATGCTTCCAGAGGGAGAGGTGGTTCCTCCTCTTCATTTCGTGGTCGTGGTCGTGGAACAGGAGGTCGTGGTGGTCGGTCCCGTCCACCGTGCAATTTTTGTCACCGACCAGGTCACCTCCCTCTACAGAAGATGTGTCACCTTTTGCCTCAGATATCTCCAAGTTCGTCCTTCTGGTGTGAAGCTTGTCAGTTAGGGAAGCATCATCGAGCTAGCTTCCCGAGTCGTCAGAGTCGGAGCAGTGCCTCCCCTTTTGAGTTACTCCATATTGATATTTGCGGTCCCAGTCGTGTCCCTGATCACCAGAGGCACAGATTTTATCTTGTCGTGGTTGATGATTTCTCTCGTCTGTCGTAGGTTTTCCTGTTAAAGAATAAATTTGAAGCTGGTGATGTTATTAAAATCTTATCAATGAAGTAAACAATGTCTTTTCATTCAATGTGAAATATGTTTGTACTGATAACGTATTGGAATTTTGTACTCGGTCTCTCTCACAATATCTTTGGTCAAAAGGCATTATACACCAAACTACATATGCCTACACCTCCCAACAGAACGGAGTTGCTGAGAGAAAGCATCGTCACCTTCTTGACATTACTCGTACTCTACTTATCCAGAGTTGTGCTCCCATTTCTTTTTGGGGAGATGTCGTCCTTACAACCTGCTACTTGGTAAATCGTATGCCGTCCACGGTACTTGGTGAGAAAATTCCTCTTTCTGTTGTTTTTCCAGATAAAGAATTATTCTCACTCACCCCTCGTGTTTTTGGAGTTGTTGCATCTGTTCATCAGCTATCACCAGGTCTTGACAAGCTCTCACCTAAAGCTGTCAAATGTGTCTTCGTGGGGTATTCTCAGACGGAGAAGGGATATCGTTGCTATGATCCGGTTAACAGGAAATACTTTGTCAGTGTTGATGTCACTTTCTTCGAGTCTGTTGTGTATTTTTCACCTGCAGGTGACAGATTGGTATCTAACACATCTACTGATGAGGTCTATGTTCCTCCTCCTACGGTGAGTCCTCCATTGTCCAATCCAGTTCCTAACATTGCGTCACCTCCTCCTCCACCACCACCTCCACCAAAACCCCTTGTCTCGCCACTGCCTAAATTTTATACCCGTCGACCTGGTCCTGCTCATGCTCCACGCCAATCGTCCATCACGCCACAGGTATGTTCTGATGTTACTACTAATGATGGGTCGAATAGTGCGCCTATGCAGGATGCATCATTGCAAGGCGAATCTGCTCCGGCGAGTTCAGTGGTTGATGATCTGGATGTTCCTATTGCAATGAGAAAGCAGAAACGCAGTTGTGCTACGTATCCTCTTGCCTCACAGGTCTCCTTTCATCGCCTCACATGGGACTTTCAAAGATTTGTAGTGGCTTTATCTTCAGTGGAGATTCCAAAGACCTATCAGGATGCCTTGAAATCTGATTGTTGGCGGCCTGCACTGGAGGAGAAGATGGATGCCCTACAGTCGAGGGGCGCATGGAGCTTGGTTCCCGCGCCTTCAGGAGCTTCTGTTGTTAGCTGCAAATGGGTATTCACTGTTAAGTATCATGCATATGGTAGCCTTGATCGATACAAGGCACGTCTAGTGGCACGAGGTTTCACTCAGACTTATGGAGTGGACTATATGGATACTTTCTCTCCAGTCACCCGTCGCTCCACTCTTCGTATTCTTCTGTATGTAGCTGTGGTACGTGACTGGCCCTTGTTCCAGTTATACGTTAAACATGCATTCTTGTATGGAGATCTGCAAGAAGAAGTCTACATGCAGCAGCCTTTGGGGTTTGCTGTTGAGGGGGAGAATCATATGGTGTGCAGACTTCATAAGGCCATTTATGGACTTAAACAGAGCCCAAGGGCATGGTTTCGAAAGCTTTCCCATCTGATTGAAGAACATGGATTCAAGAGATCCAATGCAGATCCCTCACTGTTCATCCAGAGGACTACTCGAGGTACAGTTGTCATCATGGTATATGTTGATGACATTTTGGTTACAAGAGATGATGCTAATGGGATAGCGATGATCAAAGCAGTGCTGGGTCGTCAATTTGTTACAAAGGACCTTGGTGCATTACGATACTTCTTAGGGTTGGAGTTCACCAGGAATGCACAGGGTCTAGTAATGACCCATATGAAATATATTACAGATATGCTTGTTGAGACGGGCATGGTTGGATGCAAACTGTCTACTACTCCTATGGACCCTAGCATGAAATTGTATGATAATGATACAGAAGAATTTGACAAGAGAAGGTATAGAGAAATGGTGGGGAAGCTTCTTTACATAACTATAACCCGACCTGATATTGCCTTTGTAGTTAGCCGCGTAAGCCAGTTTATGGAACAACCGAGACAAGTACATATGGATGCTATATGTATGATACTCAGATACCTTAAATCGTCTCCAGGCACAGGATTGTTGTTCAGAAAAGAAACTAATTTATCTGTTTCTGCATGTGCGGATGCTGACTATGCAGGATGCCCTAAGGACCGAAAGTCTACCTCATGGTTTGCTGTGTTTGTGGGTAGTTCTCTAGTTTCTTGGAAAAGCAAGAAACAAACAGTTGTGGCTAGATCCAGTGCAGAATCTGGGGCTATGGCACAAGCAAACATGGAAATGATGTGGGTCCGAGCTGTATTAGAAGACGTGCATGTAGATGTACCTCTACCCATGCATCTACAATGTGATATTCAAGCCGCACTGTTCATTGCCAATAATCCTTCCTTTCACGAGAGAACCAAGCATATTGAAGTAAACTGTCACTACGCCAGAGACATGATCCAGAAGGGGCTGATTTCTACTTCACATTTTAGTTCCGAGGAGCAGACTGCCGACATCTCCACCAAACCGTTACTCAGAGGACCATTTCAGAAGTGTACTTCTAAGCTGAGCATGATCGATATCTATGCTCCATCTTGAGGGGGAGTGTCGAAAGAATTATGTAGTCTGTGTACCGTTTGTCTTTTCTATTATTCTTTGTTCTGTCTTATGTAATTTACCCATGGGTTTTCTCTATATAAGAGACCCTAGGGCTCTTAGAATAAACACAACCATTATTCTTCCAACAGTAAATGCATGACAAAAGATATTATTCATTGCAAAATTATTGTTAACTATTTAAATTTACAACAAATATCTTATTCGTTTCTACATGGCTACATATGATTTTTTTTTATAAGAGTTATAGTTGAGTTTTTTTTCTATATGGTGAAGATTTTGATTTAATAAACATTTCATTGTATCTTTTTCATAGTATGATATTATGTTATAAGTTGGAGTTAAGTTTTGAGTTCTCAATGTAACTTCAATCTAAACATTCGGTATAACTTTAATCCTTACGTACCTTGAAATAAAACATTGATGCATGAAACTTTTGTTGAGCTTCCGAAACGATTGGACCGACTAAATTTTTTATGATGATAGTAATAGTTATTTTCAAAATATTAAAAAAACTATACGGTCCAAATACGAATGAATGTTTTATTAGTTTAATCTATATGTTTACTTACGTAGACAAGTCGACTCATGTGCTCATAAATTGTCAATTTTTATGAACATTGTAATTTTGTATATTGTAGTGCTCTACTTAACTTAAAATCCTTGGTCCGCCACTGGTATAAATTTTTTTTATTCTACATTTATCCCACCAACACAAAAGACAAGATCAGGGTACATGTTTACAAGCCTAGGGGAAGATTTTGACTAATAATATTTATAAAAGCTCGATGACGAAGTAGAGAGAAAGAAGTACTTTTTTTACGATAACACTTGTGCCTTACCTTATTGCAAGCTAACAGTTGTGCTCTTGAGTTAGTTGATGTCCATTTACCTCCCATATGGACATTGAACACTAGGCATAAGCATAGTTGGTCTACACAAGGCTAACAGAAGATGGTCCATAAGATTCTACAACTGTTAAATGCATCACAATTTCACTACCACCAACGACTCTCAAGCCGAATCATACCAGCATCCCAATCCAAATATTCATCGAACCAAACTGCATTCTAAGGTTAAGTTATTGAATGTGGGTAAGTTTCTTGAGAGCTGCTCCTTTTCTCAGAAGCATGCGATTGCAAAAGGCGAGATGGTAGGTACAAAATCCAACCTTGATATTTACCTCTCATCATAGTTTATCAGCTCTCGTCCTCCGCAGCGCCTGTTGAATCCAAGCAGATAAGATTTCGCATTTATTTGAAAATAATAATGAATCTGTTACACTAACAACCTTCACTCCAAATAAAATCGGCATGGAAACCACCATGTTCAAGCTGCAAATACAAGCATGCTTCTCAAAAAGGACATCCAAGAGTCCGAACTGGAAGGCATTGCGCCGCCATGCATTTATACAAACCTCTACAACATGAATGTAGATGCACGAGGATAAAAATATGCCCTCACTTCAGGAGGCAAACTTTTTTTAAGTTCCATCTTGAACCACCATTTTTATAAGCGCAACGGTAGCTAAGAGAAATGAAATCGGGGTTGGTAAACATCGGGAACTGAAGGCCCACACTAGCAGCATACTTAGTTAAGGTCTTCTTCAGCTCATCTGATCTATCGACAGCTATGTTGTATGAGAACATCATCCCCTACATGATCGATAGCGAAAAGGATATAAATTTGGAAAAAGGAACATCTGCATTCCTGGCTAGATATACATTCATAAAATGAAATAAAATAGTTCAACACATTGAATATTACATAATTGCCAAATGAGTTTAATCATCAAGTGTATTATCACAGTTTTTTTGGGATTTTTACCTGGCAAACCCTATAAACTTTGCCAATTACCTCCACGACCTCTTAAACAACATAATTTCTCCCTCGATCCCGTAAACTTGCCAGTTCTTACCCCATGAACCCTGTGGTTACTTTGTTTTAAGCTCGCGAGGGTTCTTGGGGTAATTTATATGGTCGATGGGGTAATTACGCTATGCAAAAGGTCGTGGAGGTAATTGGCAAAGTTTATAGAGTCTGCAAGGTAAAAATCCCTAATTTTTTTTGGAATGAGTTGTACCAGGTTGCCAAATGGTTGGTGTTAAACTTGCAAACCCAGTTAAATCGCCGATTGTCTTTCACCAAAAAGTTTGATACCTGGTTAAATTAAACTAAGATAAATTGTTTGATTAGTAATATATTTTACTCATGGTTAACTCATAATAGTGGATTAATATGTTTCAACTAATCCTGAACAAAATCTAATATGGTTCTAGGGTTATGTTCTCATGTCAATGGTCTTTGAGGAACTACAGCTTAGGCAAATTTGAGAAGCCAGAACCCTTTTTTTTCTAAAATGTTCCAGTTTGACTTCTACAGACCAAATCCACATATCAGAAAAGATCATATCTATTCCTGTTGATTTGCTATGTGGTTGTATTTATCCCATCACCATCTCTCTCTCTCTCTCTCTCTCTCTCTCTCTCTCTCTCTCTCTCGTTTTCCGCCCTTACTCTCCCGTTCTCTTTTCTCTCCGAACCCTACGACGCCGCCGCCCCTTTTCCCTCTCCCCATCTACGACCACGCCCCTTCCCCTCCCTGCAAGCCTCCTCCTCTCGTTCCCGAATCCTCAACCCTCGCCTTCCTCTCCTCCCGCATCACATTCCCGTCTTCCCCCTTCACCGACGTCCCTGCCTTTTCCTCTCACCGCGTCGCCATCCTGTCATACACGCTGCCGCGCCACTGCATCCACACCTGTCGCCCTCCTCCAGCCTTGCTCTGCCTCGTCCCCTCTGCTACGCCGTGCTTTCTGCAATCAGATCTAGGGCTACTCCCGTGCCTTCCGTCCATTGTGGTGAGACCTTTTCCAAATACAATTTCTTTTTTTTGTCAACTTGTTTGATTTGGCGGAATTTCCCTACGGTATTGAAGGCATTAAAATAGGTAACCCTATGAGTTGCTAATTATTTCGGTTTGATACGCTCCGTTGATAAGCATTGCACTTCTCATTCCGTTTGCTATGTTTTTTTCCCTCACAGACTTAGTTACAGACGACAGTCTATTAATTGTTGATTCCAGTTGGGCTTTATTTCATTTATTTAAATATCATCTTTTTCATTTGCAGTAACTCTCGGGTCATTTTTCCCAGTTCATATTGTTCCTTTTTTTAGTTCTGAGTGTATTTTTTGTTTATTTCATTCTGTTCCAGGAGCATCTGCATTGCATGACATCTCCATTGCTTCGTTGAATTAGACATTTAGTTCAAAAACCATTTTAGGACCGAAACTTAGTCAAGAGCACAGATACCTGCAGGTAGGTTGCATCAATTTGGTACCAGAGCATATCGATCCGTTCCGTTTTCATTGCATATCATTTAAAAAAAAGGAAAAAAAAACAAAAAAAAATTATAAAAAGGAAAGAAAGAACAAAACACCAAAAAAGTGTAGGATTCTCATGGCTGAAAAACCGAGTACCTCTAAGGTCGGAAACACCACACAAAATGAGCTCTTATTAGAATCCTTGTCCGTTCAAATAAAACAAATGTTTGATCACCTTGTCAGACAAATTGCCACAATAAATAGTCGTATGCTTGAGAGGGATCATAATGATGAAACATCAAACAAATATCGGCGTAAGAGTCGGAGATGACACTCACGGAGTAATACATCCCGAGACTCTAGTTGTTCTACCTCTGATGGACACGTTAGCAACTACCACTCACAGGAAAGCGAAGGAGAAGAATTAACAGATGAAACTTCTTTCATTTCAAAGAACAGAGAACCACACACCCCAGGGTATTCGTCACAACCCTCTAGTGGCTATCAACTCCCACCCCGACATGGTCCTAGGCACGATGACAGATGGGATCGACGCATCCGTCTTGATGTTCCGGAATTTGACGGAGGACGAGATCCAGATGTTTTCTTGGATTGGCTCCAAATAGTCGAACTCTTCTTCGTATGAGAGACTATGCCTGACGAACGAAAAGTACAATTCGTCACGATCAAACTTAAAGGACATGCTCTAATGTGGTGGGATCGTTTGCAATTTGAACGCAAATGAAAGGGAAAGGGTAAGATCCGCAATTGGAGCAAAATTAAAGCCAAACTGAACACAAGTGCACATGTGCACACACGCCCACGCCCACACGTACACACGCACACAAAATGCACAAACAAACGTGCACACGCACACGCACACGCACGCGCACACAGATTTTGAAATAGATATAGATTCCAATGTCAAAATATAAATAAATAGATACAACAATAATCAGATACTCATATCCATGTATATATATATCCATGTCCATTTTGAAATACATTTAGGTATTAACGTGAACATAAATAGATACAACATTGAATTCGATATGGGTATATTTACATATATTTGCATCCTTATTTAAAACTTTTATCTACCTTTTTTTCTAGTGGTATATGTCTTGTTTTTCCATTGCAACATGACATTCACGCTAACTATCATTCGTCATGTCTCGCTTTATTCAAATGAACCTACCATATCTTGACAATCCCCACTTGATCCCACGTCTACGAATAAGAGTACATTTACTTAAAAATTCAAAAATTACTGCTTGATTTGAACACTCATGTAATAACATAATAATTAGATAGTGACAAGTTATGTAATAATGCTGAACTAATTGACCAATTGAATATATGTCATTGCCAGCATCCTCATCAACGAATTGAGGAATAGATCAAACAGATTGTTGGAGTGATGGCAAATTTAGAATGCCATGAAAATCAAGCTTGATAAATGAAGTTTATGAAAAAAATTTGTAAATTATCAATCTTGTGCTTTCGTTTGCTATTTATTTGGCATATAATCAATCTCTCTATGATAAAATTGATATTTCCCATGAGTACATTTCCCTCGAGTACCTCAGCCTGCGGTTACACGATATCCATAGAAATGAATCATATACCAGTTAGAATTGGGTTCTCATTGGAACGGGTCTGGTCAGCCCATGACCCGGTTGCGACGGATTAGAGCGGGTCCGTAAGGGTTGTTTGGGGAGCTGCTACTCACTACGACAACTCGTGGATAGGCATGCCATTGAGGTAGGGAACATAAGGAGGATGGCATACCTTTGCAAATTAGTGCATTACTAAAAGTGAATGTGGAAGTTTTTAATTGCTTATACATAAACTAAATGGTCAATTAGATGAAACTTAACTCACATTTTGTTATGGTGTAGTGACAGTATTTTAGAACTGTTTGGACTTAATTACAAAGTATATGAGGCTTAACGTGCAAATAAACTTTTACGGGGTTATATATGTAACTATTCCACGTATTTATTTTAAAATTTGAGATCTTCCCTCGCTCCCAAATCCCTCTGACCACCAGCGGCGGCGTCGTTCCCACCGTAACTTCGAAGGAGGTATGAATCACAGATCCTTCCCCTCCCATCCAGTTCTCCAGATCCAATTTTATTCCCTTTGATCGATTGCTGCTATCCCACTTCGCCGTTGATGCGCTTTTAAAAGGCTAATCGATTTTTTGTCGTTGTTGGTCGTCGATGGCATGTAATTGGCTTCTTCATGTTTTAGGGATTCATTCGAATCCAGAGACACTCATTAGTCATCATCCGAAAGTAATGAAATATCCATGAAGCCTTGATTTTTAGGAGTTTTTGGAAACCCTAGACGCTCTTTTGGGATGTGGGTTATGGATTATGGGTTGAAAGTTGGGATTTTGGAACATGGGTATGCGGGATTATGTGGATTTGGTATGTGGGGAACAAGGTGTTGTGTGGAACAAGTCTGTAAACGTGATTGGTTCCTGCCAATGTGACAGTGACATGGTAAGATGGGTATGCCAATTTTGTTGCAGGAGAGGAATCAGAGGAGGAAACTGGAAAGCCACATGTTATTTTGGTGTCTCGGAAGTTGGTCAATTTTGTGGGGTATCGTAACGACCTGTTTTAGTTGGGCCATATGTAGCAGCGAGGTCAAGACAGGTGCTTGGAAGCACTTGTATCTTTAGTTATTCCATGTCTTGTTGATGACTTGATGGGAGTTAAGCTAATACTGTGCTTAGATCGTAATAGTAAGGCTGAAGCAAGGGTTTTTCGGTTTCTCCAATGGTCTCCAAACTAGTTGGCTTACGCAAATTATCTTTGTGATTTTTGGCTCACGGAGTTTTGATTGATTGCATTTACTGATCACCAGCCATCAGTTTTCTAAATAATAAAGTTCTCCGGACTAGGTTCAACAGGTGGACTCACATTTAGGATCAAATTTCTTATGTAGATCCTCCTTACAAAGCAGCGGATAGAGTAGTGCAGTTGTCACTGTTATTATTTGTAACCTCACGAAATGGTGACATTCTGGCAAGAGTGAGGATATCTTAGGGACGAATTACTATTTTTAGCGTTTTCCATTTAAAGAAAGTTTATATATAGTTTGTACACGATTCTTGGCTTTTCTTCCTCAAGAGAACATTTGCAGACTTGCAGTTGTATTGTTGGAAGCATGACTGCATTGGAGGGGTATTGTTATAATATTTAATATTTGCCATCAGGATCAGTTTTTTGAAGAGAAAAAATACTGATTGACCAAAAATATCCTCGGTGTTTACAAGCTTCAGACCGTGGAATCCTTTCTGTTTAACAGAAAGGTAGTAGTTTGTTGGGCCAGATTAGCAACCCTTTAGCTTATCATGTAAAATTTTTAAATTTAAAGTAAAAGGGGGGTTGGGGGGGGATGTAGTTTGGCACATTACTTCATATTAGTCACTGCAATCTAACAGGATTGAATCTGGATCAACATTTTTGAAAAAACTTCAGTCGCTAGTGGGTATCCTTGTGATGCAATCATTCACAAATTGGCAGAGCAAATCGAATTGAAGCAGAGGGCTGATTTGGGGATTTTCAAGTTAGGGATTTCTATCCATAATTAGTTATTTTAAGTTAGTTGCTTATTTTATTTAAATAAATTGAGATTGTGTTCTCAGCGTTTATTCGTAGATAAAATTAGTTAGAGTTTAATTAGAGCAAAATTAATTAGAATCTAATTGGAGTAAATTGGTTAGAGTTAATTAGGATCATTTAGGTTTTTAATTTGAATTTGATTCACTTTCTATTTTTGTAATTCCACCCCTCCTGTATAAAAGGGTTGGTAGTCTATTGTAAGGGACAGTTCAGATGGTATAAAAATTGAGTTTAAAATTGAGATTTATCTTTGGTTTCTCTCTCCTTCCCTCAGCACGATCTTGCGATTCCTCTCCAAAATCCTGCGCAACCAGCGTGTTCTTCTCTTCTCTCATCCTATAATTTCTTCTCCACCGATATTTCCACTATCAAAATTATTATTTCCACCATTGCAAATCTTTGTTTGCATTATTTGGTATCAAAGCATGGCAACCGAATTGTTTTTACGATTCGACGATCCTATCCATATTGGAGGATGCAATTCGATTTGAGCCGTCTCAGTCACTGTTCACGTCCACGATAACAATGATTAAAACATCGCTCTTATCAAGCGTGAAAGTTCAGCAATGGCTATATGACAATCTACTCATTCATGAAGACGAAACACCACATGTGTTCCCTGGAGGTATTTTCATGCAATATAAAGATTTATTGAACACATCTTCGATGCAAGAATAAAACGAGGATAAAAGACCCATATTCAACGAAGATTCCGCAGGGGAAGAATACGAATTCGTTGATTTTCTCGCGGTCGAGCTTGCTGTCGAGGAAGATGTGGAACCGATATATGTTGAAAGCATCACGGGAGAGATTGTTGATCTCCCTGCGGTGGTCCTTTCTGTCGCAGCCCAGGAAGCACATGCTTCCTCGCTGCCACTGCTGACTGCGCCATGCTGAACCGCAATGTCGCCACCAGCAAACGACCCCCACCTGTGCGCTGTCGCCGCCATTCACGAGGCTGCTCTCCTGCTAGCCACAACGCACACATGGCCTGCGCAACATCGTTGTGCCACCTCCGCCCAGCTTGTCACCACCACTGGCGTTGGCCCCCCGATAAAGCTCGGCGTCGCCCAAGACCTCCCTACCCAGTGCGCCGTCATCGCTCATGACCTCCCTTCTCAGACCGCCACTGCCAACGCCTCCGACGACCCATCCCCAGCACCACGTGGTGCACAAGGCTCCTCCCAGCCCCATGCGCCAGCACCGCGAGTCGAACTTTAGTGATATGAGGTTGAAATGGGAATTTTGCAACAAATTACCTCCACCAAAAAAAATTATTTAAAGGTTAAAGATTGTGGCCACTTAAGAAGGGGTATTTTAAGTGGAGAGGTAGAACATCTGCAGCCATGCCCCTCGGTGGAAAGAAATTATAAACGTAATATGGAACATGATCAAAGTGGGGATATTTGCTCAACCAATGGAATGAAGATCGAGCAATTCGTCAGGAGACGAATTTTTCAAGCGAGAGAGAATTGATGCAATCATTCCCAAATTGGTAGTGCAAATCGAATTGAAGCAGAGGGCTGATTTGGGGTTCAATTTAGGGATTTCTATCCATAATTAGTTATTTTAAGTTAGTTGCTTATTTTATTTAAATAAATTGAGATTGTGATCTCAACGTTTATTCGTAGATAAAATTAGTTAGATTCTAATTAGAGCAAAATTAATTAAAGTTTAATTGGAGTAAATTGGTTAGAGTCAATTAGGATCATTTAGGATTTTAATTTGAATTTGAATTTGATTCATTTTCTATTTTTGTAATTCCACCCCTCCTATATAAAGGGGTTGGTAGTCTATTGAAAGGGACAGTTCAGATGACATAAAAATTGAGTTTAAAATTGAGATTTATCTCTCCTTCCCTTAGCTTGATCTTGCGATTCCTCTCCAAAATCCCGCATAACCGGCGCGTTCTTCTCTTTTCTCATCCTCTAATTTCTTCTCCACCGATATTTCCACCATCAAAACTATTATTTCCACCGTTGCAAATTTTTGTTTGCATCACCTTGTCATTCATTTAAGTCTAGAATTAGGCTTGATACAAAAACTCCGAGGGCATGGTTATATATACATGTACTTGTATGAGTATACTTTGAATGCAAGATGCAGGGTTATTGCTGATATTCAAGGCATCGCAGCTTATTATAGAACAGCTACTTCTAGATTAGAGATTGTTATTGTTTCTTTTCGTCACTGAGTCTAAGGAGTCCATTACGAACAAGAGTCTTTCAATGTATACGGAGTAGAAATTGAGTTGAAGGAGAATAAACTAGATCAATATCTAGTCTGCTACGTCATACCAAGAGGATTTGAAATTTTGAGATAATATCCCCACAACGTAGATTTGAATTTGAATAACGTCAAAGTTGAATTTGATCAGCAGTAAAAACCTGTTTAAAGTTGATGGTGATAAATTATTGGAGATTCGAAGAAAGTTGTGAATGTGTAAGAAAGACCCATGCAGGCCCCTTCGCTAACGGGCATTTATTTAAATTGGAGATGATTGCCTTTTTATTTCTTCTTTAAATTGGGTTTAAAGAAAAGACTTCATTCCACTCTCAAGATCTTAAAAACTGCCTAAATTTCTCAAGCCACATTTTCTTTCAAGCATACTTTGAAAGTCTCGTGGTTGAATGGTTTATCGGGAAAGAACCAACTTCCCTTTTATTGTTGATCTTTTAATTTTCATTGTACAACTAGTTGTGGTCAAGGCTTTAAAAATGTGAGGCGGGTTGAGGTGGTTTTCCGTTATTGAGGCGAGGCGTAAGCCTTGAGGCGGTCGAGGCATAAGTCTAAGTTTATAGAGAAAATACATGTCAAAACTATTATAGTATTATTAAACATAATTATATTGTCGTAAAATCGCAAACATTAAATTTTCACATAATATATGATCATAAATCTTAAATTTCAATATTTCAAATTTAGTAGATGTATAAATCATATCTTATTAACTGTATATGCTAGTTTTAATTTGTGATTATGTAATATTAATATTGTAAATATGTGAATTTCTAATATTCTTACAAAATATAGTCTCTTAAATATATATTATACTTATTGTAGCGATACAAACAATTGAATATCATTTGTTGATATAAAATTTGTTCATACTAATTAGAAATAATCATTGTACACTTGCATGATTTCTTTGATGCAATATTGTAATATAAATGTATAATTATATATACATGAAATATTATATTTCAGAAGTAACATATTTAATGCTACTATAATACAATATTGTGATTGTGACTTGTATGTGACTAATATATGTTCTATAACTTAATATTATAAGAAAAATATAGCTTTATATAGTTTTTTTATTTACTTGCCCAAAAGATGCTCATCAGACTGAGGCAGCGCTCTGGACTGCCTCATCGCCTCGACCGCCCCATATCGCCTCGGGTCTCTGAGGCTTATTCCTTGGATTTCCAGACTGAGGCTATAGCCTCGAGACAGTTTTCATGGAAAATCGCCTCGAGGCTTACGCCTCGACACCTCGACGTGCATTTTTTAAAGCCATGGTTGTGCTTGCTTAATCAAAGGTAAATGTGATTGTGCTTATGTAACAACTTCTTTCAAAGCCAAGGAAAGCATAAACCCTTCATTCAAGCGTGGCTACTCTATCTTGCCTCAGGCAATACTGATGTAACGATTCTGACTTAAGGTTCCATGTAATAAAAAGCTTTAAGCTTAATCCCTAAATGGGAGGAGGAGAATGAAATTAAGGTATAGTTGTAAAAATTGACCGAGTAGTCTCTCTAACTAGGTGGATTAGTGGGGTAGCTCGCGGACTATTGACTAATTGGTCAACAGCTGATCGATCGACTAGTCGATCTTTTTTTATGACATCTTTTTTTGAAATGCAAACATAATCTAAGATACTTAAAATTTGATTTGAAATAAATTATTTCTTTTATTTCATTATGATAGTATAAGAAATGTACAAGTTTATGTAAATATATAAGAAATGATATATAATATTAAAAATGATATATTAGAAAATGATATATATATTTATATAAAGAAAATGATATATAATTATAAGATTGTCGGAATTCAGATGGTAGGCACAATCCCCTTGGGTAACCAATGAAAATCTTATCATGTAACGTGCGAGGGCTGGGCCAACATGAGAAATTGTTGGCAATCAATTCCATGTTTGCTGAGTTGAGAATTGACGTGGCATGTTTTTAGGAAACAAAGATTGAATCATGGGAAGTTGTGAGATGGGGCACCATATCGGACCTCTTCTTACGGACTAAAGAGCGGTGTTAGCAAGCGACGATTTAGGGGGAGTTGTGGTAGCATGGAATGGGAACATGTTCGAGTTGATTGATGAGTTGAAGACGGTAAATTCTGTTTTAATGCTCTTGGTTTGTAAGGAGGATCGGACTCTCCTGGTTGTCACATTAGTGTATGGCATTTTAGGAGCGTCGCCTAATGCAACATTATGGAAAAGAGTTGCGGAGCACTAGCAAGAGGTTCACGGAGAATGGGTACTGGGTGGAGACTTCAATGTCACTCTCTACGCAAGGATAAGTCCGGTGGAAAAGGTGCTCAGGATCCAGGCTCTGGGCCTTTCATTAATATGGTGGATGAACTGGATCTATAGGTCTTTGATGCAGCGAACTCCAAGCATACTTGGAGGAACTCATCTTCTAGATCGTGGATTGATCGATTTCTTCTGTCGGTTGAGGCATTGTGGATGTTTAGTCCGGCGGCTGTTACTTCGCTTCCAAGGTTGAGTTATGATCATATGCCGCTTTGTTTGAATACATGCAGTTCCAGAGGCAGTTCACCATACTTCAGATTTGAGAGGTGATGTATGTTGGAAGAAGGCTCTCGCGACCTGGTTGCTCCTTTTAGTCGAGCTTGGAGGTGTAGGGTTCAGTTACCACGAGATTTGCATTTAAATTGGCGACACTGCATCGTAGGCTCTTGGACTTCATGAAGGTTACTAGGGTTGAGAGGGGCTTGAGAAGGAATCAGGCTCAAGAGGAACTGGTGAGACTGGATTTACTTGAGGATGACAAGGAATTGGATAAGGAGGAGATACTAAGCTGTAGGGTAGTACAAAAATCATGGATGATGAAGATATGAAGAGGGAACTAGAGTCGAGACAAAGATCAAGGCAAAAGTGGTTGAAGGAGGGCGATGGAACACTCGATTTTTCCGTATTATGGCAAACGATAGAAGGAGGAACTTAATCCACTTGATCGATGTTGGGGGCGTGGAAATTGTTGGGAGAAACAAACTTGATTCAATTAGTTAGGATTGAGGGCTCTCTTATATAGGAGAAATGCCCTTGGATTAATTACACGATAAGTACAAAAGAAAACATGAAATATAAAAAATAGACCAAGAGATATATTTATCTCAACACTCCCCCTCAAGCTGGAGCATATATGTCGATCTTGCTCAGCTTGGAGCAACACTTCTGAAAAGGACCTCTAGCTAGTGCCTTGGTGAAGATGTCAGCCGTCTGATTTCCTGTGGATACATGGGAGGTGCATATGAGACCTTTCTGGATCATGTCTCTAGTGTAATGGCAATCCACCTCTATATGCTTTGTCCGTTCATGAAAATAAGGATTATTGGCAATAAATAATGCAGCCTGATTATCACATAAAAGTTGCATAGGAAGAGGAACCTCAATGGTAAGGTCACTCAATACCGATCTAACCCACATCATCTTTGCACTCCCTTGTACCATGGCCCTGTATTCAGATTCTGCACTTGATTTGGTCACCACTATCTGCTTCTTGCTTTTCCATGAGACTGGTGAGCTCTAGACAAACACAACAAAGCCCGAAGTAGACCTCCTGTCCTTGGGACATCCTGCATAGTCAGCATCTGCGCAAGATGTGACCTCAATACATGTATCCCTGTTGAATATAAGGCCCGAGCCAGGTGAGTTCTTCAAATATCTTATTATCATACAGACAACATCCATATGCACCTTTCTGGGTTGTTCCATGAACTGGCTAACTTTGCTTACTCAAATGTTATATCTGGCCTGGTGATAGTGGCATATAGAAGCTTCCCAACCACTTCTCTATATCTACTTTTATCTGCCTCCTCAGTGTCACAATCATATAATCGCATGCTTGGATCCATAGGGATTGTAGCAGGCTTGCATCCTGTCATACCTGTCTCAGAAAGGAGATCCATCACAAACTTCCTTTGAGTCATTACCAGTCCATGCTGGTAACTCCTTGGCAGTCTGAATGTCTTGGACATCATTCCCTGTGACAACAATGTCATCCAAATAAACAAGAATAACAACAATACCGCTCTGTGTCCTCTGAACAAAAAAGTGAGTGGTCTGTAGTAGACCGCACAAATCCTTGGTGCTCTATCAACTCTGATAGCTTCTGGTACCAAGCTCTAAGACTGCTTCAGGCCATAAATTGCCTTGTGGAGCCTGCATACCTTCTGAGACTCCCCCTCAACAACGAACCTGGTGGCTGCTGCATGTAAACTTCCTCTTGAAGATCTCCATATAGAAAGACATTCTTCACATCTAGTTGATACAAAGGTCAATCTCGTGAAACAACAACGGAAAGAAGGATTGTCGAATGTCTGGCGACATGAGAGAAAGTGTCCTGTTAATCCAACCTCATATGTCTGGGTGAACCCTCGTGCCACAAGCCTTGCCTTGTAGCGATCTAGACTGCCATCTGCTCTTTGCTTGACTGTAAATATCCATTTGTAGCTTACAACAGATGTGCCTTGTGGAGCATACACAATACTCCACGTTCCACGCGACCTCAAAGCTGCCATCTCTTCTTCCATTGCAAGCTGCCACCTACTGTCCTGTAGCGCCTCCTGATATGTACGTGGGATAGTAACAGCAGAGAGTCCCACTACAAACTGGCTATACTCCTCATCTTATGGAATCAACTCGTCCTGTGTATCATGCAAATCTCCAGTGCCATCGGTAGAAACAATGTTTTCCTGACATTCCTGAGGCGTGGTGGATGATGTGGACAACGCAGGAGCAGAGGGGCGAGTAGAAGACCTGTGAGTGTAAACAAGTGGTAAGGACTTGGATTGGGTAGATGGAGGTGGAGGTGGTGGAGGTGGCGGTGGAGGGAGCTGAGGCGCAGTATTGGGTTCATTTAATGGAGGAGACGGAGGTGGATGAACAACATTCTCTCCAGAAGTAGCATTGGACAACCTGTCACCTGTAGGCATGGTTATTAAGGCGACAAGGCGTTAAACCTGGGCGCCTAGGCGCCTAGGCGTTTTCTCGAGAAATCCTTTTTTTATCATTATTTAATTATCAATCTAATATATAAGTTTTTTGTAATTCTATTATGATCATTGGAACCTGTTAGTTTAAAGAAATATTTTAGACTTGTGAAATGTAAAGCTTACATATAAATATACTCAATTGTCTTATCCATATATATATTATTAGATATAAAATTTAGATTTGTAATGGTAAATTATAATGGATATTATTATAAAAGAGTAAGAAAGTTATAAGATTTAAAAATGGGAAAGGGAAATGTGTCAGATAAATGATACTTTTGAGAAAGGATCAAAATTGTTATAAAGGTAATTAACCTGAGTGGAACTAAAAAATGGCATATATTCAGTATAAAATAAGGAGGATCATAAACAATATTTTTCACAATACTCATGTTATTACTTCCTTAAATTACGACAGCCTTTAACTACTGAAAACTAAAGAAGAGATATTTATTATAAATATCACAAAATTATAACAAAGTTGCAAATGTCAAGACAATGCGTTATACATGGGCACCTAGGCGTGCCTAAGCGGCTGCCTAGGCGCCTAGGTGGCCTAAGACGCCACCTTTTTTATAAAAGCAAGGTGCTTTTTCAAGGCGCACGACCTGGAGCGCTTGGGCGCCTAGGCGGCCGCCTAGGCGCGCCTAGGCGTGCGCCTCAATATCTATGCCTGTAGGAGAGAAATACATGATCGATTCAAAGAAAGTGACGTCAGCACTCACATAATATCTACGACATACATGATTAAAACATCTATACACTTTTTGGGTACGAGAATAACCAACAAAAACACATTTGACAGCTCTAGACGAGAGCTTGTCACAACCAGGAGTGAAATTGTGGATAAAGGCCACATATCCAAAGACTCTGGGAGTAAGAGAGAATAGTTCTTTCTCGGGAAACACAATCAAGAATGGAACCTTCTCTCCAAGTATAGTGGATGGCATATGGTTCACCAAATAGCAAGCAGTGAGAGTCGTGTCCCCCGAGAAAGAATGAGGGGTATGACTCTGGATCAATAATGTTCTTGTCACATCAAGAATGTGGCGATGTTTACGTTCAGCTACACCATTTTGTTGTGAAGTGTAATTGCAAGAGGTTTGATGAACAATACCAAGAG
Source organism: Ottelia alismoides (assembly GCA_037367405.1). Lineage (NCBI taxonomy): Eukaryota > Viridiplantae > Streptophyta > Magnoliopsida > Alismatales > Hydrocharitaceae > Ottelia > Ottelia alismoides. Next base: position 388,767 of record JAZKJV010010000.1, on the reverse strand, counting down.
ACGAACTTGATTCAACTAGAATGGCAACCCCGGTTTAGGACTGTTGCTCTGATACCATGTTGGGAGAAAAACGAACATGATTCAATTAGAATGGATCGAGGGCTCTCTTATATAGGAGAAAAGCCCTTGGGTTAATTACATGATAAGTACAAAAGAAAACATGAAATATAAAAAATAGACCAAGAACTATATTTATCTCAACAGAAATATGTGGGGATGTGGAGGTTGCAAGGGCGGTCACGAGTTACTTCAAGAAATATGTAGGGAGGTTGGATGACATCACACATCGGTTTGAGGTGGTTAGGCTTGGGGGTCAATTGCATCTCCAATGAAGGTACTGAGTTGATGAAACTGCTTGGGTTGCAGGAGGTTCGTGAAGCCTTGTTCGCACTCAACCAGGTGGGTGCCCTGGTCCAGATAGTTTTCCGGTATGAATTTCCAATCTTCTACATGGAGTTTTGGGATCTCATCACAAAGGAGATAATGGTGGTGATGACGGAGTTTATGGAGGGGAACTATGGCTTTGATAGAATCAATCGATCCTTTCTTTTCTTGCTTCCCAAGAAAGAGGTTGCTACTAAAGTTGAGGAATACCGACCCATTGCCTTTTCGAGTGTAATCTACTTGATCATGGCGAAGACTTGGCAATGCATATGAGGGGGGTGTTGAACAAGCTTGTGTCGCCATTCCAAAGCGCCATCTTCCCGGCCAGACAATCGATGGACAATGTGGTTTTAGCATATGATATAGTGGCTAATTGGCAAAGGTGTAGAACCAAGGGGGGTGATGTGGAAGGTGGATACGATTGCGTATATTGACGCTTCATCTGGGCATTATTACACGAGCATGATTTTCCAGATAAGTGTATTGCTTGGATGAAGAGGTGTATCATGACAGTTTCTTGTGTGATGCTGGTCAATGGTCAGCCAAGGAGGGATTCTTCCAGCCGCAACATGACATCCAACATGGATGTCCATTAGCACCCCTCCTCTCTATCCTTGAGACGGATGCGTTATCAATTATTATTGAACATGTAGTCAAAGGAGGCAATCTCTATTCCCATTCTTTAGTATGTGTATGATACTGTCCTTTTTGCGAAGAGAGGTTCTTCGAGTTGTAGAGGTATGCCAACGGTTCTTGATCTCTTCGGGACCATCTGGGGGATGAGAATCAATAGGTAGAAGTCGGAATTTCATACATTTTGGCTTGAATGAGGAGGAAATTATGACATGTGTGGCTTCGTTGCGTTGCCCGCGAGGCTAATTGCTGATGCGTTACCTTGGGGTCCCGTTGATGGCAAGAAAGATGAGTTTGGAGTGGCTTCTGGTGATTGAGAAGATGGAACAGAAACTAGTAGGTTGGAAGTCGGTTTGTCTGTTTAGATGGGGTAGACTTGTGTTGCTGAGGTCAGTGATGTTAGCAATACCCAAGGTTCGAAAAAACGAAAGGTGGAGCGAGGCGTTTTCCCTGGAAGCGAGGCGAGGCGTAGCCTCGAGGCGGTCGAGGCGTAAGCCTCAGTTTGTATAGAAAAATAATTATGAAATATATAATAAATATATTTATTGGTGAAAAAATATTATCTGACAAACATATAGTATATAACAATGTAATATATGATGATATTATGAAGATAAGAACATGAAAAAGGACATGTCAATGGCTCAATGCCATAAATCTTTCTACTAAATTTTTACCAATCAAAAGGAAATCATTGGCTATAACTATCACTTAATTTTTTATCTAAAAGGGATTGGCTATAGTTGTCATTATAGATATCCAAGTTGTTGATACGAATCATATGATTTGAATCCTAACTATATGTTCTACTATACCCAGATGAAGAACGGTCTGATGTCCTCCCCGTGCCACCATACCCTACCAGTACGTGGGTCTTGCTGCCCGGTCAGTGAGTCTGGGGGGGCTAGGGGGGCCCAGGTTGGCCCCTCTTGTGGGGGTGCAGGGGGCAACGCCCCCGTCCCAAATTTTTTTCTTATATGAGTATTCGAATCGTATACACTTTTTTATATGATTATGGTTGTAATTGTAAGAGTTCACTGAAATAATTTGACATGTTAGTGGTAAATATGAATATGAAAGAGGTCAAATTTAAGCATATGAATATGAAAGAGGTCAAATTTAAGCATTCATCTTGCATAAATTAATAATCAGACATAATTAATAGTAAATATGAAGCAGTTTGCTGAAATAGTTACACGTAATTAATAGTAAATATGGAGTTATGAGTACGAAAGAAACATCGGATTTAGGCATTTAACTTGTATAATCATTATCCTATTATAAGCTTCTCAAACCACCATGTAAACTTCTAAAATAATAAAAAAATCTTCAAAAAAAATAAAAACACCTCGGAACGCCTCGAGGCTACGCCTCAGCCACTTGAGGCGCACGGCTCACTAGACAGGGCCGAGGCGCATGCCTCGAGGCTAAAAAGGCTCGCCTCGCCTCGCCTCAAGGCGTATGCATCGACCGCCTCGAGGCACGTTTTTTAATACCACTGCAATACCTATTTTCGCCTCTCATTTAGACTGCTCTCGTTCGGGGTGGGGAGGAGAGTTGAGGGCATTAGGATGAGTTTTTTATGGTCCTCCTCCTGGTGGATAAATGGTCTCTGTTTGATTGATTTAAAGATGGCAACATGCGTAAAGGATGATGTGGGCCTTAGGGTTCGGAGTCTAGATGAGATGAATAAGGCTCTGATCAATCAGTAAATGGATCGTGCGTATCTGGGACAATTGTGATAGCCTGGTTTGCAATGTTCTATGCAATGATCTATGGGCCCGGTAGCTCACTCCCCAACTTCCGGGAGCTCAGGGTGGCTCACTCCTATTTTTGGCATGGCATCTGTGGAGTGGTGCGGGAGATCCGCCCTTTCCAGAGACCTGTCGTTAGTGATGGAAATGACTTCAAGTTTTGTACTGATGGTTGTTTTGAGGGCGAACCACGACTGATGGCATTGGCTACTAACACGGATGCCTTGGTAGTTGAGATTTAGGATGGGATGCAGTTCTTTGTCCAATTTATGTTCGAGCTCTCATATCAATGATTGGGGAGCTATTGGTGTTGCTAGAGGAGTTTGAGAATGTGGTTGAGCCTACGGAGGGTCAGGATTATTGGTGTTGGCGGGTGAAGGCTAGAGTTTAAGCCTTAGCGCATCACAGAAGCGTGTAGATCACATTGAATACGATCTAGGGCAGCTAGTCATGATAGTTGTGAGGAGCAGCGGAATTTAAGATTTTTTAAATGGATGAAACCACAACACTTAGCAAATCGTTTCATCAACAACACAAACAAGTACAAGGATTAAGCGTGTTTGCGATCATGTCTCTAAACGAAGAGATCTCTTGTCTTAAGCCCGACTCGACGAAGAAGATACTTGAGCGTGTTGATAAGACGCGTGCTTCTCGCAATCTAAGTTGAAGATCCAAGAGTGGAATACCCTGGTTTTGTCGTACGAAATCGATGTCCTCACGAGCAAGATGCGCCGAAGAAGATGAAGATCCACGAGTAATGCTCAGATATATTGTCAAGGGATTTTTACACCCATAACCCTGAGTAATTTCACAATTACAATCATAACCCTGCATAATCGTGAATTACACCCAAGGCCCCGAATAACCTTCTGTTTTACATCCATGACCCTCCGTTAGTTTAGTTAATTAACTTAACCAGATGTCTGAGTTAATCTAACCAAACCGTGATCTAACGACTGGGATCAACTAAAAGTAAAAAAATAAAAATATCCCGTCCCTCCTCCCTTTATCCAGCACCTGTACGCAAGTCTGGAGGACGGTAGTGTGTGATAGTAGAGGATGAGGGGCGGCGACATGGGATGGTCGAGTGCTGCAAGACGGTAGCCTGTGGTGGTGTAGGGGCGGGGGTCTGCAGCAACAAAGGTAACCTGTGGGAGGGGGGGTGAGCAGGGGGCCTGCGGGCAGGGGAGCTGGCAGGTGAGGGAGGGAGGGACTCGAAGCGCTCGTCAGGGGTCTGCGAGCATGGCATGGGGCTTTCGTCGGTGGGGTGGTGGGGTCTTGCGGGCGGGGGAGGGAGGGACTCGATGCACGTCGTCAAGGGCCTGCGGGCAGGGCATCAGAGCTTGCGGGTCGAGGAGGTTTTTGTCAGCAGATTACAGATGGGGTGAGGGGCTTGCGAGCAGGGGAGGGGGCCTCGACGAGGGCTTGCCGAGGTTAGGTGGGGGGCTTCGAGGAGGAGTAAGCTCGGCGGCTCTTCGGGCAGTGGAGGAAAAACTGGAGAAGCTCAGATTGAGGCTTCGAGGATGAGCTCAACAGCAGCGAGCTCTGCTCGGGGGAGGGGGGCTCTGTGTCTCAAAGCTCGGTCGCGTCGACGACGGGGGGCTTCGGGGAGGAGAATTGCAGGACGGGGGCCTCGAAGCTCGGTCACGGGGGGGGGGGGGGGGAGAACTCAACGGCAGCCAGTGGAGGAGAAGCTCGACGGTGGCGAGCTCCGTTGTGGGGGGGGAAGGATCGGCTCGACTGCTCAGGGGAGGGGGGTTTCGACGGGTCTTCGGAGCAAGGGAGGAGGAGGTGGTGCCGGAGAGAGAACGATGGTATGTTTTGCAAATAAGAATGGGTTTTATGGGCAATTTTGTCTTTCTCAACGGAAACCGTCAAATATAACGGATATCCCAAACGTAATATAACATAGGGTCATGTCATGTAAGAGTTAAGTATTATTCGAGCTTTCTCATGTAATTGATGATTATGCAGTGTTATGATTGTAATTGTGAAATTACTCAGGGTTATGGGTGTAAAAATTCCAATTATCAACAATAGAGTTATTCTTTAACTCTTTCAAGAATAATTTACTTTCTCCGCGAATACTTAGAGATAAGGACATGCCGATTGTACATTCCATGTAGTCACTTGGATATTGAGATCATATCTCAAATCCAAATCTCGATAACCTCTCAAAGATGCTTGATCGAATCAAACTGTGAATCTAATCTTCTTATTGTATCTAAATTGTATCCAGATCAATATTCAACATTTGGACTAAGGTTAGATTATTAATCTACTGAGAGGAGTTAGTACGACTCAAACATGTTTTATTTACTCCCTCGGAATGGAAGTGTCACGGGTATATAATCATTTACGATCACATCACTCTCGAGTATTCCTAATACTCGTACGTCCTGCATATTGGAAGACCTAGATTAAACCTGAAGTATTACATCATATTTGAACTGTCTTCTTCAGGGTTTTATAATCAAGTTTTTCATTTGATCATTGAAAATTGGTATTTATCATATGCTTTCCAAAAGCATATATCATACAGATAAATTCTGTCAAGCTTTCAAAGCAAGACGACCGTGCACAGAAATTTTTCCCAATATCTTATGAGTGAGCTCATGTCATATGGTTCAGATATGAACCTTTATGATCCTTTTGAGAGATCGTACTACTCATATGCCCCTTTATGCACACCATCTCGTCGGTGTATAGACCTTGTCCAGGTCATCGACCTATCAGTCTACCAAATGTACATCCTCAGACATATAGTAATACATCTGTCTCCGGTCAGATGATGCGTGCCTATATCGTGATAGTATACGATATAGATCTTGGTTATCTCGATCTCGCTAAGTTGACTTTTTGACCTAACTTATCTAACACCTTCGAATCTCTATTCCAGTTCCTATGCCGAGGACATGCATCAAGAGGTCGGTTAAATATCGGCCTTCAGAGAAGAATTGTCATCTTCTTCTCAGGTCGGAGATCCTTTCCTAATAATCATTTGACGGTACTTGATGAGCCATCAATCTTACCCTTTAGGTATCATCAAGTACCGGCCTCTATTATTCAAAATTTGAATCAACAACTGTATGATCATTAAGATGGTCATGGTACATAACCGTAAGTGTATAGAGGGACCTTATAGTGCATTCCGTCATTTAATCTTAGATAAGGAATGATATAATTCAATAACCTTTATTGATATATATAAAAGATTACAATAACATTTATTGTAGAAATGGTTCGCCTTGGGCTCACATGGCTAACAACGGGATGGTGTCTTCTCGATGGGGAAGGCATATAAAGCATTGAAAGGACCCATGATCTATGACCCTAAAGAGGCCGTTCGATTGGGTGTTACCCCCCTCTTTGGGGGGTTTAAACCACAAACCCCCCTTTTTTCTCTCACTTGTGGGTTCCACTCCTTCTTTATTTAAACATTAAATATATTATTTTTCTTTCATCCATTCTATCAAAAAATAATATATTATACCATCATATCATCTAAAAAATATAAACTACTCAACTTCTCACTTTTCCAAACTTCAATACAATCACATCACAATAACTACTCACTTTTCCAAACTTCAATACAATCACATCACAACAAACGCACTCAACCCCTAACCCTTTATCCAAGCACCAAAACACAAAAGCGATTTACCCTCACCCAGTTAAACCCGGGCTAACCCGGTAACCTAACGCACCCTAAAGGATGTGAGGCGGACTGCAGCAGAACGTGGAAATGGAAGATCCCCAACCCACGTCAAGGTCTCAATGTGGATTTGTACATGGGGGCAGATTAATGACTGGGGGGGGGGGGGTTGATTTACTTTTCGACTGCTAACCCAACATGTTTCCGTTGTCAAGAGGAAGTGGAGGATGCTGGCTATCTCCTCTTCAAGTGCAATCTGGATTGCTAGAAATGATGCAGTGTTTTATCAGGAATGAGTGTATGGTTAAAATTTGGTGGCGCTTGCTAAAGCACTTGTAGAGAGCTGGAGCATGTAGTTCCGTATTTCGGTTTGCCTATTTTAGGCATGTACTTTTAATTGAGGTGATAAATGGTGATGTTTTTTTAGTACACACCTATATGGTAGAGGTCCTTTTTTCTTTCAAAAATATTAAAAAAATAAAATTAACTAAAGTCTGATTATATCCTTCGTCCTACTGTTTTGTAATCTTTACCGCCCGATTGAAATACCGATTAATGGCTTCTGCAAGTTTGAGTGATGGTATGATTTAGAGAGATTGAAAAGCCCTGTTGTTTATGACCATGGCCTCAAATTTCAGCGAAATTCGGTCGAATTTATGTCGAATATCGATATCCAGTCGAAATCGAAATTCGACCGAAATGACCGAAATGACCGAAATTTGGGGGTCCTAGTACAAAAATGACCGAAATGACCGAAATTTCGGTCGAAATTCCACCGAAATTCCATCGAAATTCTGTTTTTGTCAATACCGAAATGGTGACCGAAACCGACATTTAGGGCCTTGTTTATGACGGAAAGATTCACTTTGGCCAATGTAACCATTCTCTATCATTATCTGTATTGTGCATTTTGAAGTGACCCTGACTCCTCTTGCCCATGCTATAGAAGGCGTCTTTACGTTTTACATGCAACTTAAAGAAATTTGATTAGATCTCATCTTTTCTAGGCATTGTTGAAGTGTTTTTTTATCTGTATGCTTAATTTCCCTCTAGTTTCTTATGGTTTAAAAAGTGGTAATTAGTCGGGTTTTTTAAATTATTCTGAAAATGGCAAGTTGAAAGGAGCTGATACTTAAGCAACTTGAACTTTGCATTAGGACATGTAGGTCTAACTTTTAGCTCGTTTTATCGTGAAGTCTTTTGATAAGGTTAAAGAGATAAATTCTAACTGTAAAATAAGAGAGGGATTACTAGATTTAGTCATTGGCGATTTGAATTACTGGGTCATTTTCCATGAGTAAGAATCAATATGGAGATGGAATCGAGCTTCAGTTTTCATCCTTCTTCTTTTTACCTTAAAAACAGAGGTATGGCACCAAGTACATTTTGTTGTTAAGGGTTATAGACTCTAGAGCAAGACTTATAAGAGAGACTAAAGGGTAGGTTGCGTAGAGATGAAGTAATGGTCACTTTTGCAGTGACGGTGTATGAGCTAAGGCTGGTTGACCACTTGGTGCATGGCTGAAGGTTCACTGTGCAATTCCTCTTCAAAGTCCAGGATGGCATGCTCACGGGGATTGTAATTTTTGCCAATTCCAAGATCATTGTCAAACTACACGTCACTAGAAAGTGCATGGCTTATTTCAAGTTTGAACCTTCCTGGTTGCTTGAGCCAGGATATTGGTAGATGATGGAGCATTGAAGAGGGATGTAGGTTGAGGGTACAACCACGTGGATCATGATGGTAAGGCTTAGATCTTTGCGATTTTTCTGATAGAAATCAGGAAGGCCTTGAGAGGCTCAGAAACAGTTAAAATTGACATGGTTGAAGATGAGAGAACATTATCATTGCAAGAGGTTGATCGAGGATGTAAGTGATATCTTGAGGTGGTCAAAGAACACCTATAAAGACAGTTTATGGAAACAATAGTTCCGATAGTTGTGGTTGGCGGAAGGGGATCTGAATGCCCCCTTCTCTTTCTTGGCATTGTTGGAAAGGAGGAGGATGATGATTGAGAGGGCGAGGAGGCCATAAATAGGGTGTGACATGGCAATGGTTAAGCAGGCCGACCACAAGGTTGTCTGAGGACCAATTGGAAGATGTGATTAGACTTGTCACAGAAGAGGAAGTAAAAGTCACATTGTCCTCGCTGAAATGGAAATCGGGTTATTTTGTAATGATTTTGTAGAATGAGATCAATTCAAAGTGGGTTCGTAAAATCCGAGGAAATATGTAATTTCGATACGTTTTTACAAAGAAGGGCCTGATTAAAAAGTTCCATATCAATGATCTCCATATCAACCATTGCATTTGGGGCAAGTTAAGGCTTGCCAATTTGCAAGTTGAATTCAATGCTAATTAGATGCACCAGCTTAAATGAATGAAGCTTTGCTGGAGTCGATTGTCCTGCTGATAGAGTGGCATTTCTTTTAGAAACAGAGTTATTTTTCCCATTGAAATTTTGGAAGGAGGGAGATAAGCGAAGAATTAAGTAAAGTACTCTTGGAGGGAAGGAAAGATATAGTTTTTTGAATTTTGAGGTTCTTTTACTAGGTTGTCTATCTACTTTGACCAGTCACTGGGGTCGAGTGGTTTGTAATTAATAAAAAAAATCAACTAGGGGAAATGGAACTGACACTTTTCAATGCACGTAAGATTTGGCAGGTGGTGGTTATAGTGCCGATAGACAGTTATTAGTAGGCGGTAGTTGAATTTGGTATGATTTATTTTTAGCACTGCCATTTTTATTTGTTTCCCTTTTCTTGAACATGAACGTTGTTTCAGGGTTATGCTTCCCTGAGTCATAACTGTTTTTTCTTGAACGGCATTTAATATAGTTATAGTGGTTCTACTTTCAGTGTCTAAAATAACATTATTATCTCTTATCATGCATGCTTTTATTTGCATATTTTTCAGCTGGTATGAACCCAATATAGCCACATGCATCATGAATTATTTTTTCTGTTTATAGTCGCATCTTTCCCAGTATAGACACATGCATTATATAATTATTTGTGGAAAATATATCTGAGAGAATATTTGGTACACCATTTCTACCGCTCTTTTAAAACTTCCTCTGTTTAAAATATCAATGGACAAATGGTTTTGTCCTGTTATTCACAAATCAAGAAATCCGTATAACTAGTTGAATTTGATCAAGGATTTCGGTAGCATTTTGAAGACTGTATCTCTGAATAGAAGAACCATTTTCAAGTGGCATTTGGTCAACTTCTGTACTAATTGATATTTGATGGAATGGTGTACACATGTTCATGTATCTATGCAGTGCGTCTAACACGTTTCTGGGCACCCTAATGAAGTATCCATGTTAAGTATCATGACGCCTGACATCAAAGCTGGTGGAATCTTTAGAACCATTAATTTATGATCACTTTTCATATGTTGAAAGGTCTTTGGACTATAAGATGCTGCTATACTTGATTTATTTTTTTAGTGGACAATAAGTCAAGTATTCGTTTTTGTTTCACAGCAAAAGCAACAAGACTTCTTGTTTCACATACTATCGTTGCAGTTTTATTTACACATTTTTTTGACACAGGTAAACTCTCCAGTTAAGTGAAAGGAAATGGCAGGGCACAGGGTTGCACATGCTACCTTGAAGGGACCTAGTGTGGTCAAAGAGATCGTGATTGGCCTCACTCTTGGGCTCATCGCTGGTGGCTTTTGGAAGATGCACCACTGGAATGAACAGAGGAAAACCAGGGCTTTTTACGACATGCTGGAGAGGGGTGAGATCAGTGTTGTTGTCGACGAAGAGTAACCTTGTTCTTTTGACGTTTTTTTTTTCTTGCTGGCTTGTGACTTTTGTAATCTGGCATTCTATTCATCTTTCAGTCTGTCTTCTGTTGCTACTGCAACCAGATAATCCTAGGCTGTCAATTATTGACCCTCCCTGAATAAGCAAGATGTTTAGCTAAAAGAAACTCCCAAACAAGGAAGTTATCTACTTTTTGTTGTCAGGATCTTCTCTGGGTTTGTATGGACGATTCCTCGTCTCCGATCATGTTTTATTTTGTTTGTTTCTCGTAAGATATATGGTTCTTGATCAAGATCCTTGATTGGTTTGCAAGTGTTTTGTTCCTTGGTGTCAGGGCATTGTGTTTCATTAGCAGACAATTTCCTGAATTTGATTGTTAGTCGCAGAAATATTCATCGGCTGAGCTGTTCACAAGAGGTGTTAGAGAACACCTACAACTTTATCTGATGTGAGAAAAGAATAAGTTTTTATGGGGGTGATATAGTGACTCGATCTTTCTCTAACTCCTTTGCTTATTGGGATTGCCATCAAGAACCCAAAAATGCGCAATCTTAAAAGCAAGGCCTTAAATGTCGGTTTCGGTCACCATTTCGGTATTGACCAAAACAGAATTTTGATGGAATTTCGGTGGAATTTCGACCGAAACTTCGGTCATTTCGGTCATTTTTTGTACTAGGACCCCCATATTTCGGTTATTTCGGTCATTTCGGTCAGATTTCGATTTCGACTGGATATCGATATTCGACAGAAATTCGACCGAATTTCGCTGAAATTTGAGGCCATGCTTAAAAGTTGGAGGATATTTGCATTCTAGTCTGAGCTTGCTTTGTCATAGTTTGACCCCCTTTTTGTGAAATATTTCCCACACCATATGATCCAACTTTAGATAGACATGAAGCCACGGAATTAGTGATGTATATTCTACACTAAATATCACAGTTGCAGCACATGCAATGCTTGTTAGTTAGTCTGCTTATTTTAGAGAAAGACGGATTGGAGAATGTGTATCAAAACTAAATAACAAATTATTTGCATATGTTGTTACCGTTCCAAAAATGTTACCGTTCCCAGAAAATGGTTACCCATCAGGATTTTGCAAGTTTACATGAGATGCAAAGCCTGAATTCTTTCTGTATTCTTTCTCTTTCTTTCTTCAATCAACTCATATTAATTTTCTCCCATCAATCAACTCACACTATTTTCTCTCTCTTATTCAACTCATTATATTTCTCTTCTCAAATGAAAAGCTCTTCAATAAAAAAAATTCATAACATCACATCAATCATCCTATAAGGTTTGAATGTTGGATTATATCTGAGAATAATTTACTTCTATGGTTTGATTAAATTGATACATGTTATGACAACACGAGTTTGTTATTAGGAGACTTGCAATCCTAACTCATCCTAATGCAATCTTCGTTTCATAGGTAATATTATTACGTTCTCAATCAGGGTTTCATATTTTGTGAAATTTCAGCGAATTTTGATTTTGACACCCTACCGAAATCTCGATCTCGATATTTACCATTCCTTCATAAATCTAAGACAATTTTGGATGAAATTGGCAAAAATTCTTCGAAATTTTAATGAAATTTTGAAATTATTTCGTTTTTTCAACATGTCGAAATCGAGATTTAAAACCTTGTTTTCCATTCAAGGAAAAAGATGACGAGATTATCGACTTGTATCACGCACTTCACTAGTATTATCTTGAAGAGTTGGAGCATGTGTGATGATAATGTCAGAAAAGTCATTGGACTCAACTTCATTCATGGTTAGATTGGATTGACGATTTTTTAAAATAGAAATATTTTAGTAGCATCTCAATTTAGAAGAAATATTAAAATCCTACAAACTAAAATAAATCTTGTTAATTGATGCTAATATCGCATATGGGCGAAAAAGTTTTTTTTTAAATTAAAAGCTATAATGTGCTGATGATCTTTGCTTCCATCCTATTAAGAATCAATGTTCTGAAAATCGGATTGGGATGGCCGGTTCGATCGGTAAACCGGGCTTGACTGGTTCGGTTAACCGATTTATGCTGGTTCGGTTCGATTATTCAAATTTTAATGAACCCGTCCGGTTCAACTTATTTTTTTTTTGACCCAGTATAACCGGGTTCGACCAAAATTGAACCACATTTAATCTTTAATTTTTTTTTAAAATATTGCTGATAGTGGGAGTTATCCTTGACCTTTGGTTACCTATTTCAAACATCTAACCAACTACAATAACACAATTTTTTGCATGCATTGGGTCTTTAATTATAATTTAAATACTATCATGTTATATAGCAACTAGTCCAAATAATATATATATGTATATGATATGTAATTTGATGGTGTATACGAAAAATATTTTATGTGTAGTGTGAAATATAAACATTATCTATGTATTCTATTTATATTTCAAGTATATTTAAGTATATATTATATATATTTTATTTCATTTCGATTTGATGAGTCGGCTCAACCACTTTTTTTTTCATCGACTGATTTAATCTGGTTTTAAAATAATGATGACATCATCATCCAGTTGAACCGATTTGATTACATGGTTCAATCCGATCCAACCATTTCAGTAAGGTTTCCGATTCGGTGTCCGGTTCGATTTAAAACATTGTCCATATCATATGGATGTCTTATATATTTTAAGGGTATTTATCCAGTTGTCCCTCTGAGATATTGCAATTTCAGTTATGCCCCTCCCTTTTTGGGGAATATCACTTGTACTCCCGACTTTTTACTGTTCTATTACTTGTGCCCCTCGGTTAGTTGCCGTCCATCTCCAATATAAACGTACGTTAACTTTAGGATACAATAAGAATTAATTTTAAAAAATGGACTGAAGGGTCCAAAGCCCTTCTTCTTCCTCATCCTCCCTCCCCCATCATATTCCTCTTCCTCCCTCTTCTGTTCCTCTTCCCAACCTCCGGCTCCTCCCAACTGCTCCAAATATACTCTCCATTCCGTAATGCCGCCCCAAATATACTCCTCCGACGGCTCCTTCAAACGGCTCGCGGTTTTCGGCATCCCGGGGGCCTCTCCTCCGCCGAAACTGACGTGTTACCGCCCGATCTCAAGTAATGCACGACACACTTCTTCGACTGGATCGATTTCATCGGCGAGAATCCGATGGGGATCCTGCCCATCTCATGGCTCAACCTCTGACCGACATGAACCGGCACAGACTGGATGTACGCGATGTGCCCCGACGCGAACCCGATTCATGTGATCCATCGTTGCTTGATGAAGTTCTTCAGACATTTGAATCCAATTTGGATTCAAAACATAGGTCATATGATAGGGATTTTGTGTTTCAATCGAGGAAGGCATTGGATCTAGGATGACGGAGGAGGATTTGGGGGAAGGGTGGTAGGGAGCGGGGGAGGAGATGGAGACGCTGGAGGAGGAGGTCTTGGCGTGGGGTTGGAAAGAGGAGGAGGTCGGGACGCAGGAACGGGAGGAGGTCAGGGCGGTGGAGGCAAAGATTTGGGCGGAGGAGGAGTTCGCAGCGGAGGAGGAGGTGGTGACGCAGACGCCTCGTAGGGGGGATGAGGTTTCCGGTGACGAAGGTTGCTCACGATGTGCACCTCGTTCCAGAACTCTACCTCGATGTCAAGTAGATCTGTCTCCATCGCCACCTGATCCACCTCACCCGATGGGTTCTGAGAACTCCGTGGTCGCCCTCTCGCGAGATCAACGACGGTGTACCACACCGCGCCTGTGTTGGGTTGCCGATGGGAATGCCGACTGGTGATGGTTATGCTTCGTCGTTATCCATCGTTTTCCCTTATTAAGTGGTGGCAGGAGGAGGGCAACCATCGATAGTGCCAACTCACCAGCAGTGGCTGATATGGCGTATTGCACGCTTATTTTGACGCGTTCGGCACAACAGCTGAACTGCTTCCTCGTCTTCCAGTTTTGATGCAGAGCATCCCATTTCTCAATTCTCACTTATTGATGCACTTCAAAATGCCTCATTTAGATATCAATCGATCTGAAAATCAAAGAAAAAACATAGAAACAGCTTTAAAAATAAAGAGAAAAAAAGGGATGTCGGAGGAGAAGGAGCCGGGAGGAGGTGGTCGGAAGAGGAGGAAGGGTAGAAGGGGTGAAAGGGCGGGAGGTAGGAGATTTTCTTCCCCCTTTTAACTACACCATGGTTTGATTAAACTATGATTAAGTTCAACTTATTAACGATCAAAGTAATGGAGGGGCACAAGTGATAGAACGACAAGAAATTCGGGGCACAAGTGATATTTCAAAAAAAGAAGGGATATAACTGATATTTCAATATCTCATAGGGGCACAATGAATAAAAACCCATATTTTAAATTTCCGGAGCCCACATAGCAGTTGTTTGGACTTTTTATTGCGACAATGATCTCAAATCTATTCTATTAGTATACTATAAGCAGGAGCACGTCCACCGACCACCCATTAAATTTTATCCAATACATTCCAATTTTACCCCCATCGATTACCCTTCCTATTTCTTTAACCAATGGCTGCTCCGTCGAAGAATGCCTCCGCCGCCTACCCCTCCCCATTCACGAAACCCTAGAATTACTACACCTCGCATCTCCCAATTTGAGTTCTTTCTCGATATCTATCTCCGCCGTCGTGAATGCCATGCCCTTCCCGGTGGAGCACCCAATCGGCGAACGTGACATCGCCTCCTCCCTCAAGGACGACGCATTGGCCGACACCGCGAGGGGAAGAGCCACGAGGACGAGACCAACAAGAGGCGGAGGCAGAAAGGAACAATATTCGCCTCTCCGATGAACCCAGGTTCAGCGTCTTCAAGCCCTCCCCTTCGTTGACACCAACGAAGCTCCATCTCCGTTGCCTCTGCTGCCTACCACGCATCTTTATCTTCCTCAGCGCCGACCTCTCCGACCGCTCAGTTTCAGCTCCCACCAGAAATTATATTGCCCTACCATACGTCTCCTCCCGTACACCTTCTTCCCAAGCTCGAGCATTAGTTTTCTTTGTCCTCTTTGCCTGCTCCTTTGCCAATTACTAAAAACAAGGAATCAGAAAACATCAGCGATTTCCATCGTCATAATAATATGCCATGACAATGAGGTTGAGACCAATCTTTTTTGTGCAACTAAAGTCATGTCCATGTACTTGCAGTGTAAGCAGATTCCACGAAATTCTTTTCCATGTAATCTAATTTCATCATAATGCAAATCTGAAATAGTACAATCACGGTAATTGCAGAAGTGGCAGAGGTAATTTGCCAACTAATTAGATCCGTAAATCCAAAGAAAGTTGTTATATTATCATTTGAAAGAGGACAGTGAATCTGAGACAATGACAATCATTAAGAAAAGTTTACTGTTGTCACTCGAAAGGAGAACATTGTGACACTACAAAATGAGAACATTGGGACCAATGTATGAGAGGCAACATCATCTTGATCTGATCATCGATGCACAACGTGATCCTCTTTTAGTGTGTTCCAATCCAAGAGGTCGACCGATCTGCTGATGAATCGATGATATGTTTTCACTCGGGGAGGAGATGGAACCTGTTGATGGTGATTGGGACCCGACCATGGTTGTTTCCACAATGACAACCCCTGTGGCGTGATCGAGGAGGATGTCGCAGGGATGGTAGTATGAAAAGAATCATGGTATTTGAGGTACTAATATGAATGAACGGAAGGTCTTGAATGGAACTCTGCATAAATTCACCGCTTTCATTCCGGAACATGCAAATATAGTTAACTCATGATTTGTATTGTTTGAAAGAATCTGAGTTCCAAATTTAAAGTCTTGGTTGGCTTCGGGATGGTGAACATGTATTGACCTCTAACTATTTTATTTATAAATATGAAAAAAATAATTTTAGCAATCATGATGCAATGAAATTCCATACATATTATTCATGAAGTATATCTTAATCAGACGTATGTGGGATGGATCCGGTCCAAATTAAATTCAAGTAATTTATCATTTCGACCTCCGATTTGGGAGCTTACTCTAACTCTTGGGAAATTATCTCCTGATGAGATCGATTTGGTGGTCATCCTGGGATGGCTCGCTGCCAAAGTTTTTTTTGAACATGCCCGTATCTCACGGAAAAATAGTCTAAGAAGCCTTCCAAATAGGATGGGTGCAATTGGATGCAGTTTGCTACTATCTTAAACACCTAATTTTGACACAAGGTGGATTACGATACATCATTGATTAATTTTTCCTAACACCCATAATGCAGAGTCCCGTTCACCTGAGGTGGTGCTAAAAGAACTCTCTCCTCATCTTAAACCCTCGGCTAGCCCATCGAAAAAGCTTGCTCCCATCCTCCCGCTCATCCAATTGTCAGATTCATTGACATCCTCCGAGGAGCTGCTCTTTTGGGGCCTTTTGTGCAGGCCAGCTTAAATTGCTTCTCAGTGTCAGTTTGTTTGTCACCAATCTAACTCAACTGTCAAGGGGTTATTAAATTTTGAGATGGTTTTTACTTTTTATTCTAGCATTATCTATTAAGCTCATTGTTTTCAGGAAAAAGAACTACATTCTTGAACATCATCCAGTCTTTATTGTGTGAGCAGAGGTTCATATAAGATATATCTTATCGCTTTCATCTCTACCATGTAGAGTATTAAGTCATTAAAATTCCAGTAGAAGTTTCAAATAATATATTGATGAATAATTTTTTCGTAATTACATTTCGTAGTAAATAATAATTGGATCATTGTACATATTATCAGTATGATTTCTCCCGTGCTTTGCACGGGGTGTACACTAATTTTTTTTAAAGAAAAGGGGTACAATGAGATGATGGATTGAAAATTTTAAAGAGCACCAATTTAAAGTTGATATTTTTCATGTAGACCCTTGTAAATGTTCAATTTAATAGTTTTCAGTTGATTTTCTGATATCCACAATGTTAATTTGATTCGTAGTTTTCATAACATGTTCTTCTAGCTCCCTAATATTTAACAGGGGGTTTTTTTTGCTAAATTTTATTTAGTGGGCGAGATTTTAACATTTGAGATTTGTTCCTAATATTATGAAATTCACAGTGCGAAATAGCAACCTTAAGTGGTAGTTATTGCAGATACATGTATTAGTATTTTTTGGAAAAAAAGCGTTGGAATGGTAAATGTAATATTATGTTGTTTATATGTTATTTTGATTATTTTATGATTATAACATATTTTTGATGTTAATTTTTTGAATTGAAGATGGATAAAAATATTATGACAAAGAAAATACGGATGCATACATTTATCTCCAACTAAGGAATGCAGGGGTATAATTGAAAATAACCCGAACCACTTCCCTGCTTCGAATAGCCTCTCCAGCGTCTTGCCTCACAGTGATACCCTATAGCTTCACAGTGACAAGTCGTTTTCTAATTACTTTGGCTCTCTCATTTTTCATTTTGATAGGCATTACAATAGTTGGATTTCAAACTAGGATGTGTCAGAAGTACCAAAACGACTATATATTGACCCTACTGCGCCTCAGTGAATCCCCCTTATCATACATCCGCTCACTAAGCCTTGCCTCTACCTTCAGCTTGACTCCTCCTCGCCCTAACGCCGTTGGCAATAGCTTTAGAAACAAAGGTGGACGTTTTGTCTTCTGTGGGTGTTTGTATAGCGAGTAGGGTGGAGCATTGGGTCGGATTGGTACCGAACCTGATCCTAACCCGACCCGCAAAAGTTCGGACTCGGTCCAAACTCGATGTACAAATGGGTCAGGTTCGTATCCTCATATTTCAAAAATATCATGCTTGGGTCGGGCCAGGTCTGAATCCAAAGTACAAATGGGCCGGACCCAGACCCACATATTTCAAACTATCATATTAGAATCGAATTAGAGGACATGGATTTATAGTCACAATACATCCAGTATTTTCTTCATCCATGAATAGTAATATTATATCATAACAACACATCCAATATTCATATGTTATGGATGAATTATATTCATAACAATAAATTAGAATCAAAGTGCAACTTCATGGAATCAAAATAGGTGCGGGCTGAGCCCGGCCCGAACTCGAGCCCCATCCTGTGGACCTTGGGTCAGGCCCGGATCATCGGTTTGCTAAAAAAAGCGGATCTCAACTCGGCCCAAGGCCCATGAAAAATTGACGGGACCGGGTCAGGCTTTCCTGATTGGATCGAGTCAAGCCCAATGCTCCAACCTACCAACGAGTTTGCTGCTTGCAGTATCATATGATTGAGTAACATTATTGATTATTCTTGTTCCGATGAGAGACATGTCTACATTTTTGTATTTTTATGATTTTATTTTAATATCTTTTCCGTTATAATCACATCAACGAGACATTAGTCTAAAAAAGGTATTTACAGCCACATTTAAAAAAGCTACTTGCAAAAATCGTAACAAAAAATCATGAGAGATCGATGGTATATAACCACCACGACATCGTTTAGTATTTATTTTTAAGAAGATTTCATTTGTAAATATATATAGGAAGACAAAATTGGTTCATTTCTTTATTTGAATGCACTTAGGGCCTGTTTGGTTGTCGTGTTGGACTGAGTTGGGTTGGGTTGGGGTACCCCTAAACTGTATCCCTGTGAATAGTAAAATGTGAGGAGGATTGAGAGGGTTGGAAGGAGGGGTACACCGGTGTACCCCAACCCAACCCAGTCCAACCCAGCAACCAAATCTAAGCAGAAAGCTTTGGCGGTGACAGGTATGTTCCTCCGCACCGTCGTCGTTGTCGCTGAAGGTCATGGTGAAGCTAGCGGAGTCATCAACCTCGCAGGCTTTGCGGCGGCGTTGGTCACGATATTGGAGGCGGCAGAGGACCAATGAAGGAGAAACCCCTCCCTTCATCAAGAGAAGCTGTCGGTCATTATCTTCGAGGGCCCCAACACCGGGGATGTCCATGAATACGGAGGCAACAAAGCACCGGTAGATGCAGAACCCTTTTCATGATGCCGTCACGTAACTAGATTGCAGATCGATATCATCAGCGCATCCATTAGTTTCGAGCTCGATGTTGCCGTCTTCTATGGGATCCAACTAGCGACGAAAACGGTCGGATACGGATACGAATATATGTATAATCATATCCTTATCCATTTTAAAATACTAATACGAATGTGAATACGAATATTGACGGATGTGAAAAATGTGTTACTATATCCTTAAAAACGAATACGATTGTAAAACAAATACGAATCGGACACGAATAATAATAAAAAGTTTTAATAGATTAAATAAAATATACATGTTTAGGATGGTTTACACATAAAATAAATATACCAGATACAGTAATTTCATAACAATTATAGCAACAATGGTGCATGCAATCATAAAATGTTGTTACACACGGTTATAAATAAATATATTACTATACTTATGTACGGAAACGAATATATATACGAATACGAATGCGAATATTAGTGAATGTCAAAGTGATATCCATATCCGCATCCATTTTAAAACAAATATGAAAACGAATGTTAAAATATGTATCAAACGAATATGATAACGGATCGAATACGAATATATTCACATTTGTTTTCATCCCTAGCTCCAACCATGGAAAGCATCCTTCACGAGGCATCCTGTTCAACATGTGCAGGTGGAATCAACAGAATCCATCACTGAGAGATTGGAACCTCCAGAAATAAAAGCGGACTTACAACCAACCATGGAAGGTCGTATCAATATCGATATCGTTTCGATATCATATCGATACGATATTTCGACGATATATCGACGATATATCACCGAAATATCGCTCATATCGACAAGCCTTTGTGAAGAAAATGCCTGAAAATCGGGATATATCACCATATCGGTGCCCATATCGGTCCCATGTTGATATCGATATATCGGCGATATATCGCCGATATATCGCGATATTTCCTTCCATGCAACCAACAACAATAACAACATTGAATTGCAACTTTGCAAGTTAGCACACACTTCATCAACAGCCTGGTTTTCTCGTGGCATGAATTCACATCGAATCGCCAACCATGAGACATTGCCTTCGAAGTCGAACTCGACAACTGAGGTGGTCTGACTTCCTCCAATCTGCCAATTCATCCTGCAATTCATCAGAACCACAGTTAGAACCCATTTGTGCATGATAAATTCAGCAATTGGCAACAAATGCACCCCGTCGAAGTAAGGAACAATGACATATTGTAGGTCAGTTGTTGAGGCTGTGGTGCTTCCTCGCCTGCACCCTGTCGGTGTAAGCAACATAACATATACGAAGAATCTCGATCAGATTTAAGTTTTAGGTTGAAATATGAATGTTTTCTTTACATTATTTTGTTCATCAAATTTCTGCAAGAAAAATGGGGGAAATTTCTGCAAGAAAAATGGGGGGTTACAACAGAATGTCATCATACCATGCATTGCATAGTCATGAATGTTTAATTATTTGAAACAATTGGAGATGAGTTGGTCAACAATAAGAGAGATTAACCCATTTGTTGGTTACTCTATGATTTCCTTATAGTTGAAAAGATTTTTTTGTTGAGCTAAAATACATATTAGTCGATTTCCTATCATATACTATCTGATTCGAGGAACTCAATAATATAATGTTTGAGAATAGAAATTGCATTTACCATGATGGAATTGGTTCTTGAATTGATAGAAATTTGATGGTACACTAATAGTGAGCATATATAATATATTGATGAAATTGCAGGTTTTAGATGTTGAATCAAAATTGTTAAAATTCATGTAACAGTCTCAATTGCTATAGAGTTGATCACTAATAGAAGAATCATGTAACTAATTCATAATTATATTAATAATTTTCTACAATGAAAGGAATCATAAAATTAGTATTATGAAGACGCATGGAAGCACGGGCTCCATACTGGTTCTACATATCTTAAAGTCTTTCAAGTCACGTGCCCTATTAATTTTTGCTCAAAGTATGATTTTGCCTTTGCGGCTCCACCGATCATTCTGTTTCTACCCTCGCTGAAATCATGTAATTACCCAAGCCATCCAAGAATGACCACCCGACAGCCCTCCCCTCCCCAACTCGATGCCGCCCAACCTCGCCCCAACTCCACCTCTGCCTGTGCACCGATGCAAACGCCACCTTCCCCCACATCCTCCTCTGGCCAACCTCACCTCCCTGCATTGGCTTTTCAATTAGGGTTTACATTTTGGGAGAAAATCTTGATTGTGAATTGCTCCAGTTACTGATTGCGAATTGCACTTTAATGTCTTGAAGTCTACCTTGTCTCTAAGTTGACTCAGTACCAAGACATGTTCAATGCATCCCCATTTCCGGAGATGACCCAACTCGGATTTCCTGTCATTCCAAATTTCATATGGCGTTGATTATACGGACTTGGTGGGAATCCGATTCTGTATGTAGTTAGATGTCAACACTGCTTCTCCCCAAAATTTCTTTGAGATGCCTGAGTGTGACAACATAAACCTAACTACATTCGTCAAAGTTCTATTCTTTCTTTCATCTACACTATTTTGTTGTGGTGTATAAGGTATTGTAGTCTGTCTATAAATGCCAGCTTGAATGCAGTACTCCTCAAACTCCTTTGAGATATATTTTCCACCTCTATCAGTCCTAAGGGTCTTAATTGGTTTTCTCAATTTTATCTCTACTTGTGTCTTATATCTCTTAAATGTTTCAAAGAATTTTGTCTTTCTTCCTAAAAAATAGGTATAAGAGAACTTAGAATAGTCATCAGTGAATGTTACAAAGTATTCCTTATTTATACGTGTATTGACACTCAATGGTCTACATATCTGAATGGATCAATCCTAATAGTTTCTTTGATTGAATTCCCATCGAGAAGGGTTTTCTCATCATTTTACCGATCAGACAATGCTCACAGGACAATTTCCTTGCACATGTAAATTTAGGCAGAAGATCAAATTTAATCATTTGATCCATTTTTGAACTTCCTAGATGACCCAGTCTCATGTGACATAAATCAAAATAGGATAAATAGCACAAAGAATACTCAGAAACCATATTCACTGATTCACTAGTACTTATTACAGGAAGACAGAACATGTCATGCTCGAGTACAAATTTTCCCATGGAATAGACCTTCTTATTCTTTCCTATGGATACACGCTTATTATAAAAATGAACTTCAAAATCTTTCTTGAGCAGAACTGGAACATATACAAGATTTCGACGTATCTCTAGAGTGTATAGTACATCCTAAAATACCATTATACTGTCACCCAGGTCGAGCCTGTATGTCCCAACACCTTCAACATCCAAGTATGTGTTATTCCCCATGAAGATCCTTTGTTCACCTTTCTTCAGCTCATTGAAGTCCACAAGCCACTCATTTGTCTTGGCAATGTGATGGGTTGCACCAGAGTCAATCCACCATCCATCACAATTTGTGACCACAGAGTTGCACTCTACGAAAACCGTGAATTCAATTTTTTTCTTGCCTTTATTTTTAGGTATTTTAGAATTTCCTGTGGCACAATTGACCTTGAAATCGACATATTTGCCAAAATCGTAGCATGAACCACGTAGGTATTTCCCACTTTGCCCTTGAAATTCACCTTGAAGGGTCCTATTCTTTTCTTTGCGTACACCACATTTGCTCCTTCTTACTCTTCCTTGACCTCAAAGATCTCGATTTTCAATCTTTGCTTTGAGAGGTCATGCTCAATCGCTAGCTGTGCAGGTAGGTTCATCACACTCTTGATGTTGTCGTTCATCCTCAAGGATGTGGCAACCATATTGAATGACGGCGGGAGATTTCCTAGAATGGTTGCTATCTGCTTCCTCTCCAGAATCATGCATTCTGCAACCGTTATATCTTTAGACATCGCGTTCATCTTGTTCACGTGCTTGAGGATGCATTCGGATTCCTTTATTATACACGAGTTGTACTTGTGTAAAAGAAGCTGGACACTCACTTCTGACTTGGAGAGATATTTCTTCTTAACCGTAGTCCAGAGCTCGTAAGTTGATTCATAGGTCTCGAATACCCAAATCAGATTCAAATCTATGCGAGTCAACATAAATCTCCTAGTCCTATTATATATTTTCTCCCACTGTTCGTGGAACCTAATTTCCTCCATGGTTGGATTCTCAGATAAGGTATGGTCGGATTTGTCTATTATGAAGTGTATGCTATCGTGTTATAGGCTAAAGTAGATCTTTCTACTCCACAGTAAATAATTAGTACCATTAAGATACTCAATTTTTCCCACCTCAGTGGCAGTAGTCTTGCTTGTCATTTTTTATCTAATAAAATAAATATAAAGTTGGTATGAGATTGAGAAACTTTAATGAATATACTTGGTAATTAGAAAACTTATTGACAATTATAAGACTGACTTGCAATATTACCAAAAAACCTAATAGCAATTATAACTACCTCTAATTTTTTAAAACTTAATGCAAAACAAAACAACGAATAATAACAGTTGAATGCGTGAGTTAATTAATCAAACAAAGATGTTAATACAATGAAAAATTTAGCAATTTATTTATTTAATAATTTTTTAACAGATGGTCAAATTTAAAAAACTTACAACAAGGTTATCCCTTACAAAAAAATTAATGCGTGCAATTCACAATTCAATTCAATTTAATCTAAATTGTAATACAACAAAAAAACTTCTAATAGAATAAAAGTTTATATGGGATGTATGAACAGATGATTAAACGATGGTTAAAAAAGGAATTGCATGTTAATCAATGTATCTTGATTTTTAAGCAAATTTAAAAACAACGAGTAATTTTCATAACAATAAGAGATTTGTGATTTAAAAAACTTAAGTTAAATATTTTCCAAATAAACCACTAAGCATGAGTAATAAAAAAACTTTATTTATTTTTTAGCAAGCAAAAAATGTAGCAGCTATCATTAAAAAAATAGGAACAAGCAAAGACGTAGCATTTATAAAAAAAACACAGCCTGATTTAAAAGCACATCATTAAATCAAAGCCCTTAACAAATAGTATCACGGTAACAAAAAAAGAGAACCGGGCCTCTCAATTTATTTTTTTAAAATAAAGAGCAGTTACCCCAAGCATCTTCGTGCTAGGGTTTGCGAAAGAATAGGTGTGTTGTGGCAGCGGCAAGCATGGCGAGCAGACATGACAACACAGATGAAGGGTAAGCGAGGGTCGGATTGCTCTGATACCAGTTACATAACTTCGAGGTACGTCCTCGTCAATCTTTTATTAGAGAGAACGTGAGAGAGAGAGGATTTAGAGTGGTTAGGGAAGGGGTTCCGTAATCGAGGTTCCGAACGTGGGATGGATATCTTCCCCTCCATGTGGGAGGTCATTCATAGGGTGCAAGTCCTCGCAACATCTGCCCCCTCATTCACGTTCCATGCGGTTAGGGTCTCCATAAGACCCGTGTTGTCGCAACCGTCAGAGGAGGTTGCTTCACCACGCAGTCACGGAGGCCGTTCTACAACATCTGCCAAGAAAAAACTGTCTCTGCCTTCGACGAGGAGGAGGAAAAAAATAAACTGATACAACAACTATCCATACAATTTATTTTATAGAGTAGTAAAAATCTGCTAATCGATACCGATGCACCACACACAGAAAGATGATCACCAAACATAGAAAGATGATCATCAAATCAAGAGGCTTCTTTACCCGAACGGACGAGACTTAGATATTCGAGCAGCAATGCAGAGGGATGGAGAGAGACGATTAGAGATATGGATCTTCTGCGAGAGGCGATTGTGATGCGGCAGTGGTCGGACGTGGGTGGCAAGCTGGTTTTCATTATGCACCTTGCAGATGATGATGTCAAGCTGGTCATGTTGGACATGCGAGCCAACAATGAGCCATTATACAATAAATGTTATTGCAAATATCATTCCCTAATCTGAAATGAAGAATAATTAATTTGCATAATAGGTCCTTAAGTACAATTAGGATTATGTACCATGACCGCCTTGATGATCATACAATTGTTGATTCAATTGTTGAATCGTAGAGGATGCTGCTTGGATAAATATCTAAAGAGTTAGATTGAGGACTCATCACGCACCATCAAATGATTATTAAGAGATGATTTCCAGCCTGAGTAGGAGATGTCAATCTTTTCTCTAGTGGGTTGATATCTAACCGACCTCTTGATGCAGGTCCTCTGCATAGGAATATAGATTCGGAGGTGCTAGATAAGTTAGGTCAAAGAGTTGACTTAACAAGATCGAAATAACCAATGATTTATGTCGTATGCTGTCATGATATAAGCACGCATCCTCTGACTGGAGACAGATGTGTTACTATATGTTTGTGTATGTACATTTGACAGACCGGTAGGTTGATAATCTAACCAAGGTCTATACACCGACATGCTGGTGTGCATACAAGGGCATATGAGTAATACGATCTCTCAAAGGGATCATACATGTTCATTACTGAACATGAAGACATGAGCTCACTCGTGAGATATTGAGATCAAATTCTGTGCACTGTCATCTCGCTTTGGAAGCTTGACAGAATTTGTAGGTTTGATATATGCTTTTGGAAAGTATATGATCAATACCTAGGTATGATATATGCTTTTTGAAAGTATATAATCGATACCAACTCCCAATGATCAAATGAGAAACTTAATGATAAAACCCTGAAGAAGACAATCGAAATTGATCTAAATCTTCAGGTTTATTATGGATCTTCCAATATGCATGATGTACATGTATTAAGAATACTTTAGGGTGATGTGATCGTAAACGATTGTATAACCATGAAGCTCCCATTCCGAGGGAGTGATGAAACAGTTCTGGATTTAGTTGACCCCTCTCATTAGAAAAATAATCTAATCTTAGCCTAAATGTTGGACAGTGATCTGAATGTGATTTAGATGAAATGAGAAGATTAGATTTACGACTTTGATTTAATCAAACATCTATGGGAGGTCCCGTAGATCTGGATTTGAGATTTGATCTCAATTTCCAAATCATATACGTGGAACGTACAATCGTCATGTCCTTATCTCCAACCGCGGAGAAAGCACATCATTATTGAAAGGGTTCAAGAATAATTCCATTTCCTTATCTCCAACTGCGGAGAAATCACATCATTATTGAAAGGGTTCAAGAATAATTCCATTGTTCATAATGTGTCTGAGCATTGAGGAAAATTTATAGTTAAATGTGATTTAATTATCATGAATAATATGAATTTGATTCATATTATTTGGCCATATAAGGAGAGTTATCTAATATAATTAAATGTGATTTAATTGTCAAAGATGCGAATAATATGAATGTGATTCATGTTATTTGAACACATGAGAATAGAGATCCAAGATAATTAAATATAATTTAATTATCAAGGATATGAATAGTGTGGACAACACTATCCATTTTATTTGTATATAATATAAATATGATTTATAATATACTAGAGGTAGATTATTGTAAATCATATCTACAAATTAATAATTGATGTGAATTGGATTCACATTAGAAATTAATTGGAAATACAATTTACATTTTATTTTGGGTTGTGAATATGATTCATGATTATTTAATGGTATGATTGCAATATTCAAAAAATTAATTTGGAATTATTTTGTGAATTAATTTACAACAAAAGTTGTTGTAAATATTAATGAAGGATTATCCGAGATTTAATATCTTACAAAATTAGAAGGTCAACAACTTCCTTTAATGGATGGTGGACGGCCACCATTTGACTTGTTCTCAAGGATGGTCATCCTCCTTTTTAGGAAGGTGGGTGGGCCTCCTTTCTAATCCTTCTATCCTAATTGATTTAGTTTAAATTAAATTATGTTGATTATTCAATATATTTAATTTAATCTAAATTAATTGTTGCTGTATTTTTAGAACAAAATCATGACCATTGAATAAAAAGACAAATCAATCTCAACTATTGATTTTGTGTTGCACATAGATTGTGATCCATGGACTCCCAAAATACTATAAAAGAAGAGGCAACCCTAGTTCTTTTTTTACACATGATAACAATTGAATAGCTTTTCTCTCTCATATTCTCTACTCACGCCTCCTCTCTCCCTCCTTAGAGTGGTTGTCCACCCTAATCGTCATCATCACAACATCGGTGTGCCACTGCTTTGACCGCTTGTGGATCTCCGTCTCCTTTGATGCAAGGTTCTCATGAAGAATATGTCAGATCTCGTGAGACGAGAACAAGAGATTCTCCGCTTGGATCATTAACATGGATTGCGAGGAGCACATGCTTCATCAACGCGCTCGCAAACGTCTCCTCCATTAGATCAGACTTGAGACAGGAGGTCTCTTACTTTAGAGACTCGATCGTAACCACGCTTCAAGAGGTAACTCTAATACCCATTTGTGGTTTAGATGAAATAATTTCAGAAGTGTTCTCGGATCATGTGTTTTCATCGCTTTAAATTTTTAAAATTTTGCTGCCCCGAGCAACTAGTGTGACTAGTCGTCCCGATCGCATATGATGCGATCTTTACACTTCCATGATTCTCTTAAGGATTTTTCCATATCCTTCAGGTGATATCAGAGGCGGGTTGGAGGTTTATGATATGATCCATAAACCTAAGATGACATGGGTATTTTTAGTTGTGCGAATTTTCATCGTATTTTATTCACACAATCATGCTTTGTGCAATTTTTTCGCCCTATTTAAGAGCTTTAAAACGCAATTTTATCATTTGGATTACGTTCCCCATCTTATTAGAAAAGTGTAAAACTTGAGTTTGCATGATTTGGAATATGTTTGCTCAAGTTATGATCGTTTTAGTATACATGTGTCCGCTGTTACGTGAATGCTATTTTAGAATGTAATCAATAGATAATCATGATTTTAAATGCTTATATATGTGTGTTTATCGCTCGAATTCTATTTCAAATCAAATTGGAAAATCAAAGAAATTGAGTTTGCTTGATTTGGAGTTTATTTGCTCAAGATTTGTTAGTTTTAGTAAACATGTGTCACTGTTGGAAACTTAACAATTTTGAACAAGAATCTTGTGATTGTCATTCAATTAAATCATGAAAATTAATGGTTAATCTCATGTAATAAATATTTATTAAATATTTTTGAAATATTTAATAATGATAATTATTTTTTGAATGACCATAACCAACATGATAAGATAATATATCTTGATTGATTTGGTTATAATGAACTTTCCAACAAACATTGATACTTGAATATGATTGGAGATTTGTTTAGCAAATCTCATTATAATATTAATCAAAATAGTTTTGATAAATATTATATGGTATAACTTCAGTTAAAAGACCGAATATCGTCTCAAATACAATATGACCAAATCACATTATCTTAACTTAAGGTGGATATGGTATCTAGTCGGGGATCATTGGGTAATAGGTTACTCCGTGAGCGGTCTGTCCCACATCCCGTGCTTACTGACCATGACAGCGGGTAAGGAAAGGATAATGCTTGAAATGATCATGAGGTATTTTTTGTAATTATTAAAATTTGAATAATATGTATTTTGAGATTATACCATCCTTCAAGTAACAATCACGATTGTTTGTTGGTTGTTTGAATTGGATTGATAATTTATTTAATATGATTAAATTAATTATATCCAAATAAACACTCTATTATGAATAGAGTAGTATTTTCTTTGGAAGAATTAATTATGTGAATATGATTCATAATAATTAGTTAGAATTTGAACATGATATGGAAGATCACATAAGTGATATCCATGGTCTTACGTCAAGGCAAAGGGTTCCGTCACAATGGATTGTATGCAAGAGATGCATGTATGAAATGATAGCTCCTACATACAAGCGCACATGGATCGTGCTCTTTTCTTCTTAAAAGAGTAAGGTCGTATGCGTAGAAACACCAATATCGGCTCCTGATATTATTGGGACAATATTGGATTGCGTATAACGAGTGCTAATCATGTTTACGGTTAGTTCAATTAACGACCGGTCAACATTGCCTTAGGGGTGGTGGGTCCGGGTGTTAAAGATCGAATTAGGAAATACAAGTTGGACTTGCAAGGCGGAATGAGTTCCCGCTTCTTTTTATCTGAGTTACAGGTTATCATATTATTGAGATGTAAAAAAGATAAGAAAGGAGATCCCAGATCTTGCTTGAGATATAATAGTAAGTATATCTCTTATTTTGAAAGTGAATAAGGGAATGAAATTTTAGAGTTGACATGGAAAGACAACTTTGATATAAAAATCCTAAATCAAAGTAAAATACGTATTTATGCAAATTATCTTATTTCAGATAACCTACATTAAACCCACTCAATACTATACTCAATGATAATCAGTAAAATATCATGGATTGGATCCATAATCAAGACATTATACTTGTAATTGGACACATGATGTATGTGTTTGCATATGCATGTTTCCTCAGAATAATGAGGAATAACAATTAAATTTACAATAGGACAACAACATAGGGTTTGTGTGTTTCTATAGTCTTGATCACTCATCGAATATGCTTTGTAAGTATCACGTCGATGATGATCATTATCAAAAAACCTTATAAAACTTTAGAAGATGTTTTGACATACACATGTGCTCTCAATATTTAATCATGAATGACATGGTTCACTACATTATGCAGAATGGTGGCTCGATAAGAGATGATATACTCAAAATGTTTGAGTACCAACCTAAACCAAAATTTTTCGGAGTTAAGATGGATGTAGATACGATGAGTGTCATCATTCTACTGTCTACACTCAAGTCTTTCACGAAGCTTCATATATTCAAATTGTATGAATTAGATGAAGCATATGTAAATGTTGAAATTATCTTATATTGAAGTTTTTTTAGTTCAACATAAGAGATCCTTTATCTTAAACAATGGTTGTTTATAGATTAAGGAAGCATAGTGGAAGCATGGGTATGACCCAAGTGATAAGGAAAGTCAAAGAGTTGACTATACTTCTGTGACTTCCACATGACATCCAAAGAGTAGGATGAATGCCAATACTGCAAAAAGTCAGTGTAGTGATAGTATGACTATCTAGATTATCTAAGATCCTTAGACAAGGATTCAGATAGTGCATCGAGATATTATACATCTACATATAACTACATATAATCATCTAAATTGACTTGTTTATTGGATAATATCAAAGTCGAATAATTGTATTTTACTCTTCTACTAATACTTGCAATTGGTTGCATATGTTTTAGAAGATTAGAAAAATTTGATCTTAAGGTTTAATAATTATCCACATGGATATTGATGCAATTGTTGAAACAATCTCTATTGGATAGATAGACTTCATAATTTTACAGAGAGAGCCCTTAGTTTTAGAGAATATCTCTATGACCTATATATTAAAATACACTCATTATTTATTTCTAAATGTTAGAAATAAACATGAATTCTAGAATAGACCTATCATAAAGAGATATGATGTATATATTTCATATAGTAATCTAACATCTGGAGGACTCTACTAAATTAGAAAATTAATGAATGGTTCATTAATATTTTTAAATACTGAAAAAAAATTAAACCTTAAAAGATCAAAAGGAGGATAAAGATGATTTGACAATGTTCTAGCATCTGGCCTTGGACATATGTCTATTGATGTGATCAATAGACTAGTAAGATATTGAACTTTAGATTGTCTAAAGGTTCAAAACTTGCATACTTATGACTGTAAATTCAAAGTAAAAATGTCCTATGCACCCTTCTCTGGGAATGGTGTAAAATGCCAAGGTTTTGAATCTCTCATACATATTGATGTATGTGAACCATCTATATCATTATAAACATTAATGATATGTGATATCAATTGATGGTTATTTGTGATATGAGATTTCCTCCCTTCACCTTAGAAACCTTTGAAATTTTCAAAGATTTCACAATTTTGGTTGAGAACCGAAGTTAGAAGGAAGATGAAATGAATTTAATCTAAACAAGGTAGCACGTATCTATTAGATTAATCCAAGAAATACCTTATAGATAAAGGAATATCTTTCATATCTCACTCCTCCTGATACACCTAAACTCAATCGAGTTGTAGAGAGATACAATTGGATCATATGTGACATGATTTTATTAATGATGAATATTATAATAATTATCTCTTAGTTTTCGAGTATATATATAGTAGAGACTACAATATCTATCCTTAATAAGATTCCATGCAAGTAAGCTAGAATCTAGCACCAGAGAATGCTACTTCATTAGAAATATAAAGGATGGTATTGGATACCTACTTTATGACCATGAGATTCTTAGATTTCATCTCTAAAGATATGATTCTTAAAAAATGGCTTTCTTGAGAATCAAGATGAAAATGAAGTAAAGGGACTCATTGAATCTTGAGAAGATAATGAGACTCATGAAATCGGAAACTAAAAGGAAAATTAAAAAAGAAACATGACATATACAAGTGTTATATATAGACCCTCGAGTATCCTTATATGGATGCTAGCAATAAAGTCTAAAGTAGACTTCATATACAAGTATTGTATATGGACCCTCGAGGATCCATCTATAATGGTAAGACTCGTTAGGTGTAAACGGATCTTCAAGAGAAAGAGGAAACCTAATGAGAAGGTAGAGACTTTCAAAGCATGGCTCGTAACCATAAAATACACACGAAGAGAAGACATCGCTTGCGATGAGACTTGCTCTCCAGTGACCATGCTTAAACCCATCAGAATATTGCTAACTATAGTTACAGAACTTTACTATGACATCTACAAGATGGAAGACAAGATTGTGTTCCTCTATGAATTCCCCATCGAGGATATTCATAGGAAGTAGTCTCGGGGCTTCGTAGTTGAGGAACATAAAGTGTGTAAGAGAACTCCATCGATGGACTCAAATAAGCTTCTAATATTCGGAACATCAGATTTAATGACATTATAAAGATTATGATTTCATACAAAATCTTGATGAACTGTGTGAAGCTTAGTGGGAGTGTCATTGTGTTCATCATGTTAAATGTAGATAATATCCTAATCATTTGGAATGATATAAGTATGATAATAAGTGTTTTATAATCTAGTTATTCCATACCTTGAGATATGATCTCACATATACCTCTTAGATCTTAGTTTTGAAGATATTCGAAAGTAAAGAGAAAGGACATTGGGACCATGACATTAACGGTACACCTTGGACATATTCCATTTTTGGGAAAAAAACCCAAGGAGAGCTTCATTCCCTTAAGATATGATACTGACCTATCTAAAAGGATAACACCTCAAGGAGTTGAGGATGTGAATGCCAAAGCTACATGTCCTAGTGCATTTGCTATGGGAAACTCTGTGTATGCTAGATGTGCACGAAAGCCAGATGTCTTTCATGTAGTGGGAGTTGTAAACTATTACTAATCCTAGTATGGAGATAAAACACTTGATTGCAGTAATAACAATATCTTCAAATAGGACAAGACTTTAGAGATAGTGATCTCTAAGTCTTATCTTCAAGAACTTAAGATTTTATAAATAGTGATCTAAAAGGTCTTAACTGCAGATACCTTAGGAGATAGAGATCTCCAGGAATCATGGCATTCTGATAAGGATAATAGAAATTACATATTGGTTATAATGATTTTTGAGTTATAGTCTCAAAGACACTATATCTGCTTTAACAAGATTGAGTATTGGTTGCATAAGATGCAACATTCGTATTAGATGTGAACATTGTTACTAGGAGATAGGCAAGTAATGTAAAAGGACTTGGCGTAGTTTTTTGGGAACAGAGTGACTAGTTAGTTTACTAAGCTATTTTTCTAAATGGCTTATGATTAGTACATGTGTGGGTTTAAAGATTAGCTCGTTGATGGCTCTGTGGGTTATTGGGAGATTGTTGGACAAGCGAACCCACGACGAGCCATTATGCAATAAATGTTATTGCAAATATCATTCCATAATCTTAAATGAAGAATAATTAATTTACATAATAGGTCTTTTAGTACAATTAGATTTATGTACCATGGCAATCTTGATGATCACAGTTGTTGATTCAATTGTTGAATCATAGAGGCTGGTGCTTGGATGAATATCTAAAGAGTTAGATTGAGGACTCATCAAGTACCGTCAAATGATTATTAAGAGATGATCTCCAACCTGAGTAGGAGATGGAAATCCTTCCTCTAATGGGTTTATATCTAACCGATCTCTTGAAGCAAGTCCTCTGCATAGAAATAGAGATTCAGATGTGTTAGATAAGTTAGGTCAAAGAGTTGACTTAATGAGATCGAGATAACCAAAGACCTATATCGTATGCTGTCACGATTTAGGAATGCATCCTCTGAAAGGAGACATATGTGTTACTATATGTTTGAGTATGTACATTTGGCAGATCGATACGTTAATTATCTAATCAAGGTCTATATATCGGCACACTGGTGTGCATACGAGTAATACGATCTCTTAAAGAGATCATACAGGTTCATTACTGAACCGGAAGATATGAGCTCACTCATGAGATATTAAGATCAAATTCCATGTACGGGTCATATAACTTTGGAAGCTTGACAGAATTTGTACGTTTGATATATGATTTTGGAAAGCATATGATCAATACTTAGGTATGATATATGCTTTTGGAAAGTATATGATCGGTACCAACTCTCAATGATCAAATGAGTAACTTAATGATAAAATCCTGAAGAAAACAATCGAAATTGATCTAAATATCTGGATTTATTCTGGGTTTTCTAGTATGCAGGATGTACATGTATTGGGAATACCCGAGGGTGATGTCATCATAAACGATTGTGTAACCATGATGCTTCCATTCCGAGGGAGTGATGAAACATGTCTGGATTTTAGTGGCTCTTCTCACTAGAGAAGCAATCTAATCTTGGTCTAAATGTTGGACAATGATCTGAATGTGATTCAGATGCAATGAGAAGATTAGATTTACGGCTTGATTTAATCAAACATCTATGGAAGGTCCCCGAGATCTGGATTTGAGATTTGATCTCAATATCAAGTCCCTATACGTGGAACATATAATCATCCTGTCCTTATCTCCAAGTATCTGCGGAAAAAGCGCATCATTCTTGAAAGAGTTCAAGAATAATTCCATTATTTATAATGTGTATGGGCATTGAGGGAAATTGATAGTTAAATGCAATTTAATTATCATAAATAATATGAATTTGATTCATATTATTTGGCCATATAAGGAGAGTTATCTAGGATAATTAAATTATGATTTAATTATCAAAGATGTGAATAATGTGAACATGATTCATGGTATTTGGGCACGTGAGAATAGAGATCCAAGATAATTAATATGTTATTTAACAAGAATATGAATAATGTGGATAGTACTATCCATATTATTTGTATATATTATAAATGTGATATATAATATATAAGAGAGAGTTTATTGTAAATCATATCTACAAATTAATTGTTGATGTGAATTGGATTCACATTGAAAATTAATTGGAAATGCAATTTACATTTTATTTTGAGTTGTGAATATGATTCATAATTATTTAATGGCATGATTGCAATATTCATAAAATTAATTTAGAATTATTTTTGTGAATTAATTTACAACAAAGGTTGTTGTAAATATATATATGAAGGATTATGTGAGATTTAATATCTCACAAAATTAGAAGGCCGACACCTTCCTTTAATGGATGGTGGACGGCCACCCTTTGACTTGTTCTCAAGGATGGTCGTCCCCCCTTTTAGGAAGGTGGGTGGGCCTCCTTTCTAATCCTTCTATCCTAATTGATTTAGTTCAAATTAAATTATGTTGATTATTCAATATATTTAATTTAATCTAAATTAATTATTCTTGTGTTTTTACAACAAAATCACGAGCATTGAATACAACCATTGAATACAAATCAAACAATGCAAATACAGATAATATGTATAAAATAAATGATTCAAATATAATTCCAGACAACCATGCAAATACAAATGCATTTTTTTATTTTAATTTTCAGTCAAGTAACTATGTTACACAATGCTGAGATGCAAAGCATTGAATAATGAGAAGAATGATATTTTTATTTGGTTTTCAACAACTAAAATGATGCAAGATGATATGATGATGCAAGCGTAAATAAGCCCTTCAAATAGTTCAATCAATGAGCATAAATAAAGTATATCAAATTCAGTGTTACTCGATCACAAAGATAGAACATAGCTTTAATAGTGATATTTCAGTAAGGTGTAGTTGATACAATGAGTACCTAAATTTAACATGTAGAGTAACGTGTCAAATTGATGAATAAAATTAGCAACATGATAAAACTGAAATCAATAAAAACGGAGTTCATACGCTCAAGATATTAAATAAAGAGTGCAAGAGCATATATGCAATAAAAATATGAAGATAAAATGGATGAAATATGCAAATAGATCCTTCGTAGGGGCATTTTTGTAATATTATAAAGCAGCAGGGTACCCTTGTAAATTGCCCAGGCACGACACGTGAGGCATGCGTGCCTGGGAGGACATTTTACAATTCTTGGAACTATTGAGGGGTTGGATGCAATTTACCTAGCCCGTACACACGTTGCACACACACGGTCTATACTCGGAAGGTAGGGGTGGATCGACTGCAGGTTCAGAACACGTGTCATGTCCTGATGCTTCGTTCTTGGCTTTGGTTCGACCGAGCCTCCTGGAGCGGGACCAAGGCTTGCATGAAATGAGGGTCGTCTGATCATCCTGATCTGACGGCACCTGTAGCATTCGGCTCCGCCTCATCTTCTTAAGGCGCGGTGTCTAAGGCAGGGCTTCGGCGAGCCCTCAGGAGCCAACCTCAGGGGGATGCGTGGATGGTCGGGGAAAGTTGTTGGAAGTCTGACGAAGCTGTTGGTCGGAGGAGGGTGCTGCAACGAGGCATGAAGTGTCTGGGCAATGCATACTGATGAACGTCAAATTCGCCTCTTTAAAAGTGATGAATTAGTCGTAGTATAGGAGGCGAATTCGGTTCAGCAAAAACCACGAACTTTGAATGTCGTGGAATATTTTAACTTGGCAAGTCTATCGAGGTCGAACACAGGGACACGACTACCTAATATGTTTATCGAATTTCGATTCATGATGGCACAATGTGAATTAATTCCAATTTCAGGTCCTTATGATGAACTCTGCTATTTACAAAACAAAGCCATGCTGCATGCATTTTTTATTTAGTTTTTATGCAAGTTAAAGTGATGCATGAGAAAATATGCAAGAGAGTATGTGTGCTGAATAAAAGACTACAATTATACCCTAAAAATTATGAGCGACATAATATAAATGAAATCAGTGTCAATTTTAATCATCACATTAAAAAATGGTCATCAAATCCAAGCAATACAAGGAGAGCAGGGTCCCATTTTTCACTTAAAAATCACTTCAATTAAAACAGGGGTAAATGAGACAAATAAGCATGCTAAAATGTAGAGGACAAAACAAGGATCAAAACAACACCAAAATCATGCAATTTGGACCTACGCAAGTTATGCTAAAAACAGTACAAGGGCATAATTGTAATAAAATGCAATAAAATAACGGAAAAATATTGCATTTAGGTCCCTGTAGGGACCTAAATGCAATTACTAAAAACTGCCTGGGCCATTTTGTAATTTTTCCATTGCGCGTAGGGGCCTTTTGTAATTTCAGAAAAGTTTGAGGGCCTCCCTGTAAAATACCCAGGAACGTACGTGAGCCACGTGCCTGGGGACCATTTTGCAAATACCAAATCTTCTAGGGTCCTTCGTGCAATTTACCCAGCACCTCACGTGCGCTGTACGTGAGGGGCCATGCTCAGGAAGAGGCTCAACTTCGGGACACATGGCCACTTCTGGAGGTGCGGTTCGAGGTTCGGTCCACCCGAGCCTATAGGTTCAGAGTGGAGGCTCGGGTGGAGTCTGGAGTCGCCACGTGGCATCATCATCACCATCCGATCCTGATGATCGGACGGTGCCTGCACCTTCTTCCTCCGCCTTGGCCCACCGGAGAAGGCGGGTCTCCGGCGATGCCTGAATTCCTCCTCCGAGCTCCAGAGGGTGTTCTGACGGTCGGGGAAGGGAGCTGGAGGTCGGGCGGAGATCCTTGAGCGGTGCGGAGCTCTGTTGTCGTCTAAAGCTGCCCGTCGGAGTATGGTTGTCGGAGAAGAATGTCGAGACCGGCTAGGTGATGCGAGCTCCGACCATTGAGTTCCTGCAAGGGTTAGATGTAGCCGAAGCGAGCTGGTGCTTGAATGAGGGTGAGTGCGAGGTGAGCAGAGGTCCGGTGGAGCGAAGGGAGCGGAGGACCTGGTCTTCATCTCCTGCGAATCGGAGGGAAGTTGGAGCGAGGTGGTAGGGGGTATGGAGAAGGGTGGAGTGGTCCACGAGGGTGACTGGTGGTAGAAGAAGCTCGGAGGGTGGTCGGATGGAGGTGAGGATGAGTGTAGGAAGCGGAATAAATAGGAGAAAACACAAGGAAAAGAAGGAGGAAGAAGACCTCGTTGGGGAGGGGAACCCTGGCGGAGGAGGAGCTTGGGATTAGGCTCGGAAGAACCTAGGGTTCGTCGCCCAGCTGGTCAGCCATCCAGCGAGCTCGGTGGTGGTGGTGGCCGGAGCCACCAGGACGCGGAGCATCGCCGTGGTCGACACCGAGCTAAGCCCATCTTTGCCTCGACGTTCTGCCCCTCCGCTATCACCGGAGGGGCGGAGGAGGCTAGAGAATAGACCAATAATGGTGGACGGGAGGTTACGGAGGCGGAGGGAGGCTATTTATAGGGGAAGGTTGCTGGAGGTTACGTGGTGGAGGAACATTTTGGAGTGAAAGTTTAATGGTGTGAGAGTGATGGCGGCGAGTGTTGATGGTGGCGCGAGGATGGCGGAGGGAAGGGGTATGCGGGGCGGCTGTTTGGAGTAGGAGGAGGTGGCTAGAGCGCCTTCCAAAATAGGAAGGGGGTGGTGTTTTCACGAAATGTAACGGCTGGAGAAGGGGGTGTCGGAGGTAGGGGACGACTGGTCAACCGTTTGATCTAGCGATCCAACGGGTAGGATGATGGCGCGGTCGAAGGGTTAGAATCAGATCAAAAGATCTAATCCGACGGTGGGGATTAGGTGCCGATGAGCGGTTTAGATGGCTAAGAGTGGAAGATCGTATGGTGGAGATTGAAGGGGTGACGTGGAGAAGAGAGAGACGTAGGATGGGTGCTGGATCGGGGGGCTTAGATGGAGGGGCGACGTGGAGGGCTGTGGGGCGTTGGATGGAACTAGGATCAAATGGCTGGAATTTGGGCGTCAGTGGACGATTGGGATTTGATCTGGGAATCAGATCAAGGGCTGAGAAGTGGAGCGGTGGTGGATGGCTCAGATGGAGTGGATCAGACGGTCAGATTGAAGGCCGGGTGGTGAGAGGGGAGGCGGGCCACGTGGGCGGCTCAGAGGGCGCCACGTGGCCCAATGAGAAAATTCAGAGTAAAATTACAAAGAAAATTAGAAAAGAAATAGTTAGAGGCCGAATTAGGAAAAAATCAAAACATGAAAGTTGCTCGTCTCAATGAGATCTACAACTTTCATGTTGGTCAAAAAGCCAAAAGAGGTCAACTGTACAAAAGCTTTTTTTGGGGGGTATTTTTAAAGGGATAAAAATATCGATTTTGTGGTTTTGAGATGTTTTTGTATTTTTTATCTTTTTAAGGGGTTAGTGAACTATGGACGAATATTCTACCTAATTTTTAGGGGTTTTTGAGGATAAAATAATTACAAGAAAAATAAGAGGAATTAAAAACAATAAATTAATGATAATTTATACACAATATACTAGAGGATAAAAACAAGGAATTAGAGGGTATTTTTATTGGATTGATTAAGCAGGGGTTTTAATTTGTGACTTTTAGCATGATGAATACGAGATTCATCACATACTCGCTGGTGGGGAGGCTCTAGAATGGAGCAAAGAAGGAGGTTCCGATCATTGCATGCTTTGACCTACAGGGGGTTAATGAAGATAGCCGAAGCCTGTTGGGATTGGAATGGATGGAAGGCTTGGGAATGGAGCAGATGGAGCCCATAGCAAGGCAGAGGAGATAGCATGGATTCGTCGGAGGTTGTGAGGGAAGGAGAAGGTGATTCTAGGGCGGCACAAAGGTGATGGGTGTGAGGCGAAGCTCAAGAG
Organism: Ottelia alismoides; assembly: GCA_037367405.1. Lineage (NCBI taxonomy): Eukaryota > Viridiplantae > Streptophyta > Magnoliopsida > Alismatales > Hydrocharitaceae > Ottelia > Ottelia alismoides. Next base: position 349,519 of record JAZKJV010010000.1, on the reverse strand, counting down.
GTGGCCAGATAATGATGAGATGAGTTGTGTACGATGGACAAAAAAAGAGAAAATCAAAATAGAAGAAGAGAGAAGGTGTACCTGAATGGAGAAGATAGCGGAGCAGACGAAGCGGCTTAGGATGAGGATCCAATAGGACCCCCGATCGTCGTTCATAGAGGGCAGCTGGGCCTCGGAGCACAATCAACCATCAGGTAGCCGAGACATGGCTGGACTGCCATGGGTCAACACCGGGGCATGAAGGCCGTTGTCGCCTCATCAATTCAGCCCCACTGTCACTGAACGAGCAAGAGAAACTGGCCTCAACCCGTGTATTGGAGGATGAGGAGGATGCTCGGCCCTTGGATGGTTAGCCATTCAATGGTTGAGATGGAAGCATGCGTGGGCGGTGAGATCTCATCAAGGGAATAAGATCCGATGGCTGATGGAGAGGCGAAGATCAACTGTAGAAATGGAGGTAGGAGGCGAAGATCCAAGGGCAGAGGAAGCAGTCGGGTGGTGCAAAGAGCAAGGTCTGCGCGACGTCTCTAAAGAGCGCCATGTGGCTCAATTACATTATTCAAAAAATGAAAAAAATAAATACAAAAGAACTAAAAGGAGGTTGAATTAGCAACAAGTCAAAAACATGAAAGTTTTAGATCTCAAGGAGATTTACAAGTTTTATGTGGGGCAAAAACTCAAAAGATATTAAAAATACATACCAAGATTTTTGGAAGCATTTTTAAAGGATTGAAAACACTTGTTTTAATTCTTTTTTTTATTTTTTATCCTTTTAATTTCTTTTCAAACCAAAACAAATATATACGATAATTATTCTATTTTTTTTAGAGTTTTTAATAAAGAAAATAAAAGGATTAATTTTAATACAATAATTGGGATTATTTACAGAAGAAGGGTCAATTATTAATAAAGCATAATTAATGAAGATTTTGATTGATTTGTTTATGATCCGAGGATAAATAAGGAGTATAGTGATGATCAATCAGAGATTCATCACACCCCTATACTTAAACTGTGCTTGTCCTCGAGCATATACAGAATTAAGGAGTCGGATTAATTCCTGACAGTGCATGTGAATTTTCAAGGCTCAATTCATCAAAGTCCCTTAATTTGAGTGATCCAAAAATCCTGGGTTCGACCATGCTCTAGCCAAAAGGAATCCAACTTCTCTAATTATCAGACTCTCTGCTTTATAGATATAATATAAGGATATGACATTTAGTGTACTGCAATCATGAGAGTCGAGTCGAGATGTCACCCAGGGTCCCAGTCCAGGAGCCTCTCCTCTAGACCTAATCCTCAACACTAGGGAATAAGTCTTTTCTTTCGTTCAATCCATCGTCTCATTAGTTTGTCAAACTTGAAAGCGTAGATGGAAGGCCAGATAATGGAGGGCATAGGATTTTGTAATTTCTTCTCTCCCTCACATTGGAATAAGGATCATCTTGAGTGCCTTATTATTCAACACATGTATTTTTGTTTGTTTGTTGATCAATGTGTTCATCAAGAGAGTTCAGAGTCGTCTGCACTTGTTTTCCTGAGAGTACACTAAGGTGTGTCTCTTTTGAGTATCTAAGATACCTTTAACATCCAAACTTGTATCACACTACGATGTAGAACCTTTTTTTGGGTGCTAGACCGACTCCTGGTCCTAATTGATTTTTTCTAAGCTAATTCCTCATCCTTGCTTCCTTGGTGCTCTCTCCAGCTTGTCATAAAGAGAAGACCAGTATCCTCCAAGCTTGGCTGCATCGGCCTCCTAAGAAGCCGTCCCTGCGTGATGGGCCCTCGCAACAAAGTCACAAAAAGATGGCATTAGCATATATAATCAAATAATCAAGTCAGTGAATATTTACAAAATCAATATATATTTACACTATAATCAAAAAATCAATTAAGAATAAATTAATGAATGTTTACAACAATGAATCAATAAATCAGATAAATGACTATACAAAAATGACCGATGAAAATAGGCTACGCTCATTGCTCCCCGGCAACGGCGCCATTTGATAACAGAGAGATCGATCGGAAGTCGTGTCAATCCACAAGGCAGATAGACAGTCACTGATATGACCTCAGACAAAATTTCTCGATTAATCAACAATTAACCCACAACAACAACAAGAATAAATCAATTAAGTATCAAAAATGTGGAGTTAAATTTTATTAAAACTCTACAACAAAAGTGTATAGGTGTAAGTATGTGTAGACGTCGAACACTGGGAGCAAACAGTAGAAGGAGGCAAAATTCAATGCACAAAAAAATGTCTTTTATCTCTTGTCCATTTTATTATTTTTGTGGGATTTTAATTTTATATTTTTATTTTATTTTTGGTTTTATAATTTTGTATTTTCTTTTTATATTTTTCAGTTTTTATATTTATTTTTGATTTAAATATAATATATATACATGTATATGTATAAATACAATATAAGGTATATATAGATACTATATAGATAAAAACATGTAAAAATAAATAAAATATAGTAAATATAATGTTTTTATTTTTTTTCATATTTTTCTAATTTTTTGGTTATTTTTCTGAAACTTCTGCTAATTTTTATGTATTTTCAAAGTCAATAATATCCCAAATAAGGGATTAATTAAATACCTAAAATTGATTTGGGTTTTAAAAATAATAATAAATCTCAAAATTACCTAAATTAATTTTAGATAAATAATATCATATAGATAATTATAAAATAGAAAAACATATTTTTAGTAATTTTGTAGAATTTTTATATTTTTTGTTGGATTTTAGAGCTTTCTGATTTTTACATTTTCTTTTGCTTTTTTAAGGGTTTTTGTTTTCTGGACTCAATAAATCCTGAAATACACTATATATATTTTTGTAATTTCTCACCAAGTTTTTTTATTTTTTTTGGAATTTTTGTAGATAAACATGGATTATCTAAACTCCTTTTCATTTTTAATAAATAGATAAAATGCAAAAAAATCCAATTAAAAATGTAGGCGTGAAACTACATAGCATAAAGCATTTATCCCTAATTTTTTGTATTTTTAGGAGCTCGGTTGGTATTTTAATAAATAGATAAATAACACAAACATACATGTCCTAGCATGGGCATATTTGCAATAAAAATAAAGTCCAAGGGGTCCTGTGCAAATTACCCAAAACTATATAACGTAATTAAAATTTTAATGAACTATTTAATAATTACAAAATCACCAAGGTATGCTGTGCAATTTACCCATCACGTGGATAATACGTGACGCACGCTGGGTGGGACGTAAATGTAAATACAGAAAGTTTGGGGGTCTTCCGGCAATTTTCACCAAAAAAATATACAACGTGCTTTAAATTTTATTGGAATAAAAAATAATTTACAAAACTAGCAGGGCTATCCCTACAAATTCGCCACCTCACGTGGGACGGCACGCGAGATGACGTGGACTGGACCTAAATGCAATTAAAATAAATACAAGGGTCATTATGCAAAATGTCCACTTTATTTTAAGCGTTAACTTTTATTTACAGGACTAAATAATAAATACAAAAAATGCAGGGCGAGATATGCAATTTAACCCTTAATAGGCTGGATCGAACGACACTATTGATTTGACTTAACACGTGGCACCCATCCAACGGTCGATGACACCTCGTCTTATACGCTCCAGATTAGATCACGTAGCACGATCAAACGGTGATGGCTCGGCGCGATCCGACTGTTCTGCTGCGATCTGGAGGGCTTCTGTTTCAACCAACGAGAACAGGCACGCTGGGAAGAATTGGGATGAAGATCGCCGGGGGCGAGCTTTGATCGGTCATTGCGGGATCCTCCGTCGCCGCCGAGCTTCTCTTTTCATTCCTGGAAGTCCCCCGCGTCGATTGCTTCCTTCAAAATGGTCAGAGACCCGGCCAATCGATCAGACGAGGCTCCGGACCTGGAGCTCCCGTTCTATCCTCGATAGGGCTCAGAGGCCCTCTTCAAGACCTGCAAAAGGGTTAGAAATATTCGCGAGGAGTTGTCGGAGGTATTGTCTTTTATTTGGTGGTGGAATGGAGCGGAGTGAGGCGGGCGGAGGTGCTCCGACGAACGGTGGAGTGGAGAACCTGGATCTCCATATCCACGATGGATCTGGGGGAAGCAAGATACACGGGGCGATCGTAGGATGATCAGGAATGAAGTGGGCACAGGGAATACATCAGAGGGGCGCTGACGATATGCGGAGGAGCTCGCCAGAGCTCAACTCCGGTGAAGTACATGGTGACTTGATTAAGCTATCCTAACTATCTAGAAACTAAACTAACTATTGGAAATAAAATCTAGTATCAAAATTAAGCAAAATAAGTGGAAAAGACGCAACTCTTATACCTGGAATGACCAAGGAGCAGGGTCGCCAGCGACGACGGCCATGGGTGCACCCCATTGCTCCTGGAGCTAGGCCAAGCACTGCAAATGATCCCCCTGTCACGAGGAACAATCCAAGATGCTGACCCAAGGCTCGCAAGGCTTTAATGGTGACCAAATTTGAAGAAGGAGGCAGAGGGTATTATTTATATACCTTATTGAGCACCCTTATTGACCGGGGAAAAACGAAGATTTGGGTGTATGTACACGTGATTAGAGATCATGGCGTGTATGTACAATGATCAATGATCATTTTGTATGAAGGGAGCAATGACGATTGAGCGACGAGACGCCCAGGAAAAAGGGCAAAAATCACAGGAAAACCAGTCTGCACGTCAAATCTAGAGCAGAGGAGGCAGTTGACCATGGTCAACATTTGACGCGACCCTATTGGTTCATGTCAGCACAAAACAACAAAGTCGGCTGACCAATTATTGACTTGTTAATTACACCTAATAAATGATTTTATTAATTTTTGAGTATAAAATTAAAAATGTTTATTATTTCATGTGATATTTTATTATGATTTTTATTTATTTATTGGCTTTTATTATTAATAATTAATTTTTAATAAGATATGTATAGGTATATTCATCTATGTTTTACACATTTTTATTTTTATTTTATGTATTTTTTGTTATTTTATTCTTTTATTTTATATATTTATAAATCATTTTTGTGAGTATAATATTTTTTGTTTTATTTTATTGATGTAATTTGTATACTTAAATAAATAAGTATGTATATTCTATAGGTACATTTATAGGTACTTTAACTATGTTTTATATACATTTCATTATTTTAATGTATTTTGATGACTTTTATTTTGGTTTTGTAATTTTAACGGAATATAGATATTATTTACAAAAATATGAAAGAATAAGGAATAAAAGAACATGTTTCCATTTTATTTATATACATATATAACATAGGTATTTTGTCTAAGTATTCTCATAGACTTCATTTATTAATCATTTTCTTTTTGGTTCTATTCTAGTTTTAATATGTATATATGTTATAAATAATATGTACAAAAATATAAAAATATTAATTTGTAAAAATAATAAGGGATAAATAAAATGAATGTTTTAATCGGTAAAATGTACAATGAGGGCCCAAAACCGAACTTTCACACAGTAACTCCAAAAAATATAAAACCATACCATTAAATAGCTTGTGAAAAATTATATACAATTAGAGGTGATTTTGATATGTTTGAGTTTTTATTTGAAAGATTTTGGTCTATGAAGTTGGCTTTTTGGCTTTTTATATTGTGTATAAATGAACAATGTGCATTGTTTTTGTACAAACTCAATTTTGTATTTTTATTTACATTATTATCTACAAATTTCATGTACAAAGTTTCTTCATTTGATGAATAATTAATAAAGAATAAAATAGGTGTCAAAAATAAATAAATAATGAATAAAAGAATAGGGTTTTTTATTCTATTTTTGGCCCTTATCTCCCCCTACTTTATTCCTTGTCGACTAACTCAATTCTTGAATTGGTCTCGGGGTTTAGGGTCATAAAATATTTTTCAATATTTTATTCATTTTTCTTTTCTTTTCTTTATTCTATAATTTTGGCATTAAAAACCTTGTTTTATATACAAATAATACAATAAATAATGAATGATATTATGCACAAATTGATGATATTTACATGCATTGGCTAGGGTTTTTAAGGCCAAAATGATAGAATAAAGGTGATGAAATGGAGACTCATCATCCCCCTATACTTGTCTTTGCTAGTCCCTAGCAAACACTTATGTAATAAGTACAAAAAGGAATAAAGAAGAAAAGAAAAAGAAAGAATAAATAGAATTGCTTTCAGTTGTTAAACTTGTCTTTACAAAATCAAAGTTTGGAGCACAGGTTAGACCTTGATGTGAGAATGTGTGTGGAACCAGGTCGGAAATCAAGTTTGAAACATAACAACCTTTGAGAATCACAGAACTCGGTTCAAACCACCTCAATAGCTAGGGCAGAACTAGCCTACATCATACGTAAACCCTTATGACTATGAAGCTAACTTGTACGGTGTAAGTAACAGTGGCTCTACCCAACTGAAATGACAAAGGGACTGACTTATCCAGAATGACAACCCAATGATTCCCCAATCCAGCACTCTGTCCTTGAGGAGTGGGGTATTCCCTTCAAAGTTCAAGGGGCATCCAACTCAAGAGGAGGAGGTGAAGAAAAGAATGAATGGTAGCCAGTGTAGCTACCTATCCAGGAATGCCTGACTAGTGTAGTCATGTCATCCAGCTGTAGGCTCACATGGTATAACTTTGATGCTCAAGCTTTCTTATTTTCTATACAACATATACGCATACTCCGGTGACGTGTCGCTAAATACGATGATTAATACGTGTTCGTTGTAATACGCGTACTTAGCGATTTGGTCAGAACCGAGAGAAGATCTCCGTGAAGAGTGTCTCGGCTTTAATTTATATCCCGGGCAAGTCTGGGGTCGAACACAGGGAGGCAAAGGAACAACTTGGGTTTAATTCGAAAACTTAGATCTAGATTTCCAAGTGGTATTTTTTTAGATTTTTTTTAATGCAAGAACAAAAGCAAATGCAAAATGCGAGTGAATCAAGACACTAAGAAATCACACAATTGGCCAAATTAATTTTAATGGAAAATTAATCCAATTCAACCAAACTATATTTTTCCTACGATCATAATTCAGTGAAGAACACAAAACACATTTTTTTGGAATTTTATGGGTTAAAATGCAACAAATAAAAATACACACTTTTTATGGGTTTTTTTCGAAATTTATCACACAAACAGTAAGAAAAAATTATGAAAAAATTACTGAAACTAAAACATCCTGGCTTTAGCGATTCGGTCAGAACCGAGAGAAGATCTCCGTGTAATACATGGTCGTTGTAATACATGTACTTAGCGATATTTAATTCGTGGTCGTTGTTATACATGTACTTAGCGATTCGGTCAGAACCGAGAGAAGATCTCCGTGAAGAGTGTCTTGGCTTTAATTTATATCCCGGGCAAGTCCGGGGTCGAACACAGGGAGGCAAAGGAACAACTTGGGTTTAATTCGAAAACTTAGATCTAGATTTCCAAGTGGTATTTTTTTTAGATTTATTTAATGCAAGAACAAAAGCAAATGCAAAATGCGGGTGAATCAAGACACTAAGAAATCACCCAATTGGCCAAATTAATTTTAATGGAAAATTAGTCCAATTCAACCAAACTATATTTTTCCTACGATCTTAATTCAGTGAAGAACACAAAATACATTTTTTTTGGAATTTTATGGGTTAAAATGCAACAAATAAAAATACACACTTTTTATGGGTTTTTTCGCAATTTATCACACAAACAATAAGAAAAAATTATGAAAACATTACTGAAACTAAAACATGATGCAAGGAGACTACAATAATTTTTTTCGGAATTTTTTGACAAGTTATGAATTTTTTATGAATTTTTAATGAAATCAGAGTGACAGTAAGTAAATAATTTCTAATAAATCCACCTTATCAAATTAATCAGAGTGCGAATTATCTCAAAAAGATATTTAGATAAGCAATCTAGTAGAGTTAAAATTTCGCAAAAAGGATATACGTGGATTTAATTAAAAATCAAATATTGAATTCACTCTACAAATTATTTCAGGCACAAGACATCTCCATTTTAGATGAAATTTGGAAAGTAAGTTCATCACATATCAAGGCATCATTTATAATTTTTTTGGAATTTTTAGTGAAAACAGAGTGAAAATGAGTAATTAATTCCTATTTAATCCATAATAGCAAATTAATCAGAGTGTGAATTACCTCAAAAGGATATTTTCATATGAAATCCATGAGACTTGAAATTTTGCAAAAATGATATCTGTGGATTTAATTAAAAATCAAATACTAATTTCACTCTATGATTTATTTCAGGCACAAGAAAACTCCATTTTAGATGAAATTTGGACAGTAAATTAATCACATATCAAGGCATCACATATAAGTTTTGTGGAATTTTTAGAGCAACCGTGTGTGAGATATAAATTTAAGAGCACTGATTGGGTAAAATATGTAATATTTCAGTTGAACAATTTTAGTTAATAACCCATATCTCACAAAAATACAAATAAATACTCATATGACAGAGAATAAGTTGCTCCACACAATGCTATTTTTCTTTAAATAAAAGGATGCCAAAACAAGGTCCAAATCAACACACAAACATATGGGTTTTTGTGCAACACAGAAAACAATATTTACAATAAAAACATATACAAAGACTATTTTGCAATTATATAAACAAGAAAGGACACACTTGCAATATTTACAATAAAAAAATAAAGAAAAGAACCTTCTTCTTCTTGGGAGGTCACGAAAGAGGAACCCAACGGATGGGCGACGACGGCGGCTCGGGGCCGTACGCGGCCGCGAGGAGGACGAAGAGCGACGGCACGGTGCAGCGGAAGGCGCTGGGGGGTTGCGGCGGCTAAGGGGGTGGTGGCGGTTCGCAGCCGTGCACGGGATGAAGGCGCGGGGTTGGAGCCGCGGGTGGCGGCGAGGCCGCGAGGAGGGCGGCGCCTCAGCGCACGGTGGAGGAGAGGAGGGCGGCGCCTCCGGCGGGGCACGACCGCGCGCTGGGGGGCGCGGAGGCTGTTGGCGTGGAGGTGGCGGGTGGCGCCGCCTGCCCGTGGAAGAAGGGGGGCGGCGGCCGTCACCTGCAACTTTTTTTGTGTTTTTTTATTTTTTTGCTGTGATGTTTTTTTTGTGATTAGTTTTTTTTTAAATTTTTTAATATATTTTTTTAAAACAGAGAATAAATGTAAATATATAAAAAAGGGAACAATGATGGAAGTAAATGGTGAAGAAAATGAAGACGGTGGTGATGTGATAACAAAGTGAATAAGTGAAGGGTGATAATGGTGTGACTTGATGTTAGATAAAATAAACTAACAATGGATATGAGAGAAAATACTTACCTGAATCTTTGCTGGATTGGCGGAGCAGCTACGCTGGACTCCTGTCGTCGCCTCGATTCGATTGACGAAATAAAATCGGAGAAGCTAAGCGAGCTCGATGGAGAACTCGTGACGCGGAGCGGAGCTCCGCGGATCTCGCCTGAAGGAGGTCGTCGCTTGAGGAAGATGACTCGCCGCTGTCACCGATTCATCTCAGGGAACTAGGCTCTCCTCACATAAAGATGGATCAAAGGTAAAAATGAGGAGAATGACATGTATATAAAGATGATGGAATGAGAGGTTATTAAAGTGGTGGAGTTGAATGGGAGGTTGTATTATTAATGGAGTTGAATGGGAAGTTGGGAAAAAATGGTGGAATAATGGAGTTGAATTGGTGGTTATTGTAGAGAATGGAAATTAAATAATAAATAAATAAATAAGTAAAGTTGGCTACTTTAAATACAATAAAATAAAAAGAGAAGAGAAATAGTGGAGAATTTACAAGGGAAGACAAACATGTACACATTTTTTTTACTTTTCTAATATGTAATTTTTTGTATTTTTAATAAGAGATATTTACAACAGAAAAATACAATAAAATACTACAATTAAAATACAACACAAGTATAATTTTTTGTATTTTTAGTAATTAAGAAAGGTAAAATAAAAAATGAATAAAGAATGAATATATACATAATATACAATGTACATCTAGGTCCCAAAACCCAACTTTTGCAAACGAGCTCCGATTTTAATGAAACCACTTTCGTTGGATAGATAATTTTCTAACTTGAACTTTAAAAGTGAGTTTGATGAATTTGGAGTTCAGACGGAGCGGGAATTTAGCTTGGAAGTTGGACTTTACAGCTTTTTCTCTTTGGGATCTAGGAGCATTTATTTAAGGTAAAATTTATTTTGTATTTTTGTATTTTTATATACATTTTTATAAACAAGTTAGAGAAAGAATTAGGCAAAAAAGAGTTGAAATGAAATTATTAAAAAATACATGAAGTTTTGGGTTATTTACAAGTATAAAACTCCGTTTTTTTGTGCTTTTTATTGTTAATTCATTTTGTACAATCTTATATACAATAATTAGTGTATTTTATTTACAAGAGTCATTTTGTTAATTTATGGATTTTATGGACATTTATTTGGGATTTTACTTGGGGATTTTGCTAAGATCAAGATATTGAGATGATGAATCGTGGATTCATCACCCCCTATACTTAAACTTTGCTAGTCCTCGAGCAAATAAAGAATGAATAAGTAGATTAATCCCTGACTGTGCATGTGAATACAAGACTTGATCCGTTCAAGAACTCTCGATTTTAGAGATCCTAAAATTCTAAGCTAAACCAAGCTCTAGTCAAAAGGTACCCAATTTCCCTAATCATCAGACTCTCTTTGTATACATATATAGTAGGGATATGACTTTAAGTGTTGACTTCAGTTACAAGAGTAGAGTCACAATGTCACACAAGGTTCCAGTCCAAGAGACTCTCCCAAGGACCCGATCCTCAACACTAGGGAATAAACCATTTCTTGCATACAATCCACCGTCTCTTTAGTTGTTAGACTTAAAAGTGTAGATGGAAGGCTAGTTGATGGAGGGCATAGGATTGTGTCATTTCTTCTCTCCCTCTCATTGGAACAAGGATCCTCTCAAGTGCCTTATTACTCAACGCATATTTTTTTTGGTGTTGATCAGTGCGTCCGTCAAGAGAAGTTGGAGCCGTCTGCACTTGTTTTCCTGGGAGTACACCGGGGTGTGCCTTTTTTGAGTACCTATCGTACCTTCTACCCCCAGACTTGTAGCATTTACGATGCAGAGCCCTTTTTTGGTGCAAGCCCGACTCCTGGTCCTAATAGCGGTGGTCCAAGTGGACACTTTGAAATGGTTGGGAGCGTTCGCCTTTGGTGGAAGCTCTTTTGATAATTGACTTTGTGGAATGAGAGCTTTTCTTTGACATTTCATTGCTTTGTAGTATTTGTGGCTAGCTCCACTGCTTTTACCAAGAGTTGGCGCACACTGATCAACATTTTTTTATTTTTTACACCCTGGCACATAGGTAAATGTCAAGAGATAGTACAAGAACCATGTTCTCATACTGGCTAAATGTGATGACACTCAGGTTTCATGAAGCCTTCATTGATTTTATCCCATCCTCGAGCATCATTAAATCAAGTCCAAACTCAAATCCCTCATCCCAGTTCCTCAAGTGAAATTTCAACTCATCTCATCATAACTGCAGTCGTGTATGTGAGGTGCTGATCATATTCTTAAGGTGGAGACTAAGCATGCAATATAACACACAAATCTTTCAAACTAGGGAAATGTGAATAATTAAGTCCAAGACCCTAATGACTAAGGCTGGTTAACTCAAAATCTCAAGACCTCATAAACCAAGTGTTCTTGATCATCACTAGTCTTGTGTGAAAGTGAATTGTGTCAGGGATTACACCAACTTATTAGCTAGTTTTTTTAGTTGGTTTTTATTATGATTGATTGATTTTTTTAAAGTTTTCGAAAAAGTTTTTTTTTCAAAAAGGTTTTTTTTAACAAACAAAGGCGAAGAAGTTTTTTTTTGTTACAAAAGTTTTGCTTTTTTTTCAAGAGTTTTTTTAAGAGGATTTTTTTTGAAAAGTTTTTTTTACAAATAAGGAAAAAGAGTTTTTTTAGGAAAAAGTTTTTTTTGTTTTGTTTTTTGTTTTGTTTTTTTTGTTTTTTTTATTTTTTTATACCCACCCCATAATTATTGTATAATATATACAAAAATACGTGAAAGTACGAGCTATGGGTAAGGTATATATGTAATATATACACGCCCCCCTATACTTAGCATGTGCTATGTCCTCATGGCACTAGGTGATAAAAAGACATAGCTCGTACTAAGCGTAGGAAAGCTAAAATAATAAATAGTATAGAAGTCGATCCGCCCCCCCTATACTTAGGCTCTGGACAGCCTAAGTGTAGAAGAAGAGCAAAAATGGGGCGGACGAGGTTAAGAGGAGAAATGATGAGTAAATACACATGGTGGACATCGGTCCCCCCTATACTTAGGCTTTGGTCAGCCTAAGTATAGGACAAGAGTAAATGTGAGAACCGATGTGATCTTGAGAATATACAAGGAAGGGAGAATATGTACAAGAGTGATTGAATCTTCTAAGATGTTGAATCTTCATGCTGCATCTTCATGAAGAGTAATAAGATGTATCTGCTCTGTGCTCACTCTGTATGAAGTTGATGACCTCGACTTGGACTAACTGCTCTTTCAAATCAACAAAATACTTCAACAGTTGTCCATTCACCACATGAGATTGTGCACCATCTGTGAGATCAGCTATCTCTACACTTCCATTCTCGTGCACTTTCTTAACCACAAAGGGACCCGTCCATTTAGATTTGAGCTTCCCATGAAACATCTTCAACCTGGCATTGAACAACCACACCTTTTGCCCAGGGACAAAGTCTTTGCACCTAATGTGCTGATCATGCCATCTCTTTACTTTGTTCTTATAAATCAAACTGTTGTCATAAGCCCTGTTTCGGATTTCCACGAGCTCGTTCAAATTCAAGTCTCGACAAAGCTTCCCTAGGTGACAACTCCAATTAATCTTCTTAATTGCCCATTCGGATTTATGAATCAATTCTGCGGGCAAATGGCATGGCTTGCCATAGATCATTCTAAATGGTGAAGTACCCAATGGTGTCTTGTAGGCTGTCCTATAGGCCCATAGAACTTGGTTCCAAGAGCCGAGACCAGTTCTTCCTATCAGGACGAACCAATTTCTGCAAAATACTCTTCACCTCTCTATTCGAAACCTCTGCCATGCCGTTGGACTGTGGGTGGTAAGGACTAGTAACTCTATGCTCAAATCCATAGTCCTTAGCTAAAGATCTCATATCTCGGTTCACAAAATGGCTACCCCCATCAGATATCAAAACTTTTGGCACCCCGAACCTAGCAATAATATGTTCTTTCACAAACTTACAGACAGTCTTGCTGTCTGCGGTTCGGGTTGGGATAGCCTCCACCCACCTAGATAGATAGTCAACTGCCAACAATATGTACTCATTTCCATGGCTGTTGGGAAAGGGACCCATAAAATCTATGCCCCATGCATCAAAAACATCACAAATAATCATCGGTTGCATGGGCATTTCATCTCCTTGTCCAACTTTCCCTCCCATCCTTTGACAGATTGGGCACGACCGTACAAAATCAATGGCATCTCTAAACAAAGTCGGCCAATACAATCCACATTGAAGTACTTTGTGAGCGGTTCTCTTTCCCGAATGGTGTCCTCCAGCCTCCAGTGAATGACAATATGTGAGGACACTCTGGTATTCCTCCTGAGGAATACACCTTCTCCAAACACAATCCGGTCCTTCAAAGAAAAGGAAAGGATCGTCCCAGTGGTATCTCCTCGAATCCGACTTTAGTCGATCAATGCTTCTCCTAGTCCAACCATGGGGAACCTGCTTGGAGACAAGATAGTTCACCATGTTGGCATACCATGGGAGTGAGTCAATAACACAAATTGACTCATCTGGGAAGGTCTCTCTAATCCGCTCATGATCAGGAGAATCCTTAAGTTCAATCCGAGAAAGGTGATCAGCCACAACATTTTTTACTCCAGGTTTATCTTTTATCTCCAAATCAAATTCCTGGAGGAGTAAAATCCACCTAAGAAGACGCTCCTTCACGTCCTTCTTTTCCATTAAGTATCGAATGGCTGTGTGATCAGTATAAATTGTCACCTTAGAGCCCAAAATATATGATCTGAACTTCTCGAGGGCCCATACTACTGCGAGCATTTCCTTTTCAGTCGCTGTATAATTTTTCTGTGTAGGATCTAAAACTTTGCTCGCATAGTGAATCGCAAACGGAATCCCCTCTCGCCGTTGTCCTAACACAGCTCCTATAGCGAAATCTGAAGCGTCAGTCATGATCTCAAAGGGGAGAGACCAGTCAGGAGCTTGTAGGATAGGCGAGGCACAAATCTTCCTCTTCAAGAGCTCAAAGGCCTCCAGACACCTGTGATCTACAACGAACTCTGTGCCTTTCCCTAAGAGCTTAGTCAGTGGGCGGGCGATCTTTGAAAAATCCTGAATGAATCTCCTATAGAATCCAACATGTCCTAAAAATGATCGCACTGACTTTACGTTGGTAGGTGGATGGAGTTTCTTGATCACCTCTACCTTGGCAGGGTCAACCTCCATTCCCCTTTTGGAGATGACATGCCCCAACACGATACCCTCCGTCACCATAAAGTGACTCTTCTCCCAGGAGAGTACCAGATTTACCTCTCTACACCTCGTGAGAACTCGGTCCAAGTGCGCTAAACATGTATCAAAAGAATCACCATGGACCGAGAAGTCATCCATGAACACTTCCAAGAAATCTCCCACCATCTCGGCAAATATGGCTATCATGCACCGCTGAAATGTGCCCGGGGCATTGCAGAGCCCGAATGGCATGCGCCTGAAAGCATAAGTGCCGAATGGACATGTGAATGTGGTCTTTTCCTGGTCCTCAGGGGCTATGGCCACCTGGTTGTAGCCTGATTACCCGTCAAGAAAACAGAAGAACTCTTTCCCTGTGAGTCTCTCCAAGATCTGATCAATAAAAGGTAAGGGAAAGTGATCTTTCTTGGTCGCAACATTCAGGCGCCTGTAGTCGACACAGACGCGCCACGACGTGGGTACTCGTGTCGCGATCTCTACCCCCTCCTCGTTGGTGACCATCTGAATTCCCGACTTCTTCGGGACAACATGAAGTGGGGCCACCCACTTGGAGTCAGAAATAGGGTATATGAACCCTGCTTCGCACCATTTCTCAATTTCGTTATTCACTACTTCCCGTAGATTGGGGTTAAGTCTCCTCTGGAACTCACGGGAAGGTCTCACATTATCCTCGGTAAAAATGTGGTGCGAACAAAGAGCGGGGTTGATCCCCACGAGATCCGACACTGTCCAGCCTATTGCTTTGTGGTTCCTCTCTAAGACTTCTAACAACCTAGACTCCTGCTCTAAAGTCAAGTCTGAGCTAATGATGACAGGATATCTCTCTTTGGTTCCCGCAAGAAAGGCGTACTTGAGTGTAGGAGGTAGTGATTTCAGTTCTGGCAATGTGGTATCATCAAGCATATCTGGCTGAACTGAATCTGAATCTGGTTCCGTGCTGCATGAAGGTGGGCTAAGCTGAGTAGTACTTGCACCAAATCAGAAGTATCAGGAGTTGGATCGTCAAAAATATCCAAACAATCGGCAAAAGCCACGTCCGACTCGTCATCTATGTCCCATGATTGTTCCGAAGAGGATGGAACTGACAGATCCGGATGGATCTCTAAGTCATCATGAGAATAGGTTAATGCATCTCTAGCAAGATTAGATAACACCTGGAAAACTGCATCATGCACTATATCCTCTCTAGATGAAAGGGTCTCGCTCTGTCCTGAAGGAATCTGTCCCCAAATCCCAATTGTGCTAATCATACTGCAATCTGCCTCTGAAGATGAGTACTCTGTACTACTCTCTGAATCAGGTCGCTGACACTTGGTTTGCTTCATCTCAAGGTTCACTTCTCCACCTGGAGAACGGAACTTCATCATTCCCGTACCATAATCGAAAGCTGCGCCTGCGGTCCTAAGGAAGGGTCGCCCGAGAATGATCTGAGATTCTCTCCAATGATTGGGGGTCTCCATGTCCAATACTGTGAAGTCCACCTGATAGTTCTACCCCTCAATCGAGATAACGACGTTCTTCACTTCTCCCTTAGGTCTCTTCATTGAACGATCTGTGAATTGGAGTAAAGCTCTAGATTTGCGAAGTGGTCCCAACTCCAATTTCTGATATAATGCTAAGGGGAGTAAGTTGATCGAAGAACCGTTATCTAAGAGTGTGCGTGCAAATGCAATGTCGTCAATACGACTCTCCACATAGCGAGCACCCATGTCCCTCTTTTTCTTTGGTAAAGTCTGATTCTTGAGACAATAGGTTGTGGCTACTGATAAGACACGTGTCTTTATATTTCGGTTATCTTTCTTCCTGCTAACCCTTGTAGGTGTGCATCTCACCTTAAGGTAGTTTTGGAATGCAGGATGGTTAGCCACATATTCATCAAATGGCACCTTAACTGTGATGTTTTCTTTACAAAACCGTGCCATATCGGGGTCATCTTTCTGAATCTTTTTGATGCGCTTTCCTGCCGTAAGAGCACGGGGGAAAGGGATTGAAGGTAGGGAAACAGAGGATGAAGAGTCTGAATCATGAACTGAAAGATCATTCTTTGACTTAACGGAAACAGAGTTCTTCATACAAGAATCTTTTTGATGCAACATGGACTCAAAATCAAAACTATCTACTATAGGTTGTGGAATAGAAGATGGAGTGGTATCCCCCACAACCGGAGATGCAAGGTCCTCCATAGACTCAGAAGAATATCCATGCTGACGATGCTGCATACGTGCTCTCCTCCTCCTCTCGGCTCCCTAAGTAGAAATCTTCGAATGGTGTTGATGGGGCTCTAAAATATGATGCCTCTCCTCCTCGTCCTCTGAAGACTCCTCAGGTAGAGCTCCGGAGATGCCCCTCCTCGTGTCCCTCGCCCTGTCAGGTACGACCACGGTCCTTCCGCTCCTGAGTGACATGTGGTTAGCCTCGTCACACGAAATAATCTCATGTTCAGATTTAGGAGTTGCTGAATAGTATACCTGACCAAAGTGCTGCTGAGAACTAGAACAGTTCAGGCTATTTGGGTTAGCCTGAACTTGGGCTGGGATAGAGGTAGAGGGTGCAGTCTGCTCGTCTCACCATCTGGACAGGCAGTTGACATCCACCCGTAAGTCTTGAATCTCGTTCCTGTAGGAACGTAGCTCGTCGAGTATCTGCTGCTGAATATACACGAGATTAGACGATGAAGGAAGTGGATAAGACTGGGAAGAAGAACGTGAAGACTGGCCCTGCTGGCCAGTGTACTGCCTCTGCTGCTGCTGCTGGGGTTGCGGGCCCTGCTGGCCCGTCTGGTAATGGCCCTGTCGGCCATACTGCTGGTAATGCTGCCTCTGCTGCTGGGGTGGATGGAATCCAGGGCTCTGCTGTGAAGGAGGTGGTACGGAGGTGAATGCGGTGTTGTGAAAGGTTGGTGGATGCTGATAGGTCCGTCGGTCTCCCGTACTTCCCTGCCTGGCAGGGTCCTGAGTATACCATATCCCATTCACCTCCCAAGCTGGTGGAGGCTCCTCCTGGACTGTCTCTGCTACTGGAGGTGGCTGCTGGAAAGAGTGGGTGTAGGATTGGTCCTGCTCCCACGGCTGGGGTTGCCTTGACACCAACTGCTCCTGAACATGGTGAACTCGGTATACGAGAGCAGAGGGTGCAGTCACGGCGGGTATCCGTATCTTAGATACCTTCTCAGTTAACTCCTCCATCTATTTTGGAAGTTTGGAGACGCTCCGGTCTAACTCATCAATCCTCCTGTCGATCTTCTCGACTACAGTAAGCTTGTCTGCAAGAAGTCCCATGCTAGGGATCACGTCCTGAGAGAGATCGACTATAGTTGATTTTCCCCCTCCAAATGAGAGTGAACTGGGGGATGGTGTATAGACCCTGCTGGCCATCTGTGAGCGGCTAGTTTCAGCCATTTGCTCGAATACCCTCCAGACAGTATCCGCTCCTCGTGATGTATAGCTGCCTCCACAGGCAGCGCTCACTAAACCCTGCATCTCAGGGTTGAGACCAGTGAAGAAGGATTGGATCAAGATGTTGTCATCTAATCCATGACAAGGACACTTTTGCAGGATGTCCTTGAATCTTTCCCAAGCATCACAGAAGGCTTCATGGGGTAACTGGGAAAAACTCGTAATTCACGTCCTCATCATGTTAGTTCTACTCAAAGGGTAGAACTTCTTTAGGAATAGGTCCTTGAACTGGGCATAAGTAGTGACGATGATTCCAAGATTCTTTACCCAGTAATCAACTTTTCCACCCAAGGCAAATGGAAGGTCTTTGAGCCTAATATAATCCTGGCTAACATTATTATGTTTGAGGTTAGCACAGATGAGCTCAAAGTCCCTTAGGAATGCATATGGCTCCTCAGAAGCATTCCCATCAAAATGTGGCAGCAAGTTCAGAAAATGCGGCTTCAATTCAAAGTTAACAGTGGGTTTGGCTGGACTCAAGTAGTTATGAATTTGATATTGTCCGGGGTTATACGCCGCATCCATTGGTACTTGGACCCCAACATTTAACTGTCCTAGCTGAGCTCTCAGTAATGCATGTTGCTGCTCAAATGCAGCTAATCGGGCAAGTATCATTCTCATTGGGTCTTCGTGGTTCTCTTCTTCCTCTTCTTTCTTCTTTGGCATTTTACTTGAATCTTCTTTATGTCCTGAATCAGCAATGTTTTCTTGATTAGAAGAGTATTTATGAATCATGATATTCTCACCAAGGCGATGGTCTTCCTCGGTGAGGTGGGAAGAGAGAAAGGGAATGGTTTGAGAGTAACCATCCCGAAAGTGAGTGATACTGGGCTCAAGAGGGTCATGAGTCCAGGTTGGTCCAAGTTGCGCTTGGACCTTTGAAGACGTACTTTTTGAAGGGTTCAACGAGAGATTCGCAAAGTCCGAATAAATATCCCTCCAATCAGTCATCTTCGATGTCAAAAGAACCGATTAGATCACGATAGTCAATGAGGTACTAGTTCTACGGTGCACGTAAATGTGCGGTGTGAACTCACACAATACAAACACAATTCAAACCCTCAATTTCACCAACTCAACACGTGATGGCCGTAAGGGTTTGGTCGAATTATCTGGTCAATTTTAGTTGGTGAGAATACAATCTTGGAAAGATTAACGAGCTGTTAGGTGCCCGTATTTTCTACAGACTGGCCCGGTTCTTACGACTAGTTTGACCTACTTTCAGCCAGTATAGGAGTAAGTACGGACCGTATAACTACGGCTACCCGTTCCTTGAGGACTAACGCGTCCTCTAAACCTCCCACTCTGCTAAGGAAGTCCGGACCGTTTACCGGCTACCCGTAAATCCTCACTGAAAAGTAGCTAATCGCCTAAAAATAAAGAACCAGTAGTAAGTAAGAAATCCAGACTTGGCTCTATCCTAGGGTCTCTCTCACTTGCAATAAAAACAAACAATGAGGGCTTTATGCACCCGAGAACAAAGGTTCTTTTTATTCCAATTAATTAAATCGACCTGCTCAATTCAATCCCAATTTTAGAGTCAGGTTATCACTTGAATTTTATGTGAACACACAAGCACGACTACCGTTCAGTCCCAATTTCCTTTTGACCTTAAGTTGTAAAACAAGAGGGGAATCGGAAATCAGAATGCAAACGAGAAACTATGATGCATGCTCAGAAGAAGGTATACTTACAGTGAATCCCAGCACTCTTCATGCGTTATGCAGAACAGAATTTATAAATATTACACTAAATGCATGCAGATCGAGAAAACCACACCTAAACAATATACTATTAGCGGGGAAGAATTGATTGAATTTAAGCTAAGTAGTACGTGTCTATGTGCGTCTCATTATGAATCTTATAAGATATGTGAATCTTCTAAGATATGTGTGGCCTAATTTACGATGGGCACAAACAAATTTGATTCTATACTACTGTGTGCCTAATCCTTAAGTTCGCCACTCAAGTCGAGACCCCACCCTCACCGGAGAGTGAAACAGGCTCGACACACCACAAATAATGTCCAAGTCTTTTTATACACGCGAGCTCTCAAACAAGAGCCGCTGTAAAGAGCAAGCTAAATAATTACAAAAATTTACAAAAGCTCTCTCAAAAATAAATAAATTATCCTCGCACGTCAGCAGTTGGTGCTCCTCGCGTCCGTCGACCTCTGATGCACTCCAAGTCCACTAGGCCCTCGCAAGGAAAATGAGATTTATATTAGAGAGATAAACAACAAGATATATACACAAATATGAAGTGAAATAATTGCAAAAAATGAAATAAATACAAGTGGCTCGGGGTCAGACTACCCGAGTAAATGAAAATCTAAATCCAAATTTTTAAACTAATCCCTAAGTCGTTTGACTCCCCGGCAACGGCGCCATCTGACGAGCCGCTGAATACGATATTTAATTCGTAGTCGTTGTAATACGTGCACTTAACGATTCGGTCAGAACCGAGAGAAGATCTCCGTGAAGAGTGTCTCAGCTTTAATTTATATCCCGGGCAAGTCCGGGGTCGAACACAGGGAGGCAAAGGAACAACTTGGGTTTAATTCGAAAACTTAGATCTAGATTTCCAAGTGGTATTTTTTTTAGATTTTTTTAATGCAAGAACAAAAGCAAATGCAAAATGCGGGTGAATCAAGACACTAAGAAATCACACAATTGGCCAAATTAATTTTAATGGAAAATTAGTCCAATTCAACCAAACTATATTTTTCCTACGTTCTTAATTCAGTGAAGAACACAAAATATATTTTTTTGGAATTTTATGGGTTAAAATGCAACAAATAAAAATACACACTTTTTATGGGGTTTTTCGCAATTTATCACATAAACAGTAAGAAAAAATTATGAAAAAAATTACTGAAACTAAAACATGATGCAAGGAGACTACAGTAATTTTTTCGGAATTTTTTGACAAGTTATGAATTTTTTATGAATTTTTTAATGAAATCAGAGTGACAGTAAGTAAATAATTTCTAATAAATCCATCTTATCAAACTAATCAGAGTGCGAATTATCTCAAAAAGATATTTAGATAAGCAATCCAGTAGAGTTGAAATTTCGCAAAAAGGATATAAGTGGATTTAATTAAAAATCAAATATTAAATTCACTCTACAAATTATTTCAAGCACAAAACATCTCCATTTTAAATGAAATTTGGATAGTAAGTTCATCACATATCAAGGCATCATTTATAATTTTTGTGGAATTTTTAGTGAAAACAGAGTGAAAATGAGTAATTAATTCCTATTTAATCCACAATAGCAAATAAATCCGAGTGTGAATTATCTCAAAAGGATATTTTCATATGAAATCCAGGAGACTTGAAATTTTGCAAAAATGATATCTGTGGATTTAATTAAAAATCAAATACTAATTTCACTCTATGATTTATTTCAGGCACAAGACAACTCCATTTTAGATGAAATTTGGATAGTAAATTAATCACATATCAAGGCATCACATATAAGTTTTGTGGAATTTTTAGAGCAACCGTGTGTGAGATATAAATTTAAGAGCACTGATTGGGTAAAATATGCAATATTTCAGTTGAACAATTTTAGTTAATTACCCATATCTCACAAAAATACAAATAAATACTCATATGACAGAGAATAAGTTGCTCCACACAATGCTATTTTTTTTTAAATAAAAGGATGCCAAAACAAGGTCCAAATCAACACACAAACATAGGGGTCTTTGTGCAACACAGAAAACAATATTTACAATAAAAACATATACAAAGACTATTTTGCAATTATATAAACAAGAAAGGACACATTTGCAATATTTACAATAAAAAAATAAAGAAAAGAACCTTCTTCTTCCTGGGAGGTCACAAAAGAGGAACCCAACGGATGGGCGGCGGCGGTGGCTCGGGGCCGTGCGCGGCTGCGAGGAGGACGGAGAGCGGCGGTGCGGTGCAGCGGAAGGCGCAGGGGGGTTGCGGCGGCTAAGGGGGTGGTGGCGGTTCGCAGCCGTGCACGGGATGAGGGCGTGGGGTTGGAGCCGCGGGTGGCGGCGAGGCCGCGAGGAGGGCGGCGCCTCCGCGCATGGTGGAGGAGAGGAGGGCGGCGCCTCCGGCGGGGTGCGGCCGCGCGCTTGGGGCGCGACGGCTGTTGGCGTGGAGGTGGCGGGTGGCGCCGCCTGCCCGTGGAAGAAGGGGGGCGGCGGCCGTCACCTGCAACTTTTTTTAGTTTTTTTGTGTTTTTTTTATTTTTTTTGCTGCGATGTTTTTTTTGTGATTAGTTTTTTTAATTTTTTTAATATTTTTTTTAAAACAGAGAATAAATGTAAATATATTAAAAAAAGGGAACAATAATGGAGGTAAATGGTGAAGAAAATGAAGACGGTGGTGATGTGATAACAAAGTGAATAAGTGAAGGGTGATAATGGTGTGATTTGATGTTAGATAAAATAAACTAACAATGGATATGAGAGAAAATACTTACCTGAATCTTTGCCGGATTGGCGGAGCAGCTATGCTGGACTCCCGTCGTCGCCTCGATCCGATTGGCGAAATAAAATCGGAGAAGCTAAGCGAGCTCGATGGAGAACTCGTGACACGGAGCGGAGCTCCACGGATCTCTCCTGAAGGAGGTCGTCGCTTGAGGAAGATGTCTCGTCGCTGTCACCGATTCAACTCAGGGAACTAGACTCTCCTCATGTAAAGATGGATCAAAGGCAAAAATGAGGAGAATGACATGTATATAAAGATGATGGAATGAGAGGTTATTAAAGTGGTGGAGTTGAATGGGAGGTTGTATTATTAATGGAGTTGAATGAGAAGTTGGGAAAAAATGGTGGAATAATGGAGTTGAATTGGTGGTTATTGTAGAGAATGGAAATTAAATAATAAATAAATAAATAAATAAAGTTAGCTACTTTAAATACAATAAAATAAAAAGAGAAGAGAAATAGTGGAGAATTTACAAGGGAAGACAAACATGTACACATTTTTTTACTTTTCTAATATGTAATTTTTTTGTATTTTTAATAAGAGATATTTACAACAGAAAAATACAATAAAATACTACAATTAAAATACAACACAAGTATATTTTTTTTGTATTTTTAGTAATTAAGAAAGATAAAATAAAAAATGAATAAAGAATGAATATATACATAATATACGATGTACATCTAGGTCCCAAAACCCAACTTTTGCAAACGAGCTCCGATTTTAATGAAACCACTTCCGTTGGATAGATAATTTTCTAACTTGAACTTTAAAAGTGAGTTTGATGAATTTGGAGTTCAGACGGAGCGGGAATTTAGCTTGGAAGTTGGACTTGACGACTTTTTCTCTTTGGGATCTAGGAGCATTTATTTGAGTTAAAATTTGTTTTTTATTTTTGTATTTTTATATACATTTTTATAAACAAGTTAGAAAAAGAATTAGACAAAAAGGAGTTGAAATGAAATTATTAAAAAATACATGAAGTTTTGGGTTATTTACAAGTATAAAACTCCTTTATTTTTGCAGCTTTTTATTGTTAATTCATTTTGTACTATCTTTTATACAATAATTAGTGTATTTTATTTACAAGATTCATTTTGTTAATTTATGGATTTTATGGACATTTATTTGGGATTTTACTTGGGGATTTTGCTAAGATCAAGATATTGAGATGATGAATTGTGGATTCATCATCCGGCAGGCATTTTATTTTTATTTTCAGGCATGTCCACTTTTTTTGGAGTATTTTTATGAACATACTATTCACAGCAGCATTTACATAAGGAGTTTTTCCTCTTGAGCCAGAAGACTATCCCTCTTTTGAAGCTTTATTGAAACCCACACTCTCCTGTCTTTAGACTTCATTGTAACTAGACAAGGATGGGTTGCACTTTCCTCCCTAGACAAGGACGAATGTTTCCACCCATGTGTGTATCAGACTGGCAAATCCAACCCCCTTACCACTCCAACTGAGTTGAGCCAAGTGAAAGGTGTAAGTGTCCAAGTTAGGTCACGTCCGACAAGAGTCATGCGTGTGTCTCGAAAATTTCTAGTTAGTCAGTTGAGGTGGCTTGAACCCAACCCTGAGTCTCAAAGAATTAAGTCTGAATAGACCTGAAGTACCTTAAACCTAGTTCCCATAAGGTTCCAGTGCAGTTAGGTGCAGTAAGGTTTAACCAAGCTCCAATCTTCGACTTTATTGGACTTGTTCAATCATCAAGCTCAATTGAAAAGAATGTGAATGATATGCAAATGCCATGTACAATAATGCAAAGAATGATGCAATTTTCTAAAGAATTTACAAAGAAAAAGAATTTTTTACACAACAAATTTTGCAAATAAAAAGAATTTTGGCACACAAGGTATGAAATATTTACAGCTATTTACATGAGCACGCTTCTTTTTACTTATCTACAAGAATTAAGAATTTTAAAGAATTTATAGGTTCACAAAAAGTCATTTTATAGGTAAAGAATTTTATGTATTTTTTTAAATATATACACATTTTATTGATGCATTAATTCCTCACATTCATTTGAAAACAATTTTGAAAACTATAGTACAAAATACTTTTTGCAAATATTTACAAATATTTGAAATCCATTTTGCAAAGATTTTTCAAACAATACATATATATCAAAATATTTTTACAAATATTTTGAAAAATCATTTGCAAATAGGTTTTCAAAACTTTTATTTCACACAAAGGAAAGAATTTTTGCAAATCAAAATATTTTTACAAAGGTAGAAAATTGTTCACAAGAAGTTTTCCAAACGGGTCACACCATTTTTTAAATCATTTTGCAAAAACATTTTCTACATGATTTATTAATCAATATATAAAAGAAGGATGGGTATATACAAAAATATTTTTGTATTTTTAGTTTTGCATATGTTTTTGTGATTTTTGGAAATGGGTACATATCTTTACTAGGAGATATATATTATGTATAGAAGGGTTTTGGTTCTTAAAGGATTTACAAGGGATGATTGCTCACTTTTATACATGTATAAAGACTTTTGAGTATAGTGTGTACACTCCTCAAACTTATTTGAAAATCATTTTGCAATAGTTTTGAAAACTATAGTCCAACATAATTTTCATACACATATTTGAAAATCATTTTGCAAAGTTTTTTCAAACAGTATATATAGATTTTTTCAAAATATTTTTGCAACTATTTTCCCAACCATTTGCAAATCTTTTTCAAACATTTTTATTTCACACAAAGAAAATAAAATTTTGCAAACAAAAATATTTATAAAGGTTAAACGCTTTTTACAAAATATTTTCCAAGAGCTTTCAAAAGATTTTTCAAAAAGCGTTTCAAACTATTTTTCAAACATTTTGCAAAAGTATTTTTTCCTGATTTATTAATAAGAATGTACAAAAAGAGTTTGAGGATCTATAAACATCCTTTATTAGAATATTGTGATGAATTTAACATTATTTTTAAAATTCAAAAGTACGAGTTATAGATTAAAGTATATGCATAGTATATACGACCCCCTATACTTAGCTCGAGCTATGTCCTCATAGATCAAAGAGAAAAAGAGAAGACATACTCGGACTGGGTATATAAATGTTTAAAGAATGAAGGAATGAGGAGATACATAAATGAACAGGAAGTTGACCGTCCTCCCTATACATAGGATCAAATAATCCTAAGTATAGTAGACCGTACACAAGGCAGGGATGGTCAAGGGTGAGAATGAACAGATCGTACTCAGATTGTCTCCCCCTATACTTAGGGTAAGATATCCCTAAGTATAGACAAGAAGAGGAGACAATGGAGAGGATCAAAGAACGAAAGGACTCGGGGTGCTCACCCCCCTATACTTAGGATGAAGTACGTCCCATGTATAGAAGACTGACAATAAGGGGCGACACCTTTTTGGTAGAAAAAAATAGAAAAGGAAAAGAAGAAAAGAAGAAAATAAGAAAATAAGAAAATAAGAAAAGAGAAGAAATCAGAGGAAAAGTTTTTGAGGTGCATTATCTGAATCTTTTGATGCTGCCAGTGTTGTGGATGTATCTTCAGAGCGCAAAGCATGGATTGAGTCGACAACAACCAAGAAAGTATCAGGCTCAAGATAGGGCTTCAGTATTGACCGTTGACGACGAATGGCTATGCGTCAGGAGACAATTCTGATATTGCAATACTCTCATTGTCACACACTTCTTGAACTTGAAATGACACTATCCATTTGCTTTTTAGTTTGCTCGGGGATATCTTTAACTTTGCATCAAATAACCACACTTTCTGTCCAGCTTCGAAGATCTTTCGTCTGATGTGCCGGTTATGCTAGCGTTTCACCTTTTCCTTGTACATTAATGTGTTATCATATGCATAGTTTCGGAATTCCAGGAGTCTATTCAGATCATCTTTTCTTTTCTGACCACTACTTTGTGAGTCCAAATTACGCATATTGATTGCCCATAAGGATTTGTGAATTAATTCTATGAATAGATGGCACGGTTTCCCATATACAAGACGATAGGGTGACATGCCCAAGGGAGACTTGTAAGCAGTTCTATATGCCCATAGGATGTAGTCCAAGAGTTGGGACCAATTCTTTCTATCCGGCCTTACAAGTTTATTAAGGATCGTCTTGATTTCTCTATTTGATAATTCTGTCATGCCATTGGTCTGTGGATAACAAGGAGATGTGACTCGATGGTCGATGCCGTATTCCTTCGTTAATTTCTTGACCTCTTTATTTATGAAGTGGCTACCCCCATCTGACATCAGAATCTTCGGAATCTCGAACCGCTAAATGATATTCTCTCTAAGGAACCGGCATACTGTCCGGCTGTCTGCGGCTCGAGCGGGGATAGCTTCAACCTAGCAACACACATAGTCAACGGCAAGAAGGATGTGATCATATCCCTGACTGTTAGGGAAAGGTCCCATGAAATCGATGCCCCAAACATCAAAGACGTCTGCTATCTGAATGATCTTTAGGGGCATCGAGTCTTTTGCTGTGTGTGTGCCTTTCAATCTCTGACAGTCAGTGCACGATTTTACGAAGGCTTCTGCATCCTTAAATAGTGTGGGCCACCATAATCCACACTGAAGTACTTTTGCTGTCGTTCTGTCTCCAGAGTGGCGTCCATCAGGTTCAAGCGAGTGATAATGCTCGAGGACACTATAATGCTCCTCCTGAGGGATACACCTACGCTAAATGCAATCTGCTCCTTCCATGAATAAGAGAGGATCTTCCCATTGGTAAAAATGGATTGTCGATAGGAATTTGTTCTTCTGAATCTTCGTCCAATCCGACGGTACTACCCCCGAAACAAGGTAGTTGACAATATGAGCATACCAAGGGAGTGAATCCATGGCCAAAATCGATTCGTCAAGAATGGTCATTGTGATAGGTGCACTGCTCAGCGGAGGCTCTTGCTGCTCAATTCTGGAGAGATGATCTGCTACCACATTCTGATTTCCAAGCTTGTCCTTTATTTCCAAATCGAATTCCTGGAGGAGAAGGATCCATATAATAAGTATGGGCTTGGCATCCTCCTTCTGCTGTAAATATCGGATATCAGAGTGGTCTGTGAAGATGGTAACTTTTGATCCAAGCAAATAAGATTTGAACTTTTCCAAGGTGAATACCACAACCAGCAACTCTTATCTATTATAGTGTAATTTCTTTAAGCTTCACCTAATGTCTTGCTGGCATAATGAATGGCATAGGGCACCTTGTCTTTCCTCTGTCATAGAACAGCCCCAACTGCAAAATATGGCGCATCCATCATGATCTCAAAGGGAAGAGACCAATCCGGTGGCTGCAGGACTGGAGCTTGAGCAATAAGCTCCTTCAACTGATTAAAAGAAAGGAGAACCTACTGATCAACATTGAACTCAATCTCCTTGCATAGAAGTTTTGTAAGAGGTTGGGTGATGCGGCTGAAATCACGGATGAATCTTCTGTAGAATCCCACATGCCCCAGGAATAACCTTACAATCTTAACTGTATGAGGTGGCTCAAGATTGGCTATCACATCCAGCTTTGCCGGGTCGACTTCCATGCCACGTTTGGAAACGACATGACCCAGCACAATTCCTTCCGTGACCATGAAGTGGCTATTTTCCCATGATAGCACTAGATTGACTTCACAACATTTCTGAAGTACTCTGTCTAGGTGCTCAAGACAAGAATCGAAGATGTCACCATAGACGAAGAAGTAGTCCATAAACACCTCGAGAAAACTGCCTACCATCTCGGCGAAGACTGCAAGCATGCATCTTTGGAATGTCGTTGGTTCATTGCACAATCCAAAGGGCATTCTCCGGAAAGCATAGGTGCCGAACGAGCATGTGAAGGTAGTCTTCTCTTGGTCCTCAAGGGCGATTGCCACTTGGTTGTACCCTGAGTACCCATCTAGAAAGCAAAACTCCTTGCCGGCTAATCTTTCCAGAACCTGATCAATGAATGGCAAGGGAAAGTGGTCCTTCTTCGTTGCTGCATTAAGACAGTGGTAGTCAACACACACCTGCCATGATGTCAGTACCCGAGTAGATATCTCCTATCCTCTGTCATTTGTGACTACGGTAAGCCCTAACTTCTTTGGAACTATGTGCAAGGGGATCACCCATTTTGAATCGGAGATGGGATAAAGGAAGCCTGCATCACACCATTTAGTGATTTCTTTCATGACGATGTCCCTGAGATTTGGATTCAGCCTTCTTTGGAATTTACGGGATGACTTAGCGTCTTCTTCCAGGTAAATGTGCTGTGAGCACAACGCAGGATTTATCCTGCGAAGATCTGATACATGCCAACCAAGTGCCTTGCGATTCTTCTCTAGAACCAAAAGAAGTTGAGATTCTTGCTCCGAGGTCAGCCTGCTGCTGATGATAACCGGATACTTTAGGCCTGCTGGAAGTGGCTTGAGTTCTGAATCTGATCTGACCAACTTATCAGTCACTTTGGAAACTGAATTAGTGGTAGGATGTACTACTTGAACTTTGGTAGAGCTACTGCCCTCAGTATTCTGTTGAAATTCGGATAATGTGCCGAACAATTCTGCACTAAGCTCATCGTGTTCGGGCTAAAGTGAATCATTGGAGTTAAAAAGGTGCATCTATACATTGGATTCTGTCTCCCAAGTATCATCAGAGTGTGTGTCGAATGTGCTTTCCAAGTCCTCCTCTAGAGAGAGGATTTCTTGGGTCCATGGATCGTCCAAAGAGAGTGGCGTATCTCTAATTTCCGCAATGAAGTCACAGTCTGTTTCTGGTGCTGCACGACCCTTATCAGTCACGACCTTTGGCTCGCTGATCATGTCTATAGCGATTCTCTTGCTGCCCGAGCTGAATGTAATCTTGTCAGACCCATAGTCAACCATGGCTTCTGAGGTGTGCAGGAATGGCCGACCAAGGATGATAGGAGTCTGAAGTAAGGGTGTGTGGGAATCCATATCAAGGACTACAAAATCAACTGGGAACTGCATTTCCCGCACCTTTACCGCAACATCTCCCAAAAGACATATAGGTCACTTGATAGATCGGTCAGCGAAATGAAGGATCATACGTGTCTTCTTGAGTGGATCTAGCCAAAATTCTTGCAGTAATAATGAGGGCAGAAGGTTGATGGAAGAACCGTTGTCAAGCAGAGTGCGCTCGAAGACTTGATCAAAAATCTCACAACTGATAAGAGGTGCTCCTTTGTCCTGCTTTTTCCGTGGAAGGTTGCTGATGGCGGCTACAGTTGCCATGGTGAAAATGTGCTTCTCAACTTGTTTGTGTATGTTCTTTTTTGTTGGGCGACGCTTGCTTGTACATGCCTCATTCAAACCTTTGTTCACAGCTGGCATGTACTCCATGCCCTTCATCAAAGGTATCTCAACGGTCAAGTTATTAATGATATCCACAACTCCAGGATCAAATACTGCACTTTTTCTTTTTGCATTTTTTTTAAGATTTTTCTATTGCATCAGGAAAAGGAATATGTACAATTGCTGGAATCCGAATTAGAGTTCTTATTTACAAATAAATCATCGGCCACAAAATGTGGTACATCCGGGTTACAAAACGGTGTACAATCTGGAAACTGAGGTGCTGGTGCTGGTAGACGGGCAAAAAGTAGGGCCTCTGCTTCGTCGGTTAGCGTGGGATCGACTACTGTTGGCAGCTCCTCCAAGGCTGGTGCAGCTTTACTTCGACGAGGATCTTCTTTTTGTTCTTTTTTCTTTTGCTGATTTTTTGTTCTTCTTGATGATGGTGGCGAGTGGCAACTGGAATGGCTCCTCCTTATTCTTCCTCACCCATCCCTGTAGCTGGCACGATTGATGTAGAAGAAGACGATTCACCTGAAGCTTTATTGTCCCCCTGGCTGATGGCAGGTGGAGGCATGGTCCTACTGCTCCTGAGAGTGACAGCATTAGATATAACAATAGTACAATCATCTGATTCTATAGGCATAGATGGGACATCACATTCTACATGCTCCTTTCTCTTGAAGCTGTTGGGGTTAGCTTCGACCTGCGTCGGAATGGCAGTTTTAGTAGCGGCCAGGTCATCTAGTTTCCTGGTCATATCTGCTAGGCCTTTGACGAGCTGGGCCAAGTAATCCAGGATCGGGTTCACAAGATTTGCCTCAGAAGGTTCAGCATGCAGACCACACTGTTGCTGCGTGTTTGGGAGCTGAGGCGATGACTGCTGGTGGTGCTGTGGTGGTGGAGGAAGCTGAAACTGATTGCATGAGGGAGGAGGATACTGCTGATACTATTGAGGTGGGGCAACCACATACCGGTGGTATGGCAGTGGCTGTCGGTACTGTGGCTGCTGGTAGTGCTGATTCTGTCTCCATTGGTTAGCATACTGGGGAGGCTGGTGATATTGTGGCGATGGCTGTGAGGACTGCCCAAAACGACCACCCTGTGCTTGGTGTCACTGCATGTTGGCTTGCAGCTGGCACCGAGGATGTCCGGTAGGACAAGCCGGCTGTGCATCATTACTCCAAACCCCATTGACCTCTTGAATCAGGGGTGGTGGTAGGAAGGCTGGATCGGATGCTGAAAGGAAATCTGGCTGGTAAACCACCATCTGCTGTTGCGTCTGGCCCTGGTCGGGCGCCTGCACGTAGTATACGTGCTGGACTGCCGATGGCTGCTGGCTTGGCTGAGGCTGATGTGTCGGTGATGGATCGTCCTTCTTCTCAGCTGGAGCATCTGGAGATGGTGTTGGCAACTGGACAGAGTTGATGGTCCCCACCATCAGTTCCAACTGCTTGGTGATCTGGTCCAGCTTATCGAGATTATGCGTCCTCTTCTCGATCACAACAAGTTTCTCGAGGTCCTGTGATCGCTTTTCAATTATATCAACCTTCGAGAGATGGCCCCCGATAATGCTAAGGTTGGATCTCTCCTCTCTGTCTACCTCATGGGACGCTGTCATATGTACTTGCTTCTGGAGGATCTGGGGCTTCTTCTTGTATGCCTTGGATGAAGATAGGGCAGCCTCTTCTTCGGCCATATCCTCAAAGATCTGCCATACGACATCTTCATCCTTGTTAAAGTGTGAACCCCTATAGGCTGCGTCAACGAGCCTTTGTCTCTCTACGTTCAGGCCCCCGAAGAAATGTTGGACCAAGTTGGTCCTTGGAATTTCATGATGGGGGCATTTCTCCTACAAATTTGTGAATCTCTCCCAGGCTTCGTAGACACTCTCATGTGCACCTTGAGAGAAATTGTCGATTCGGGCTCGCATCTGATTGAGCCGACTGAGAGGGTATAACTTGTGTAAGAATGCGGACTTCAACTCCTCCCAAGTCATCACAACTTTCCCCAGATGGTTGACCTAGTAGAGGGCCTTGTCCTGTAGACTAAATGGGAATACCATCATCTTCACTATGTCCAGAGGGACATTGGGGTAATGAGTAGTATGGCAAATGCATGAAAACTGATGGAGATGAATGTACGACTCTTCACTGGTGTTCCCATGGAAAGAAGGGAGAAGAGCAAGGAATTGAGGCTTTAGCTCAAAGTGAGCGTGCACCGGTGGTATGTAGATCCACTCGGTCATCTGGATGTCTCCGGGGTTGTAGGTTTCTTTCAGCGTCAGTTTTGGACTTCCTTGTTCAGGCTCTTCCTCATCTGGATTATCATGGGGTCCACCACCTCCCCCTCCTTATCTGCCTCCTCCTCCTTCAGATCTGTTCACAACATCGTTCAGCATTTCCTTGAATGTAGTATGTGATAGGGCTTGCTCTATCAGCTACTGCTGGATAGCTTGGATAGATGCCAACAACTATGCATTGACCTGATTCTGATCAAGCATCTGTCCTTGGGCTGCTGACCCTTGCCCTTTCCTTGAGGAGCCATCTCAGGGTCTAAATCTGAGGAGATGAATTCGGGATTGGGATCTAGGGCTTGGTTTGTCTTTTATCTGCAAGATGAGAGAATCTCAATCAGACCACTTACAATTGAATCCCAACTGCCATGATGAATCTGGAATTAAGATCAACTCCAGAGTGTTGTGAATGAAAAATGATATGGACTATAATCGACTTTCATTCACAACGGTGATGGTGGGACAAGAGTGGTCCCGATTTATTGGGTGGTCAAGAGAAGGGTTCTTGAGAATCGCCTCGAATTATTGGCGAGGTCAAATCCATGGAATCAATGTAGGTGTCGGTGGGATCCCGACTAAACCATCCATGGATCACCTTCGCGAAGCAAGAGGGGAGTAGATGAAGGAAGAAAGTTACGGTGGTCAACGAGGAATAAATGGAAACATAAAATAGTAGAAAGGCGCAAACTGAGCGAGGGTCAAAGGGATAAACACATGACAAAATTTACGCAAGTGCGTGGGACTTGATCTTTGAACCTTAATCGAGATCCATACAAACATAAGATAAAATTGGGTTCACCAACTTATGCCATGTGAAACCGTAAAGGTTCATGTACTTATTATCTTTTCAGTTTTAGAGTTGTTATTTCAGGCATATCTTATAACAAGTCCTTAGCACGCTAACCCTATAGGAGAGAGAATACTGCCAAAATAGTATCCCGTACTTGTCCTCCTCCTTTGTAACCTGTAGTCTGCACTTTTTGAGATATTTGTAATCCTTCCTGGATCCCTACTCAGCCAAAGAAGTAGAGAGAGGAAGTCGATAGGCGAAACTAATACTTCAGTTCTCGCTCGGAACGGAATCGCCCGTAAGCATGCAAGAACCTACTCGGACGCAAACAGATGAGACAGACACCTCCATGAAGGTGTGGCCTATGCTCAGTACTTCAGACCATGTCGATGTTCCACACAAGGCAGGAACATCATCGTCGACAAGGCCTTACTCGATCACGTACGATAGAAGCGCCATTACTTCAGAAATCCATGCAATACACAAGACAGTTATAGATTGGGATTTGGTCTCTATTCCTTAGTGGGACGTGCCTCGCTCATGGGAGGGGTTTTGGTCCCCTCCGAAGGTACCTGAAAACAATGACGCCTTTTTGAACCCAAAACAATGATAATCCATTACGGATTTTAATTAAGGTCAAAGTTTATTAGCAGTCCCCTTGTTTTAATTTTTTGGGTTTTCACCTTTTTTGAGTCTGTTTTCATACAAGCGCCTAACATTTTTGTAGGTTTTTATTTTAATCCTAGGTGCTCAAAATAAGAGGGAGATAACGGAAAAGCCGTGCAAGTCGATTCAATGATGGAAATATCACCATTGCACCTAATGATGCATGTTGAATTAGAAGACTTACAGTGCATCCCATCTCTCTCCATGTGGTATGCAAAACAGTATTTTTTTAACATATCTACATGGCGGTGTGCAATCGACAAAATCACCCTAAACAGTAGCTGTTATTAATCATGAAAAACTAATTGTTAGTTATTCATAAATGAGACCAAGGTTCGGTCTCTGATGCCGATCGGTGCCTGCCACAACGGGTCCTGCTCACGTTGTATACGACCTCTAGCGACACACGGTCTCAGATCTGAATTACTAACATTATTAATTTAACTAGATCCATTCGTAAGTGACTATAGGAACATGCATTCTTCTTAAGGTGTAGACCTAGTTACCAAGTCAAGCAACCTAAATCTAGGGGTTTCATGTACACAAAACAAAGTAAAATAAGGCGAAAAGCTCAAAACAATAGAAAACAAAATAAAAGAAGGCGAGAAAACACGGAAAACTGCAACGAGGTCCCTAGGTGAACAGAAACCCAGGCACTGGACCTCATTGTGAAGAGTAGAGTCCAAGTTATATTACATGCCAAAGTTATCTCTCTCTCACCATAAATTACAAAATTGATTTTTTTCTAAGCTAATTCCTCCTCCTTGCTTCCTTGGTGCTCTCTCCAGCTGGTCATAAAGAGAAGACCAGCCTCCTCCAAGCTTGGCTGCATCAGCCTCCTAAGAAGTCGTCCTTGCGTGGAGGGCCCTCGCAACAAAGTACAAAAAGATGGCATTAGCACATATAATCAAATAATCAAATCAATGAGTACTACAAAATCATGGAATATTTACACAATAATTAAAGAATTATTTAGATATAAATTAATGAATGTTTACAACAATGAATCAATAAATCAGATAAATGACTATATAAAAATGACTGGTGAAAATAGGCTACACTCATTGCTCCCCAACAACGACGTCATTTGATAACAGAGAGATCGATCCGAAGTCGTGTCAATCCATAAGGCAGACAGATAGTCGCTGATGTGACCTCAGCTAAAATCTGTGAGTTAATCAACAATTAACCCATGACAAGAATAAATCAATTAATTATAAAAAATGTGGAGTTAAAATTTACTATAACTCTACAGCAAAAGTGTATAGGTGTAAATACGTGTAGAGGTCGAACATTGTGAGCAAACGATAGAAGGAGGCATAATTCAATGCACAAAAAATTGTCGTCTCTTGTCCATTTTATTGTTTTTGTGGGTTTTTAATTTTATATTTTTATTTTATTTTTGGTATTATAATTTTATATCTTCTTTTTATATTTTTCATTTTATATTTCTTTTTTATTTAAATATTGTATATATACATGTATATGTATAAGTACAATATAATTATTATATATATACATGTATATGTATAAATACAATATAAGGTATATATAGATACTATATAGGTAAAACATGTAAAAATAAATAAAATACAGTAAATATAATGTTTTTATTATTTTCGTATTTTTCTAATTTTTTGGTTATTTTTTTGGAATTTTTGCTAATCTTTATGTATTTTTAACTCAAGAATATCCCAAATAAGGGATTAATTAAATACTTGAAATTGATTTGGGTTTTAAAAATAGTAAATAAATTCCAAAATTACCCAAATTAATTTTGATAAATAAATAATAGCATATAGATAATTATAAAATAGAAAAAACATATTTTTGATATTTTGTAGAATTTTTATTTTTTTGGATATTGGAGCTTTTTTATTTTTATCATTTTCTTTTTCTATTTTTAGGGGTTTTTGTTTTCTAGACTCAATAAATACTGAAATACACTATATATAATTTTTTTGAAATTTTTCAACAAGTTTTTATTTTTTTGGAATTTTTGTAGGTAAATAAGGAGTATATAAGCTCCTTTTCCTTTTTAATAAATAAATAAAATGAAAAAATTCCAATTAAAAATATAGGCACGAAACTACATAACATGAAGCATTTACCCTAATTTTTCGTATTTTTAGGAGCTCAGTAGGTATTTTTAATAAATAGATAATAACATAAAAATATATGACCTGATAGGGGCGTATTTGCAATAAAAATAAAGTACATGGGGTCATGTGCAAATTACAAAACTATACAATTAATTAATATTTTAATGAACTATTTAACGATTACAAAATCGCCAGGGTGTGTTGTGCAATTTACCCATCACGTGGGACACGTGACGCACACTATATGGGACCTAAATGTAAAAATAGAAGGTTTGGGGGCCTTCCAGTAATTTTCACCAAAAAAATATACAACGCTTTAAATTTTATTGGACTAAATAATAATTTACAAAACTAGCAGGGGTATCCTGCAATTTCTCCACCTCACATGGGATGGCATGTGAGGTGACGTGGATTGGACCCAAATGCAATTAAAATAAATAAAGGGGCCTTTATGCAAATTATCCACTTTATTTTGAGCGCTAACTTTTATTTACAGGACTAAATAATAAATACAAAAAAATGTGGGGCGAGATATGCAATTTACCCGTTAATAGGTTAGATCGGATGACGTTATTGATTTGACTTAACATGTGGCACCCATCCAACGGTCGATGATGCTTCGTCTTCTACGCTCCAGATTAGATCGCGTAGCGTGAACGAACATTGATGGCTCGGCGTGATCCCACAGTTCTGCTGAGATCTGGAGGGCTTCTTCTTCATCCAACAAAAACGGGAATGCTAGGAAGAACTGGGATGAAGCTCGCCGGGGGCGAGCTTTGATCGGTCATTACAGGCTCCTCTGGCCTCCTCCGTTGCCGTCAAGCTTCTCTTTGCATTCCTGGAAGTCCCCCGCGTCGATTGCTACCTTCAAAATGGCTGGAGACCCGGCCAATCGATTGGACGAAGCTCCGGACATGGAGCTCCTTTTCTATCCTCGATAGGGCTCAGATGCCCTCTTCAAGACATTCAAAAGGGTTAGAAATATTCGTGAGGAGATGGCAGAGGTCTTGTTGGCTTTTATTTGGTGGTGGAATGGAACGGAGTGAGGTAGGCGGAGGTGCTCCGGCGAACGGTGGAGTGGAGCACCTAGATCTCCATATCCACGACGGATATGAGGGAAGCGAGATATGCAGGGCGATCGTAGGATGATCAGGATTGAAGTGGGCACGAGGAATACATCAGAGGGGCGCTGATGACGTGCAGAGGAGCTCACCGGAGCTCAACTCCTGCGACGGGGTGACTTGATTAAGCTATCCTAACTATCTAGAAACTAAACTAACTTTTGGAAATAAAAGCTAGTATCAAAATTGAGCAAAATAAATGGAAAAGACGTAGCTCTTATAACTGGAATGACCAGGAAGCAGGGTCGCAGCGACGGCGGCCATGGGTGCACCCCCTTGGAGCTATGCTAAGCACTACAAATGATCCCCCTGTCACGAGGAACACTCCAAGATGCTGACCCTAGGCTCGCAAGGCTTTAATGATGATCAAATTTGAAGAAGGAGGCGGAGGTTATTATTTATATACCTTATTGAGCACCCTTATTGATTGGGGAAAAATGAAGATTCGGGCATATGTACACGTGATTAGAGATCATGGCGTGTATGTACAATGATCAATGATCATTTCGTATGAAGGGAGCAACAACGATTGAGCAACGAGACGGCTAGGAAAAATGGCGGAAATCGCGGGAAAACCATTCTACGCGTCAAATCCAGAGCAGAGGAGGCAGTTGACAATGGTAAACATTTGACGCGACCCTATTGGTCCATGTCAGCACAAAACAACAAAGTCGGCTGACCAATTATTGACTTGTTAATCACACCTAATAAATGATTTTATTAATTTTTCAGTATAAAATAAAAAATGTTTACTATTTCATGTATTATTTTATTATGCTTTTTATTTAATTTTTTGGCTTTATTTATTAGTAATTAATTTTTAATAAGGTATATCTCGGTATATTCATCCATGTTTTACATATTTTTTTTATTTTGTATATTTAATTTTGTTATTTTATTCTTTTATTTTATATATCTATAACTCATTTTTGTGAGTATAAATATATTTTTGTTTTAATTTTATGATGTAATTTGTATACTTAAATAAATAAGTATGTATATTCTATAGGTATATTTATAGGTACTTTAACTATGTTTTATGTACATTTCATTATTTTAATGTATTTTGGTGACTTTTATTTTGGTTTTGTAATTTTAATGAAATATAGATATTATTTACAAAATTGAAAGAATAAGGAATAAAAGATTATGTTTCCATTTTATTTATATACATATATAACATAGGTATTTTGTCTATGTATTCTCATAGACTTATTTTATTTTTCATTTTCTTTTTGATTCTATTCTAGTTTTAATATGTATAAATAATATGTACAAAAATATAAAAATATGAATTTGTAAAAATAATAAGGGATAAATAAAATGAATATTTTAATAGGTAGAATGTACAATGAGGGCCCAAAACCTAACTTTCACACAGTAACTCTAAAAAATATAAAACCACCACCATTAAATAGCTTGTAAAAAATTATATACAATTAGGTGATTTTGATATGTTTTGAGATTTTATTTGAAAGATATGGGTCTGTGAAGCTGGGTTTTTGGTTTTTTATTTTGTGTATAAAATAAACAATGTCCATTATTTTTGCACAAACTCAATTTTGTATTTTTATTTACATTATTATCTACAACTTTCATGTAAAAAGTTTCTTCATTTGATGAATAAATAATAAAGAATAAAATAGGTGTCAAAAATACATAAATAATGAATAAAAGAATAAGGTTTTTATTCTATTTCTGGCCCTTATCTTCCCCTACTTTATTCCTTGTCGACCAACTCAATTCTTAAATTGGTCTCGGGGTTTAGGGTCATAAAATATTTTCAATATTTTATTCCTTTTTCTTTTCTTTTCTTTATTCTATAATTTTGGCATTAAAAACCTTGTTTTATATACAAATAATACAATAAATAATGAATGTTATTATGCACAAATTGATGTTGTTTACATGCATTAGCTAGGGTTTTTAAGGCCAAAATGATAGAATAAAGATGATGAAATGGAGATTCATCACTAAGGGTTTACTGACACTCAGGTTTCTTGAAACCTTCATTGACTTTATCCCATCCTCGAGTATCACTAGATCGGGTCTAAACTCAAATCTCCAGTCTCAGTCCCTCAAGTGATAACTCAACTCATCTCATCAATCATGCAGTTGTGCAAATGATGTGCTGATCATATTCTTAAAGGTAGAGACTGAGAGTGTAATATAGCGCTCATATCTTCAAACTAGGGAAGTTTGGATTATTAAGTTTCAAATCCTAATGGCTAAGGCTGGTTAAATCAAGCTCTCAAGATCTCAAAAATAAAGTGTCCTCGAACGCTGAAGCCTTGAGTGGTAGTGAATATGTCAAGAATACACCAACTCCTAAGTTAGTAAAATTTTTGTGATTTTGCAATTTTTATGAGATTTTTTATTAATCTTAAGAGAATAATGACTGGCCCAAGCTCATATGAATAGTTACATCCATTTCCAGCCAATATGGGTGTAAGTACGGATCGTTAGACGGCTACCAATGTTACTTCAAGATGGTGTCATTCGCATTGTCTTTTAATCACCCACTCTACTAAGGAAGACCCAGTTCCCTCACAGAGAAATAGCTACTCATTTTTAGGCTTGGTAGTCAGAATCGTTGCACAAGGAAATGTTATGATTTTTTTTCAGATTTTTATGAAATTTTTTAATAAGGTTAATTGTATTTACAAAAACAAGTCAGTTAGTCCCTCATTTTTTAAAAGATTTTTGAAAACATTTTCCAAACCATGTCACATATTAGAAGATTTTCAAAACATTTTTCAAATGATTTTCATAACGAGTCAAACCCCATTTTTCAAAATAATGTCAAATATTTTTCAAAACAATGTCACATAGTTAGAAAATTTTCAAAGTATTTAAAAATATTTTTACAAAATCAATTCAAAAATAATTATACCCTAGTCCCAAAAAGATTTATTTTTTTAAAATATGAGTTATGGCTCAAGTATATATACAGTATATACGGTATACCCCCTATACTTAAGTTTTATCATGTCCTCATAGCACAAAGTGATATGAAGCCATAGCTCAAGTTAAAATACAAGGTGATATGGCAAAACCGACTTAGACACTCCCCCTATACTTAGGTTAAAATAACCTAAGTATAAGAAGAACAAGAAGAGGGAATGAAATATTTGAATCAGGTCCTCCTATACTTAGGTTGTGAATAGCCTAATTAGAGAATATGCAATAATGATAAAGGGACCCACAGTGAATACCCAGAAAATATACAAGGTTCCCCCTATACTTAGGCTGAAGAGTAGCCTAAGTATTTGAACGTTGAATTAAGGATGGGAAATCGGTGATTAGTTAGGGTTAGTGGACGAAGTGGATTTACAGAGAT
This sequence comes from Ottelia alismoides, assembly GCA_037367405.1. Classification (NCBI taxonomy): domain Eukaryota; kingdom Viridiplantae; phylum Streptophyta; class Magnoliopsida; order Alismatales; family Hydrocharitaceae; genus Ottelia; species Ottelia alismoides. The sequence goes on along the minus strand of JAZKJV010010000.1, from coordinate 309,418 downwards.
GATTGGATCTGCGGAGATGGGGGTAGATACGGGAGGGTTGGGTGGAATACACAAATCAGGCTCAACCAAGCAAGCAATTATAGCCATAATTTCACCAACATACACCTGATGCTGTGAAGGTTCGGCCATAATTATCTTGATGGATTTAGTTAGTGATCATCCAAAATTCACGTTCGTTACGCAGGACTTAAAGGTAGGTATTGGGCACAATCTTAGGGATACGTCCTTACCTCTCAACATTCAATCAAAAGCTACTTACAACAAGGGTATTGCTCTCTCGCAAACCAAGGTCCATTTTATTCCATTTTATTTTGTCAACTTGCATTATAGTCTTAATTTTATCTTAAGGTTATCATTATATTAATGTGAGAGTGCAAATCAAGAAATTACGATCTAATCGGCCATTCCCAATTTCCTTTAATATCCTAAATGATAAATCATGGGAAGATCGAGAAAAGCCAATGCATTCGTGAAAATCATGATGCATTCTTAAGAGAAGAACTTACAATGCCTCCAGCAACCTCTGTACGCATGTAGGACTATATTAAAATTGCATGCAAGTCAAGGAAACCACACCTAAAAATGATAATATTAGCGGGAAGAATTGGATTAAATTTGGCTAAATAGATCGATGTTTGCGTGTGTCTCAATGAGTCAAGGAGACGAAGGGAATCTCCTCGACTCTTGTTGTGTGTCCTAGCCTACAATCAAGCACAAGATATTTGAAATGAAGGATGCTTGGAGAGTAGCGTGCCTAACCCTAGGTTCGAACACTCAAGTGAAGCCCACTCGGATTGGGGTGAAATAGGCTCCACATACAACACATGCAAAGTTCAAGTTCATTCTACACAAGCGAGCCCGCGAACAAGGACCACTGGAAATATCGTTATTACAATTATTTACAAATCAAATGCATGAACAAAATTTTAATTAAGCTCCTTGATTTATCTTGAATTTCTTCAAAGGCTTCTCGTAGCGGGAGCTCCCAACTCCATGCCTCCATGTTGATCGAGCGTCCTCCATCGCTATAGGCCCTTCCACAAAAGAAAATGTCAGGAAAAACATCAAGAAATTTAATCAATAATGATGCAAAAATAAACACAACATTAAGACCTATATTTTGAAGATAATCGACTCAAATTAATACAATAAAATCAAATAAATAAACAAATATGAGTTGTGTCCCCAGGAACGATGTCATCTAATGAACTGCGAAATCGCCTCTTTAAAAAGTCATTTTTATCTTCATAGTATAGGAGACAATCTCCGATGTCATGCAAAATACCATACTTTTGAATATATATATATATATATATATATATAATATTTATAACTTGGCAAGTCTACCAAGATCAAACACATGGACACGAGCCTTCTCGTCGATTTATCGAAGATTTTAGATTAAATATGAGTGAATAAATTAATTGATCTAGGTATTCATTATGCATACAAAATATGTACATCACCAAACAATGCAAACACATATAATATGTATAAAATAAATGCTGCAAATACAATGCAAGACAACCATGGAATACACAAAATGAGAATGCCTTTTCTTATTTTAATTTTCAATAAAGTAAATGTGTTACGCAATGCAATAAGAAGTAATGCATTGAATGATGAGAAGAATGCTATTTTTATTTGGTTATTCAACAATGTAAAATGATGCAAGATGATGTGATGATGCAAGCACAAATAAGCGCTTCAAATAGTTCAATCAATGAGCATAAATAAAGTATATCAATTTCAGTGTTACTCGAGCATACAGATAGAACATAGCTTTAATAATGACATTTCAATAAGGTGTAGTTGATACAATGATCACCTAGAATTTAGCATGTAGAATAAGGTGTCAAATCGATGAATAAAATACGCCATCATGAAGAAAATAAAATTAGCAACATAATGAAACTAAAATCAATGAAAACAGGATTCATACACTCAAGATGTTAAATAAATAGTACAAGGGAAAAATGCAATAAAAATATGAAGATAAAATGGATAAAATATGCAAATAGGTCCTTCGTAGGGGCATTTTTTAATATTATAAAGCGAGCTACGTGCCTTTGTAAATTACCCAGCGCGACACGTGAGGCACGCACACCTCGGAGGACTTTTTTGCAATTCTTAGAACTGTTGAGAGTTGGATGCAATTTACCAACCCGCACGTGTGTTGCACGCGCGCGGGTGATGAATATGTGATTCATCACTCTAAAAGTTGAAAATAGAGCTTTATTCCCGAGCAATTAGTTGCATATTTCCACTTATAATGCATAATTAGCATTCATGCATGCATTAATAATATCTGCATTTTAGCATGCATTTTCGCATTAAATAAGGAGCCCAATTCACTTGTAAAAAACACATGTAAATACCATATTTGTATATATTTTATACTGACTCCAAATCCAATAAAATCAACTCCATACTATATATATTACTAACACTAATAAAGGAAAAATATCAAAAAAAATACTAACTTGTAAATATGACCAATAAAACCCGAGTCCAAGTTTGAAACTAGGAGCCTTAAAATGTGCATATCTCTCTCATACAGTATCTGATTTAGGTCTATTTACTTTTAAAGTAATATACATTCAAAGACCTTCAAAACAAGACTAATTTCATTAAAATCGGAGATCGAAACTTGGGTTTTGGGCCCCTGTTGTATACTGTACTCGTTGATGTTTTTACTCTTGTGTTTTATCCCTTCATTTGACCTCGTTTCTATTTTTGGTCAACATGAAACTTGTAGATCTCATTGAGATCTACAACTTCCATGTTTAGAGTTTTTCCAAATTCAGCCTCCTTCTCCTTCATATTTCACATTTTTTTCTAAATAATCTGATTCGGCCACGTGGCCCCTTCTGGTTGCGCCACGCGGCCCGTCTCTTCGCGCGCCACGCACCCACCATTTCTCACCATCCGATCTTCTTTCTTTCCTTTCATCCCAGTCGTTTCTTCCCGCAGCTAATCTCCTCCGTTCGATCATTTCCAGACCAAATCAAGACCGTCCGCCATCGCCTAATCCTCAGCTTGCCACGTGTCATCCCAATAGCCGCCCGATCTCCTCAAGGGCTTAATCTCAGCCATCTCCTTCCACTGCGTTTCTAGCCCTTCGATCCCACGCCCCACCTTCATCTTCACCGCACACTACCGCGTTATTCTCAACCTCCAGATCCAACCATCAGACTCCATCTCATCCATCTGTTATCGCCTACCCGTACGACACGTGGCACACTTCGCACCTTTGATCTCGTCGCCTTAGATTTAATCCGGGCCTCTCTTTAGAGCCCCTCTCGTAGCCATTGGACCATGAGATCCAACGACCACAGGTCCTTCGTCAACCTCCTGAGACCCCCCCTTCGTCCACGTTCTCCACCTTGCACGCTATCTTCGCCCTTTTCATTTTTCCTGACCTCACCTTCCACCTTCACCATGATCCAACCACCCCACGATGAAGCTCCATCGTCCCTCATCCTCGCGACCAACCGCTCGTTCCACGTCTGCCCTCCACTTGCTTTATATCCTCCACGTAAACCATGCCTTCCCTCACTGGAACCCCAATCTTCCCCTTTAAATACCCCCCCCCCCCATCCGCTATTCCAAGCTATCCACCATCTACGAGAGACCCTCTAGCCCCTCACCATCAACGGTGACAGCGTTGATTAAGTGAGTTGAGAGACAACGAGGGCAATTCCTCAAGGCGTGATCCAAGGCTCCGACGAGCCTTGTTGCAGCCCGTTGTGCTGCTCGAGCTCGGGCATCTGCCGACCTTAGAGTGACGACCGGGGCTCCACCCAGAGCCTCGATTCCTAGGCATTCGATCACATCCTCCAGGTAATCCTTCTATTCTTTTCTTCTCCATACTTCTTCCCATGTTCTTCTACTTTTTCCCTGTTTCCCTATCGCACCACTTCTCCATATCATCTTCTCTCTTTCTCTTCTCTCAACACCTTTGCACCCTTCGTCCACACGACTTCATCGCCCGCACATCAAAAACATCGACCGTCTCTTTCCACCCGTAGACTCAACCCCAATCACAACTCCATCAGCCACGATCCATCTTCTCCACGCGTCCACCACCTTGGACACACCTCGAGCTCGTTGTTCCTCTGCCTCGACATAGAGCAACATCATCACCAATCTCCCACTTCCGCCTTCGCGCGCTCCACCTTGGAGCACCACCATCAGCACCCTCTCCCTCGTGTTCTTGTTTGCAGGGACATCCACCCCCCTCAGCATTGACATGGCCTTCTTCAAACATCCACCATCCTCCGCCTCGTCTCCAGCAGCTCACAGAGGAGCTCCGTTCATCGCCTGCTACAACACCGGTCGTGTGTCGATCGACCTTCAGCTAGCTGGCCTCCACCGGGACTCTTCAACAGTACTTCGATGCCCTTTGCCAAGGCCGCTGCACGAAGTACAAGCACCACTCAATTTTCATCGAGCGGCCCAGACTTGATCAGGTCGTACACAGCCGAGCCTCGTCCTCCTGTCTCAGCTTTAGGGTTGACCGAAGCACTTGTGACCTCCACGTGGAGGTCCGTCCTGAAGCAGCCGTCGAACCAGCCATGCGCGTGACCTACGCGTGTGAAGTTTGTGTCAGAGCCTCCGCAGAATCAGCTTTTTGCGACTGAGTCCCTGCCTCCAGGGAGCACGTGTTTTCCTGAGTCATTTGCATCCATACCCTCTTAAGTATAGGTAATTGCACATTCATCCCATCAGAATATTTTTAGATCATGCATCCATACCCCTGTGTTTGCATATTTATTTAAACATTCATTTAGCATCATTTTGTCCTTCCAAAAATTGTATATTGTAGAACATCTTAGGATTTATCATTGTGAATGATTATTATATTTTTTTGAGCTTCAGATTAATAATGTAATTATTTTAATGGAAAATAACATATTTTGCCCACTGCTTGCCTTTAATTGATTATTAAATTAATTGTTGCTCTGAAATTTTTCAAAAATTCATAGTAGGTAGCGTTGGAGTAGTTCCACTTCGTGCCCAAAAATCATCATATTTGCACGCATAACAAGGTCTAAATAAATTAATTGGTATTTCGATTAATGGATTTTTAATAAAGCAAAAGTTAATTTTTTTAGAGGTCTAGTAATTTTCCCGGTTCCATCTCACATAGAAGTATCTAGGATAATTTTTATCTTTGAAAATAATTTAACTTGGTATTTATTAAAATTAAATTTGCGAAAATCACCCTGTATTCATATTTAATTCATAGTTACTTCATACGAAGTTGAAAAATTCCAAAAAAAATTAGAGTAGCTTCATTTCATCATAATTGACATCCTGGCCAAGTTTGAGAATTTTTGGACTTAGTTTGATCATATTCACATTTTAACTGTCTAATTTGTCCAGGATTGCATTGCATTTGTTAATTGCATAAAAAACCATAAAAAATATTCTCCTAAAAGCCTAGCATCTGAATCAACTTTAATTTTTTCTAAGGAGAAAGTTGCCTCCCTGAGTTCGACCTTGGGCTTGCCAAAGTAAAATAAAAATTTCCGCTTGATATTAGTTGAGAAATTAATTAAAGTGATTTTTTATAAATCCAATTTTGCCTGACTGTAACAAACACATTAAGTTTAGTCGTTAATTCGAACAAATTAGAAGGGCGAAATTAGGGTTTTTCAAATGGTGCCGTTGCCGGGGAGGCACGACTTGGGTTAATTTTTAGAAAATTTAGATTTTAGGTTTTCCATCCCCAGATAGTCTGATTCCTGATTTTTCTTGTGAATATTTTTAAGCTTATTTTTCAGCATTTGTTTTGTGCCGTTCTCTCTCTGACCATCGTTTAATTTTTGTGCGAGGAACATGAGGCATCAAAGGTGACTCACCAGGCGAGCCAAAGACCCTGCATCAATTTGAACTGGGTGGTTTTGAGAGAACTTGTAAAAAAAGTTTGCATTTACAGGGGTTCCCGTTGGGTTCTCGCGCGTGTAAGTGAGTAATAAAAAGAGTCTGTGTGTTGTGTGGTTGCTTGACGTAGGATAGGATCTGCACTCGCGGCTCTTAGATCTTTCTTAGGACTGTTTGTGCTCGTAATATCTAGGACCCCACTTCACCATTAAAAGACACACTTAGACTACAGAACTTAGCCAAATTTAATTTGTTCTTCACTTGTTAATAGAACTGCTTGTCTAGAAGCGGCTTTGATCGACTGCATTCATTTAGATAAAATTTCAAATCTATTTTGTATCCCGCATGTAAAGCACGAGGATCACTGTAAGTCTTCTAAACTTGGCATACATCATCATTTTATTGTGCATCGGCTTTTTTCGACTCCTTCTCCCTTGGTTTTATAACATAGGATTAAAGGAAATTGGGACTGGACGATAGGTGTGCCTTGTGCGTTGGACTAATCAAGTGGTCATCTAACTTAAATTCGGGACTGCTAAACAAATTAACCAAAGAAAAAAATATCAACATAAAATCGGAAATTCTGTTTACGGGAGAATAACCTCGACCTTGATTTCAGGCCGAGTGAGGGTACAGAGTGTGTGTGCGCACCCTAAGGCAGAGCCAAAATCCCCGCCTTCCATATCACATACCTCGATCCTAACAAATATCACAAGCTGAATTCTTATAGGTTCAACTGACCAGCGCCAAGTAGCCTCCACCTGTTTCGGCAGGTAGATAGGGGCGAAGCAGCAGTGCACCGCGACAAGTTGCTAGTAACCTTCAGGGTGAAGTTAAAAGCCTTGTCAGCCTCCACCTACTTTGGTAGGTAGATAGGGGCAGGTACTTGAACTTCTCAGCTGGTGATAGGAGCGAAGAAAGGAAGGGCGTTGATATCTTAGGCGACAGGTTAAACAGGGGAGACGCATCCGGCTTTGAGCTGAGTTCCCTATAGGCCACGTAATCCTTACTATTTGCTTGAAAAATCATACTTAAAATTAACCAGATTAATCGGACCCGGCTTCGGGTCCCTCACAGTGTTGAGTGTGAATTCAAGGTTTGTGATTCATTTGCTTGCTTTAGGTAGGAGTCAAATCCTATCTTTACACACTTGTTCTCCTGATTCTCCTTTCTGCTGTCAAAGATGACTGACTGGGGGGATATTTGCTCAAGCTTCGCAAATCTCTCATTGAACCCCTCACAAAGTTCGTCTTCATCGGCCCGAGCGCAACTTGAGCCAATCCGAGCTCATGACCCTCTTGAGTTCGGGATCTCTTACTCTCAGGATGGTTACCCTCAAACCGTTCCTTTTCTCTCCTCTCATCTCATCGAGGAAGACCTTCGCCTCAGTGAGAAAATCTTCTTTACAACGTCCTCTAACCTAGACCACAATATTTATCCAGGACAAGAGGACGAACCCGAGACCAAGATGCCTAAGAAAAATCCAGGCGAAGAGGAACACAGAGATGATCCTATGCATCAAGTCCTTACCCGCTTAGCTAGAGCTGAGCAACTGAATGTAGATCTTATGGCCAGGATGGGACATGTGATTGAGGCAGGTGGAATAGATAGACCGATAATAGATGCCTACAACCCAGCTGAGAATGAGATGCATAGTCAGCTAGTACCTGAGGTACCCCCAGAGGCATTTGAGCTGAAGCCCCATTTCCTTAGTATGATATCGAAGTTCAATGGAAATGCTACAGGATAATCATATGCTTTCTTGAGAGACTTCGAGTTGATGTGTAACAACCTTAGCCATCTTAGGGTTGGACAAGATTACATCAGGCTGAAGGCTACCCCATTTACCTTAGGAGATAAGGCTGCACATTGGCCGAAGAATCTCTGGGTTAGATATACAACCATGAGGCAATTTAAAGATTTATTTTTGAAGAAGTTATACCCACTCAGTAGGACTAACCATATGAGGACGAAGATCGCTAGCTTTTGTCAGGGCCCCTACGAACCATTTCAAGAAGCCTATGATAGATTCAATGACTTGACACAAAAATGCCCCTACCATGGCATTACCAGGGCGATCTTAGTCCAGAACTTATTCTGTGGTATAACCCCGGAAATGCAACGGTTAGTGAGTGCAGCATGTGAAGGTAGCTATCTCAATAAGAATGAAGATGCTGTATGGAAGATCCTAGAGCAGATGACGGAAATATGCAGATATCATGCCAATAGAGCCTATCAGGTGTCTCCCTAAAGCCTATCTATTGAGACATCTAGGAGGACTGTAGCGGATGTGACAGATGACCTAATCCCTAGAATGGGGATAATAGCTGACAAACTCACCATGGTAGAACAGATCCATAAGAGGGTCACCGACCTTGAGGCACTTTCATGATTGCTGAAGCAAGTGGAGGAATTAACTAATAAGGTAGCCAAGATACGACTACCTGCCCGTTCTGCACCACATGTACCTGTACAACGAGTTCATCTAGTACAGGAGCAGGTACAGGGGCCTCAGAGTAGCTGGGCTGGGTTGAGGAGCAGCAGTACACTTAGCAGGAGCATCACTCATCCCCACAAGTGGAGTCAGACTACGAGGAGCCTTTGCAGGTGTTTGAGATAAACAGGTTGTGGTACAACCATGACCTCGTCGACAGACAGTCGGGGATAGGGAATGGTTAGCCACACCGACCTTCCCAAGCTTACCAGGAAACCAACTCCGTCCCCACACCGCACTTTGTACAGTCCTGGATAGGACAAGGATACCAGCCTCAGTAGCACCAACAGCAACGCACATTCCACTCGGGCCAGCAGGGCCCTCCACCACCTTACACCACACCGTCCCACCCACAGTAGTACCGGCAAGGCCAACAGGGCCAGTATAGGCTATCGAATCACTCATCCTCTAGTCAGCAGCAGCAAGCCCCACCCACTAGTAAGTTGAAGTCCATCACCTTAGCCATCCAGACTTTGACTGATAGGGTTCAACAAAAATAGAATGATTACATGGATATAAGAACAGATCTGAACTATGTCTCATGCCACCAGGATCAGCAGATGGCACCAAAGATCCTAATTCCCGCCCAGGTTCAAGCCAACCCCAATAGCCTGAACCAGGGTCAGCATTGACCACGCGATCAGGTATATTATTCAGATTATTCTATATCTGAACACGAGATCCTTTCATACGATAATGTTAATCATATGTCCCTCAAGAGCGGAAGGACCATGACCGTACCTGATCAGGCACGGGTTCATGAGGAAGATGCTACCAAGTCTCTACCTGAGGAGAACTTGGAGGCAGAGGAGAGGCATCACCATCACCAGCGGAATAAGAGGATTTCCAAGTCCTCAAAACACCATGGCAAGAAAAAGGAGAAGAGCACCAGCAATGAATCAAGCGAGCCAGATGAAGAGCTCACACCTCCATCTGAGGAGGACGCACCAGGAGTAGCGGTAGATGCATCACCTGTTTCGTTTTATGAATTTCTTTCCAGTCAGAGTCAGAGATCCAGTCTTGTACAAAACTCAGTTTCCCGTTTGAATGAGAATATTCCAGTTCCAAAATCTGAGTTGTCATCAATAATCCCTTTCCCTCGACCCCTTAAGGGTGGAAAGAACAAAAAGACCAAAAAATCCAAAAAGATGACCCTGAGATGGCTGAATTTTGCAATAAGTATACCAAGGTCACAATCCCTTTTGATAAGTATGTGGATATGACACATGCATTTCAGAAGTACCTTAAGGTGAGATGCACACCTACTAGAGTCAGCAGGAAAACCAGAAGCCATGTTGAGAAGCACGTTTTATCAGTAGCCACTACTTGTGCCATCAAGAATGCATTTCCAAAATGACATATTATATGCTAAAAATGGAGTTCGTATGAAAAAGATATGCTAAAATGAAATTGTAGGGACCAAAATGTAAATAAAATAAAAATTTTCTTTTAAAAAGGTCCCTGGAGGGGCTTATCTGTAATTTTCACAAAGCTGGAGGGTCCCCTCTGCAATTTACCCAGGCGGGGGTGTATCTGCAATTTCTGAAAACAACGGGAGCTTTATTGCAAATTGCCCCAGCACACGTGCGCCACACGTGCGCCTGGAGGCTCGGAGTCGGGGCGGAGGCTTGGGCGGCCGGGCCTATGGTTCGGGCACGGGGTTGAGGTTCGGAGCCCCGAACCACAAGCTAGGTCCTAGGCTAAGGCTCGGATGGGTGGACCTCAGGCTCGAGCATCCTCGGGCTACGAAGCCCAAGCTCGGACGGATGAAGCCCAGGTGGCAGTTGTCCGTCGCTCGGGTGACCCGAGCCTCGAGGCTGGGGTTGAGGCTCGAAGGGGGGGATGACGTGGACGGTCACAGGTCATTGGATCCCATGATCCAATGGTGGTGAAGGCGGCGATGGGTTGCGCTCCTGTAGAGGAGGAGCGGAGCGGCGTGGCATGCCTTCGTCAGCGAAGTGCGGCGGGCAGATGACGAAGGAGGCGGTCGTGGGGCGGATGGTGGTGCGAGAACCGAGGTGCCTGGAGAGGAGAGCCGTGGCGGACGAAGGTGGAGGTGGAGCAGCTGAGAAGGTTCTCCACAGTGGCGGCGAGGGCGTAACTCGAGAGTCCTGCAACGTTAGAAGCAGGAGGGGAAAAAGGGGGTGAAATCAGAGGTGCTCGATTGTGACGGCGTAGCCGAGCGGGGTTGAGCGGAGAAGGAGGCGGTGAGGGCGTAGCTAGCGAACGGGAAGGGGGGGATAATGCGTGGAGGTGTGAGACAGGCGGAGCGATGCTCCAGGTTTAGGGTTGAAGTCCGTGCGGAGGAGCTGCTCACCGGCGAGCTCCATGGTCGTATGAAGAACCTGGGGGTGGGTATGTTTGCCTGGAGGAAGGAAGGAGCGGGGGCTCGCTTCTGGTCGTCGCCGGCAGTTGTGGGCGGCGCACGATGCGGCCCTGCAGCGTCATGAAGGGCTACTACGCGGTGAGGCACACCGCGGATCACGCCAGGAAGATTTCACCGACGAGGGACGAGACCACTGTCACCAGCCCTCCTCGAGCTTTCTCTCTCCCCCTTTGTAGATATGGAGATGGCGGATGGCTTTAGAAGGTGCCAGCGGTGCCTCCTTATAGGAAGGGTGAGGCGTTATGGGTGATGAGGGAAGGAGTCATGCTGGCACGCGTAACGGCTGGAGGAGGCGAGGGGGCGTTGGCCGTTCACGGGGAGGGGGTTGGTAACGGCTGGAGGTAGGGAAAGGGAGTCACGTGCCTCGCACATGACCACCGAGGAGGAGAGAGAGAGAGGTGAGGTGGGGTGACACGTGGCACGCCTAGAGGCTGCCATGTGTCACCCAAAAAATTCAAAATTACAGAGAAAAGAAAAATGAAAAAGAAATAAGAGACCTCATATCGAAAAATTTCCTTCATAAAAGTTGTTCATCTCGACGAGATCTACAACTTTTATAAGGATCCGGGAGCAAAAGAGGTTACCTGTGAGAAGTGATATTTTTGGTGTTTCTTCATGTGTATAGAAAACCGGCTTTTTGGAGTTTTGTAATTTTTTGGTGGTTTTAGAGAGGATAAAATCTAGAAAAAATACAATAAAATACAAGAAAATTAATTACACACTAATCTGAGTTTTTTGGATTCTTAATAAATAAGAAAATAGGAAAAATAAAATAGAAGTATGAAACACACAATTTTCGTACATACTCACAACAGACACTTGGACTCAGTCAGTTTCTTTGATTTCAGTTTTAATCTGTATTTGGGTTTTTGTGTCGCTTAATAAAACTTTCATCAAAGAACACAAATGAAGAAGAAATAAAATTAAAAGTGTTAATTATGTTCATCAAAACTTCGGTCAAAAATAGCAAAAAGTTAAAATGCGCAAAAGAGGCCCAAAACCCAATTTTCACATATGAGCTCGGAATTTTACGAAATTGGTATTGTTTTGAAGGTATTTGAAAATGGAGTACTTTAAAAGTGAGTAGACCAAAATTGAACAACGTATGTGGGAGATATGCTCGTTTTAGTCTGTCAGATGTGAAATTAGACTTTGGGATTATTTGACAGGATTATTTGAGTTAGTAATTTTTTTATATTTTTTATTTATCTTGTTAGTAATATCTACTCAATGGAAGTGATTTGGGGTCAATCGGAATTAGGATGAATAAACTAAAAATATGAGAAGTTAGCGGCTTTTTGGGCTACTTTACGATTGGAATTTTTAATGCAATTATGCATGATGAAATGCAAATATTATTTACACATGTATGTATGCTAATGATACTTTATTAATGATTAAATGCCTGTGAATTTTGGTAAACAGAGTCTAGTTGACCAATTTTAGCATGATGAATACGGAATTCATCATACCCCTATACTTAAACCATGCTCGTCCCCGAGCATTAATGAATGGATGACTTAGTTGAATACATCCCTGACTGTGCATGTGAATTTTCAAGGCTCAATTCGTAGAAGACCCTTAAATTGAGTGATCCTAAAATTCTAGGCTCAACCATGCTTTAATCAGAAGGAATCCAACTTTTCTAATTTTCAGACTCTCTGTTTGTACATATAATATAAGGATATGATTTTTAGTGTATTGCATTCATGAGAATCAAATCGAGTCATCACCCAAAGTTCCAATCCAAAAGACTCTCCTCTAGACCTAATCCTCAACACTAGGGAATAAGTCTATTCTTGCTTCAATCAATCGTCTCATTAGTTTGTCAGACTTGAAAGTGTAGATGGACGACCATATGATGGAGGGCATAGGATTGTGTCTGATTTTCTCTCCCTCACATTGGAACAAGGTGCCTCTCGAGTGCCTTACTCAACACAAGTATATTTTTATTTTGTTGATCAATGTGACTGTCAAGAGAATTTGGATTCGTCTGCACTTGTTTTTCTAGGAGTACACTGGGGTGTGTCGCTTTTGAGTATCTAAGATACCTTCGACACCCAGACTTGTATCGCTTACGATGCAGAGCCCTTTTATGGTGTCAGCCCGACTCCTTGGTCCTAATTAGCGCTTGGTCCAAGTGGGCACTTTGAAAATGTTTGGGAGCGCTCGCCATTGGTGGAAGCTCATTTGGAATTTGACTTTAGATGATAGAGATTTTCTTTGACATTTCTTTTTCTTTTATTTTGTTGGCTAGCTCCACTACTTTTACCAAAAGTTGGCGCACACTAATCAACAATTTCCGTTAAGTTTCATCACACCCTGACACATAGGTAAATATTAAAAAGATAGCATATGAACTTGTTCACATACTGGCTAGGATTTTGCTGACACTCAGGTTTTCTGAAGTCTTTATTAACTTTATCCCATCCTCGAATATCATTAGATCGAGTCTAAACTCAAATCTCTAGTCCTGGTTTTTTCAAGTGATATCTCAACTCATCTCATCAATCATGCAGTTGTGAAAGTGATTGTGCTGATCATATTCTTTTTGAAGGTAGAAATGAAGAGTGTAATATAGCGCTCAATCTTTCAAACTAGGGAAGTGTGAATAATTAAGTTCAAAACCCTAATGACTAAGGCTGGCTAACTCAGAATCTCAAGATCTCAGAAATCAAGTGTCCTCCAAAAATCCTCAAGCCTTGAGTGACAGTGAATGTGTCAGGAATATATGAACCAAGGGATGCATGAAATGCTTGATGAAATGCAAGACCCTAAGTGAAAAAATTTTATGCAAAAAAGTTTTTTTTTGTTTTTTTTGAAAAACAGGTATTATAAACATAATATACACTAATTGTACCCATCCCCGATGTTAGATAAAAAATGATTAAAGTACAAGTTATGGATAAAGTAGATAGCATATATACAAACACATCCCCTATACTTAGCTTGTGCTATGTCCTCATGGCACAAAGTGAAATGTAGATATAGCTCGTACTAAGTATAGATGGGTTAAAAACAAAAGAAGAGAAGTGATGTATAAACAATGGTACTGGTCCCCCTATACTTAGGCTCAGGTCAGCCTAAGTATAATCAGATAAATACAGATGGGGAACCGGGTAGATTTGCGGATGTACAAGATCAAGGAGGTTTGCGACGGACCTTCTTGCGGGAGTGTGGAGAGAGATAGTATGGAGATGTGGAGGACAATGAAGAGGGGGTGGATAAAGAAGACCAGCCATCGTCGGAGTCATCCTTAGGAGAATAGTAGTCATATGTAGAGGATCTCCAACTATTGTCAATCGGAGGTAAGTGCCCTTGGATCAGAGTTGTACCTATTGCACTTACTTGATGAAGTACTTCAGGATCAGACGAGGATTCTTCAGAAATCACCTGGTGTCTAAGATCAAAGGTGACATTCTTGGTCGGCTTGTTTCCTTGAGAAGTATTGGGAGGAAGTTGGACAATCTTCATCTCCCTTTCTTGACTAACCGGTGTGGCATTCATGAGTTCCTCATCAGATGAATCCCCGTAAAAGTCAGCCAATTCCTGTAGGGTCATATGCTGCTTTGGTCGAGGGAGATTGTTCCTGGTGATTTTGTGAGCTACGGCTGGGGTTGTTGATGTCACTTCCGGATGATCGTGAATTTTGGTGACATCGGATGTTTCCAGAGTCGGTTCCTTGTACGGTTCAAGTTTCTCTTGAATTACCGCCGATTCAAACATTGAACCATTTAAATAATCGTGACATTCCTCAGAAATATGGTCCAATTCTTCATAAGCTCCAAAATTTTGATTTCTCCTAAGAGCAGTGATAGGGTGGTGAGAATCCGAGGTTTGTCCAACAGTCATTCTTTCAGGTGACTCTCCTAAGGCTTGTATCTGTGTGTCATAAGGAGATATATGATAATGTGGAATGTTTGTCTCCTAATCACCACTGTCGGTATCACGTTGGTTTTCCTCAGAGCAGGTCGTGTCATTGGGGGTTTGTTCATTGTGGTCCGAGTTCGGAAACTTGATTTCCTGAGTCTCGCAATCGATGATCGCCTTAGCGGAGGTTAAGAACGTCTTTCCTAAAATGATAAGAGACTCAGACAGCATTCCAGGGTGGTCATTGTCAAGGACATTAAAGTCCACTTTATGTCTATCACCTTGAAAGTTTTCGACAAGCGAAATGGTCCCCCGAGGCCTTTTGGTGGATCGATCAGGCAATTGAACGTTCACCCTAGTTTTTTTCAGTTGTCTGAGTTTGAGTTTGTCAAAGACGGACTTGGGAGAATGTTTAATGTGGAGTCGTTGTCTAACCGAACATGAGTGAATAAGGTATCCTCAATTTCACTTGAGATCCAAGTCAACTGCTTGACTTCGCCGAAGGCCGGAGCAAGAACCGCGATGAACTCCGGCGAGCCGAGGTTCTCCGAGGTCAAGCTTCGTCTCCGGTGGGCTTCTTGGCTTCAAAATGCGGCTGGAGCCTCCTCTGGTCCTTCTCTATCTCCTGGGGGCGTCAAAATGCCTCGGCGACAGCCGAGGCTCGCTGGCGAAGGCAGCGGAGCTGGGGAGCTCGGCCGAGGTCCGGCGATGGTCAAAATTGCACCCAGGTGCGATTCCACGAGCGTTGACCTGCAAAAAGGGGTGAAAGGGTCCAGGGTAAGCTGCCTGGACCCCGCGGAGGCGAAATGGAGGTCGGAGGTAGTCTGTGGACGGCGAAGAGATATCGGCCGGAGGTGCGCTCCGGCGAGATGGAATGATCGGGCGATTCAGGCGATGAAACTCGGATTTTTTGAGGGTTTTTGATCCTTAAGCCAAGGGAAATAAAATGACGCAAAGAAATGCAAGGGAGATGGTCCTCGATGGCCAGAGCCAGAGGAAGAAGGTACCTCGACCGCCGGACTTGCAGGAGGTGTTGGAGGCTCCTCCAACTTCAAACGCCTTGGCTGAAGGGCTTGCGATGGAGCTGTCACTTCCAGGAAGCTCAAGAGCACGAAGGTGGCGCAGAAGGGTGGACCGAAGGGACTCGAAAAATCCAAGGAAGGTCGGGCTCCATTCTTATGTGGTTTGACTGCTGGTGACAGGCGCTCAAAGACCAAGGTGCAGCGAGCGCTACAGTGACCCAATCCTCAAGACGATCATTGGGCGAGCAAGAGGGATGTTCGAGGAGAAAAAGTGGTCAAGGCATCGACACGAAATAATGCAAGGGGAAACCTCGAAAAATCCGCAAACACGGGGTCAAACGAGGTTCTGACGGAGGCACATGGGGAAGGACGGCCAGTTGACCTGGGTCAACTGGGATCGTCTCCTGATTGGTCCACGTGGACCAATCAGGAAAAATCCCTGATAAATAATTTAATAAATTAATTAAAAATAGAAAAAGGCCGAATTAATTAATGGTTATAAAATAAAAAATATTTGTTATTTTATGTAGTATTTTATTATGATTTTTAATTAATTTTATGAAGTATATTTTTATAAGTTTGCTTTTTACCCTATATAGGTATAATACCTATGTATTTAAGTATTTAATTTTTATTTTGTGTATTTTAATTTTATTATTTTTGTTTATTATTTTATAAAATTATAAAATGCTTTTGTACACACATATAAATTTTTATTTTATTTTTCTGATATAATTTGTATAATTAATAAAATATAAGAGTGTTCTGTATAGGTATATGTATAGGCAGTATACCTATGTATTCTTTATACAAGTATTTTTATTTTGTATTTTCTTTGCATTTTTATTCTAATTTTAATGCACATATATATTGTAAGTAATATTTACAACATTATAAAAATATAAAAATGAATAAATAATGAATAAAGAATAAATTGAATATTTTAATCTGTACAAGTATACAATAGGGGTCCAAAACTCAACTTTCAAACCGTAGCTCCGCCAAATGCGAAACCACCACCATTGGATAGATTATTTTATTCTATATACAATTAAAGGTGAGTATGCTGCATTTGGAGTTGTCAGTTGTGAAATACGGGTCTGAGAAGTTGGGATTCTGGATTCTTATTCAGACCATAACTTTTCATTTGTACATTCTTTTTCTGTGAAATCAATTTTGTATTTTTCTATATAAAATTATCTACAACTTTCATGTACAAAGTTTCTTCATTTGATGTATAAAAAGTGGAACCAAAAATAGGTCCCAAAATGAATAAAGAATGAATAGAATGTATAGGTATTTTCTCTGTATTTCTGACCTTATCTCCCCCTACTTTATTCCTTGTCGACCTATTCATCAAGATGCCTAGGTCTCAGGGTTTCGGGTCATAAAATATTTACAATATTTTATTCTTTTTCTTTTCTTTATTTATTCTATAATTTTGGCTTTAATTACAGTATTTTATACACTACTATAATGCACATGCATGAATGATAAGATGATGAAATTACAGGTATTTACAGGCATTTGCTAGGGTTTTTGGTGCCAAAATGATAGAATAAAGATGATGAAATGTGGGTTCATCATGGATCGATCAGGCAATTGAACGTTCACCCTAGTTTTTTTCAGTTGTCTGAGTTTGAGTTTGTCAAAGACGGACTTGGGAGAATGTTTAATGTGGAGTCGTCGTCTAACCGAACATGAGTGAATAAGGTATCCTCAATTTCACTTGAGATCCAAGTCAACTGCTTGACTTTGCGGCTTTTGATTTTATGATTCATCACCAAAGAGCTCGTCATAGATATGACATGATATTCAGTTCTCGATCATTTCTTGCCCATCTTTTTGAGGTTTAGTCAACTCTTCACAAATCTTTTAAAATCGAGCACACATTCTATGGCTTTGATCAATGGAAGCTTTAAGATCAAACTCTTGCAAAATGCTTCCATTTCAGGATTGTCCATTTTTTTGAATTTTCAAAATTTTCAAGTTTTTTAGTATTTTATATGATATTGTCAGTAGGGGGGTCAGAGGTTAGTGGTGGATGTGCCTGATTGTGAGTCACATGATGATCCAGTGGTTCGTATTGTGGTGGCCTCACTTCTTCTGAATTCTGCATAGAGTGGATGAGATCGTATATTCTCTCAGTTAAAATGTTTGCTTTATGATTAATCCGAGCAATCTCATCCTCAAACATCTCATGACTAGTGATTGAATAATCATTCTCCATGTGTCGTGATTCTGGCATGTAACCTCGAGTAGAGTATTGATTGTTCATAATCATTATGGTCTGGTCATGAGTTATATTTCCTTGACTCTGGTTTTCTCTTGGATTGTCGAAGGAAAATTGATTGTACTCAAGAGGATAGTCATCTTGATAGGGGATGGTTCAAGAGGCTGTGAGATCATAGTAACCAGAAATCGTGTTCTCATGTTATCGGTTACTCTATTGTTCATCCTTAATTCGTCTCGCTCTCTCTCATGTCCATAAAATTGTCAGAATGTGAGAGAGGTCTATTGCATGAAGAAGTGTAGTCATTGGGTGAGATGTAAAGGAGGGAAAAGAACGATGGCTGAGGGGAATCTGAATTGAAGAGCAGGTTCCCCTCAGGAGTGTGAGAAGAAGGATATCGGGACATGGTCGTAGAGATCAGGAAATAAGACCACTGTGCTGACATCTTCTCAAGAGGGATGGAATGATCAGCGAACCACAATTTTCTTGCAATTGCAAGGTCTTTGACACACACAAATCAAACACAAAACAAACACGTATCACCCACTCAATACTGGTGAAGGCACGTTAGGATTCGGTCGCTTATCTTTTAAATTTTAATTTAATGACAAAACAATCTTTGAAAATTAAGCGGAGCTATTAGGTGTCGAATTATTTCACAAAGACTGTCCCGAGTTCATACAACTAGTTGCACCTACTTTCAGTCAGCATAGGTGTAAGTACGGTCTGTTTAAACAGCTACCCGTGTTACTTGAGGACGGAGCCTTCCGCAGTGTCTACTAAACCACCTACTCTGCTAAGGAAGTCGGACCGTGAAACAGCTACCCGAGACCCTCACTGAAAAGTAGCTAATTGTTTTTAAAATCAGTAGTCTGAATGAAACTTTTCATTTTTTTGCCTTTGTCCTAAGGTGTGTGATCTTGTCCTTACAAACAATGAGTGGGTTTCTCTCCAACAAACGCAGGTTAATTTTAGGTCAGTTTTATTTACAGTCTCCTTGATTAGCAATCTCAGTTAAGGTTATCACTGAAGTTTATATGACACAGAATTTCACGCCTAATGAGCAGTCCTAATTTTGTTAATTCCTAAGTTGTAAAACTCGAGGAGATAGAATCGAAAAAGCCAATGCAAACGTGAATCAATGATGTATGCTTAAGAAGAAGACTTACAATGACTCCTCGCGTTCTTCATGCGGGATGCAGTATGAGGAATTTTAAAATTTACACTAAATGATATGCACAGATGAAATCACCCTACGCAGATAGTTCTATTAGCGGGAAAGAATTGATTTAAAAATTTGGCTAACTTGAACGATCTACCAGTGCGTATAGTTAGTAAATAATGTGTATCCTCAAATTTATGAGCACACACAAAAATAATTCTAATCTAATGTATGTGCTCCTAAATTCTATGTCATGCCACAGAGAGTCCAGTCCTGAATATTACAAGGGTTCAAAGAGAGGGACCCTGAGAATACTGCAGAAAATTAAACCTAAACTAAGCTCTCTCTCACAAAAATTAAAATTCAATTCTTCGTCCTTGCAGATCCTTGATTAAATCCTAAAATTTTGCTCTCAGTAGTCTGCAAAGAGAGAAATTGCGGTTAGTAGCAGAAGTAAGAGAGAAATGCAAAATGAAATACAGAAGAGAAAAAATGACATAGAAATAATTTTCACAAAAATTAATTACAAAAATAATTTAAAACCCTAAAAATTCGTCGATCCCCGACAATGGTGCCCATTTGATGAACGTGAAATCCGCCTCTTTAATAATCAATAATTGTAGTATAGGAGGCAAAAATCAGTCGATCAAAATACCACAAACTTTGAATGTTGTGGAGAATTTTTTTACTTGGCAAGTTTACCAAGGTTGAACATAGGGAACGGTGATTCTTAATTGCATGGTTTTAAATTAAATTAAATAATTAATTAATTGCTAATTAATTTCAGTATCGAAGAATAAAGAGAAAATATAATGGAATGTGAAACTAAACAGAGCGGATGAGCGCAATATCTGTGATTTATGAATTTAATCCAAAAATATTGAATATTACCTTCGAAAGTTAATCACGAATCAAAAGATATAGCTTCAAGCGAAATATTCAAATTAATTCCAGTCTGCAAGAAAGGAAATGGTAGATTGATTCTTCCTCAAGCCAAATATATCAATGAAAATGCAGAGGTGGAATATCTATCCCCGAAATCCCTGAGATTTAATTCCCCTATTAATCGACAATATTATCAAAAGAATAAATCTTAATTAATCCCCTACAAAAGTTAGATCTTCACAAATATCAATAATGGTAAAAGAAGATAAACTAAATCCAGGTCCTCACACTTGAATCTCTCCAATTAAGTAAATCGAGCTGAATCACATAAGATATTGAGAATTAGATTTATTTTAGCTCAATGGAATCCCCTGCACAGATCTAATTCTCACTACAGGAATTGCACTTTTTAGGGACGACAACTAGCGACGGTTTGAGATTGACCGTCCCTAATGTCACTTTTTAGGGACGGTCATCAGCAAACCGTCTCCAATAACCACATACTGGGAGACGGTATGTGGATTATCGTCCCTTTTGTAATAACTTAATAGGGACGGTCATTAATGACCATCCCCTCTGCTATGACCAGGCCACTGGACCATTTCCACCCTTCTGGAGGGCCTTTGGGGACGGTTCCGACCGTCCCCATTGCGCCTCTGTTGGCGTCGCGTCTGACGCATGGACCAAAGTGGTCGACCAGAGGGGACGGTCATTAATGACCGTCCCCTCTGCCATGACCAGGCGACTGGACCATACGCACCCCTGTGGAGGGCCTTTGGGGACGGTTCTGACCGTCCCCAATACGCTTCTGTTGGCGTCGCGTCTGACGCATGGACCAAAGTGGTCGACCAGAGGGGACGGTCATTAATGACCATCCCCTCTGCCATGACCAGGCCACTGGACCATACGCACCCCTCTGGAGGGTCTTTGGGGACGGTTTTGACCGTCCCCATTGCGCCTCTGTTGGCGACGCCTCCGGTCCTTGGACCAAAGTGGTCGACCAGAGGGGACAGTCACTAATGATCGTCCCCTCTGCCATGACCAGGCCACTGGACCATACGCACCCCTCTGGAGGGCCTTTGGGGACGGTTCTGACCGTCCCCAATACGCTTCTGTTGGCGTCGCCTCCGGCCCTTGGACCAAAGTGGTCGACCAAAGGGGACGGTCATTAATGACCATCTCCTCTGCCATGACCAGGCCACTGGACCATACGCACCCTTCTGGAGGGCTTTGGAGACGGTTTTGACCGTCCCCAATACGCTTCTGTTGGCGTCGCCTCCAGCCCTTGGACCAAAGTCGTCGACCAGAGGGGACGGTCACTTATGACCGTCCCCTCTACCATGACCAAAGGGAACGGTCACTGAAGACCGTCTCCTATGCCCAAAGGGGACGGTCTTTAGTGAACCGTCGCTGATCGTCTCCAATGGGGACGGTTTTAACGACCGTCCCCATTGGTCAGATAAAAAAAACCCTTTGAACTGCGTTCCTATTCACTTTTCTCTCCTCTCAAGCCGCCACCCATCGTCGCCCCCTGTCGCCCCGACGTCGTCTTCGTCCTCTCCGTGGTTGCCGACCTCGTCAATCTCCATTTCTGATATCTATCAACACTCCTTTGTGTTTATTCTTGTTTATTTTACTTGATATTCTTGTTAGGGATGTTTTTCCCCATGTGAATGAGTTTTTTTGATGATATGTTAGGGTTGCTTGATTTGTTTAATATAATAGGTTTTTTCCCATGTTAGGGTTGCTTGATTTGTTTAATATAATAGATAAACATGATCTTGTGTATAATAAATCTAGAAAATCTAATAGGGTTGTGTATAATAGATCTAATTTTGTTGTGTATGATAGATCTAATGTTGTTGTGTATAATAGGGTTGTGTATAATAGATCTAGAAAACACTCCTTTAAATATAATGTTGTTGTGTATAATAGATCTAGAAAATCTTGTTGTGTATAAGAGAAACACTTGATTAGGGTTTAGGGTGGAAAAACTTGTTGTCTATAATAACACAATGGTGGATTTTATTCTGATTGTACAGTAAAATGGATAAATCACAGATGGATAAGAGATACGATGATTTTCAACAATATAAGAGAGGAGTGATCGCGTTCTTGGATTGAGCATTTCAAATAGAAAGAGTTAATAAGAAATTTGATGGTTTTAAGATTTATTGTCCATGTGTGAGATGTAAGAATATTAAACTGGATGTTAGAGAGGAAGTCTATAACCATCTTATACTCAACGGATTTTGGTTACATTACTCCATTTGGACTAAACATGGAGAGGGTATAGATTTGCGAATGGATGAGGATATGGGTGTAGATGCATGAGTCACTACACAAACCTTGAATAATGTTGATCACGAGTTATTTGAATTAATGGACGACTTAAGAAGACCTGAGGCACAAGACATTGGTTTAGATGATAGGTTCTCGAGCAGTTTGCCAGATGCAGAAGATATATTGGCTCCTGGGGTGGAAATGACGCGTTTGCAGTTTTTATTAGAGTTGTTTAAGATGAAAGTAAGGAACGGATCAACTGCTGCAATGATGACAGATGTGTTGGCTTTAATACGGATGTTATTGAATAATCCTTAGAATTATCCTAAGGATTGGAAAGAGGCGAAGCAACGATTCCGATCGCTTGGTCTGAAATACGAGAAGATCGATGCTTGTGTTAATGATTGTATGCTTTTTCGAGGAGAGAATTCTGATTTAGTTCTTTGTCCATATTGTAAGGCTTCCAGGTATAAAGAAGAAAAAAAATGATTTAAAGAGGAAGAAGAAGTCGGTGAAACTATTACGATACTTCCCATTAATTCCAAGGCTGAAACGTCTCTTCATGTCAGAAAAAACTGCAAAGTGGATGGCGTGGTATTCTCGTTCAAATAAACGAGATGCTAATGGAGTTATGAGACATCCATCCGATGCAGAAGAATGGATAAAATTTGATCAGAGATATCCGCATTTCTCTAGTGATGAGAGAAATGTTCGCTTGGGATTAGCCTCAGATGATTTCAATCTGTTTGGTAATATGAGTCTGAGTTACACCATTTAGCCCGTGATTTTGATTGTTTACAATCTACCACCGTGGATGTCAATGAGTTCATCATTTATGATGATGACACTACTAATTCCTGGTCCTAAAGATCCTGGCAACGCAATTGATGTGTACCTAGAACCGTTAATGGATGAACTAAAAGTCTTATGGACTATTGGAATACCTACATATGATGCATGTAGGAAAGAGATATTTACATTACAAGCTGCACTGTTATGGATTATAAATGACTTTCCCGTGTATGCAAATTTGTCTGGTTGGAGTACTAAAGGAAAACTCGCCTGTCCTGTCTGTCTTGAAAAAACACATTTGACATGGTTGTCTGGAAGTAAGAAGCATTGCTATTTGGGTCATCGTTGATTCCTTCCATCGAAGCATAGATGACAAAGGGCAGATAGTAATAAGAAATTTGACGGCTCACCTTATGGGCAACGAATGAGCCTTTTACACTTACCAGTCATGTAGAACAAGTTTTCTATATTCCAGACAACTTCAGTGATGGATAGATCATACCCGTGAGAACAGTACCAACAGATTTTTTTGATGTCAATGATGATGATGAGTTGCTAAATATAAACGAGGCATATCAAGCTAAAATACAAGAACATCCAACTGATATTGTAGATGCGGATTTTTAAAGTGTAAGTTTATCATCATTTATTTTCCAATTTTTTGATCTAATATGTGAATTATATCATTGTTGTTATATCTAATTTAAATGTTTCATAATATGCATATATACCTCCATGTCCTAGACGCATTCGGGATGCACCGCCGGCACCACAGCGAGGGAGTGAGACCTCCGATCCTGACGGATCGAGTAGCTCAGGCAGACGTAGAGGCCCATCTCAGTGTCGAGTGTTGGATCGTTTTCGTCCTGGTGAGACACTCAGGGTGCGGATAGTTGGAGGCGATGCGGTGGGGGAGAACTCAGCTGTTTTCCAGAGTTACTTGGGACAGGTGTGCAGAGCCAGGGTCCCTCTCCACATTACAGACTGGCGTTTAGTGGAGCGGTCAATAAAAGATGACATTCTTCATGATTTGGAGGTATTTATAATAATAACAAACCAAATTTTTTCTTCATTATATATATATAATTTTATTTCTGTTTGCTTCGATTTCTTTGCAGTCTAGTTTTTCATGGGATCGTGACCCGGCCACTGATGCTCTGATTTTAGACCATGGTGCGGAGTTGTTGCGTAAACATCGAGGTCGTCTGAAGGCCCGAGTGAGTACTTTTCTTTATATTTAAGTATAAATTTGTTTTTCATCATTTAAGTTTATAAGTAATTTTCTTTATATTTTAAAGTACTTCGACCCGGAGCTTCCATTGGAAATCAACTTGGCAAATTGTACTCTGAATGTATCCGCTGAACAATGGAGGGAGATGGTTTATATTTGGATGGGAGAAGAACATACGGTATGTGACATATATATGTGCATTTTATACATATATCATTTGGAATTCTTTTATTAAAATTATTATCTTTGTATAGGGCATCTCAAGGAGAAATGCTGAAAATCGGAGGAAAGGTTTCAAGTCTACCCATAGAATGGGGAGAAGAAACACAAATCAACTGAAGAATGACTTCTAAGTAATCTACTTTATGATTAGTGTTTAAATTCTAACCATTATATATGTATTAAAATAGTATCGTAAGTTTAGTAATCTTTTCACATTAGGAAGTGGAGAACGAGAGAGTGCCCAGCCGAATGGAAGTCTTCGAGAGGTCTAAGAGCCGCGATGTGGGTGGGGAAGTTCATTGGGTGGATCCTGCCTATGGTCCAATTCATGTAAGCTATTCATAACATTTTGCATTTTTTTTACAAATTAAATGAATTTGAACTTACTTAAATAAATTTGTAGGAGGAGATGGTCAGGCTCACAACCACTGGCTCTGTACACAACACTGGAACGAGTCATCTGCCTCTTACTCCTGATGCGGCCTTCCTCCAGACGATCGGTTCAGAGCATCAGGGACGCGTCCGTTGTGGTGGTCGTGGTGCCACCATACGGAATTGGTATGGAGTAGGGACCGGCTCGACCTCTCAGAAGACACAAAGGGAGAGGGAATTAGAGAGTCAAGTGTCTAGCATAAATATGGAGATTCAGGATTTGCGCCAACAAATGGCGATTTTCAATGCATTCATGCAGGCACATCAAGGTGCAGCGTCGACTAGCCACCCAACAGAACATGATAATACCGCTGCGAGGCTAGGCGACGACGATGACGGTGAAGAAAAAGATGATGATGCTGATGACGATGAGGACGACGACGACGATGAGAAAGACGACGAGTAGGATAGTTTGGTTACTTTGTAGGATACTGTAGTATATTGTATAAATATTTTGGACAATTACTTTGCAAAGTAGGTTATGTTGTTTGAATGCATATGTTGTAGGACAACGACTTTATGAATGTGGAATGCATTTTTTTGTGTGGTGATCGTAATATTTATTATGAAGAAAAATTTATTGTAACAATTACTACATTATAGTGACATACAGGGTAAAATGAAGATCAAATAGGGGGCAATGGAAATTTTTTTGTTAGCAGATGAACAGAGGGGACGGTCATTGCGACCGTCCCCTTAGCTCTTAGAGACGGTTATGTACCGTCTCCACTTCCTCCCGTTTGGGACGGTCATGACCGTCCCTCCTGAATTACTTTAAGGGACGGTCTTGACCGTCCCCAATAAGAGCCTTTAAGGGAAGGTCATGTCCGTCCCCTATACCACAACTTTTAGGGACGGTCACGACCGTCTCCTATGTATGCGTATAGGGGACGGTTCAGACTACTGTCGCTTATACCAAATGGGACGCCACCTTTGGAGACGGTCGCATGACCGTCCCCATTGATCAGAGGGGACGGTCATTTTATCATTCGCGACGGATGTTGACCGTCGCCTGTTCTACTCTTTCTTGTAGTGTCTTGGTAATAACCCACATTGATATCAAGGAGTTAATCAAATCAAAATTCTCATCTGAATTCCTGTAAAAGATATCGTTAACTTCTCAAGCACAAATATGTCACAATTAGCATGCATATGTCAATAAAGATCCTCAAATGATAATTATTAATAAATAACCTCAGATCTATCCACGAACTATGCTAATGGTAGAGCATAAAAAGAGCTTCAAAATGACATTATATCCTAAAAATGGAGTTTGTATGAGAAAGATATGCTTAAACGAAATTATAGGGACTAAAATGTAAATAAAATAAAGTTTTTCGTTTAAAAAGTCCCCGGAGGGGCTTATCTGTAATTTTCACAAAGTTGGAGGGCCCCTCTACAATTTATCCAAGCGGGGGGTGTATCTGCAATTTATGAAAACACCGAGGGCTTTGTTGCAAATTTCCCCCAATGCACGTGAGCCGCACGTGCACCTGGAGGCTCGGAGTCGGGGCAGAGGCTCGGGCGGCCGGGCCTGTGGTTCGGGCACGGGGCTGAGGTTCGGAGCCCTGAACCACTAGCTAGGTCCGAGGCTAAGGCTCGGATGGGTGGAACTTAAGCTCAGGCAACCTCGGGCTAAGAAGCCCAGGCTCGGACAGATGAAGCCCGGATGGCGGCTGCCCATCGCTCGAGTGACCCGAGCCTCGAGGCTAGGGCCGAGGCTCGGGGAGGAATGATGTGGACGATCACAGGTCGTTGGATCCCCCGATCCAATGGTGGTGAAGGCGTTGGCGGGTTTCGCTCCTGCGGAGGAGGAGCGGGGCGGCGAGGCGCACCATCGTCAGCGAAGAGCGGCGGGCGGATGACGAAGGAGGCGGCCGTGGGGCAGACGGTGGCATGAGAATCGAGGAGCCTGGAGAGGCAAGTCGTGGTGGACGAAGGTGGAGGCGGGGCAGCAGAGAAGGTTCTCCACAGGAGTGGTGAGGGCGTAGCTCGCGAGTCCTGCAACGTTAGAAGCAGGAGGGGGAAAAGGGGGCGCAATCGGAGGTTCTCGGTTGTGACAGCGTGGCCGAGCGGGGTGATGAATCCTCATTTCATCATCTTTATTCTATCATTTTGGCCTCAAAAACCCTAGCGAATGCCTGTAAATACCCTTAATTCCAACATCTTAGCATGTATGCATGTGCATGTAAATAGTGTATAAAATGTTGTATTTAAAGCCAAAATTACAGAATAAATAAAAGAAAAGAAAAAGAATAAAATATTGTAAATATTTTAGGACCCAAAACCCCGAGACCTAGGCATCCTGATGAATAGGTCGACCAGGAATAAAGTAGGGGGAGATAAGGGTTAGAATACAATAAAAATACCTAATAATTTTATTCATTCTTTATTCATTTTGGGATCTATTTTTGGTTCCACTTTTTATACCTCTAATAAAGAAACTTATACATGAAAGTTGTAGATAATTAAATAAATAAAAATACAAAATCGATTTTACTCAAAAATAATATACAGATAAAAAGTTATGATCTGATTAAAAATCCAGAATCCCAACTTCCCAGACCTGTATCTCCCAAATAAAAGCTCAAAATGCGTCAAAATCACCTTTAATTGTATATAATTTAAAATAAGTTATTTAATGGTTGTGGTTTCGCATTTGGCGGAGCTACGATTTGAAAGTTGAGTTTTGGACCCTTATTGTATACTTGTACAAATTAAAATATTCATTTTATTATTTATTCATTATTTTCATAATTTTATATTTTTATAATTTTGTAAATATTCTTCACAATATATTTGTACATTAAAATCAGAATAAAAACTCAAAGAAAATGCAAAATAAAATACTTGTATATATAAGATATATGTATAATACATGTATACATACATATATAATATACTTTTATTTTATTAAGTGTATACAATACATCAGAAAAATAAAATAAAAATATATTTAGGTGTATAAAACTATTTTAAAAAAAATATAAAATAATAAACAAAAATAAATTAATCAAATACACAAAATAAAAATAAAATATTAAAATACATAGATATATACCTATATAAACCTAAAAGGTAACTTGTAATAATAAACCTCATAAAAATAATTAAAATCATATTAAAATACCTTAGAAAATAACGAATATTTTTTTTATAACCTAAAAATAATAAAATCATTTTCTATTTTTTTATTGATTTTTCAAAACAATTCTCGGGGGTTTTTCCTGGTTGGTCCACGTGGACCAACCAGGCGCCAGTCAGCGTTGACCCCCCCAGTCAACTGGCTGTCCTCCCCCTCCTGTGACCTGTCAGACTTGAGTTTCGAGCCAACTTCGCGAAATTATCGAGGCTCCTCCTTGCACTCTTTCATGATGCTCCCTCTGCAACTTTTATTCCTCGATAATCCGCCTTTCACACCCTTGATTTTCATCGGGCCGGGGATCAACGATCTCGTGGATCTCCCTCGACTTAGGGAGCGCCCCATCAACCCTACATATTCAACCCCCAATTTTCATTTCAAAATTTGAACCCCTCGTTTCACGGCTTAGCTCCCGTTCTCGTGCCCAAACGCTGCAGGAAGGTGACAGCTTCCGTTGGAGGCCTTCAGGCTGGTCGAGCGAAGCCCGAGGAGGCTCCACCACCTCCGCCATCTCCGGCGTTGAGGTACCCCCTACCTCAGGTTAAACCCCTTCGAGGTCCTTCCTTTTCCCCCTATTTTTCTTTAGCACTTCTTCACCGTAGCTTAAGGATCCCTTTCCCCCAAAGATTTTCGCATCTTGATCACTCAATCGCCTACACGTCCCCCTCGCCGAAGCGCACCTCCGGCCACCTGTCATTCCGCTGATTCCACGAACCTATTCCACCCTTGCGGGGTCGAGGCACTTTGCCCTCGACCCCATCACGCTTTTTGCAGGTCCAGAAGCACTTGAAGACCACCTGGAGCTCATTTTGAGCCTCGCCGGAAGTCCAGGAGCCCTCCAGCTCCGCCGGAGTCTTTTGGAGCCATCAGGAGCAAGAGGAGACCCCCTGGAGCGTCGCCAGCCATTTTTGAAACTCAAAGGACGCCGGAGAACCGAGATCTGGAGCGGGGAAGCTCGCCTCGCCGGCGTTGCTTCCCTGTTCTTCGTAGAAGGCTCTCCGCCGTTGGATCAGGCCGTCTCTCCAGATCGAGCAACCACCGTTGGATCATCAACGCCCATCACCGTTGGATCTCAGTCGGAGCTCTAATCTCGGACGTAGGCTGCGAAGCGTCATCAGCCGTTCTGAACACACCACGTGTCAAGTGGCCTCTTTTCCGCCGTCAGATCGCCTTGCTCAGGGTATTTTGCATCTTTTACCCTGAGCGGTTTTGTATTTATTTTCAGTCCATAAACTTTCATCTTTAGTTTAAATCTTTTTGTAATATTTGCATCCAGGCCCCCAAACTTTAAATATTTGCAGAAAGGTCCTATCCACGTCACCTTATGTGCCTGTGCGCGTGAGGGGACTAGGTATTTTGCACTGGACCCCCTGTGGGTTCTTTTATTTCGTCTGAGTCGAGGAACTTTTATATTACGTGTAATATTTTATGGTTATTTGCATGTAAACCCTTGGGAGTTTTTGATATTGTATTTAGGTCCTTGTTAGGCGCGTGCCAGTCACGTGTAGGGTTGGGTTATTTGCAGGCGTGCCCTCGAGGCTTTTGTTATTTGTATTCGTCCTGGAACTTAAATTATCAGTTATATATTTTGCATGAAAATTGCACTGTGGCCCTTGGATGTTTGGATATTTACACATACGCCCCTACCAGCTGTGTAGTTTTTATTTGTTGTTTGTATTTATTTCATGCATCTATAAATTGCTCAAAATCACCAAAAAATTAGGTTAAGCTCCTATTTACTTGCTCTTCCACGTCATATTTTTTTTTTGCATTTTTCTTGTATTTTCATATTTATAAATATTCAAAAATATGCATTTTCAGCACTATTTGCATTAGAAAATACCAAAAAATATTAAAACTCCTTTAAAAATTCCAAAAAAAATTATCTTTAGTATGTTTTAGTGTCTTTTAACTTCTGCCCAAAAATCATTAAGAATTTCAAAATAAAAACCCTAAAAATGAGAAAACTCCAAAAATCTTCCTAAAAAACTAAAAAATCCCAGAGAAATCCTAAAAATATAAACTCTATTTTCAAATTTTATTTGTTTTATTATCTTTGAATTAAAATTAATTTGAGGATTTTTGGACACTGTTTGATATTTTGAATCCTCATTTTAATTTCGACCAATAGCTTAGTTCACTATTTTCTAGTATTTTGACTTTTAAAAATACCAAAAAAATTCAGAAAATCTATAAAAATCACAAAAACATTATAAAATTATAAAAAAAACCAAAAACATTTTATTTTCTGAATTTTGGTTATTTTTCCTTATTTTTATAAATACTCTATTATTCTTTTTTCTTATATTGTGTATATATTCTATTTACAAAAACATAAAAAAATATAAAATATAAAAAGAAAATACAAAATCAGTAAATTAAAAATCAAAATATAAAAATATAAAATTAAAAAAAATTAAAAAATTAAAAACCCACTAAAAATTTGCATATTGATAGGCACTTGATCACATCACATTTTGCACATTTCCGTCCGACCTATCTTGCTTGCTCCCTGTGTTCGACCTCTACACACTTGCACACTATACACATTTTTGTAGAGTTATAATAAATTTTTACTCCACACTTCTATTTTCATTGCTTGATTTGATTGGCGTGGGTTAATTGTTGATTAATACGGGTTTAGTGAGCGGTCGCCGTAGCGACTCTTATCCCCGCCTTGTGTGAGATATTTAGACCCTCGCCTTACCCGTGTTATCAAATGGCGCCGTTGTCGGGGAGCAACAGCGTATAGGTCATATTTTTGCCTGATTGTGATTATTTGTTTACCATTATTTCCTCTTGTATTCACTTTTTATTTGACTTGTATTTTTGAGCTATCTGATCACTCTCTTTGTGTCTTTATGCGAGGTACCGCGGAGCGAGGGAGGCGGCTTTTCCTAGGCGCCTGGGCACCCACGTGAAGCCTTCTACCCATGCACGAGGGGACTTAGAAATTTTGTAGATTAGCTCCTTACCTTCTGCAACACCTTAATCAACTTTGCATGCACCTATAGTCTCGATTCTTTGGACTTAGTCAAATTCTGAAATCGGTTCTTCACGCTAATAGTCTATCCTCATCCTAGGGCAATTTCATCGGATTGCATACCGCATATAGATTAGGTTTATAAATTCCTATTTTGCATCCCGCAAGGAGAGAGCTGGGAGGCACTGTAAGTCTTCTATCTTTGCATTCATCATTTAGACACAAAGGTGAGATTTCCATCTTGGTGCCAACTCGCATTGCTTTTCTGACTCTCTTCCTCTGTTTTTGGATCAAATAGGAACCAAGGAAAATACAAAAATGCTAGGCGCTTGTATTGAATTGACTCAAAGCAAGTGATAACACCAAAAAAATTAAAAAAGGGACTGCTAAAGAAAACTTGACCTAAATAAAATTGGCTAATTGGACACATTGCTTGGGGTGAGCAAAGCCCTCATTTGTATTCAGGTTGCATGGAAGGTCTCCTTCCAAGTGAGAGAGCGGCTTCGTAAGGATTAGAGCCAAAAACCCAGTCTGTGGCTGCCTTGTGTATCGCCTGGATTTCTGAAGTATTGGCGCTTCTATCGTACGTAGATGAGTAGGACTTGGTCGGCATTAATGACTCTCTATTGTGTAGAGCATTGACCTTGTCCAAAGTATTGAGCATAGGCCACGCCTTCACGGGGGTGTCTGTCTCATCGTCCTGCGTCCGAGTAGGATCTTGCACGCTCACGGGTGATTCCGTTGCGAGCGAGATCCGAAGTATCAGTTTCGCCTATCGGCTTTCTCCCTCTATTTCTTTGGCTGAGTAGGGATACAGGAAGGGTTACAAGGACCTCAAAAAGTACAGACTACAGGTTACACAGGAGGAGGATAAGTACGAGATTCCTTTCTAGTAGTACTCTCTCTCCTATAGGCATAGCGCTCTAAGAACTCTTTCAAAGATAATTGCCTGAATTCAATCCAAAAACCACAAAGATAATAGCCGATACTTCACGACTTCATGCGTTGAGTTGGTGCATACCTTGTATTGAATTTGATTGGCTAGTTGAATTAAGGTCAAGATCAAAAACACTGCACAATTGTGAGCAATTTTGCCCCCCCTTTTCATTTCTCAACCTCACTCTTCTCAATAATCACGATGATGGGAAGGAGGTCTCTTAGGCCATCTCTGGAGGCACCGCTATCCATCATCCTCCTTATTCATCTAGGTCGGCTTCGGGGAGTCCAGACCCACTCTCCGAGCCTAAGTTTACATCCACCTTCTTCCCCCTCGACCACCCTTCTCCTTCCATCAGTCCAAGAGTGTCAGAGTTTAGTACAACACAGAGCTCAAATCATTTGTCGGTACCTGAGATGGGTTATTTTGCCTTTGCAGAAACCCAAGACATGGACGACAGAGAGGAATACCCAGATGAGCAGAGATCACCATTCCTATATGATCAAGCTGCCATCAACAACTCATTGTTAGCCTCCCTGGAGACCATGCAGAGACAAATCAGAGACTAGGGAGTATTCACGGGTGACCTCATGAGGGAGATTGCGCAGATGCAAGAGGGAAGAGATGACAGACCTGAGGGCGGTGGAGGAGACATACCAGAAGCAGCAGGTGGAGGAGGAGAACCTAACCAGGAGAGGCCGCCGCCGATGACTATGAGGCAGTAGCACAACCCAGCAGCAACCCTCACTCACCGATGGATTCAGCTTCCTCCCATTGTTGGGAACTTTGAGCTTCGCCCGCAGACTATTCAATTACTGCCCAAGTTTCACGGGCTAGCCACCGAGGAGCCTCATCTCCATCTGCAGGAGTTTGAGATGATTTACAGCACTGTCCACAACAGATTAGTGGACGAGGACACGATCAAGATGATTGCCTTCCCATTCTCATTAGCTTATAGAGCAGCCTACTGGCTGAAGCACCTTAAAAGGTACGTCACATCATAGGCACAACTCCGGACCGCATACTTGAATAAGTATTATCCTCTCGGCCGGACCAATGCAGCGTGAGCTATGATCAACAACTTCACAATGATCCTAAATGAACAGTTCCACGAGGCTTGGGATCGCTTTCGAGAGCTCATCGACCGCTGTCCACATCATGACATATCAAAGCCCAACTAGGTTCAGAGTTTCTTTTCTGGGCTGACACCGGAGCTGCAGGGGCTTGTCAATGCCTCTTGTGGTGGATCTTATTTTTCCAAGGGTGAAGATGACGTTTGGGCCATTTATGAAGGGATGGCAGAAAACTCGACAGTCATGGCCCAAGCCCGAGTCTACACACAGCAGAAGCCCCCCCAAGGAGCAGGATCATTTCAGAGGATCGCCCGCATCGATGCCGGTCC
Organism: Ottelia alismoides; assembly: GCA_037367405.1. Classification (NCBI taxonomy): domain Eukaryota; kingdom Viridiplantae; phylum Streptophyta; class Magnoliopsida; order Alismatales; family Hydrocharitaceae; genus Ottelia; species Ottelia alismoides. The sequence goes on along the minus strand of JAZKJV010010000.1, from coordinate 276,053 downwards.
CCACACTCCGTCAGCAGTCGTAGCCCAAGCCAAATCCGTAGCAGCTAACATGGGGATCATTAGCGAGAAATTGGACCGCATCGAGATCCTCGAGAAGAAGCAGAGTCAGGGGCTGGCCCAGATGGACCAGTTGACAAAGACCATGAGTGACCTGAAGACACAGATCTTGTGTATTCAGGAAGCACAGACGTTTGTGCAGCCCCCCAGATCACGGGCTGATCCCAGCAGTAGCAGCTCCACCCAGCCCTATGCCTCTTACCGCCAGGTTCACCACATCCAGGCAGAGCCGGTCCAACAGCTACAGTACTACCCGTCACAGCCACCATCTCAGGACACTCAGATGGTGGTCTATCAGCTGGATCAACCACTGGCAGTTCTTCCACTCCCCCCCCCCCGTTGAGCAAGAACCATTGATGGAAGTCAATGGGATTTGGTACGACGGGTACCCACAGCAGCCCGGGATTCGTCGCGATCACCCCGGATTCCGTTGGATCACTGGTGGCACCTCATCCCAGCAGCAGTCTCCAGCTCAGGGCCATCAGAATAGCCAGCAGCAGCAGCAGCCCTAGTATGCCCAACAGCAGTATCAGCAGGGTCCTCGTCCCGTCTATCAGGGACAGTAGTGGAGGCAACGTCAGCAGCCTCACCAGACATACTCCCATCCTCCCCACTACCAGCAGCAGCCTCATTTCCAGCAAGGGAACACTTTCGGTTCTCAGGCACCTACCTTTGAGAACCCAGCTCTAGATGACCTCGCCCGCTTGATTTCTGACCAGCAGGCAACCTTCCGGCGGGAAATGGATGAGTTCCGGTAGGAGATGAGGGATATCATCAAGGGCAAGGCTGCCATACCAGCTCAGATTGAGCCAAATCCGAACAATCTGAAGAGGAAGTATGAGCAGGTACAGTTCACAGAGGATACTTCTCCTAGTGATTATTTGAGTGACATGTCTTCTTTGTATGATGCTGATTTTGTGACTACTAGGAGTGATAGAATGCCAGCCGACGGCGCCTCATCTGAGCGACAACCACAAGAGGAATCAGGAGCGCCAGATGAGCAGAGTAGCGATGCTGATGCCACTGATGATGATGTCAAGGATGGTGGTGTTGATGCCACCAATGAAGGAGATCCAGATGACGGTACTGAGGCCACCGCTTCTACTTTTGTTGAGCTCCCACATGTTGTGTTGCCACCTTTTGTATCTCAGGACTGTGGTGACAAAAAGAACAAAAATATGAATAAAGGAAAAGTTTCTGTATCCACTTCAGGTCCATATGTGTTGCATGATGATCATTGTATGTATTATATTCCTTCACATGCACAGGAACCTCTTCCTAGTCCTCCATCTGAGGAGGCCCCTTCAATCCTCTTCCCTCAAGCACTCCGCCTGGCGAAGGGGAATAAAAGAGAAAATCCCAAAAAGACTCAACAGGTAGAGTTCAACAACCAGATGATTGAGAGATTCCAGATCTAGCTGACTCTACAGGAAGCACTTGAGCACATCCCCCTCTTCCAAAAGAATTTGAGAGAGAAGACTACATTCCGGATCAGATCAATGTGCTCACCCATTCTACTTGTTGCGCCATTCAGAACCGATTGCTAGCCAAGAGACCTGATGCAGGAGCTCCCTATGTGATATGCGAGATTAAGTAGCAGCGGTTCGATCGTACTCTATTAGACAGCGGCTTTTCTATCAACCTCCTTCCAGCAGCCTTACTAGACCGATTCGAGTTTGGTCCTCTTCTTCGGAGCAGGACAGTCCTTCAGTTTGCTGATAGGTCGACTAAGAGGCCGAAGGGGTTGTTGAGAGACGTGATCGTTACCATTCAGGGCCTGAAATTCCCCGTGGACTTTGTTGTATTAGACATGGAGATCCCTGAGTCGGTAACCGATGCCCCCATCATACTTGGACGCCCATTCTTGGCCATTGCCAAGGTGGTGACCGATCACGATAGTGGGAAGGTATGCTTTCACGTAGAGGGCGAGAGCATACAAATAGAGACGATCGAGGAAACCAGAGCGAGAGAATCAGCATGCTCAGAGCAGTCCAGTGATATTGAGCAGATGACAGAGGATGAGTGAGACATCCACCAAGAGTGTGATTTTGTGATGACAGATGATGAATCCAATTGGACAGATCTAGTAGCACAAGCCCTCGCCTTGCCCGCAGATTCACCATATTTACATCTTATGGCAGTTGAGAGCTTGGAGAGCGCACCCCTGGATGAGGATACCTTTGAGGCTGACAGTTGTGGGACGAGTTGTGATGCAGAGTTTCAGTCTTGTTCTTCTAGTTCAGATCCCTCAGATTCAGACATTGATTGGGATGACTTTGATGACTACTTGCGTGCCTGATTCCTTCTGAGCTGACAGCTAGGACAGAGTGCGAGCCAGTACAGTTCATAGATGATTCAGCAGGGTTCCCATCGTCAGATTCTCATGCACAACGAGAGTTCTCTCATGCAGACCTGGTAGCTTTCACACAGACATACCAGAAGCCAGATCTGTCACCTCCCAGTTGCCCAGAATTGAAGCCCTTGCCGCAGTCGCTGAAATATAGATTCCTTGCGGGTGAGCCAGATATGCACCCAGTCATTATCTCAGCAGGTTTGACTGGAGAGCAAGAATCTCGTCTGATGGAGGTTCTTGAAAGAAACCGCAAGGCGATAGGATGGAGTGTAGCTGATCTCCAGGGGATTAGTCTGGCTCTGTGCTCCCAGCACATCTATCTTGAGGAGGACGCTAGGCCTTTGCGTGAGTTCCAGCGAAGGCTGAACCCGAATCTTCAGAATGTGGTCATGAAGGAAATATCTAAGTGGTGGAGCACCGATTTTATCTACCCCATCTCCGACTCCAAGTGGGTTAGTCCATTGCATGTGGTACCCAAGAAGACGGGTATCGCTACAGTTGTGAGTGAGTCTGGAGAGGAGATAGCTACCCGGGTACCCACTTCTTGGAGGGTCTGTGTGGACTACAGACGATTGAATTAGGCAACCAAGAAGGATCATTTCCCACTGCCATTCATTGATCAGATTATCGAGATGTTAGCTGGGAAGAGTCACTATTGTTTTCTTGACGGGTACTCCGGTTACAATCAAGTGGCCATTGCGCCCGAAGACCAGGAAAAAATGACTTTCACCTATCCGTTTGGGACTTATGCTTTCAGACGAATGACCTTTGGTCTATGTAACACCCCGGCGACATTCCAAAGGTGCATGCTATCCTTTTTCTCGGACATGGTGGGTGACTGTTTAGAGGTCTTCATGGATGACTTCTCGGTCTATGGCGATGGGTTTGATGCTTGTCTTGACTGCCTAGACCGTGTGCTTCAGCGCTGCATAGAGGTCAATCTTGTCTTGTCTTGGGAGAAGAGTCACTTCATGGTGACTCAGGGGACGGTCCTTGGTCATATCATCTCCAACAGGGGCATGGAGGTCGATCCGGTCAAGGTGGATATCATTAGAAAACTCAATCCACCGTCCAATTTGCATCAATTGTGGTCTTTTCTGGGGCATGTCGGTTTCTACCAACGGTTCATTCAGGACTTCAATCGTATTGCCCGACCGCTTACTGATTTGCTTACGAAAGACACCGAGTTCATTGTAGATAACTGTCTTGCATCCTTTGAGACTCTCAAGAATATGGTTGTCACGGCTCCTGTCCTTCAGCCACCTGATTGGTCTCTCCCATTTGAGATCATGATGGATGCTTCTGATTTTGCTGTTGGGGATGTGCTGGGACAGAGGAGGGATGGATTGCCATATGCCATTCACTAGCCGGACTTTGGATGCCGCTCAGCGGAATTATACCGTGACAGAGAAGGAGATGCTGGTCGTAGTCTTTGCTTTGGATAAGTATCGATCATATATTCTCGGATCTAGAGTGACTATCTTTACAGATCACGCCGCCATCGGGTACCTAATGGCCAAGAAGGATGCCAAAGCTCGCCTTACCAGATGGATCCTCTTGCTCCAGGAGTTTGACATTGAGATTAAGGACAAGCCTGGAGTTAAGAATGTGGTCACGGATCACCTCTCCCGCTTAGAGAACCTTGAGGAATCTGAGCCCAGCGCACCTATTACAGAGACTTTTCCAGATGAGGCGATCTTGGCTATCACCTCGCTCCCATGGTACGTCGACATTGTGAACTATCTTGTTGCCAAGACGGTTCCAGAAGGTTGGCCCAGGTAGAAACTTGAGACCTTCTTGACGAAGGAAAAGTTATACCATTGGGAGGATCCCATCCTTTATCATGAAGGAGGGGATAGCATCTGGAGGAGGTGCATTCCTCAAGAAGAGCAGCATAGCGTCCTCACCTACTGCCACAAGCTTGAGGCAGGAGGACATCATTCTGGGAGATGGACAGCACAGAAGGTGCTCCAATCCGGCCTTTGGTGGCCTACTCTCTTCAAGGATTCAGATGAATTCGTGAAGATATGTACTGACTGTCAGAAGATGGGTACTTGCGGACAGAGAGACATGATGCCCATGCAGCCCATTCACTTTTGTAAGGTTTTTGACGCATGGGGTATTGATTTCATGGGCCCATTTCCTAAGAGTCAGGGGTTTGAGTACATTTTGCTCGTTGTGGATTATGTGAGCCGTTGGGTTGAGGCAATCCCCGCCCGAGCCGCAGATGCTAAGACCGTGTGTCGCTTTTTGAGGAAAAAATATCATTTCACGGTTTGGGGTACCTAGAGTTCTGATTTCAGATAGGGGGTCTCACTTTATCAATGACAAGGTTAGGGCCCTTGCAGACGAGTTCAGCATTGACCATCGTATTTCCACGTCGTATCACCCTCAGACTAATGATCTTGCTGAAGTTTCGAATAGGGAGATTAAGACTATCTTAAAGAAGGTTGTCCGCCCAGACCGAAAGGATTGGTCACAACTTTTGGACTCGGTCTTGTGGGCCTATCGGACTTCCATCAAAACTCCATTAGGGACATCTCCCTTTCATCTCGTCTATGGCAAGCCGTGCCATCTACCAGTGGAGATCAAGCACAAGTCACTTTGGGCAGTCACTGAGTTATTATTGGATCCCGAGAGTATAGGAGAACAGAGGAAAGCAGAGTTGGTAGCCCTGGAGGAGTTGAGAGATACAACCTTTTCTAGCAGCCTACAGTATAAGGAAAAAGTGAAGACATGGCACGATTCTCATATCAACCATAAACAGTTTGAGCCCGATCAGCGCGTATGGTTGTTTGATTCCAGGCTGAAATTATTTCTAGGGAAATTACAGAGTAAGTGGAAAGGTCCGTATGTGGTCAGGAAGGTACATGACAATGGTAGTATTGATATATCCGAGCTGTCATCTTCCTCTACCTTTTGTGTTAACGGTCAGCGCCTGAAGCTATATCTAGACCATGATCCGCCGACCGTTGACGTTGCCCCCATTCTTCTGGTATGAGATGCACTCTTTGACTCATATCATTTGCATCTCATACATGGTGATCACTTCCATCTTCCACAATATAGATCCATCTGTCTATATCATTCTTTCATTCTTCCGTTATGTCTGCTACCCCGTCTCCATCTTCGGACTTTGTTATACTTAGGACGCACCTTGTCTTAAGTATAGGGGGTACACACACTGAGCTGTGATCTACTCTTTTCTTCTTTTCATTTTCTATCTTCTTTTTGTATCAGAAAGGTGCCGCCCTTGTACGTAGTTTTCTGTACTTAGGACGTACTTTGTCCTAAGTATAGGGGGTGTGCACCCCGAGTTTCTCCATTCTTTGATCCACTCCATTGTCTCCTCTTCTTGTCTATACTTAGGGATATCTTACCCTAAGTATGGGGGGACGGTCAACTTCTCATTCGTTCATTCATTCCTTTATTTATTTTATTCTTTAGACTTGCCTATACTTAGTACGAGTTATGTCTTCTCTTTTCTCTCCAATCTATGAGGACACAGCTCAAGCTAAGTATAGGGGAGTCGTATATACGTAGTATATACTTTAGCCATAACTCGTACTTTTTGTATTTTCTTAATAAAATGGCTAATAATTCTTTTAAATTCATTAAAAATCCTAATAAAAAGATGTTATCATTCCTCAAATTCTTTTTATATGTACTGATTAATAAATCAGGTGAAAATATTTTCTGCAAAATGTTTGAAAAATAGTTTGAAAATCTTTGTGAAATATCTTTTGAAAACTATTTGTTTTCAAACTATTTGGAAAACGTTTTGTTACATGTTTTCAACCTTTGTAAAAATATTTTGTTTTGAAAATTTATTTTCTTTGTGTGAAATAAAAATGTTTGAAAAATGATTTGCAAATGGTTTGAAAAATGGTTGCAAAAATATTTTGAAAAATCTATCTATATTATTTGAAAACCTTTTCAAAATGATTTTCAAATATGTGTACATGTTTGTAAAATTGTTTGTAAAAATGATTTTGAACTATAGTTTTCAAATTTGTTTGAAAAACCTGTGTCAAATAAGTTTGAGGAAAATATACATCTCACCTAAAATTCTTTATTATACTTATAAAATTAACCACTTACCCTTATAAATTCTTAAAATCCACTTCTTATAAATATAAGAAGCACTCCCATGTAAATATCTGTACCTAGTTTTTAGCCAAAAATCTTTGTTTTCAAAATTCCCAAAAATATTTGCAAAATTAAAATGCCAAAAACATTTGAAACATCTTTTTGAAAAATACAAAAAATACATATTCATCATCTTTCAAAAATTCATAAAAAGTTCAAAATTTTTGAAAATTGCATCACAAAAATATTTTCTGCATTCTGCATATCATTTGCATAGCATGAGCATTTTTCGGATTGAGTTTGATAGTTGAACAAGTCCAAGTAAAATCTGGAGATTGGATCTTGGTTGGACCTTAAAATCTACCTAATAACAGGAACCTTATAGGAACTGGAATTGAGGTACTTCAGGTCTAGTTGACTTAATTCTTTGAGGATCACGGGACTTGGTTCAATGGATTCTTGACTGCCTAAGTAGAGTATTTCTGAGCACACGTATGACTCTTGTTGATAATGACCTGACTTGGACACCTGCACCTTTCACTTGGCTCAACCCAGTTGGAGTGGTGAGGGGATTGGATTTGCCGGTATGAGACGCACACAAGTGGAAACACTTGTCCTCCTCTAGGGAGGGAAGTGCACCCCAACCTGTCCAGTGATGAGGAATTCTAAAGGCAGGAGAGTGTGGGTTGCAATAAAGCTTCAAAAGAGGGATAGTCTACTGGCTCAAGAGGAAAAACTCCCTATGAAAATGCTGTTGTATATAGTATTTCAACAAAATTGGACAGGCATGTACAAAAATAAATGCCTGCAAAAGTATGTTGTATAGTCAATAAGCAATCTTGAGTTCCAATGACATATCATGTGAGCCTGCAGCTGGATGACTTGACTAAACTGGTCTTGCATCCTAGGATAGGTAGCTACACTAGCTACCGTCCATTCTTCTCTTCACCCCCTCCTCTTGATCTGGTTGCCACTTGAACTTAGAAGGGAATACCCCGCTCCTTGAGGAAGGAGTTATTGGATTGGGGAATCATTGGATTGTCATACTAGAGAAGTCAGTCTCTTTGTCATTTCAGTTGGGGAGAGCCACCATCACTTACACTGCACGAGTCAGATTCAGTCATAAGAGTTTGCGTATGAGTTGAGATATTTCTGACGGGCTATTGAGGAGACTTGAACAGATTTTTGGGATTCTCAGGGACTGTTGGATTTCAAATTCGGTTCTCGTTAAGGTTCCGCTCGCACTAAAATTCCAAAGGTCCGACTTAAGTTCCAAACTTTGATATTGTGAAGACAAGTTTGATAATTAAATTTCATCCATCTTTCTTCTTTTTCTTTTCTTTGTTTTTCTTTTCTGCACTTATTGCATAAGTGTTTGCTATGGACTAGCAAAGGCTAAGTATAGGGAGATGATGAATCCACATTTCATCATCTTTATTCTATCATTTTGGCCTCAAAAACCCTGGCGAATGCATGTAAATACCCTTAATTCCAGCATCTTAGTATGCATGCATGTGCATGTAAATAGTGTATAAAATGTTGTATTTAAAGCCAAAATTATAGAATAAATAAAAGAAAAGAAAGAATAAAATATTGTAAATATTTTAGGACTCGAAACCCTGAGACCTAGGCATCCCGATGAATAGGTCGACCAGGAATAAAGTAGGGGGAGATAAGGGTCAGAATACAATAAAAATACCTAATAATTTTATTCATTCTTTATTCATTTTGGGACCTATTTTTGGTTCCACTTTGTATACCTCTAATAAAGAAACTTAGTATATGAAAGTTGTAGATAATTAAATAAATAAAAATACAAAATCGATTTTACTCAAAAATAATATACAGATAAAAAGTTATGATCTGAATAAAAATCCAAAATCCCAACTTCCCAGACCTGTATCTCCCAAATAAAAGCTCAAAATGCGTCAAAATCACTTTTAATTGTATATAATTTAAAATAAGCTATTTAATGGTTGTGGTTTCGCGTTTGGCGGAGATATGGTTTGAAAGTTGAGTTTTGGACCCTTATTGTATACTTGTACAAATTAAAATATTCATTTTATTATTTATTCCTTATACCTTAGAAAATAACGAATATTTTTTATTTTATAACCTAAAAATAATAAAACCATTTTTTATTTTTTATTGATTTTTCAAAACATTTCTCGGGGGTTTTTCCTGGTTGGTCCACGTGGACCAACCAGGCGCCAGTCAGCGTTGACCCCCCCCACCGGTCAACTGGTTGTCCTCCCCCTCCCGTGACTTGTCAGACTTGAGTTTCAAGCCAACTTCACAAAATTATCGAGGCTCCTCCTTGCACTCTTTCATGATGCTCCCTCTGCAACTTTTGTTCCTCGATAATCCGCCTTTCACGACCATGATTTTCCTCAGGCCGGGGATCAACGATCTCGTGGATCTCCCTCGACTTAGGGAGCGCCCCGTAAACCCTACATATTCAACCCCCAATTTTCATTTCAAAATTTGAACCCCTCGTTTCTAGGCCTAGCTCTCGTTCTCGTGCCCAAACGCTCCAGGAAGGTGACAGCTTCCGTTGGAGGCTTTTAGGTTGGTCGAGCGAAGCCCGAGGAGGCTCCACCACCTCCGCCATCTCTGGCGTTGAGGTACCCCCTACCTCAGATTAAACCCCTTCGAGGTCCTTCCTTTTCTCCCTATTTTTCTTTCCTGCTTCTTCACCGTAGCTTAAGGGTCCTTTTCCCCCAAAGATTTTCGCATCTTGATCACTCAATCGCCTACACGCCCCCCTCGCCGGAGCACACCTCCGGCCACCTGTCGTTCCACTGATTCCACAAACCTATTCCACCCTTGCGAGGTCGAGGCACTTTCCCCTCGACCCCATCACGCTTTTTACAGGTCCAGAAGCACTTGAAGACCACCTGGAGCTCATTTTTGAGCCTCGTCGGATGTCCAGGAGCCCTCCAGCTCCGACGCCTTCCCCAGCGAGCTCCGGCCACCGCTGAGACTTTTGGAGCCACCAGGAGCAAGAGGAGACCCCCTGGAGCGTCGTCGGCCATTTTTGAAACTTAAAGGACGCCGGAGCGCCGAGATCTAGAGCGGGAAAGCTCGCCTCGCCGGCGTTGCTTCCCTGTCCTTCGTCGAAGGCTCTCCGTCGTTGGATCGGGCCGCCTCTCCAGATCGAGCAGCCACCGTTGGATCATCAGCGCCCATCACCGTTGGATGTCAGTCGGAGATCTAATCTCGGACGTAGGCTGCGAAGCGTCATCAGTCGTTCAGAACATGCTACGTGTCAAGTGGCCTCTTTCCCGCCGTCGGATCGCCTTGCTTAGGGTATTTTGCATCTTTTACCCTGAGCGGTTTTATATTTATTTTCAGTCCATAAACTTTCGTCTTTAGTTTAAATCTTTTTGTAATATTTGCATCCATGCCCCCAAACTTTAAATATTTGCAGAAAGGTCATATCCATGTCACCTCACATGCCTGTGCGCGTGAGGGGACTGGGTATTTTGCATTGGACCCCTTGCAGGTTCTTTTATTTCGTCTGAGTCCAGGAACTTTTATATTATGTGTAATATTTTTGGGTTATTTGCATGTAAGCCCTTGGGAGTTTTTAATATTGCATTTGGGTCCTTGCTAGGCGCGTGTTAGTCACGTGTAGGGTAGGGTTATTTGCAGGCGTGCCCTCGCAGCTTTTGTTATTTGTATTCGATCCTGGAACATAAATTATCAATTATATATTTTGTGTGAAAATTGCACTGTGGCCCTTGGATGTTTGGATATTTACACATACGCCCCTACCAGCTGTGTAGTTTTTATTTGTTGTTTGTATTTATTTCATGCATCTATAAATTGTTAAAAAATCACCAAAAATTAGGTTAAGCTCATGTTTACTTGCTCTTCCACGCCATATTTTTGTTTTGCATTTTTCTTGCATTTTCATATTTATAAAAATTCAAAAATATGCATTTTCATCACTGTTTGCATTAGAAAATACCAAAAAATATTAAAACTCCTTTAAAAATTCCAAAAAAATACCTTTAGTATATTTTAGTGTCTTTTAACTCCTGCCCAAAAATCATTAAGAATTTCAAAACAAAAACCCTAAAAATTAGAAAACTCCAAAAATCTTCCTAAAAATCTAAAAAAATCCAGAAAAATCCTAAAAATATAAACTCTATTTTCAAATTTTCTTTGTATTATTATCTTTGATTTAAATTATTTTGAGGAATTTTGGACACTGTTTGATATTTTGAATCCTCATTTTAATTTCGGCCAATAGCTTAGTTCATTGTTTTCTAGTATTTTGACTTTTAAAAATACCAAAAAATTCAGAAAAATCTATAAAAATCACAAAAACATTATAAAATTATAAAAAGACCAAAAACATTTTATTTTCTGAATTTTGTTTATTTTTCCTTATTTTTATAAATACTCTATTATTCTCTTTTCTTATATTGTGTATATATTCTATTTACAAAAACATAAAAAATATATAAAATATAACTAGAAAACACAAAATCAGTAAATTAAAAATCAAAATATAATAATATAAAAGTAAAAAAATAAAAAAAATAAAAACCCGCTAAAAATTTGCATATTGGTAGGCACTTGATCACATCACATTTTGTACATTTCCGTCCGACCTATCTTGCTTGCTCCCTGTATTCGACCTCTACACGCTTGCACACTATACACATTTTTGTAGAGTTATAATAAATTTTGACTCCACACTTCTATTTTCATTGTTTGATTTGATTGTCGTGGGTTAATCGTTGATTAATATGGGTTTAGTGAGCGGTCGCCGCAGCAACTCTTGTCTCCTCCTTATGTGAGATATTTAGACCCTCGCCTAACCAGTGTTATCACGAGGTTGAGTGAAGAAGGCGATAGTGGGGGCGTAGCTAGTGGACAGGAACGGGGGGGCTGATGCATGGAGGTGTGAGGCAGGCGGAGCGATGCTCCAGGTTTAGGGGTGAAGTCCGTTGATGAACGACCCGAGCGAACGAGGTAAAGGTACTAAATAGGTCGTTGTGACCTCAATCACTCAGAGTCACTCAATCAAGAAAAATATCGGACCACTACTAAAAATAAAATCAATCAAGCTCAAGACAGCGGTCCAGCTATGAGATTAACCTGGTATAGCACCCAGGGTCGAACTCAAGGAGCACGGGTTGGCCAAAGGCCTACGAAGTAGTAAAAATAAAATAAAATAAAAGACAAGTATTTTTAGTGGTTTTTAATGATTTTTATATTTTTTTTATATTTTTAAATGTGAAGAAAACAAAAGAAACACAAAATCAATCACACTTTGGCTAATTATTTAATGCATCAAAAATTAAGCAAAAATTCAAACAAAAATGTTTTTATGTTTTTTTAGGTTTTTTAGTGTTTTTGGTTAATTTTTGATGATTTTCTGATGTATATTTTATTTTCTAAAAATCAAACAGTGATAGAAAAGCAAGGTACTGTCCAGCCAGGACCAAAATCCCTAAATAAAATATCTAAGGATCTCAAGAGGGCCTGGAGGTATTTTTCCTGTATACTAGACAAAACAAGGAAAATTTGAGCACCAAAATTATTGTTTTTGGGTTTTTAAATTATTTATTAATATTTTTATGAGTTTTTAGGTGTTTTTGAATTTTTAGGGTTTTTAAGCAATGAAAAATAGCCACAATTGGCTAGAAAATCAAGGAACACAAAAGAAACAGTACTTAATTTTTATAGAATTTTTGAGGGGGTTTTTATATTTTTTTTGGGATTTTTAAAACTAGACAGTGGCTGAAATAGAGGTTTTTAAATTTTTAAAAATAACAAACAAAATCAAAAATGTCCTCAAAAATTCTCAAAAATCCTACAACATGGCAGGAGCCATGTGTCAAATTTTCATCGAATTTGGAGGTGATTTGATATTTTATTCAAAAATCAAAAGAGGGTACTGTGCATAGGGACTTAAGTGCAAATACCCGAAGTTCTGGTGGTCCAGGTGCAAAATACCCAAAGAAGCACGCACGCGGCGCGTGCCTGGGGCACTCAGGGACCTTTTGGTAAGAAAAACAAGTCCAAGGACCTTTTGGTAACTCGTACCAAAAAGTCCAGGGGCTGTATTGCAAATAACCCACTAATAGACGCACATGTGCAATTAAAACACTCACAGGGGCATATATGCAATTACTAAAAATATTTCATTCATTAACGAACATCCATAACTACAGGACTAAAGTTGCAAATGACCCAAACATACACGTGACGACGCACGTGGCTCACACAAACAGGGGCATATAAGCAAATAAGCTAAAGCATGAGGTCCAGTGTGCAAAATACCCTAAAACTAAACAACTGACGAAAGTAATTACAGGACTAAAACGAAATAAAAACAAAAGCTGGGCCTAAGGGTAATTTACCATTTATTAAGCGGGCCGTCGGATGCGCTCCACGTGGCTGATCTGACGGGTCTGGCTGGTGGGCGCTCCAGATGGCGTCTCCTCAGATCTGACGCTCGAAACAACTCCTCAGATGGACGGCTCCGATCACACCTGGAGCGAGGAGACACAATCGACGGTCTGGGAGGATCCAGGAAGAACAGGTCGCCGGCGACTTTCGCCGGCCTCGTGCGAGCGCGGTGGTCCTCGTCTGCTGCCTCTGAAGATCGGAACAGGTCCGCGGTGAAGCTCCGCAGCTGAAGGTGGGCTCCGATGGCCCAGCCGAGCCCTGGAGGGGCTCCGGCGAGGTCGGCGGAGGAGAGCTCCTGGCCGAATGTCGGGAGGCCTCAGATGGCCTCCTCTGGTCCTGCAAAATGGGTCAGAAGCTTCGTGGGTCGAGGGCAAAGTGCCTCGACCCGGTTAGGCGGCGTGAAGGTGGTCTATGCGTCGGGATGAGCGAGCTCCGCCGAGCGACGGACGGTAGAGCTCGAACCCCAGCTCCTGTGCGAGCTGGGTTGGATGGGTGTATGGAGAAGGTGCGCGGAGGGACGGCGAAGGTGAATATGGGTTCCGATGATCGAAATGATGCGCGAGGTGGTCGGAATCAACGAAACACGGCGGCGGTGCAAATTGGGGCAAAACGGAAATTAAGCTAAATAGAGAAGCTAAGGGGTTACCTGGGCGGATGGTGAGACTATGCTGGAGCTGGTGGAGCTCCTGGTCGTGGCCTCAAGGGGTGTCTCGGCCCGAGGCTCGAGCTCCTGCTCTGGGCGGAGCTGCGGCGGAGCTAACTCGCCGGATCAGTGGTCCGGCCACCCTCTCCTCGCTGCGACACGGGCAACCGAGAGCTGTCACCTCAGGGATAGCTGTGGAGGTCACGGGATGAAGAGTGGAGAGCCAAAGATGCGCAATAGGGTGGCGGAGCTGGGAATTTATATGGGAGCAGGTCCGGGAAGAAGGGCTCGGGTCCGGCTCGATTGAGCACGGATCCCTAGGATCAATGTCGGGCAAGATTCCCGGATACTTGGGGAGTGATTAGGACCCTGGGTTAGGCTAAATGGTGATCGGGTCTGGTGGGAATAAATGGGAGAAGTCGGGTCCGCGAACCAGACCCGTGGGAAGTGGTCCACAGGGGGGAGTTGACCGGGCGGTCAACAACCCCCGTGGACCAATGGGAATCAGCCACGTCAGAAAAGATTTAGAAATTGAACTAAAAATAACAAATGGCCGATTTAATTAAAACTCAAAACATGAAATATTTTTGTTTTAATTTTTTCTATTTTTTGGTGATTTTTAATTAATTTTTGGAAATGAAAATAAGGTATGTACATTATATAGCTATATATAGGTATAAATACAATATAGGGTTTTTAATTTTGATTTTTAATTAGTTATTTTTATACATTTTTATTCCTATTTTATATTTTATCTATTTATATCATAAAATTAGGAATAAAAAGATATTTTTATTTTATTTTTATTATTTATATACATAGGTAAAATAAATAGTTATGTACAACTATATACATGGCATATGTACAATATGTTTTTGTTATTTTAATTTTGTTATTTTTATTTGATTTTTGTTTTGTTTCTTTTTATTTATTTTATTTACAATATATAACATAGAATATTTACAAAAAGTTTAGAAAATAATTTTATTTATTTATAAGGTTAAATAAATAAGGAGGCATGGTCTATGTACATGGTGAAAGTATATTTTTGGTCTTTTTGGTTTTTAGCTTTTTGTTTTGTTTTTATACTTTATAAATATGTACAAATATTTACAAACATATTTTTGGGTAAGGAAAACATTTTTATTTTTATTTACAAATATTTACACATGAGCCCCTATCTCCCTCTACTTGGCTTTTATGCGGTCAGGCCCATGCTGAGCCCTCCCTTGGGTTAGGTTGCTCGATATTTATTCTAAATATTTCCCTCTTTTTCTTTTTAATCTTTATTCTTTTATTTTTGCACAAAAACATGCTAATTATAGATATTTACAAAATGCATGCTTTTGCTAATTATTCCTATTTACAAGTATCTACATGCATTTGCATAGGTTTTTGTAGCTAAAATATGAGAATAAAGAGTGATGAATGGATATTCATCACCCCCCTATACTATACTTTGCTAGTCCCTTAGCAAACACTTATTTGAAAAAGAAGTGAAAAAGAAAGAAAGAAAAGAAAAATAGGATGTACATGGATCAAGGTTGATTATTAAACTTGCCCTTATTAAATTGAGGTATGGAGCTCAATCAGATC
This sequence comes from Ottelia alismoides, assembly GCA_037367405.1. Classification (NCBI taxonomy): domain Eukaryota; kingdom Viridiplantae; phylum Streptophyta; class Magnoliopsida; order Alismatales; family Hydrocharitaceae; genus Ottelia; species Ottelia alismoides. Next base: position 260,886 of record JAZKJV010010000.1, on the reverse strand, counting down.
TTTGGATTATTAATGTGTCGGAACCTTATTTAGACTTAAGCTTAAAACCTAACAGCCTCTAAGTTCCACTAATCTATAATCAAGACTCCTCAATGCTCCAGATCAGAACAAGTCATCAATCACAAACCCTGAAGACCATGAATCTTTTCTTGTCCTGTGAAAGTGAGGTCTAAGCTCTCCACCTCAGACATGGCAACTTGACAACCCTCCTTAACAAGGTAACTCTATGACCTCAATCTGGCCACTCTTTCCTCGAGGAGCGGGGTATTCCCTTCTAAGTTCAAGTACAACCGGCTCAAGAAGAGGGGGAAGAAGAGAATGGGTCAAGGCCAGTGTAGCCAAGTACCCTTGGGAGCTTGACCAGTGTAGCCAAGTCTCCCTGCTGCAAGCTACAACAGGTGGATCGTGAAACCAAGCTTTGCTTATTGCACTTATATACATACTCCGGTGGGATTATCATTTTCTCTCAGACCCACCACTTTTTTGGAGTTCTTTTCTTTTTGCACATTTTTTTTTCGAGTGCATCTATACAACATATACATGTGCAGCATATATACAAGGAGTTTTTCCTCTTGAGCCAGTAGACTATCCCTCTTTTGAAGCTTTATTGCAACCCACAACTCCCGTCGTTAGACCTCATGGCAACCAGACCAAGTTGAGACGCACTTCCTTCACTAAAAGAAGAAGAGAGGTTCCGCCTAGAAGTACTACCCTCATATGCTACCCCAAGCCAAGGAAGACTGCCTCCTCACCACCTCATCCGTAGAGAGCTCGGTGCATAGTGCGGTTGTCCAAGTAAAGCCATAATCTATATGAGTCATGTGTTGTTGTTAAGTGCTCTACTTAGGCTCATTGAGATGACATGTGATCATAGCCTAGTGAACTCAAAGAATTAAGTCACCATGGACCTGAAAAGCCTTAAACCTAAGCCCTATAAGGTTCCTCTTAGAATTAGGTGGATTAAGATCTTAATCAAGCTCCATTTCTCAATTTGATTCCAGGCTAGTTTAAATGTCAACTATCATCCAGAAAAACTATATACATATGTACAAAAAGATGCTTATTTACACAAATTTACAATCATGCAAAATTTTTGAAAAATGTTTTGAAATCATGAATGGATGATGCATGAAGTGCAAGTTTTGCAAAAAGATATTCACACACATTTACACAAGATTTTTGCAAACTTTTGATTTTCAAAACATTTTGGAAAAATTTTGTACTATATACATAATTTTGATACGAAAATATTTACATAAGCTTTACACAAAAGATTTTTGAAATCATTTTTACAAAAATAATTTGTACAATAGCTATGTATGTGCAAATAAAAGAAGATTATGTATATGAAAATTTTTAATTTTTGTGGTTTTTAGCCATTTTATTTATTAACACACTCACACAAAGTACGAGTTATGGCTAAAGTATATATGAAATATTTACACACCCCCCTATACTTAGCTCGAACGATGTCCTCAGAGTCAAGAGCAATGAAGAAGACATAACTCGTGCTAGGTATAGGGAAGTGAAAAGAAAAGGCTATACAAAAGGGAAATGAAAAGTCAAGAGGGACTCAGGTCTCCCCCCTATACTTAGGATCAAGTAATCCTAAGTATAGCAGGATGTATACTAAGGGAAAACTGAGTGGAGAATGTACAGGGTCTACCCCCCCATACTTAGGGTGAAATATCCCTAAGTATAGGCAGCAAAACAGGGGTAGACAGAGACAAAAGAAATACCCAAAAGGTCTCACATCCCCCCTATACTTAGGGTAAAGTGCACCCTAAGTATAGCATAATCACAAGATGGAGAAAGGGATGTGGGACTAAAGAATGTGATGATATGGACATCTGGATCTATATACAGCGGAAGATCAGTGAAACTCAGGCGTGAGATGCATTAGATGTGAGTCAAAGACCACATCTCACGCAAAATGAATAGGGGCAGGATCAACGACCCGCGGCTCATGATCTAGAAATGGCTTGAGCCGCTGGCCGTTCACTCGGAAGGTACTCTCAGAAGACAACTCGGATATGTCGATGCTACCGTTGTCGTGTACCTTTCTCACCAGATAAGGTCCCTTCCATTTGCTCTGTAGCTTCCCTGGAAATAGTCTAAGCCTCGCATCAAACAGCCATACTCTCTGTCCAATCTCAAAATGTTTGTGGCTGATATGAGAATCATGCCACTCCTTGACTTTCTCCTTATAATGTAGGCTGCTTGAGAAAGCTGCATCCCTAAGCTCCTCCAGGGCAGCTAGCTCTGCCCTCCTCTGGTCTCCCATACCATCTGGATCCATAATAATGTCTGTAACTGCCCAAAGTGACTTGTGCCTCAGCTCAACAGGTAAATGGCATGGCTTGCCATATATGAGGCGAAAGGGAGATGTGCCCAAAGGTGTCTTGAAAGACGTCCTATATGCCCACAAGACCGAGTCCAAAAGCTGTGACCAATCCTTTCGGTCAGGGCGGACGACTTTCTGCAGAATAGTCTTGATCTCCCTATTCGACACCTCGGCTAGACCATTCTTCTGTGGATGGTAAGGTGTAGCAACACGATGGTCTATGCCGAACTCGCTAGCAAGTGCCTTCACCTGGTCGTTGATGAAGTGAGATCCCCCATCAGAAATCAGAACTCGTGGAACCCCGAATCGCGTGATGATGTGCTTCCTCAAAAATCTGCAAACTGTCCTCGCATCAGCGGCTCGGGCGGGGATAGCCTCCACCCAACGACTCACATAATCAACGGCCAACAGAATGTACTCAAATCCCTGACTCTTAGGGAATGGACCCATGAAATCGATGCCCCATGCGTCAAAAACCTCACAGAAGTGAATGGGTTGCATCGGCATCATATCACGCTGTCCACAAGTGCCCATCCTCTGACAGTCAGTACACCTCTTCACGAACTCATCTGAGTCCTTGAAGAGGGTCGGCCACCACAAGCCGGATTGGAGCACTTTCTGTGTCGTTCTCCTCCCAGAATGATGTCCTCCTGCCTCAAGCTTGTGGCAGTAAGTGAGGACGCTATGGTGTTCCTCCTGAGGAATACACCGACGCCAGACGCTATCCCCTCCTTCGTGGTAAAGGATGGGATCCTCCCAATGGTAGGACTTGGCCTTCGCAAGGAAGGTCTCAAGTCTCTGCCTGGGCCAATCTTGTGGGACTTTCCCAACAATGAGAAAGTTCACAATATCGGCGTACCATGGGAGTGAGGCGATAGCAAGGATCGCCTCATCTGGGAAGGTATCTCTAATAGGGTCAATCTGCTCAGAATCCTCAGGCTGCTCTAGTCGGGAGAGATGATCCGCCACCACATTCTTGACTCCAGGCTTATCTTTGATCTCAATATCGAACTCCTGGAGTAGAAGGATCCATCTAGTCAGTCTGTCCTTGGCATCCTTCTTTGCCATGAGGTACCTGATGGCGGTGTGATCTGTAAACAAAGTCACTCTAGATCCGATGATATACGATCTGAACTTATCCAGGGCAAACACTATGGCTAGCATCTCCTTCTCTGTGACTGTGTAATTCCGCTGGGCGGAATCCAATGTGCGGCTAGCGTAGTGTATAGCAAATGGCACTCCATCCCTCCTCTGTCCCAGCACTGCCCCTACGGCAAAATCAGAGGCATCCGTCATGATCTCAAATGGGAGAGACCAATCAGGCGGCTGGAGGACAGGAGCCTCAATAACGCACTGCTGGAGAGTAGCAAATGACGAAAGACACTTGTCATCGACAAGGAACTCGGTGTCTTTCGTCAAGAGGTCAGTCAACGGCCGGGCAATCCTGCTGAAATCATGAATAAATCTCCTATAAAATCCAACGTGCCCCAGAAATGACCATAGCTGCCTCAGATTGGACGGCGGTGTGAGTTTCCTAATGACATCAACCTTGGCCGGATCAACCTCCATGCCCCTGTTGGAGATGATATGGCCAAGCACCGTCCCTTGAGTCACCATGAAGTGACTCTTCTCCCAGGATAGCACCAAATGATACTCAATACATCGCTGGAGTACTCGATCTAGGCAGTCAAGACAAGAATCAAATCTGTCGCCGTAGATCGAGAAATCATCCATGAAGACCTCCAAACACTCCCCTACCATGTCCGAAAAGATAGACAGCATGCACCTCTGAAAAGTCGCAGGGGCATTGCATAGCCCAAATGGCATGCGTCGAAAAGCGTATGTGCCGAAGGGACAGGTAAAGGTGGTCTTCTCCTGGTCCTCAGGAGCGATGGCCACTTGGTTGTAGCCCGAGTACCCATCCAGGAAGCAATAACGGCTCTTCCCTGCCAGTCTCTCAATGATCTGGTCAATAAAAGACAGGGGGAAATGGTCCTTCTTGGTGGCTTGGTTGAGTCTCCTGTAGTCAACACAAACCCTCCAAGAGGTGGGTACTCGTGTAGCGATCTCCTCTCCCGACTCACTGATCACAGTCGTGATGCCCGTCTTCTTGGGCACCACATGCAAGGGGCTGACCCACTTGGAGTCGGAAATGGGATAAATAAAATCTGCACTCCACCATTTCGATATTTCTTTCATCACAACCTCTCTCAGGTTGGGGTTCAGACGCCGCTGGAACTCACGCGACGGCTTCGCCCCCTCTTCGAGATAGATATGGTGGGAGCACACTGATGGACTAATCCCATGGAGATCTGCTACGCTCCATCCGATCGCCTTGCGGTTCAAGAACCCCCATCAAACGGGATTCCTGCTCTCCAGTCAACTCGGCGGAGATGATGACTGGGTACATCTCTGGCTCGCCCGCAAGGAATCGATACTTCAGCGAAGTAGGGAGCGGCTTCAGCTCTGGAATGCTGGGTGCCGGCAAATCTGGCTGTGGAAGAAACTGAGTGAAAGCTGCAAGGTCGGCCAAATCTGCCTGGGAAAGTGAAAGCGTACTCTCGCAAACTGGATCGGGAGAAGGCGGCTCAACTGTACTGTCTCTGCTCGGCTCTGCATCTACCTCCTCCTCATCTATAGGCTCAGATGGACTCAGGTCTGGCATCTGATCATAGCAATCGGCCCAATCAGACTCTGAATCCGAGGGATCTGTATCAACCGTGGTGGCATCAGTACCACCGGAAAACAAGGTGGCCTCAGCACCACCATCACTAATCATCGTGCTGCGATCAAGGACCGGCTCTGCTGCCTCAATGGTATCCTGAACCAGGTCTGTGCTCTCCAGACTCTCCTCTGCTGTCGTCTCTGCATCAGCTGCATCTGAAAGTGAGAGGGTGGTCTGTGTCTCAAGATCTGCCCAAGCTGCCTCATCATCTGTGATCACAAAATCACAGTCTTGGTGGATGTCCGGCTCTGCGTCTGTCAGCTGCTCTGAATCTGTACTCGCATCTGAGCGGGCTCTGAATCTAGCTCTGTAGTCCTCAACCGTCTCTATTTGTATACTCTCGCCCTGGACGCGAAAGTACACCTTCCCGCTATCATGATCAGTCACTGCCTTGGCTGTGGCCAAGAACGGACGACCAAGGATGATGGGGGTATCGGCCACTGACTCAGGGATCTCCATGTCCAACACTACGAAGTCCATGGGGAATTTCAGGCCCTGAATCGTGACGATAACGTCTCGTAATAACCCCTTCGGCCTCTTGACAGATCGATCAGCGAACTGAAGGACTGTCCTGCTCTGTCGAAGAGTGCCCAACTCGAAGCGGTCGAGAAGGGCTGCCGGAAGAAGGTTGATCGACGATCCGCTATCTAGAAGAGTACGGTCAAACCTCTGCTCACTAATCTGGCATCTGACATACGGGGCCCCCTGAATCTGGCCTCTTGGCTGGCAGGCGGTTCTGGATCGCGAAGCACGTGGCTTTCGTCAGCACATGTATCTCTGAAGTGTGGTTCCTCCTCCTCCTCCTGACTGTAGTCCTCTCTCTCAAAGATCGCTGGAGAAGGGGGATGTGCTGCAAAGCCTCCTGGAGGGTCAGCTGGATGTGGAATCGATCAATCATGCTCGGGCTGAACTCCTCAAGTTCTCTCTTTTTGGGATTTTCTTTTTTCTTCCCCTTCCCCATCTGAAGGGCTCTAGGGAAGGGGATCACTGGGTCCTTCTCAGATGAAGGACTAGGAAAAGGTCTAGGCGGTTCAAGGACCGGATCCACACATACATCATGCACCACAGTGGGACCAGAAGAAAGTAAACCTTTTCCTTTATTCACAACAGAGTTCTGAGATACAGGAATACGAGGAAAGACAACATCTCTATCTGTAGAAACACCGGTGGCCTCAGTACCACCACGGGCTGGCTCTGCTGCTGCTGCTGGTAGACGTCGTGCGGCATCAGTACCGCGGGCTGGCTCGGTTGAACGGGTGGCCTCAGTACCACCTCCTAGATCTGGTGAAGCGGCGGCCTCAGTACCGCCGGTGGGATCAGCATCCTTGGTGGCCTCAGTGCCACCGTCATCATCTGGAGCGGCCTCAGTACCGCTCTCCTCCTCCTGTGGCGCCTCTGGAATGTCCTCGTGGTGAAGCTCAGATGAGGCGCCGCCGCCTGCTGGGGTCCTACCGCTCCTAAGTGTGACAAAATCAGCATCAAATAGATCCGAAGATGTATCATCAAATGGGTCACTAGGAGTGGCTAACTCAGTATGTACTACCTGCTCAGATTTCCTCTTGAGGTTGTTCGGATTCGACTCTATCTGGGCTGGTATGGCGGCCTTCCCTCTCACCAGGTCCCGCATCTCCTGGCGGAACTCGTCCATCTCCCGTCTGAATGTGGCCTGTTGGTCCGTGAGGAGGCGGGCGATGTCATCCAAAGCGAGGCTCTCGTGGGAGCCCGACGGGTGGCCTCTCTGTGGGTGAGGCTGCTGGAACTGCTGTGGCTGGTGCTGGTAAGAGGGGTATGATGGAGGGTGCTGCTGCTGGGTATCCCGGGTGAGCCTGCTGCTCACGTCTCCACGATTGTCCCTGCTGCTGATAGGGACGCGGACCGAAGGATGACTGGTGCTGCTGGTATGTTGGGGGCTGCTGTTGCGGCTGGTGCTGGTCTCTCTGCTGGGAGTACTGCCCTCCCTGTCCTGACGGCTGCTGTTGGGGCTGGGTACCACCACTCCCCCACCTGAATCCGGGATGGTCTCGTCGGATCCCAGGCTGGGGGCAGTCGTACCAAATCTCGTTGACATCCATCAACGGCTCGGCATCGAAGGGGGCTGGCGGGAGTACTGCTAGAGGCTGGTCCGGCTGGTAGACCACCATCTGCATCTCTGGAGATGATGGGGACTGGTAGGTGGGCTGCGGCTGCTGGTACGGCTCCGCCTGTACAAGATGGACCTGTCTAGGTTGCACGTGGGTGCTGGAGCGCTGGGACGAGCTGCTGCTGCTGCCGGCGTCGCCTCACGACTGAAGACGGGCTGAGAAGCCGTCTGTGCCTCCTGGAGACACATGAGCTGTGTCTTCATGTCGCTAAGAACCTGTGCCATCTGCTCCATCTGCGTGATACCCTGGCACTGCTTCTTCTCTATCAGCTCCATGCGGTCCAGCTTCTCGCTGATAATGCCCATGTCCGCAGCTGACGACTCTGCATGTGCTGCTGCGGCTGCGGACGAACTGGATGGACCTGCATCTACCCGTGCTATCCGCTGGTACTGCACGGGTCCTAGCTGATGTGGTTGGGTCTTCTGAGTATACAACCTGGTCTGAGACATCACCATATAGTTCTCAGCCATCTCCTCGAAGATGGCCCAGACCTGGTCGTGGTCCTTGGCGAAGTAGGACCCGCCGCAAGAAGCATTCACCAGGCCCTGTAGCTCTGGTGTCAACCCGCTAAAGAAGCTCTGCACAAGGTTCGGCTTCGTGATATCGTGGTGCGGGCATCTATCCAGAAGCTCTCGGAACCTCTCCCATGCCTCGTGAAACTGCTCATTGGGGAACATGGAGAAGTTGCTGATCAGGGCCCTCGCTGCATTCATCCGCCCGAGTGGATAGTACTTGTTCAAGTACTCGGTGCGGAGCTGCTCCCAGGTATAGACAAACCTCCCGAGATGCTTCAGCCAGGTGGCTGCTCTATCTGCCAGTGAAAATGGGAAGGCTATCATCCGGATCGTGTCCTGGTGCACATGCCGGTCGTGGACAGTGCTGCAAATCATCAGAAACTCCTGGAGGTGAAGGTGGGGCTCCTCAGTGGCGAGTCCGTGAAAACGAGGAAGCATCTGCAGGGTGTTCGGGGGGAACTTGAAGTCCCCCACGATAGCCGGTACCACCACCCAATGGTGCATCAGTGTAGATCCGGGGTTGTGCAACTCCCGCATCGGTCTAGGTGGTCCTCCTCCTCCCGCGGCTGCTGCCGCTGCGGCGGCGGCCGCGGCTGCTGCTGCGGCTCGTGCCTCTGCATCAGGTCCGTCCTCAGGCTCGCTCTGCTCATCTCGCTCTGCTCTGAGCCTCTCCAACTCTCTCCTCATCTCGATCATAAATGCTCCCTGATCGCGTAACTGCTGCTGAACTGCATCTAATGAGGCGATCAAGGTGGAGTTGATCGCTCCCTGATCCATAACAACGTGCTCAGTGCGGGAACGATCCTCAGAACTGCCGGCCATGGTGACGTCTGCAAAACCAAACGAGCCCAACTCAGGTGCGGTCAAATGAATCAATCTCTCCTCGGGCTCGTGTCTCTCAGGAATATCAGAAAGGGGGTCGAGGGGGAACAGGGTGGAATCATACTCGGGCTCGGAGAGCGGGTCTGGGCTCTCGCGAGCCAACCTAGATGATGAGGCAGACGCGCCCGAATGCGGTGCAACCAGAGGCTGCCTAAGAGACCGTCTTCCCATCATCTTGATCTGGCGAGTAGTGCGGATGAGATCTGGAAAAATTACGATCAGAAAACAAACCCCCGGTTCACCAACGCAACGCGAGCTGAAGACCGTGAAAGTTCGGTCAAATTATCTTGTCGATTTTATTTTGTGAACAAACAGAATATCAGAGCGCTTACGTGACCTGTTGGGATATCCGATGCTAACCCAACCGACTGGCCCGCACGGAAGAGTCGGTAGTCAGTCGGGACTAGCAACGGGGGGCTCTACCTAGGGTGCGGGTCACTCTCTCGCGCATCCAAACCAATCAATGAGGGGGTTGCTCTCCCCAAGACAAAGTTTTTAGGGTGAGCGGTTTTTAGATCAATAATTTTAGCAGTCCCAATTTTATGGTTTCACTTTTTTAATATTTTTCAAAGCAAACAAAAAGCCTAACGAATTTTTCGGTTCTCCTGATTATTAGGTCCAAAACAGGGGGGAGAAGACAAAAAAGCCGATGCACGATAAATCAATGATGCATGCAAAGTCAGAAATGCGTACCTGCCTCCAGCTCTCTACATGCAATATGATCCGCGCATAAAAGTAAAGACAGAAATTAAACTAACCTAAATGATGCAGCGGGAAAAGCCGAGTCCTAGACGAGCAACTTCTAGTGAAGAACCGTCTAATCGGTCACCGACCTCCAAGCCAAAGAGTCCGGTCTTGGCCCGTCCCTCCTCTGTCCGACAAATCGGGGGTAGGAGAAGCGCTTTACAGGACGGGCTACGGCACGTAGGCTACGGAGGCTAGCGAGTCGGTTATTTTTATTATTGTTTTTAAGTAGGTCCAATTACGGTCTATAGGAACAGATATGCAATTAGGTGTGTGGATCCTACTAGTTACGGCACATTCACCAGAAAATCCTAAATCTAGGGGCTCGAGCAAAAACCGCGAAAAACCGGAAAAGACGGAAATAAAAGAAAAATAAAACCGCGAGAAAGCCGCGAAAAAAAAGCCGCGAAGGTCCTAAAGGGTCCCCCGAGCACACCGGTGCTCGGCGAAACAGACCCGCTACGGTCAAGAAGTCCAAGAGTGTCCAGGTCCCTGTATTATTACAATAATAGTAATAAATGAAATAAAAACCTAATCTATCCTCACCCACTCAACTCTCTCTCTCTCTCTCGCTCTTTCCTGCGGCTTCGTAGAGAAAGAAGCCGCCTCCAAGTTCTGCGGTTGCGTCGGCTCCTCAAAAGTCGCCTCCGCAGTCCTCGGGCCCTCGCAAGAGACAGAGACAAGTGGTCAGACCAGCAAAAATAATCAAATAAAAAGGAAAAAGAAATGAAAATAAAGGTAAGGGTATATATGCAAAAATATAAAATAAAATAAACACACAAAATCAATCAAAAATAAAAACAAAAGAGAATAAAAATAAAGCAAAATAAAACAAAAAGAAACTATAAACAAAAACCGCGAAAAGCCGCGAGCTCCGAAAAGCCGCGAAAAACCGCGAAAATAAAGACGAAGAGAAAAATAAAAAGAACTACTAAGTCGTGCTCCCCGGCAACGGCGCCATTCTGATGAGCGACCCGAGCGAACGAGGTAAAGGTACTAAATAGGTCGTTGTGACCTCAATCACTCAGAGTCACTCAATCAAGAAAAATATCGGACCACTACTAAAAATAAAATCAATCAAGCTCAAGACAGCGGTCCAGCTATGAGATTAACATGGTATAGCACCCAGGGTCGAACTCAAGGAGCACGGGTTGGCCAAAGGCCTACGAAGTAGTAAAAATAAAATAAAATAAAAGACAAGTATTTTTAGTGGTTTTTAATGATTTTTATATTTTTTTTATATTTTTAAATGTGAAGAAAACAAAAGAAACACAAAATCAATCACACTTTGGCTAATTATTTAATGCATCAAAAATTAAGCAAAAATTCAAACAAAAATGTTTTTATGTTTTTTAGGTTTTTTAGTGTTTTTGGTTAATTTTTGATGATTTTCTGATGTATATTTTATTTTCTAAAAATCAAACAGTGATAGAAAAGCAAGGTACTGTCCAGCCAGGACCAAAATCCCTAAATAAAATATCTAAGGAATTCAAGAGGGCCTGGAGGTATTTTTCCTGTATACTAGACAAAACAAGGAAAATTTGAGCACCAAAATTATTGTTTTTGGGCTTTTAAATTATTTATTATAATTTTATGAGTTTTTAGGTGTTTTTGAATTTTTAGGGTTTTTAAGCAATGAAAAATAGCCACAATTGGCTAGAAAATCAAGGAACACAAAAGAAACAGTACCTAATTTTTATAGAATTTTTGAGGGGGTTTTTATATTTTTTTGGGATTTTTAAAACTAGACAGTGGCTGAAATAGAGGTTTTTGAATTTTTAAAAATAACAAACAAAATCAAAAATGTCCTCAAAAATTCTCAAAAATCCTAAAACATGGCAGGAGCCATGTGTCAAATTTTCATCGAATTTGGAGGTGATTTAATATTTTATTCAAAAATCAAAAGAGGGTACTGTGCATAGGGACTTAAGTGCAAATACCCGAAGTTCTGGTGGTCCAGGTGCAAAATACCCAAAGAAGCACACGCGCGGCGCGTGCCTGGGGCACTCAGGGACCTTTGGTAAGAAAAACAAGTCCAAGGACCTTTTGGTAAGTCGTACCAAAAAGTCCAGGGGCTGTAATTGCAAATAACCCACTAATAGACGCACATGTGCAATTAAAACACTCACAGGGGCATATATGCAATTACTAAAAATATTTCATTCATTAACGAACATCCATAACTACAGGACTAAAGTTGCAAATGACCCAAACATACACGTGACGACTCACTTGGCTCACACAAACAGGGGCATATAAGCAAATAAGCTAAAGCATGAGGTCTAGTGTGAAAAATACCCTAAAACTAAACAACTGACGAAAGTAATTACAGGACTAAAACGAAATAAAAACAAAAGCTGGGCCTAAGGGTAATTTACCCTTTATTAAGCGGGCCGTCGGATGCGCTCCACGTGGTTGATCTGACGGGTCTGGCTGGTGGGCGCTCCAGATGGCGTCTCCTCAGATCTGACGCTCGAAACAACTCCTCAGATGGACGGCTCCGATCACACCTGGAGCGAGGAGACACGATCGACGGTCTGGGAGGATCCAGGAAGAACAGGTCGCCGGCGACTTTCGCCGGCCTCGTGCGAGCGCGGTGGTCCTCGTCTGCTGCCTCTGAAGATCGGAACAGGTCCGCGGTGAAGCTCCGCAGCTGAAGGTGGGCTCCGATGGCCCAGCCGAGCCCTGGAGGGGCTCCGGCGAGGTCGGCGGAGGAGAGCTCCTGGTCGAATGTCGGGAGGCCTCAGATGGCCTCCTCTGGTCCTGCAAAATGGGTCAGAAGCTTCGCGGGTCGAGGGCAAAGTGCCTCGACCCGGTTAGGCGGCGTGAAGGTGGTCTATGCGTCGGGATGAGCGAGCTCCGCCGAGCGACGGACGGTAGAGCTCGAACCCCAGCTCCTGTGCGAGCTGGGTTGGATGGGTGTATAGAGAAGGTGCGCGGAGGGACGGCGAAGGTGAATATGGGTTCCGATGATCGAAATGATGCGCGAGGTGGTCGGAATCAACGAAACACGGCGGCGGTGCAAATTGGGGCAAAAACGGAAATTAAGCTAAATAGAGAAGCTAAGGGGTTACCTGGGCGGATGGTGAGACTATGCTGGAGCTGGTGGAGCTCCTGGTCGTGGCCTCAAGGGGTGTCTCAGCCCGAGGCTCGAGCTCCTGCTCTGGGCGGAGCTGCGGCGGAGCTAACTCGCCGGATCAGTGGTCCGGCCACCCTCTCCTCGCTGCGACACGGGCAACCGAGAGCTGTCACCTCAGGGATAGCTGTGGAGGTCACGGGATGAAGAGTGGAGAGCCAAAGATGCGCAATAGGGTGGCGGAGCTGGGAATTTATATGGGAGCAGGTCCGGGAAGAAGGGCTCGGGTCCGGCTCGATTGAGCACGGATCCCTAGGATCAATGTCGGGCGAGATTCCCGGATACTTGGGGAGTGATTAGGACCCTGGGTTAGGCTAAATGGTGATCGGGTCTGGTGGGAATAAATGGGAGAAGTCGGGTCCGCGAACCAGACCCGTGGGAAGTGGTCCACAGGGGGGAGTTGACCGGGCGGTCAACAACCCCCGTGGACCAATGGGAATCAGCCACGTCAGAAAAGATTTAGAAATTGAACTAAAAATAGCAAATGGCCGATTTAATTAAAACTCAAAACATGAAATATTTTTGTTTTAATTTTTTCTATTTTTTGGTGATTTTTAATTAATTTTTGGAAATGAAAATAAGGTATGTACATTATATAGCTATATATAGGTATAAATACAATATAGGGTTTTTAATTTTGATTTTTAATTAGTTATTTTTATACATTTTTATTCCTATTTTATATTTTATCTATTTATATCATAAAATTAGGAATAAAAAGATATTTTTATTTTATTTTTATTATTTATATACATAGGTAAAATAAATAGTTATGTACAACTATATACATGGCATATGTACAATATGTTTTTGTTATTTTAATTTTGTTATTTTTATTTGATTTTTGTTTTGTTTCTTTTTATTTATTTTATTTACAATATATAACATAGAATATTTACAAAAAGTTTAGAAAATAATTTTATTTATTTATAAGGTTAAATAAATAAGGAGGCATGGTCTATGTACATGGTGAAAGTATATTTTTGGTCTTTTTGGTTTTTAGCTTTTTGTTTTGTTTTTATACTTTATAAATATGTACAAATATTTACAAACATATTTTTGGGTAAGGAAAACATTTTTATTTTTATTTACAAATATTTACACATGAGCCCCTATCTCCCTCTACTTGGCTTTTATGCGGTCAGGCCCATGCTGAGCCCTCCCTTGGGTTAGGTTGCTCAATATTTATTCTAAATATTTCCCTCTTTTTCTTTTTAATCTTTATTCTTTTATTTTTGCACAAAAACATGCTAATTATATATATTTACAAAATGCATGCTTTTGCTAATTATTCCTATTTACAAGTATCTACATGCATTTGCATAGGTTTTTGTAGCTAAAATATGAGAATAAAGAGTGATGAATGGATATTCATCATCCGTGCAGAGGAGTTGCTCGCTGGTGAGCTCCAAGGTCGTATGAAGAACCTGGGGGCGGGTATGTTTTCCTGGAGGAAGGAAGGAGAGGGGGCTCGCTTATGGTCGTCGCCGACGGTCGTGAGCGGAGCACGATGCGGCTTTGCAGTGTCGTGAAGGGCTGCTACGCGGTGAGGCACACCGCGGATCACGCCAGGAGGATTTCGCTTATGAGGAACGGGGCCGCTTTCACCAGCCCTCCTCGAGCTTTCTCCCTCTCTCCCCCTTTGTAGATATGGAGATGGCAGATGGCTTTAGAAGGTACCGGTGGTGCCTCCTTATAGGAAGGGCGAGGCGTTATGGGCGAGGAGGGAAGGAGTCGTGCCGGCGCGCGTAACGGTTGGAGGAGGCGAGGGGGCGTTGGACGTTCACGCGGGGTGGGGGAGGGAGTTGGTAACGGCTGGAGTTAGGGGAAGGGGGTCATGTGCCTCGTACGTGACCAGGGAGGAGGAGAGAGAGTGAGATGAGGTGAGGGTGACACGTGACATGCCCATAGGCCGCCACGTGTCACCCCAAAAAATTCAAAATTACAGAGAAAAGGAAAATGAAAAGGAAATAAGAGGAGACCTCGGATCGAATTTTTTTTCTATGAAAGTTGTTCATCTCGAAGAGATATACAACTTTCATGAAGGGCCCGGGAGCAAAAAGAGGTCATCTGTGAGAAGTGGTATTTTGGTGTTTCTCCATGTGTATAGAAAACCGGCTTTTTGGAGTTTTGTAATTTTTTTGGTGGTTTTAGAGAGGATAAAAATCTAGAAAAAATACGATAAAATACAAGAAAATTAATTACACACTAATCTGATTTTTTGGATTTTTAATAAATAATAAAATGGGAAAATAAAATAGAAGTATGAATCACACAATTTTTGTACAGACTCACAATGGACACTTGGACTCAGTCAGTTTCTTCGATTTCAGTTTTAATCTGTATTTGGGTTTTTATGTCGCTTAATAAAACTTTCATCAAAGAACACAAATGAAGAAGAAATAAAATTAAATGTGTTAATTATATACATCAAAACTTCAGTCAAAAATAGCAAAAAGTTAAAATGCGCAAAAGAGGCCCAAAATCCAATTTTCACATATGAGCTCCAAATTTTACGAAATTGGTCTTGTTTTGAAGGTATTTGAAAATGGGGTATTTTATAAGTGAGTAGAACAAAATCAGACATTGTACGTGGGAGATATGCTCGTTTTAGTCTGTCAGATGTGAAATTAGACTCTGGGATTATTTGACACTTATTTGAGTTAGTAAATTTTTTGTATTTTTTATTTATTCTTGTTAGTAATATCTACTCAATGGAGGTGATTTGGGGTCAATCGGAATTAGGATGAATTAACTAAAAATATGAGAAGTTAGCGACTTTTTGGGCTACTTTACAATTGGAATTTTTAATGAAATTATGCATGATGAAATACAAATAGTATTTACACATGTATGTATGATAATGATGCTCTATTAATGATTAAATACATGTTAATTTTGGGGAATATAGCCTAATTGACCAATTTTAGCATGATGAATACGGAATTCATCACTTGCACCATCAAGAATGTGTTTCCAAGGAAGCGAAGGGACATGGGTGCCCATTATGTGGTGAGTCATGTCGATGAAACTGTGTTTGCACGTACTCTCCTAGATAATGGATCCTCAATTAACCTGATGCCCACATCCCTCTATGAGTGATTAAATCTAGGACCTCTTAGGAAATCTAGAGCCTTACTCCAGTTCGCAGATAAATCAATCAAGAGGTCCAAGGGAGAATTGAGAAACATTATTATCAAAGTCGAGGGTCGAGATTACATGGTGTACTTTACAATCCTTGATATGGAGATGTCTCAAAAATAGAGAGATTCCCAGATCATTCTAGGAAGGCCCTTCCTGAGAACAGCATGAGCCTTATTTGATTATAAAATTGGAAAAATTCAGTTCCAAACTCCATGCGGAGATGAGGAACTCGAGATGAAGCAGACAAGGTGGCAGAGGCCAGATTCTAAATCTAGCACCAAGTACACTTCGTCAGAAACAGATTGTGTTCATGTCGACACCGTTGGTCCATGGACACAGAACCCAGCTAGCACCGATGAGTCCCTCTCAGCTGGAGAGAATCTTATACATGAGACAGTTTGCGAGATCCTTAGGAACGAACTTAGCATAGATCATACAGAAAATGCATCCCTCTACGTCTTCGATAACACAGAGGCCCAGCTGGGCCTGTCAGTCCTTCCCTCTTTAGGACAATCAGAAGATGAGGATGATGAGTCAGACATGACTTTCACCGATTGCTTGGATACTTTTGACGATTCGACTCCAGAGCTGAATGAGTTGGTGACAGTTACTTCAGAGACAGATCCAGCCACTACCAGCACAGAGCCAGAATTGATTGAGCTAGATTTCCTCGATGACCACACCTTACCTGAGCTCAACCATTACCCACAACCCTTAAGTACACCTTCCTTGTGGGACATGAGAGGAAATTTCTGATCATCATCAGTTCATAATAGACCGAGGAGTAGGAATCTCGCTTGCATGAGATCCTGGAGAAAAACCGCAAGGCGATAGGCCGAAGCATCTTCGATCTCGACGGGATAAATCCTGCTCTGTGTTTACACCATATCTACCTTGAGAATGAAGTGAAATCCTCTCGTGAATTCCGACACAGGGTGAATCCAAATTTACGAGAGGTCATGAAGAAGGAGACTGAGAAATGGTGTGACGCGGATTTTATTTACTCCATCTCCGATTCCAAGTGGGTGTCACATATCCATGTTGTCCCGAAAAAGTCAGGAATTCAGACAACTACCAATGAGGATGGAGAGGAGATCGTGACACGAGTACCTACGTCATGGCGTGCCTATGTGGATTACAGACGCTTGAATGTCACGGCGAAGAAGGATCATTTTCCCCTACCATTTATTGATCAGATCTTAGAAAGATTAGCGGGAAAGGAATTCTTCTGCTTCTTAGATAGGTTCTCGGGCTACAACCAAGTAGCTATCGCTCCTGAGGACCAGAAGAAAAACACATTCACGTGCCCCTTTGGTACCTATGCTTTCAGGCGCATGCCCTTTGGGTTATGCAATGCTCCCGGTACATTTCAAAGGTGCATGATTGCATTATTCACCGAAATGGTCGGTGAATTCCTGGAAGTCTTCATGGATGACTTCTCGGTGTACGGTGATTCCTTCGATGCATGTCTTAGAAATCTGGATCGAGTCATCAAAAGATGTTGTGAGGTCAATCTGGTGCTCTCCTAGGAGAAAATTCACTTCATGGTGACAGAGGGCATTGTGTTGGGGCATGTCATCTCCAAGAGAGGAATGGAGGTTGATCCTGCCAAGGTGGATGTGATCAGACAACTCTTTCCACCAACCAACGTAAAGCAGTTGTGGTCATTCCTCGGGCATGTTGGATTTTATAGGAGATTTATCAAAGATTTTTCAAAGATCGCCCGATCGCTAACTAAGCTTTTAGGTAAAGATATGGATTTTATTGTTGATCATAAATGTCTTGAGGCCTTTAAGCTACTTCAAGGGATGATCATGAACGCCCCGATCCTACAAGTCCCAGATTGGTCTCTTCCTTTTTAGATCATGACGGACACCTCAAATTTTGCTGTTGGGGCCGTATTAGGACAGAGGCGGGATGGTATCCCGTTCGCTATACACTACGCAAGCAAAGTGCTTGACACCGCTCAGCATAACTATACAGTTACCGAAAAGGAGATGCTTGCAGTAGTGTTCGCCTTGGATAAGTTCAGATCCCATCTCATTGGATCTAAGGTGATTGTGTTCACAGATCATACAATACTACAGTACCTAATGGAAAAGAAGGACGCGAAGGTGCGTCTTCTTAGGTGGATTTTACTCATCCAGAAGTTTGACTTGGACATTAGAGATAAACTTGGAAAGAAGAACGTAGTGGCTGATCACCTCTCCCGTCTCGAAATTCTTGATACTTCTGATGATAACCTATCCAAGACTCCTTTCCAAACGAGTCGGTTTTTGTTATCGACTCACTCCCATGGTACGCCAATATAGTAAACTATCTTGTCTCCAAGAAAGTTCCCAAAGATTGGCCCAAGAGCAACATAGACCGACTCAAGTCGGATGCAAGATATTACCATTGGGAAGATCTGATCCTTTTCTTTGAAGGACCGGATTGTGTCTGGAAGAAGTGTATTCCTCAGGAGGAATATCATAGTGTCCTCACTTTTTGCCATAGTCTGGAGGCAGGAGGACACCACTCTAGGAAGAGGACCACATGGAAGGTATTACAATGTGGCTTATACTGTCCGACTCTGTTTCGCGATGCTCTCACCTTTGCGAAGTCGTGCCCAGTATGCCAGCAAATGGGAGGAACCGTTGGTTCCAAGGATGAGATGCCAATGCAGCATGTCATCATTTGTGATGTCTTTGACGCCTGGGGCATCGACTTCATGGGCCCATTCCCGATTAGCCATGGTTTTGAATATATCCTTCTTGCGGTGGATTATCTGTCAAGGTGGGTGGAGGCTATCCTGACCCGAGCCGCAGACAGCAGGACTGTCTGTAAATTTATAAGAGATCATATCATCTCTAGGTTCGGGATCCCCAAAGTGTTGATATCCAGTGGGGGTAGCCATTTTGTGAATAGAGATGTGAAGAAACTCGTAAAGGATTATGACATCGAACACCGTGTGGCTAGTCCTTACCACCCACAGACCAATGGCATAGCAGAGGTGTCGAATAGGGAAGTTAAGACCATATTGCAGAAGCTTGTCAGCCCATACAGGAAGGACTGGTCTCAGATCTTAGATCAGGTCCTTTGGGCTTATAGGACAGCTTACAAGACACCATTAGGAACCTCCCCATTCAGAATGGTGTTTGGGAAGCCGTGCCATTTGCCCACAGAGTTAGTGCATAAATCCGAATGGGCAATCAAGAAGGTCAATTGGAACACACACCTAGGGCAGAAACAGAGAGAAATGGATCTGAATGAATTTGTGGAGATCAGAAACCGAGCATATGACAACAGTTTGGTGTACAAGGACAAGGTAAAGCGTTGGCATGATAGATTTATCAGACGAAAGACCTTTGTTCCTGGATAGAAGGTATGATTGTTCAATGTGAGGCTTAAGGTTTTCCAAGAGAAGCTTAAATCCAAGTGGTCGGGTCCGTTCATAGTCCGTGTTGTGCATGACAGTGGATGTGTAGAGATCTCAAATCTTACAGATGGAGCACAAACATCCCTAGTTAATGGATAACTGCTGAAACACTTTGTCGAACCTAATGAACAGTTATTCTGTGTTGAGGAGATTGTTTTCATGCGTGAGGCAGACTTAGAAGATACACATAAAGTCGCGCATGAGGTCTTGCAACATTGAGCTCTCGCCATCAGCAGCATTGAAAAGAGTCAGATCTTGATCCTTGTATATACTCACCTCCTTCATTTATATATTTTCTTTCCCTCCCTCCTCGGTGATTCGAATCACTCGTCCCGGCTCCATATCCTTTCATTTTATGGCTATACTTAGGATGATCAGATCCTAAGTATAGGGGAGAGAGTGACCCGAGTCTATTCACCGTTCGTTGTACATCCTCTAGATCTCATCGGTTCTCACATCCACTTCTATCCTAAACTTAGGCTAACCAGAGCCTAGGTATAAGGGGGACCGATGCTCATCATGTATATACTCATCCATTTACCAGAGCCTAAGTATAGGGGGCGGGATGACTTCTATACATTTTTGTTATTTTAGCTCTCATACGCTTAGCACGAGCTATGTCTTTTTCCTCGCTTTTCATGCTCTGAGGACATAGCACCCACTAAGTATAGGGTATGTGTATATATTACATATATACTTTACCCATAGCTCGTACTTTCGTGTATTTTTGCGTATTAGAAAAAAAGTGAAAAGTTAGTGTGTTTTGAACAGCATCCTTGCATAAGAAAAAAAAGTGTCTTGCATTTCATTCATCTCTATAGCATGTCATCTACATCTCATCTGCATATCTTGCATATGCAAAGTGAAAAGTTAGTGGGTTCTGAACCAAGTTATGAACAGATGTCGAGGATGGATTTGATTTGACCTTAACCTACCTAATTTTAGAGGAACCTTATAAGAACTGGAGTTAAGATTTTTCAGGTCAAGTGACTTAATTCTTTGAGTCTGCAAGTCTATGTTCACATGTCATCTTGATTAGTCTAAGTAGAATATTTCATGCACACGCACGATTCTTTTATACAGTGACCTAACTTGGACAAGCATCATGCACGTAGCTCTTCATGAGGTGGTGAGGATGTATAATCCTTTAACTTGGAGTAGCACATGGGTGGAAACATCCGTTCTTCTCTAGGGAGGGTAGTGCATCTCAACCTAGTATGGTGGTGTTGACGTCTAAGGACAGGATGTTGTGGGTTGCAATAATGCTTCAAAAGAGGGATAGTCTACTGACTCAAGGAGAAAAACTCCTTATGTACATGTTGCACCTTGTATATATGTCAAAAAAAAGAAAAAAGAAAGAAAAGAAAGAGAAAAGAGGGATAACTCCAAAAAATGGACAGGCCTGATTGAAAATAAAATGCCTGTCAGAGTCTGTTTATTTGCAAGGCATATGTTTCAAAGCCTCATACCATAGAAGCCTGCAGCCGGATGACTTGGCTACACTGGTCAAGCATCCTAGGATAGGTAGCTACACTGACTATCGTCCATTCTTCTCTCTACCCCCTCTTCTTGAGCCGGTTGCACTTGAACTTAAAAGAGAATACCCCGCTCCTCGAGGAAAGAGTTACTGGACCGGGGAATTAGAGTTACCTTGTTAGAGGAGGCTATTTCTTTGCCATTTCTGATGTGGAGAGCTATATTTCACTTACACAGTACAAGTAAAAATCATAGTCATCAGAATTTGCATATGAGGATTTGTTCTGACTTGACTGTTGAGGGGTCTTGAATAGAAGACTTATGGAACTTAAAGGTTGTTAGGTCTTAAATTCAGATCCCAATAAGGTTCCGCCACATTATTAATCCAAAGGTCGAGTCAAGCTCCATTTTCACCTTTTGTTCATGACCTTGGTATGGAACCCAAAATCATTTCACTCTTGCATTTCATTTTAATTGCTCGAGGATGAGCAAAATTTAAGTATAGGGGATTGATAAATCTATGATTCATCACTCTAAAAGTTGAAAATAGAGCTTTATTCCTGAGCAATTAGATGCATATTTCCATTTATATTGCATAATTAGCATTCATGCATGCATTAATAATATCTGCATTTTAGCATGCATTTTCGCATTAAATAAGGAGCCCAATTCACTTGTAAAAATCACATGTAAATACCATATTTGTATATACTTTATACTAACTCCAAATCCAATAAAATCAACTCCATAGTGTATATATTACTAACATTGATAAAGGAAAAATATTAAAAAAATACTAACTTGTAAATATGACCATTAAAACCCGAGTCCAAGTTTGAAACTAGGAGCCAAAATGTGCGTATCTCTTTCATACAGTGTCTGATTTAGGTCTACTCACTTTTAAAGTAATATACATTCAAAGACCTTCAAAATAAGACTAATTTATTAAAATCGGAGATCGTAAATGAAACTTGGGTTTTGGACCCCTATTGTATATTGTACTCATTGATATTTTTACTCTTGTATTTTATCCCTTCATTTGACCTTGTTTCCATTTTTGGTCAACATGAAACTTGTAGATCTCATCAAGATATACAAATTCCATGTTTTGAGCTTTTATAAATTCAGCCTCCTTCTCCTTCATATTTCACATTTTTTTCTAAATAATCTGATTGGGCCACATGGTGCCTTATGGTTGCGCCACGCGGCCCGTCTCTTCGCGCGCCATGCACCCACCATTTCTCACCATCTGATCTTCTTTCTCTCCTTTCATCCCAATTAATTCTTCATGTAGCTAATCACCTTCGTTCGATCATTTCCAGATCAAATCAAGGTCATCCGCCAGCGCCTAATCCTCATCTTGCCACGTGTCATCCCAATAGTCGTTCGATCTCTTCAAGGGCTTAATCTCAACCATCGCCTTCCGCTGCGTTTCTAGCCCTTCGATCCCACGCCCCACCTTCATCTCCACCGCACACTACTGCACTATTCTGGACTGCCAGATCAAACCATCAGACTCCATCTCATCCATCCGTTACCGCCTACCCGCATGACACGTGGCGCACTTCGCACCTTTGATCTCGCTGCCTTAGATTTAATCTAGTCCTTTCATTAGCGCCCCTCTCGTAGCCATTGGATCGTGAGATAAATGGCCACGGGTCCTTCGTCAACCTTCTGAGACACCCCTTCGCCCACGTTCTCCACCTTGCACGCTATCTTCGCCCTTTCATTTTTCCTGACCTCACCTCCCACCTTCACCATGATCCAACCACCCCACGATGAAGCTCCATCATCCCTTATCCTCGCGACCAACCACTCGTCCCACATCCGCCCTCCACTTGATCCATATCCTCCACGTAAACCATGCCTTCCCTCACCAGAACCCCAAGCTTCCCATTTAAATATCCTCCCCCCCCCCCCCCCCCCCCCCGTGCTCTATTCCAAGCTATCCGTCGTCTACGAGAGAACCTACCGTCCCTCACCATCACCGGTGACTACGTTGATTAAGTGAGCTGAGCGACAATGAGGGCAATTCCTCAAGGCGTGATCCAAGGCTCCAACAAGCCTTGTTGCAGCTCGTTGTGCTGCTCGAGCTCGGGCATCTGCTGGCCTTAAAGTCATGATCGGGGCTCCACCCAGAGGCTCGATTCCCAGGCATTCGATCACATCCTCCAGGTACTCCTTCTGTTCTTTTCCTCTCCATACTTCTTCCCATGTTCTTCTACTTTTTCCATGTTTCCCAATCGCACCACTTCTCCGTTTCATCTTCTCTCAACACCTTCGCACCCTTCGTCCACACGACTTCATCACCCGCACATCACAAACATCGACCTTCTCTTTCCTCATGTAGAATCCACCCCGATCGCAACTCCATTGGCCACGATCCATCTTCTCCACCCGTCCACCACCTTGGATGCACCTCGAGATCGTTGTTCCTCCGCCTTGACATCGAGTAGCATCATTGCCAAGCTCCCACTTCCACCTTTGTGCGCTCCACTTCACCGTCAGCACCCTCTCCCCAGCGTTCTTATTTGCAGGGACATCCACCCCTACAACATCGACAGGGCCTTCTTCGAACATCCACCATCATATGTCTCGTCTCCAGCAGCTCGCAAAGGAGCTTTGTTCATCGCCTTCTACAACACTGATCGTGTGTGGACCGGTCTTCAGCTAGTTGGCCTCCACCGGGACTCTTCCGCAGTACTTCGTCGCCCTCCGCCAAGGCCGCTGCACGAAGTATAGGCACCACTCGATTTTCATCGAGCGGCCCAGACTTGATCAGGTCGTACACAGCCGAGCCTCTCCCTCTTGCCTCAGCTTCGGGGTTTATCGAAGCGTCGGTGACCGCCACGTGGAGGTCCGTCCTGAAGCAGCCACCGAACCAGCCATGTGCGTGGCCTGTGCGTGCGAAGGTGGGATGTTTGCGTCAGATCCCTCATCGAAACATTTTTTTGCGACTGAGACCCCGCCTCTAGGGAGCACGTGAGGAGCACGTGTTTTCCTAGGTCATTTACATCCATACCCTCTTAAGTATAGGTAATTGCACATTCATCCCGTCAGCATATTTTTAGATCAATTGTATTTCCTGTATTGCATCCATACCCATGTGTTTGGATATTTATTTAAACATTCATTTAGCACCATTCTGTCATTCCAAAAATTGCATATTGTAGAACATCTTAGGCTTTATCATTGTGAATGCTTGTTATATTTTTGTGAGCTTCAGATTATTTAATGTAATTAGTTTAATGGAAAATAGCATATTTTGCCCATTGCTTGCCTTTAATTGATTACTAAATTAATTGTTGCTCTGAAAATATTCAAAAATTGACAGTAGGTAGAGTTGGAGTAGTTCTACTTCGTGCCCAAAAATCATCATATTTGCACGCATAAGAAGTCTAAATAAATTAATTGGTATTTCGTGTAATTGATTTGTTATGAGTCAAAAGTTAATTGTTTTAGAGGTCTAGTAATTTTCCTGGTTCCATCTCACATAGAAGTATCTAGGATAATTTTTATCTCTGAAAATAATTTAACTTGGTATTTATTAAAATTAAATTTGTGAAAATCATCATGCATTATACAGAGTCAAAAACTTCCAAAAAATTAGGGTAGCTTCATTTCATCATAATTGACATTCTGGCCAAGTTTGAGAATTTTTTTGACTTAATTTGATCATATTCTCATTTTAACGCTCTAATTTAACCAGGATTGCATTGTATTTTTTTAATTGCATAAAAAACCATAAAAAATATTCTCCTAAAAGCCTAGCATCTGAATCGACTTTAAAAAATTCTAAGGAGAAAGTTGCCTCCTTGAGTTCGACCTTGGGCTTGTCCAAATAAAATTAAATTTTGTCGCTCGATATTAATTGAGAAATTAATTAAAGTGGTTTTTGATAAATCCAATTTTACCCGACTGCAATGAAGACATTAAGTTTAATCGTTAATTCGAATGAATTAAAAGGGTGAAATTAGGGGTTTTCAGCGGGCTAGGCTCAGAAGGTGAGTGTGGATCGGTTGTAGGTTCATGACATGTGTCGTGTCCTGATGCTTCTTTCTTGGCTCTGGTTCCACCGAGCCTCCTAGAGCGGGACCGAGGCTTGCATGAAATGAGGGTCGTCCGATCATCTTGATCGGATGACACCTATAGCGTTCGGCTTCGCTTCATCTTCTTCAGGTGCGGTGGCGAGGGTGGGGCTCTGGAGAGCCCCTGTGAGCTCCACCGATCTTAGGCGGATGCATGGATGGTCGTGGAAACTCGTTGGAAGTCCGGCAAAGATGTTGGTCGGAGGAGGGTGTTGCGACAAGGCCTGCAATGTTAGGGTGATGCATCTTCGCCAGTGGGGAGGCTCTAGAACAGATCAAGGAAGGAGGCTCCGATCATTGCAGGATTTGACCTGCATGGTTTAGCGAAGATAGCCAAAGCGCGTTGGAAATGGACGATGGGCTCGGGTTCAGAGCAGATGGAGCCCGTAGCGAGATCTCCTCTGCCTCTGACAGAGGAGATAGCCTAGAGTCATCGGAGGTTGTTAGGAAAGAAGAAGGTGATTGGAGGGCGGCGTAAAGGTGACAGGTGTGAGGCGAAGCTCAAGAGGTGGCCAGGTGATGGTGGGATGAGTTAGAGAAAATCAAAACTAAATAAAGGAGATGTACCTGAACAGAGAAGACAACATAGCTGGCGAAGCAGCTTGGGCTGAGGTTTCAATAGGACCTCTGGATGTTGCTCGTAGAGGGCAGCCGAGCCTCGGAGCTCAATTAGCCGCTAGGAGGCCAAGACATGGTTGGACTGCCATGGGTCATCAACGGGGCATGAATATCATGTCGCCTCATCAATTCGGTCCTCTGCTATCATCAAAGGAGCGAGAGAAGCTGAGCCTCAACACGTGTATTGGTATACGAGGAGGATGCTCGGCCTTGGATGGTTATTCATCCAATGGTTGAGATGGAAGCGGGCGCAGGTGGTGGAGATCTCATCAAGGGGAGAAGATCAGACGATTGATGGAGAGGCGGAGATCAACGATAGAGTTGGAGGTGGGAGGCGATGATCCAAGGGCAGAGGAAGCGGTCGGGTGGCGCAAAGAGCAAGGGTCGCGTGGCATCTCCAAAGAGCGCCACGTGGCCCAATTACATAATTCGGAAATTGAAAAAAAAAGTAAAATACAAAAGAAATAAAAGGAGGTTGAATTAGCAAAAAGTCAAAACATGAAAGTTGTAGATCTCGAAGAGATCTACAGGTTTTATGTTGGACAAAAACTCAAAAGAGGTCAAAAACACAGAGCAAGATTTTTGGAAGCCTTTTTAAAGGATTGAAAAGACTTGTTTTAATTTTTTTGTTATTTTTAGTCTTTTTAATTTCTTTTCAAACCAAAACAAATATATACAATAACTAATCTATTTTTGTGGAGCTTTTAATAAAGAAAATAAAAGAGTTAATTTTAATACAATAATTAGGGTTATTTACAGGAGAAAGATCGATTGAATTAATGAAGATTTTGATTGATTTGTTTATACTCCGAGGATAAATAAGGAGTATAGTGATTATCAATCAGAGATTCGTCACCTAACCTCAAGAGAGTGATTCAAACTGATTATAAACACATCAATTCTAAGAAAACTCCATTTATGTATCATCAAATGTCTTATATCGAATATGTAACTGATGATCACATTCTGTGTGTGTGTGTGTGTATTTATTTATTTATTTATATTTCAATCTTGATTCCTTTGTTTCTAGGTTTATAGTTTGAGTGATTTGAATAAAATATGTGAATAATAATATAATATTTTTAAATTTTCCTTTCATGTGGCTCCCTACATGGCATCATTGGATAATCATGTTATATATTAAATATACGACTAATAATAATATTTTTATAATTGAAGATGATATTTTTATATATTAAATAACATATATTTAGGGATTCAATCATATACTAACAAAATTTATTTTCATTTGCTGTCGTATCCACTTTTAGATGGATGTAGATGAATTATTTATTTTGGTGGCAACATATAAAGATAATATTACAAGTATTTATTTTTCCTGATATGAATATGTATACAGAGACAAATATGATCATATAATTTCTTTACAAATAAAGATGTGATTATAGCAATTAATCTAGAATTTTATTAGATAATTTTAATCTAAATTAATTATTTGATCATTTTAGACCTTCCTGGCGTAGCGGCTTTCTCCCCCATGCTTTGCACGGTGTGCCATAGTCATAAGTAACTTGGGTCACTCGTGGTCTTTGGAAGCTTGTCTCCAGAAGAAATTCAAACATTAGTAGTTGCATACATACACGTGCAACACAACATTAGAAGGGATGATATTCCGCAGTTGTGATCGTCATACTATGTAGAGATTGCATCTGTAGAGATCATACAAGAGAAATTATCAAAATCCAGACTTTTTATTTATTTATTTATTTTCAATTATGTGTGCTACCGAAGGAAGAACAACTTCTGTTGCAGAAGAGAGGGAGGGGCAATGCAAGTAAAAAAATCAAAATTTTGGGAAGGCGTATCTTTGCTTTCATGTCTCTCAGTGTGGTCAGCACTGGGCATTTCTGAGAAGAAGGCTGACACCCATTCGCCTGTGTTCATCCAAAGAGTTTAGGGTTTAAAGTTTGATTCAAATGTTTTGTGTGAATTCTACTTAGACATGGTGATCTTCCCAATCTCGGCCTCTTAGAAGCAATAAAGATAGATCAAAGATGGACCTCCCAATGGTTTCAGAATCAGGTTGAAGTAGTAGGCACTTGATCTCTATGTTTCTCCACGGACTCGCACCATTGTTGATGCCCCTCTTGGAAGACGGAGACGGGGGGGCAAGTCTCCAAGAACTCTATAAAAAACATAATCTCGTATTCGGGTGAAATTTGGAGAACATGTAGAACATTGATCTAAGATTCAATTTATAAGTTGGATTTTAGGATTGAAATCACAAAAAAAGTGATTACAGCAACTCTGCTGTAACACTAGTTACAACAGAGGATCCCCTTCCCTCCTCATATCCTTATCAGGATGATTATCTCCCTCCCCAAATATATTTGATAAATTTGTGAATGATGCGAGGATCCCTCTGTAAGTTGAATGAGTGCAAAGGCATGTCTCTTAGACAATGAAATTTATTCTTCGTACGTCATCGAAGATATGCTTAACTACCTTACACATGCATCTTCCAAATGGGAAGTTGATAGAGCGCTCGTGAAAAGCATCCGTATTCTCATATCCACAGTCCAGAGGGACTTAAAACCCTCATGGACAGCAAAAGAACCGCTCTCTACTGATCTACGTAGAACTATTATATCTCCACAAGAACCCTCCTGATCTATAATACATGTAAAGCATTGATTGAAGTCGACCGTAACGAAGACATTATGTCACAAAAATTGGTATATGTTGCAATTGGCTCCTTCCTCTTCAGGATTAACACAAGCGGGAATATGCGTCTCGTCAATGAAACATATCACTCCATGTAAGAATGATAAGAAGGTTAGAGCATTAACATGTTATGATGAAGGATAAGGCTTGACGTTGGGTATGGTACCAGCAAGATCCAACCGTCAAATCTTGATCCAACAATTAAACTTCATTTAAGAGGAAGCACAATCAATGTCGATCCATGTCATGCCACGTCTCGCCACGTGGTGCAACATTGGACGTCCATCTTTCATCGTCCGCTCTGATTCCATGTTATCCATTTGGACAATTATTCAATGTATCTAAAAAATAATTAAAAATAAAATAGATTATGGCCATGATAAAAGAGTGACAAAAAAAAACAACATTACTAATAGTGTCCTATAAACTATATGCCATTATTATAATTATTCTGCCATCACAAAAATATCATACTTCTAAGATTTGGATAACAACGATAGTAATAGTTACCCATACATTTATAAAAATATCTTGCATTACAAATACCATATATATTATCTTTAAGATTAATTTTATTGTTGTAATAAATGATATACAATCGTTCATAAGGTGTTATAAACTTGTAGGTATCAAGATGTCGGATTTTCAAATCAGAATACATGAGACATATTTCTAAATATAAAATTTCAAAAAAGTCGCCTTTGATATCTATATTACGATAACTTATAACATCGATATCGATGGTATGTATATTTTTGTTTTTAAAATAGCCAATAAGAGATCATAGCCATAATAATATAGGTTATCCTAACACGTAGGTTTTATCTAAGGTCTTGTTCATTTGGAAAATAAGATATTTTATCTAAGGTCCAGTTCATTTGGAGAAAAAAACATTGGAATAAGAGATCTAATTCCTCGCCCAACGTGGTTCCTAAGAATACAGTTATTCTCATCCACTTCTCATTACTTCACCTTATTCCATCCTTATTCATATCTTTATTCTACCTTGCTCACTCTTATTCCACCTTATTCTCTGTATTCCAATCTTTCCAACGAAACAGAGAATAGTCCCTTATTCTCCGTCCTTGTTCCTGCTTATTCCTGATCCAAACGCCCTCTAAGAATACAATTTGAGGGTAAACTTTCAAATAAAAGCAATCGGTAATTTAAAAAAAATCAAAAAATAATAATGATATGATGCTAGAGGGATTATTATTGTAACCTCTTTTGGGTTGGGTGATTTTGCTTTTTAATAAATATCCTTTAAAACTTATATAATTACATGGATACTTGTGCAAAGATTAAATTACACGCATCATCTTCCTTCTGAGCTTGTGCTTTTAAGAAAAAAATAATCTTTCGGATTTTCTAATAATTACTATTTATCCTTTGTTCGAACTACATGTTCTAAAATAAATACCAAAATAAATACCATGTATTCCACATTCTCAATAATAGCAAACAAATAAGGAATATGCATCAACTTTTTTATTCCACATTTACCCCGCCAGCACAAAAGACAAGACTAGGGTACATGTCTATGGATGTTGTGTTACGAAGAATTGGATTTGCCATTCAAAAGGAATTGGCGGCGTAGCTTGTTGCCCATCTCCCAACAGTTTCTTTGTAATCTTGTTCTGAAGTCGTTCAAAAAAAATAACAATTAAAGGATGAATGTGAAAATTTCAAATGTTAACATGCCAAGGGAAGATTTTGACTGATAGTATTCTTTACAGCTCGATGGCGAAGTAGAGAAAAAGATAGCTTTTTTTTACTATAACACTTGTGCCTTACCTTCTTGCAAGCTAACAGTTGTGCTCTTGAGTTAGTCGATGTCCATTTACCTCCCATATGGACATTGAACACTAGGCATAAGCATAGTTGGTCTACAAAAGGCTAGCAGAAGATGGTCCATAAGATTCTACGACTGTTAAATGCATCGTGATTTCACTACCACCAATGACTCTCCAGCCGAATCATACCAGCATCTCAAATCCAAATATTCATCGAACCAAATTGCATTCTACGGTTAATTTATCGAATGTGGGTAAGTTTCTTGAGAGCTGCTCCTTTTCTCAGAAGCATGCGATTGCAAAAGGCGAGATGGTAGGTGCAAAATCCAACCTTGACATTTACCCCCCATCATAGTTTATCAGTTCTCGTCCTCTGCAGCCCCTGTTGAATCCAAGCAGATAAGATTTCGCATTTATTTGAAAATAATAATGAATCTGTTACACTGACAACCTTCACTCCAAATAAAATCAGCATGGAAACCACCATGTTCAAGCTGAAAATACAAGCATGCTTCTCAAAAAGGACATCCAAGAGTCGGAACTGGAAGGCATTACGCCGCCAGCCATCCATACAGACCTTTACAGCAGGAATGTAGATGCACGAGGATAAAAATATGCCCTCGCTTCAGGGGGCAAACTTTTTTTTATGTTCCATCTAGAACCACCATTTTTATAAGCACGGTAGCTGAGAGAAATGAAATCAGGGTTGGTAAACACCGGGAAGCTGAAGGCCCACACTAGCAGCAGACTTAGTTATGGTCTTCTTCAGCTCATCTGATCTATCGACAGCTATGTTGTATGAGAACAGCAGCTCCTGCATGATCGATAGCGAAAAGGATATAAATTTGGAAAAAAGGAACATCTGCATTATACTTCAGTGATCAGTCATTTTTGGCTAGATGTACATTCATAATGGGAAATAAAATAGTTCAGCACATTGAATATTACATAATTGCCAAATGAGTTTAATCATCAAGTGTATTATCACAGTTTTTTTTCTTGAACGAGTTGTACCAGGTTGCCAAATGGTTGGTGTTAAACTTGCAAACCCAGTTAAATCGCCGATTGTCTTTCACCAAAACAATTCGATACCTGGTTAAATTAAACTAAGATAAATTGTCGCAATTCGATACCTGGTTAAATTAAACTAAGATAAATTGTCTTGATTAGTAATATATTTTACTCGGGGTTAACTCAGTGGATTAATGTGTTTCAACCGATTCGGAACAAAATCTAATAGGGTTATGTTCTCATGTCAATGGTCTTAGAGGAACTACAGCTTAGGCAAATTTGAGAAGCCAGAACCCAATTTTTCTAAATTGTTACAATATGACTCCTACAAACCCAATCCCCAGAACAGAAAAGATCAGATCTATTCCTGTTGATTTGCTGTGTGGTTGCTTTACCTTGTGGCAGTTTCTACAAGACTGCACAACTAAAAGATACAGATACAGTTCTAATTATGATCCAATCAGAGTAATATTAATTACTGTACACAACAAACCCAATTTTTAATCATTCAATAATATAAGATAATTAGAGATCTTGCACGTGAAATTCCATTGCATCGACCTTCCCTCGACACCAACCCTGTTAAAAGTTAAAAGAACACCAAATTTTCAACACTAGGATGTGCTACTGTAAATAGAACAGCATTAAGCTGTAGCAATACATTGCAGCGGATTCAAAAAAGACTAAATCCCAGTGCCCTTGTTAGTGGAGATCACTGACCCTCTCTGAAAAATATGCAGAAGCGCTCCCAATTTGAAAAGCACGGACTGGAGGCATAGCAACCATCTAAACCTGCTGAGCAAAAGGGGGTATTAAGAGAAAATACAATTGATCCTCCACTAGAGTCAAAGGGGGCATAGGAGGAAAATACGATTAATTCTTCCAGTACATGAATGCACAAAGAATAGGTCACGTGAGCATCACCAGCCAATCGACTTCTACAAAAAACCTCATCAATCAACCTCTTCCTCAACAATCAATGGAAATTTTGATGCTCGGAGTTGGAGTATGTAATAGACGGGTAATTAGATCTTTTCAAGATCTAACTACCCCCACTCATGTTTAGCCACACATCATCTATAAGTGGGACTCCAGTCTATCTGTGGGCTATATAAGGGGCCCCACACCTCCTATATTCATTACGAGATTCCAATAGAAGATCTTGCCCTTTGAGACATTCTCCCGTGGTTTCATCCTGCTCCCTTAAGGAATAGGACTCCACGTAAAAATCCTGAGCATTTCACTTTTATGTTTGATTTCTTGTTTTGATTATCGGTTCGTTTCTGCATTTTATATTTCAACATGGAATCAGAGCGAGTTAGTTTTGGGTTGTGTTCGAGATTCGATTTCGAATACGATTTTTCATCGATGATCTTGAAGTTTATTTTGTGATCTCATTCTTGGAGTTTGTGCATCAAGATATGTGCCATCTGATGACAAGGTTTCTTCAAACCCCCGCATG
Organism: Ottelia alismoides; assembly: GCA_037367405.1. Classification (NCBI taxonomy): domain Eukaryota; kingdom Viridiplantae; phylum Streptophyta; class Magnoliopsida; order Alismatales; family Hydrocharitaceae; genus Ottelia; species Ottelia alismoides. Next base: position 228,704 of record JAZKJV010010000.1, on the reverse strand, counting down.
CTCGAGAAAGTTGATGACCGAGTTGTTATGCTAAAAGCTTTTTCAAAGAAATTAATGATTCGTTCAAGTTCGAGGGTTTTAAGGGTTCATGACGGAACCCTAATTTTGAAAAGCGGCGGAGATTCCCATGACGCATTTCATCTTCTCCAACAGGCAGCATGCCCGTCGCAGGCTCTGCTGGGTGGGTCCCTTCTCCGATAAGGCTGCAGTCGCTTCCTGGAGACCCTATTTCATTACGTGTCTCCAGAACAAACACCCTTCCAAGGCTCATCTCTGATCAGAGTTCCGATGAGAGGCGCAATCCTTGAAGAACTCCAAAAGGCAGCAAAGATGTTTTTTACTTCGGCACCCAATAGCAACATCAAGACACCCAAGAAGAATAAGAAGCGCCGCAAAACTATACACACTTCCACGAAAACCTCCTCCACCGACCGGAGAAAGATGAAGAACCCCTTTTGCAGGAGGCGGCGAAGCAGATCGAAGGTGGGTCTCCTCTCGCTACCACCTTCAACATCCAAGGGATGCCTCCACTACGCGCATAGAAGGGATCATGCGAGGTTGTCACGTTGGCGGCACTCCCAGACCATTGCACCTCCAATTCCGATCGTGTTGTGTCATCTAGAGGCAGTGCTCGAGCGCCAGTTACATAGCAGCTCCACCTCCTCCGCGCACTTCGTAGCAGCAAAGGACATCGCCTCCAGCTGCAAGAAGAGCCCCATCCAGGGGCGACGGCAATCTGATATGTTTTCAAAGATGGGTCCCTGGCGGGGAACCCTAATCATGATATGGAGGGCCCGAGACCCCTTCATTTATTTAAAAAAAAGGGAAAGAAGAGAGGATTCGGCTGGCTGCAAGAAGAAAAGAAGGGGGAATATGGGCCCTCCAAGGGCCAAGAGAGACATTTTTAAATATATATATATGATGAATGCCCAAAATAGACACTATTTGGGACCGAAAAGGGTCACTGTTCTGAGTTTTAAAAAAAGGGGGAGGCCTATCAAAAAAAGTGAATGGTTTGAGCCCAAATTGGGCTAATCTGAAGCAAAAAAGGAAGAGAATAGCCCAAAAAAGTAGAGACGACTACAAAAAAGAGAAGCATGATTTGTGCAAAAAAAAGGGGGAGCACAAAAAATGCATGTTTGGTTTCTCCCAACTTATAATATGCGTTCTTTTCTATCAAATATAGGAGAAAGGGGGAGTGAGAGAGGACACATTTTTACTATTTGAGATGTATCTACTGGATTTCTATTGCGTCACCATCTACTTGTTGCTCCTCAACAAAAGCAATCTCTGCATCAGATGTCTATCCATAATCATTGGGTTCCTATCCCCAACTCTTGAGATCTACATAAGAGACTACCAGTGCATCGAGTGCATATCCCCGATCGCCAGGTGTCTATCACCGCCATCAGCATGGACTTCTCTACATGGGATCATCTCAAACTTTTATTGCACATCCACGACATGAAAACTGACACTCCATACTACTACTACTATCAGTCATCTTCACCGAGTATCGATTATTTCCCCACATTCTATTGTGTGACTTCTCTCCGCGCTGGACTTGCTCTAGCGACCCAGTCCATGCATGACCCGATCAACTGCATGCATGACCTGATTGCCGCAGACCCATCCTCGTACAAGGTCTTTTACTAGCAGCGACTACTCCAATCAGGTTTCCTCACGTCTCTCTCAGATTTATTGAGTGAAGATGTGATGTATATTTTTTGTTGTAGCAAGCTGCAGCTTTTCCCAGCTCCAACTTGACGGGGAGTGTTGGAGTATATATTAGGTGGGTAATTAGATCTCTCCAAGATCTAATTACCCCCCACTCATGTTTAGTCTCACATCATCAATAAGTGGGATCCAGTCTATCTACGGGGCTATACAAAGGGCCCATACTCCATGTACTCATTGAGAGATTCCACTAGAAGATTCGGCCTTTGTGACCTTCTCCCGCGATTTCATCTCGCTCCCTCACATAGTAGGATTCCACATAAAAATCCCAAGTGTTCCACTTTTATATTTTGATTTCTTGTTTTAATTATTGATTCGCTTTTGCATTTTATATTTCAATATTCGAGAAGGCCTTAGATTTTTGCATGCGGAAGGAGTTGTGATGGAAATAAATGTCATCAGGTGCTTCTAGCATCAACTAAACTCATGAGTAATGGAATAACTATGTCCCATTCCCATGATTGTAATAGATTTGAAAACTTGTTGAAGCATTAGTTGGAGTGTGGCAAACAATACACATATTTTCGCATTGGCTAATGTCAGGACCTCTCTATGGCCAAGGCTTAGTCAGGCATGACTTGGGTGCCATCTTTCTCCTCTACTTCCTCTGAGCAAAGATTGTAGGACTTCCTTAGCAGATTGGCCTGACTAAATTACTTAGCAATGTTGTTGCCTGAGTTGGGGTCAAAATTTCTGGGCAAGGAGGGATGGTCCCTTCTCCGTGGGAAAAATATATCGAGCCCTCTCTTACCCCCATGGAATTCAACCCTAGGGCATCTTTATCGGACTATGAATTGATATGGTGCTCCAATGTGTCATTGTGTATAAAGGTTTTCCTTATGGTTATTTTGGAGGGTGCTTTAGATGGTGAAGACCTTCAGAGCCAAAGTTCTACACAACAATGATGAGATTTTCCTAAGTTACATGGTCATCCCTAAGGATGTGGAACATCTCTTTTTCTCTTGTCCTAACTCCAATGAGGTTTAGAATATCATAATATATGATTGGTGGGATCCTACGACTTACTAAGAACTTTTGAGCCACTTTAGGGGTTGCTTGCTCCATCGCTCTAGTTGGTTGTTTGCAACCCTAGCCATCTTATGGGTGGTTTCATTACCATGCAATATAGTTGTCTTCAAACCATAGCAAAATTTTACATAAAATATTTCGGAGCACACTAAGACTATTTTTGTGGTGGTCCTTGCAGCTTGTTTTTGGATCTTTAATAAAAAATCAAATTGTGTATGCCTTACCTTGAGCCAAAAATTAAAAGAACTAGAAGTATAAGCCTCGTAACATCCATCTTGATTCATGCATTTTGTGAACTCCCACAATGGAAAGCAAGGTGTTTCATATCGTCCTTGTCATTAGCGCATTTAGAGCAAGAATATTCAGCTCCATGAAACAATCTCGCCCAAACTACATTCCTCAACCCACAACGCCATTGTAAGTACCACAAAAATATTTATCCAGAGAGGTAACCTCCAGGTTCACATATTTTTCAATCCATCTCCACAATACCCGAGTCAAAATGGTAGAAGTCAAGAGGGCAACACACACTCCTGGCCTCATATGATCACACTCAGCGATCGCGCTCCACCACTGAAACATTCGTAACTACCATGAACCTAGACAATGGGGACAAATCCTCCACCATCTAGACTGAAAACCAAGCACGAAGAGTAGCTGATGAAATCGCAATCCACTAATCCTCAAATACCCTAATCCATGGAGTATCAGCCAAGGCAAAAATTCACGGGAAACGATCAATGAGCATCCCGCCGATGGATGAACCATCATGCCAGAACCGAAAGGACATTCTCATACCTCATCACATGCTTCAAGATGGGGCCAACATCTAGTAGAATAGAACTCATGACCCTCCAGAAAGTAGACGGCGTCCAAACTCTCGCTGACCTGATCAAGTCGTTGGAAACCCCGTAAATCTTTCGTGAGAGTGGGGATAGAAGGTCATCAACCTTAACCCAAATTCTAATAACCTACTTCACGAGAAGCCTCTTGCTCATCTCCTTTGAACGTAGTATTGTCAACACCCACCCATCCATCCCCCCACACCTCCAAATCAGTGGGTTGAGTCACCACCATATTCCACTCAACCTACAGGGTACCTAAGAGATGGCTCAGAAGAATTTCCTCATAATAGTCTCAAGAAGCTTCTAGGTGCCCATCGATGAAAGCCAAGAGAGGAAGACAATCGAAATCGCAGAAAGTACTGCACATAAGAATATTAGCATACCACCCCTTGAAAGTCAAGAAGCCTACCACCCCACCAGCTTCTCCTCAAGCCTCAATCAATGACAACTAGTCTACTTCACAAAGCATGTTACTCATCAATAGAAGCCCCGAGTACATGATAAATAAAGCCAATCTCAAGGTGGAGATCATCGACACGGACTCCTCAATCACACACGCTGACAACTCAATGGCAACAAAAAGCCAACTTGGAACAATTTATCCCAACATAAAAGATAACAACAACAACAAAGCCTTTTCCCACATTAGGGTCGGCTACATGGATTCTTTGCCTCCATTCAGATCTATCTTGGGTCATTCTCGGGCTTAGATCCAAAAAACTAAGAACCATTCGTATAGTCTCATTCCAACACTTCTTGGGCCTTCCTTGCCCTCTTTTAGCCAGGTCAACATTCCAAAACTCACATCTCCTCACCGGTGCATCAGTTGACCTCCTTTGCAAATTGCCAAACCACCTTAAGCGATTTTTTCGCATCTTATCCTCGATCGGAGATACACCAACTTTCCTTCTGATGGCATCATTCCGAATACAATCTTTTATGTATGCGTCCACACATCCACCTTAGCATTTTTCATTTCTGCTACTGTCATTTTCTACACATGTCTATGGTTCACAGGCTAATATTCAGATCCATAGATCATAGCAGGTCTCAAAGCTTCTTTGTAAAACTTTCATTTGATTTTCAAAAGAATTTTCTTATCACAGAGGACGGTAGAGGCTCCTCTCCACTTTAGTCAACCATCATTTATTCTATTTGTAACATCTCTATCAAGTTCACCATCATGTTGCAAAATAGAGCCCAAGTATCTAATAGAATCTCTCTTCTGAATGTTATCATCACCTATCTTAACCTTAATTCCTTCACCATTGCTTCCATCAAAAGTACACTCCATATATTCAGTCTTAGTCCTACTTATACGAAATCCTTTAATCTCCATTGCATGTCTCCAAACCTCAAGCTTCTCATTTACTCCATCTCTAGTCTCATCAATCAACACAATATCATCAGCGAATAACATACACCAAGGTATCTCATCCTGAATGTGACTTGTCAACTCATCCATAATTAAAGTAAAAAGGAATGGGCTCAAAGTTGAACCTTGATGCAGACCAATGTTGATGTCAAAATAGTCAGTCTTCCCATATTGTATCCTTACACAAGATGAAGCCCTATCACACATATCTTTTATGAGGTTAATGTATAGGACATGTACTTGTCTCTTCTCCAAAACTCTCCATAATATCTCTCGTGGGACAGAATCATGTAGCACCATATCGTACCCCAACACCCTAGATGTTGTAGCAAAAATATCCAACACCATAAACATCGCCCTGACCTTTTGAGCTTCAAACTGAATAGAGAAAATGGTGTCATTAGAGTACTACAACATAGGGACATAGACCTCTCATATGAACCCATCAAAGTAGTTCCACTATATTGCACAGTTGACCATGATCAACGTGTCTACCACAATCATGAATCAATAGACAACCATGTTGCACGCCCTCTTAGGTTGAAATAAATTATCTTTAGAATGCTCATTAACCAATGTCGAAAATGAAATCGTAGTAATACATCTCTTCATCTATGGAGTCCAAATCTATTAAAAAACACTCTAATAGATGGATGCCTAAATGAACACCCATTCAAGAAAATCATATGTCGTTAAGACATTCACCTTATATAGGAAGTCATTTACCTTCCATCATTATCATTGATCATCTCTATAGCCATAGCACCACATCCATCATAAACCTATATGGAATGAAAGTTGATTGTAGAGGAGAGATAATATGACTCCACGCCTTCCACAAGCGATTAGCCGATAGTTTCACAAAAATCAAGTACATATTTTTCGATAAAATGATCAAGCGATGGCCCTCAATCTTACTCGCGACATCCTTCTTAGGCAAAAAGAAATGGGGGCCCAAATTACACGATCGAAGCCATTGAAATTTGAAGCAATTACACAACCTTCAGGACACCAAAAAACTATCAACACAAGATCTTGATCTAGTATTCATCCACTTGTAGTGGCAACCAATAGTGTCTATAATCTACAATTGAAGATCAATAATCAGCGAAGACGATCGTAGACCCAAAATTCAACCCCCTTCCCATCCCCAAATTGTCCTCCAATTGTAAAGTCAAGTTAAAATCCATGCCAATGATCCAGGCCTCTGACTAGTACTTCTCACGTATGAGACGGAGATCCTCCAAGAGCTCACAGTTAGCTTACGCATTTATCAGCCCATACATATTGATTTGAAGTATACACATGTCGTTAGCACTCCATTATAAGAGAATCGAAAGTGAATATTGATCATCAATAGCCAACCTTGTATGTTGTTTGCTCATCTCCCATAGGTCTCGACCTCCTGATCCTTCTTGTAGAATGTCATGAAGGTGGACTTCTAAATATTGATCCTAAACCTTAAGGCTTCCCCGACACATCCAGTAAAGCCCGCTGGTTGAGCCTAGAACCAACCACGCATGAAGAAAAATATGCCATCAATATACAATAGCAATGTAATTTAATAACTTTCCATGGATCCCACCTCAAAATCAAATGTCCATGTTGCAACGTCCAGATACCATTCTCGCATCCCCTTCTAGCTGCATCCAGCTTCCTTCTAGTTGTATGTCCACAAGGATGGACACGGTCACTATCATGACACACCACTTAATCCAAGAGACCTACAAAGCTAGAAAGTCTTTCTTCCTCGTTATGTCCCACATAAAAGGCTAGTTGAGGGTATATAACTATATATGCCTCAATAATGTCTACCTTCCACATGAATCCTTATACCCTCTTCTCTCTTAATTTCAAATCATCTCTGTAGCTATGCATACGTTGAGATCATGGAGTACATGGACGCCATTGCCACCCTGCGAGGATCCATGCCCTTTGACTACCTTGGCTTACCCCTCGCTTATGATAGATTGACGCAGTCTGATTGGATTCTTGTGATTGAACGGTTGGAGCGAAAGCTGGCAGGGTGGAAGGCCTCATGTTTATCATGTGGCGGGAGACTTGTTCTATTAAAGGCAGTGTTGGCGTCCATCCCGATCTTTTTCATCTCCATGAAAATTTTACCTGCGAGTATTCATCACCACATGGAGGCTTGTATGCGATGCTTTTTCTAGAGTCTGAACTCTGGGCATCCGAGAGGGTTGCATCTGGTGAACTAGGAGTTAGTCATGTCATCGCAGGATCATGGACGACTCGGTGTCCTCAGGCTGAAGGAGATGAATAAGGCACTTTTGCTCAAGTGGGTGGCACGTTTGTGGGGCAAGGGGGGACCTTCCCTGCCGATTTCTGAGGGACATCTACAACATCCGGGCGCAGCCACTTGTTACAAACTCTACCTTACTTCTTGCATATGCCTTCTAAAAGGGGATCTGCATGGTTGTTCGTGAGATTCCACTACATATGTGCATGGTTTTGGGCAGTGGAGATTCCTTTCTGTTTTAGATGGATAATTGGTCGGAAGCGGAGTGCTTTGGGGTTGGTTTTTGTGCCTTTTTGAGCTGGCGGAGGATCGTGAGTTGCTTGTTAATGCGATCTGGGGGATGGCCAATGGATGACGTATTTCTCCTCACCTTTGTCTGATCTACGTTTTGGGAATTTTCTGTGGATGTCTAAGGAGAGTTTTGAGTGTTCTAGCCCATCTTACGGATGTGCCCATTGGATTTAGTGTGATGGGTTTCTTTGTCAAGAAGGCCGAAAAGGCGCTTGCTTCCAGATCGATCTTTGCTCCAGGCATCTAGGAGCGTGACTGCAATCTTATCTAGACCATCAAGGTTCCGTTGAAGATAAAAAAAATTCTCTGGCTATACTGGCTCGAACAAATGCTTATCAAGGTCAGAAGATCCACCTTTTGTGCAAAGGGACGACACATGCTGCTCCATATATAGTAGCGGTAACGAGGACTTATTCCACCTTTTCTACTCAAGCACTTGCATTCATGACGTTTGGGATGCTTCTAACATCCACTGGGTCGATCTCTCCACCCACACTAACTTTTGGAGCGCATTGGTGGTTGACCAGTTTCGACCCATGGAGGATATGTTGCATCATATTGCCATGATTAGGACAATTTGGTTGTCACGCAAATGGTGTCATCTTCCGGTCGGACAGGTTCTATGTTGACATTGTAACCCATCTAGCTAGATCTCTCCTTGAGACATGGTGTTTGTAAGTCTTTATATATTGAATATATTTATGGGGTGGATGCCTCCATAGTGTTTCCCCCTTTTTTGGCTAAAAAACCTTTGTAGCTACCATGAAGTTATATAACAGAGATCTCGCCACAAAAATTAAGATTTAAGACTAAAAATCACTTATAAGGTCTTCTAAGTGTTAATACTTAATTTAGATGTGTAATTAGATTTCTCCAAGATCCAATGAGTCTTTATCTCTCGGTGGGTCCCATACTGTTAAGAATCGAAGCTTATGTGATTTATATGGTTGTTCAAGGGGTCAATGGTCCATATACTTTTTGTAAAGACAAGGATTCGCATACTACTCGTATTACTCAACGCGGATCAAGTTAAATATGGGACTATTAAATAGCTTCTCTAGTGGAGTTGAAATTCATTGTGTTGCCTCAAACCTCATCATTTTTTGGTGTTCCCGATATTTTTTAAGGGAGAAAAACATAAGTCTTCAAAATTCTTCTCATCAATCAAGTCAATTGTGTTGTATGACATGTTTTGCTTACATGTAATTTTCTCAGCAATCCACAAGACAATTTTTTATCCAAAAAAGGGTGAAACACTCCAGAGGTGTCCGTCCCATACACACACATATACATACAAGATAGGTTAGAAGACTTACAACCACCAAGTCTCGAGAAGAGATCTGGCAAAATGAGTTATATTGTCAACATAGAATCTATCAGACCAAAAAAAACTCCATTGCGCGACATCCAAAACACCCAAATGGTAGCAATAAGGCGCATGATCTCCTCCATGGGCCTGAATTGATTGGCCACCAGAGACTCCAAAATCTGGTGTGGGAGGAGAAATCAACCCAATGAATATTCGCATCGGCCCAAACATCACAGATGCAAGTGCAAGAGTAGAAGAGGTGGTCCAGGTCCTCGAACCACTCCCGCACAAGGAGGAAGTGGTATCGTCCCCCTAACAAGCGTCGATCCTTTGACCTTGGTCAGAATCCGCTCCCGCATGTGTAGCCATAGAGAAATCTTCAAATTGAGAGGGACCTTTAAAGTCTAGATCAGATTGTAGTCGCACTCCAAGATGCCTGAATCAAACGTCGAGTTGGAGGAGAGCGCCTTATAAGCCTCCTTCACAGTGAAACAGCCATCTCTCCACATCCAACGATCATGTCCCTCAAACGGGCCTGAGCAGTCCGTAATCATCTTACACATATGCAGGAACTCAACAAAACGTTGCTCCGAAAGAGGAGACAAGAAACACAGCATCCACTAACCATCGACCAAGGCCTCCCTAACCTGCAGGTCACGGCTCTCCGCTAACGAGTACAAGCGAGGTAAAATCTCCTGCAATGGTCCAATACCAGACCAATTGTCCTTCAACAGACAAAATATGGAAAGTAAAATGCAAAATTGAATTCACGAGTTGAACAGAGCACGTGAAGGCAATAAGCCCCCATGTTTGCTTTGCAACATTAGCACAAGCATTTGTGAATGTGCAAGGGGAGCAAACAACCTTGTGATCAGATTATGCAAGATTACCTACATCTGATCAAGGGAAGGCAGCAAACAAGAGCAGTATGTTCAAAAAGATCACTCTATTAAATTCAGCAGTTGCTAGAACCTCGGCATCTGGGCATACATTTGAGAAAGCAGATGTATCCACATATATTACATTGTCTGATTCCATTTATAACTCAAATTTTATCCAATACGTACAGTCCATAAAATAAGAGTAAACTTCAAGATGATGAAAACCCCTATTGGGAATTAATGGAATTCCGAGTGTCTGAAAACAAATCTGTTCAGGGCACTAAAAAGGAAGCAGTCAAGGAAACGGGCAAACCTTGTGGTGATGCACATTGTTAAGCAAAAATGTGTAATCATGAGCAAGCCTCAGCTTTTGCTTTGCTGTGGCATCATCAGTTAGCTTATAATTTTTTTTGAACTCGTCGACAATGAAATCTCTGAAGTGCCTCTTTTTATCATCTCTACCGACGTGCTTCCCCACAGCTTTCAGCAACTGCCTATATACTGTTCGAGCTTGCAGGCTCACCATCGGTGACCCCGGCGACGGAGGAGGCAAAATCCCTCCCCTTCTTCGCCGTCGACGGTGTCGGTGAGACTAGAAGGAACTCTTGCACGACGGCGCCGGCGACCCTGGAGATGGGGAAGGAGGGACCCGACTTGGAGGGTGATGCTCGCGGCGGAGGGCGGAGAGGTGAGGCGGGCGTCTGGGGTTGGGAGATTGGGGTGTGAGGGATCTACTCAGAATTAATTAATGGAAGGTGAACTTGGAAATTTTTCAACAAAAAAATGCCGCGGTGTCTTCCTCTTTGGAATGCATAAGTGGTGTATAAAATATGTGGGTCAAGTGGATATTCAACTTGACCCATGTTAACTCACATGTACCTGTTTAAAAATGTCAAGTGGGTACCTAGGATGCCTTAACTTGTATCACATACTAAGCCTCTTAATTCAAAAGGATACAAAAGGCTAGATATGAATATAAATATAATTGTTATGTTATTCATGTCTATATTATAATAGAAATATAGCTAGGAATACATACATCAATAAATATGAAATATCTATTATACTAGCAATGGATATGATATGGCTATTAATAAAAATATAAATTGATTATCTTGAACTTACTTCTATTGAATACTTGCAAATAAAAATATATCCGCGTTCATTTTGAAATAAATATAGGTACATATGCCGGGATATGAATAAACGGATACGTCGATGAGTATAACTCAATTCTAAACGTCTATGGACATAAATAATTTTATTATGAAAATCACTAAAAAAATTTTAATTGAACAATTATGCAATAAAATAATAATTAGAATTGTGGTAAATTTATATGATAATGCTGAATCAATCAACCAATCTAATAAACGAATCCATGAAGGAGTGATGACAAAAACAACATGACATGAATTTCAGGATTGATAGATGAAATTTATGAAAAATATAATTATAAAGAGAACCTACATCAAGAGGTCGGTCGGATGTCAGTCTTTGGAGTAAGGATTGACATCTCTTCTCATGCTAGAGATCCCTTGATAATCACTTGAGGGCGTGATTGAGTCATTAATCTAACTCTTTAGACATTCATCCCTACATCGGCGGCCTCCATGATCCAACCTTTGGATCAACAGTTGTATGATATCAAGATAGGCATGGTACATATCTCTAATTGTACTACGGGTCCTATCATGCAATAATATTATTCTTCATTTTAGATTAGGGGATGATCTGCACTAACTTTTATTCATTATGGCTGGCCATAGGCTCACATATCCAACAATATCTCACTAGTTAAAAGAGCCATTGATGGGCTAGTATTTAAATCCAGACTCATGTGTTGATCATAAGCATATATACAAAAAGCTTGGTCATTTGACTAATCATCAGTCTCGAGAGACTATGTCAAGACCTTTTACAACTTAAGAATTAAAGGAATTGGGATTGCACGTTAGGCGTGAATTTCTGTGCTCACATAAACTTCAATGATAACTTTAATTTAAAACTGGGAGTGCTTATCAAGGTGACTGTAAATAAAACTGATATAAAATTAATCTTGTGTATGGTGGAGAGAAACCCACTCATTGTTTGTAAGGACAAAATCGCACACCTTAGGACAGAGCCAAAAATCGAAAAGTTTCATTCAGACTACTGATTTTAAAAATAATTAGCTACTTTTTAGTGAGGGTCTCGGATAGCCGTTTTACGGTCCAACTTCCCTTAGCAGAGTAGGTGGTTTAGAGGATACTGCGGAAGGCTCTGTCCTCAAGTAACACGGGTAGTCGTTTAAACGGTCCGTAATTACACATATACTGGCTGAAGTAGGTGCAACTAGTTGTATGAACTCGGGACAGTCTTTGTGATATTTCTGCACCTAACAGCTCCGCTTAATTTTTAAGATTGTTTTGTCATTAAATTAAAATTGAAAAGATAAGCGGTCGAACCCTAACGTGCCTCCACCATTGTTGAGTGGGTGAATCTACGTGTTTGTTTTGTGTTTGATTTGTGTGCGTCAAAGATCTTGCAATCGCAAGCAAATCGTGGTTCACAGATCATTCCATCCATCTCTTGAGAAGATGTCGACACAATGGTCTTCTTCCCCGATCTCCACGACATGTCCCGGTATCCTTCTTCTCAAACTTCTCTGGGGAACCTGCTCTTCAAATCAAGTTCCCCTCAGCCATCATTCTCTTACCTCCCTTACATCCCACCCTATAACCATACTTCTTCATGCAATAGACCTCTCTCACATTCTGATGATTTTATGGACATGAGAGAGCGAAACGAATTGAGGATGAACAATAGAGTAACCGATATTGACAGTAGAACACGATTTCCGATTACTGTGATCTCACAACCTCTTGAACCATCCCCCACTCAAGATGTCTATCCTCTTGAGTACAATCAATTTTCCTTCGACAATCCACGAGAAAATCAGAGTCAAGAAAATATAACTCATGACCAGACCATGATGACTATGAACAATCAATACTCTACTCGAGGTTACATGCCAGAATCACGACACATGGAGAATGATAATTCAATCACTAGTCATGAGATGTTTGAGGATGAGATTGCTCGGATTAATCATATAGAGCAGACTCTTTAACTGGGAGGATATACGATCTCATGCAGTCTATGTAGAATTCAGAAGAAGTGAGGCCACAACCAGGCGAACCACTGAATCATCATGTGACTCACAATCAGGCACAGTCACCACTGACCTCTGACCCCCCTACTGACCATATCATAGAAAATACCAAAAAATGAAAAAATAGAAAATTAAAAAAAAATGGACAATTCTGAAATGGAAGCATTTTGCAAGAGCCTGATCTTAGAACTTCCATTGATCAAGGCCATATAATATGTGCCCGATCTTAAGCAATTTGTGAAAAGTCAACTTAATCATAAAAGACGAGCAAGAAACGATCCAGGACAGAATATCACGTCATATATATGGTCAGTTCCTTGGTGATGAATCAAAAAACCAAGAGCCGCAAAGTCAAGTGGTTGACTCGGATCACATGTGAAATTGATGATTCTACATTCACTCATGTTCGGTTAGACGACGACTCCACATTAAACATCCTCCCCAAGTCCATCCTTGACAAACTCAAACTCGGACAACTGAAAAAGACTAGGGTGATCGTTCAATTTCCTGATCGATCCACCAAAAGGCCGCTGGGATCATTTCGCTCGTCGTAAACTTTCGGAGTGATAGACATAAAGTGGACTTTATTGTCCTTAACATTTACCACCCCGGAACGTTGTCTTAGTCTCCTTTCATTTTAGGGAAACCGTTCTTAGCCTCTACTAAGGCGATTTGGGGATTGTGAGACTCAGGTCATCATGTTCCCGAACTCGGACTACAATGAACAAACCCTCAATAACACGTCCTGTTCTGAGGAAACCAAACTTGAAACCAACAGTCGTAATCGAGAGACAAACACTTCACATGATTAAACATCTCCTCGTGAAACACCGACACATGCCCTAAGAGAGACAGCCATGAGACCGACTATTGGACAGACCTCTGATTCTCACCACACCTCCTACCCTGAAACTGCTCCTAAGAGGAAAAATTATTTTGGAGCTTATGAAGAATTGGATCATATTTCTAAGGATCGCCACGATTATTTAGGTGGTCCAATCTTTGAGACGACAGTGATTCACGAGATACTTGAACTATATAAAGAACTGACTCGGGAAATCTCTGATGTCATCAAAAATCAAGATTATCCAGAAGTGACATCAACACCCCCAACCATAACACACAAACCCACTAGGAACAATCTCTCTCGACCGAAGCAACGTATGATACTACAAGAATTGATCGACTTTTATGGGGATTCATTTGTTGAGGAACTATTACATGCCGCACCAATTAATCAAGAAAGGGAGATGAAGATTGTCCAACTTCCTCCCAATACTTCTCAAGGAAATAAACCGACAAAGAAAGTCACCTTTGACTATAGACACCAAGTGATTTCTGAAGAGCCCCTGTCCGGTCTTGAAGTGGTTCATCATGTAAGTGCAATAGGTACAGCTCTGATCCAAGGGAACTTACCTCTAATTGACAATAGTTGGAGATCCTCTGCATACGACTACTATTCTCCTAAGGACGACTCTGACGATGGCTAGTCATCTTCACCCTCCCCCTCTTCATCGCCCTCCACACCTCCATACTATCTCCCGCCACACTCCCGCAAGAAGGTCTATCGCAAACCTCCTTGATCTTGTACATCCTGAAATCTAGATCCGGTTCTCCATCTGTATTTATCTGATCATATTTAAGCTGACCTGAGCCTAAGTATAGGGAGACCGGTACCATTGTTTATACATCACTTCTCCTCTTTTTCTTTTTGCCTCATCTATACTTCGTACGAGATATGTCTACATTTCACTTTGTGCCATGAGGACATAGTACATGCAAAGTATAGGGGGTGTGTTTATATATATTCTATCTACTTTATCCACACCTCGAACTTTAATCATTTTTCATCTAACATCGGGGATGGGTACAAGTAGTGTATATTATGTATATAATACATGTTTTTCAAAAAAAAAACAAAAAAACAAACAACAACAACAACAACTTTTTGCATAAAAAGACCACTCATGAGCTTGCATTTCATCAAGCATTTCATGCATTCTTTGGTTGATATATTCCTGACACATTCACTATCACTCAAGGCTTGAGGATTTTTTAGGACACTTGCTTTATGAGATCTTGAGATTCTGAATAAGCCAGCCTTAGTCATTATAATTTTTGAACTTAATTATCCAAACTTCCCTAGTTTGAAAGATTGAGCGCTATATTGCACTCTTCATCTCTACCTTCAAAAAGAATATGATCAGCACAATCACTTTCAAAACTGCATGATTGATGAAATGAGTTGAGATATCACTTGAGGAACTAGGACTAGAGATTTGAGTTTAGACTCGATCTAATGATATTCAAGGACGGGGTAAAGTTAATAAAGGCTTCAGAAAACCTGAGTGTCAGCAAAATCCTAGCCAGTATGTGAACAAGTCCACATACTATCTTTTTGATATTTACCTATATGCCAGGGTGTGATGAAACTTATTGAAAAATGTTGATTAGTGTCCGCCAATTTTTGGTAAAAGCAGTGGATCTAGCCAACAAAAGAAAAGAAAAAGAAATTTCAAGAAAAGCTCTATCATCCAAAGTCAAATTACAAATGAGCTTCCACCAATAGCGAGCACTCACAAATATTTTCAAAGTATCCACTTGGACCAAGCGCTAATTAGGACCAAGGAGTCAGACTGACACCATAGAAGGGCTCTGCATCGTAAGCGATACAAGTCTGGGTGTCCAAGGTATCTTAGATACTTAAAAGAGACACACCCCGGTGTACTCCCAGAAAAACAAGTGCAGACGACTCCAAATTCTCTTGACGGACACATTGATCAATAAAATAAAAATATACTTGTGTTGAGTAATAAGGCACTCGAGAGGCACCTTGTTCCAATATGAGGGAGAGAATATTAGACACAATCCTATGCCCTCCATCATATGGTCGTCCATCTACACTTTCAAGTCTGACAAACTAATGAGACGATTGACTGAAAAAGGAATAGACTATTCCCTAGTGTTGAGGATTAGGTCTAGAGGAGAGTCTCTTGGATTGGAACTTTGGCTGATGTCTCGACTTGACTCTCATGAATGCAATACACTAAAAATCATATCCTTATATTATATATACAAACAGAGAGTCCGAAAATTAAAAAAGTTGGATTCCTTCTGATTAAAGCATGGTTGAGCCCGGAATTTTAGGATCACTCAAATTAAGGGTCTTCTATGAATTGAGCCTTGAAAATTCACACGAACAATCAGGGATGTATTAAACTAAATCATTCATTCATTAATGCTCAGGGACGGAGCATGGTTTAAGTATAGGGGTATGATGAATCTCGTATTCATCATGCTAAATTTGGTCAGTTAGGCTATGTTCCCCAAAATTCACATGCATTTAATCAATAATAGAGCATCATTAGCATACATACATGTGTAAATAATATTTGCATTTCATCATGCATAATTGCATTAAAAATTCCAAGTGTAAATTAGCCCAAAAAGCCGCTAATTTCTCATATTTTTATATAATTCATCCTAATTCTAATTAGCCCCAAATCACCTCCATTGTGTAGATATTACTAACAATATTAAATAAAAAATACAAAAAATTTATTAACTTAAATAAGTGTCAAAATAATCCCAAAGTCTGATTTCACATCTGATGGACTAAAACGAGCATATCTCCCTCACACAGTGTCCGATTTTGGTCTACTCACTTTCAAAATACTCTATTTCAAATACCTTCAAAACAAGACCAATTTCGTAAAATTCGGAGCTCATATATGAAAGTTGGATTTTGGGCCTCTTTTGCGCATTTTTACTTTTTGTTATTTTTTATCGAAGTTTTTAGGTGCATAATTAATCCTTTTAATTTTATTTCTTCTTCTTTTATATTCTTTGATGAGAGTTTATTAAGCGACACAAAGATCCAACTCCAGATTAAAACTGAAATCAAAGAAACTGACTGAGTCCAAGTATCCGTTGTGAGTCTGTACAAAAATCTCGTATGTCATACTTCTATTTTATTTTCCTACCTTCTTATTTATTAAAAATAAAAAAATAGATTAATATGTAATTAATTTTCTTGTATTTTATCGTATTTTTTCTAGATTTTTATCCTCTTTAAAACCACCAAAAAATTACAAAACTTCAAAAAGCCGGTTTTCTATACACATGGAGAACCACCAAAAATACCACTTCACACAGATGACCTCTTTTGTTCATGGATCCTTCATGAAAGTTGTAGATCTCGTCGAGACGAACAAATTTTGTGAAGGAAACTTTTTGATCCGAGGTCTTCTCCTATTTCTTTTTATTTTCTTCTACCTTTTAATTTTGAAATTTTTTTGGGTGCCACGTGGCAGCTCCTGGGCGTGCCACATAGCACCCCACCTTCTCTCTCCAGGCCATATCGGGTCACGTGCCCAGCACATGACCCCACCTTCTCCTACCTACAACCGTTTCCAACCCCCCCCGCCGTTCCTCCTCCTCCTCCTTCCTCATAACCGCTGCCGCCACCTCCGCGTAACGGCGGTCGCCGCCTTCAATCTCCGGTCGTTACGAGGCCAGCCTCTCCCTCATGTAACCGCCGCCACCCTCGCTCCTATAAAACCCCGTCGCTCCGGCCATTTCACGGATCCACCATCTCCATCTTCAGAGAGAGAGTGTATCTGAGAACGAAGGTGGTGACAACACCCTCGTTTCCGGCCTACACCTCACCTCCATGTGTGATCCAAGGTGCTCTCCTCGCACCTTGCCGCTGCTCCAGTCACGTAAGCGGCCGAGCTTCTCTCTTCCTTCACTAGAGAGAGTTGAGCCACGACATTGGAGAGAGCTCCAGCTCCTCCAAACCCAGGTGAATCTCCGCCCCCCTCTTCTCAGGCCTTGCAAAGGCCGGAGCCCAACAAGACATTCATCCTTTATCCTCCACCCGCTTGCTGGTCTCCGCCCTCCGTTTTAGAGCTGACCCTTGCAGGTACAACTCCTTCGCCATCTTGTGCACGGGCTCCGCCACCTCACAGATCCTGGGCATAATATTCTCTGTTTATTTTCTTTGCATCGCATCTTCATCATTGCGTTGTATTATATTGTCCCAACATAGAAATTAATCAAACATTAATTAATTATTTAATTTAATTTAAAATCGTGCAACTAAGAATCATTATTCCCTGTGTTCGACCTTGTTAGACTTGCCAAGTATAGATACTCCAGAACATTCAAAGATTGTAGTTTTTGTTGAATCGTTTTTCGCCTCCTATACTACAATTCATCATTATTAAAGAGGTGGATTTTCGCGTCCATCATTCGCGCGCTCTGACAAGGTTAGAGGAGCTGGAGGTACAGTTGACCAACTGGTCAACAACTAAATGGCTCCTATTGGTCCACGTACGACCAATAAAACAAAATAAAAAATAGAAATTATGTGTAAATTCAAAAATAAATAGTAAATGATTTTATTAATTAAAACTAAAAATGTAAAAAAATGTTTATAATTTAATAAACTATTTTTTGTGATTTTTATTTATTTTTACTACAGTATTTGTTATGAGTTATTTTTTACAAGTATAGATATAGGTATATTTACCTATGTTTTATATATTATATTTTTATTTTGTATTTTTAATAGATAATATTACATTTACATTTTTATATATTTATAACATATATACATATTTTTATTGGAATTTTGTGATTTTATTTATGTACATAAATAAATACATGTATATATTTTATTGGTAGAGTATACTTATATATGTAATGTATTATTTTTTAAATATTTTTTATTGGTTTTATTTTGTGTTTATATTTTTAATATGTTATAATATATACAATTTTTTAAAATACAATAAGAGTAAAATAAATAATAAAAATATATGAATATTATATATAGATACACAGTACCGTAGTACCCCAGACAACCGTCTTTTGTATCTTCACTCGATTTTTTAATGAATCTGCCTTCATTTGATATATAATTTAATTTAGAATACAATGGAGGTGAGCTTTATTCAATTTCAGCTCATATGGAGAAGATATTGATATATGAAGTTTGATTTGTGGCTTTTTCATCTGTATGTCCCAGTTGCATTATGCAGTATTTTTATTGGTTATTATTTTTATAAATTTCCATACATTTTTATGTACAAATTTCATGTTGAAAATTTCTTTTTTTTTGGAGTGTAAAATAAATAATGAAATAGTATAAGAATGGGTGTTTACATGGTTTGAAATTAGGGCTTTTATACAATGTATCGACCCATATCCCCCCTACTTTATTCCTTATCGAAAAAGTCAATATTGACTTGATCTCGGTGTTTAGGGTCATTCGGTATCTTTGATACTTCATTTACTTTTCTTTGATTTTCTTTATTCTTTTATTTTATGTTTAAATACATGTATTTTATGCAGTATCTATACACAATGTCAGAGTGTTAATTTGAGCAAGTTAGTTGTATTTACATGCATTTAGCTAGGGTTTTAAAGACAAAATAAAGGAATAAAGTTATATGAATGGCTATTCATCACCCCTATACTTATCTTTGCTAGTCCCTAACAAACACTTATTAGAAGAATAAGTGATGCAAAAGAAAATTTAAAAAAAATAAAGAACATGGAATAGTTATGATTATTGAGCTTATCTTTACAAAATCAAAGTTTGGAGCTCATTTAAGACCTTTAGATTGTTAATGTGTTCAGATTCTTACTGAGATTAGGATCTAAAACTTAATAACCCTCAAGTTCCACAATCCTCTGATCAGATCGCCTCAATAGAAAAGTCAGAATAAGTCTTTTCATACACAAACCCTTATGATTGTGAGTCTCACTTGTATAATGTATGTAAATGTAGCTCTTCTCATCAGAAATAGCAACGAACAATCTTCCTCAACAAGATAACCCTAATTCCTCAATCTAGGTACTCTTTCCTCGAGGATTGGGGTATTTTCTTCTGCGTTCAAGCAAAACTAGCTCAAGAAGAGGGTTGTGATCAGTATAGTCACGTATCCTAAGGAGATTGACCAATGCAGCCAAGTCTCCAGCCGCATGCAACCTTGATGTCTTTGACTTTAAAGTATAATGCCATGCTTACAGACTTCGACGGGAATTGACTTTTTGCCCGTCTATTCTTTTTGGAGTTTTTGATTTTACATTTTTTTACTAGATACAGCGACATTTACATAAAGAATTTTTCTTCTTGAGCTAGTAGACTATTCCTCTTTTAAAGCTTTATTGTGGTCCATAGTGTCCTGTCTTTAGACGTCCGTGCCACTAGATCGAGTTGGGGGGCACTGGCCACCTATTGGGATGACGTATGTTTCCACGCATGTGCTTCTCAAGCTAAAGAATCCTACCCTCGCCACCTCACCAGAGTTGAGCTAAGTGCAGGGTGCTTGTACAAGTTAGGTCATTATCAACAAGAGTCGTGTGTGCGCTTCGAAATACTCTACATAAGCTAGCTAAGATGACATGTGAACACAATCTAGTGGACTCAAAGAATTAAGTCATTGACCTGAAAAGTTTTAATCCCAGTTCCTACAAGGTTCTTGTGAAATTAAGTGAATTAAAGCCTAAACCAAGCTCAATCCTCATAGTTTACTTATATTTGTTCATTTGTCAAAATCATTCTGAAAAATTCTTATGCAATGTAAGAAAGAATTTTGTGGAACCATTTTCTGGTTTTGAACTTTTTTATGGAATTTTCCAAAAAAACTTGCAAATTTTTGTGGAGTTTTGAAAATATTTTTCGAATTTTTAACGGGTTTTGAAAATTTTGCAAATTTTTATGTTGTGAAAAGGGGTTGTGGATTAAATGTATTCACAAGTATTCACAAAGATTTTATAAGTATTAACAAAGAATTTTAGACAAGTTATATACATGTTTTTATACAAGTTTATAAAGTACTTGATAAATATTTTATTTGAAGAATTTTTGTAAGGATATCATCTACACGGTTTTCAAAATAATTTGAAAATATTTTTTAAAATATTTGTTAAAAATTTTGAAAACTTATTTTGCAAATATTTTTTTCAAAGACTTTTTAACATTTGTACATATGTTTTTTACAAACTTTTTACAAAAATTTACAAATAAACGTTTTTCAAATGTTTGAAAATATTTTACAAAGATTTTTCAAAGATTTTGAAAATATTTTTCAAAATTTTTCAATCATTTTTTAAATCATTTTACAAAATAGTTTCAACTTGATTTTTACAAACAATTTTCAATAAAAAATACATATTTACAGAAGTTATTCTTTATTGGTTAATTGTATACCCTTACTTAATATAGTATTAACCATATTTATTAAAAATATGAAAATATGAGTTATGGCAAACATATATATATATACACGATCCACCTATACTTAGCTCGAATTATGTCCTCATAGTAATCAAAGAGCATTAAAGAAAGACATAACTCATGCTAAGTATAGAAAAGTATATACTACAATGACTCAAATAGAATAATAAGAAGTCGATCGCCCTCCCTATACGTAGGATCAACTAATACTGGGCATAGCAAACTATACACAAAAGCAAGGATGATCGAGGATTATAATTTACAAAAATGCAACGACTCAGCTTGTCTCTCCCTATACTTAGGATAAAATATCTCTAAATATAGAAATGAATTATCAACAAGTTAGAAGACAATAAGGGAATAATGAATAATAACTCGAATGCACTCATCCCTCCTATACTTAGGATCTGAGCATCCTAAGTCTAGCATAGATGAAAGGGATGAATGAATAAACATAAGAATGAAAGAATTGAACAAGAATGAAAAGAAATTAATCAAAAATATATATTTCAAGGCTCTATCTGAATCTTATGATGTTGTGGTTGGGATATCTTCATTAAATACCACATTAATTGAATTGGCAACGAACAGGAATGTATCATGCTCTAAATACGGCTTCAGCAACTGTCTATTTGTCAAAAAATATCACCATAGTTCAAGAAATCATCCATAAAAAGCTCAAGAAAACTGTCTACCACGTTGGCAGAAATGGCCAACATGTACCTTTGAAATGGAGTGGGCGCTTTATATAATCCAAAGAGAATCTGCTTGAAAGCATATGTGTTGAATGGACAGGTGAAAGTTGTTTTCTCTTGATTCTCATGAGTGATTCACGTGATTGTACCCATAGTACCTGTCCAAGAAGCAAAAGAACTCTTTCCCTGCCAATCTTCAAGTACTTAATCGATAAAAGATAGAGGAAAGTGATCCTTCTTGGTTGATGAATTCATGCACCTGTAATCAATAAAGATATGTTATGATGTAGCACTACAAAAAAAGACGTGATTGACGTGCACATGTTGACTCGTAATGTGCACGCCAACTGCACGCCATATGCACACCCTTGTACTGGGCGAGCACAAGTGCTTGTTCCATGTGTGGTCGCTGATACGAGAGTCGTCAGGGCTGGTGGGAGAGCATTTGTGGACGTTATGTCCTCGCCCTCCTGTAGGCGTGTACAGATGTGGTCGCCGACATGGTCGCCCATAATAATATGGCAATCATATAGGAGCCCCTGGCGAGCACATGTGCTCGGCCATACTGAAGTGCTGGAAAAAATATACAGGTTCGGCGGAGGTTAGACACCCCGTCGAACATGTATAGCCTGCCAAGAAACCACTGCAAGTGCTTAATAGAGTCGATAAGAGCATCTATAATATACCAGTTTGTCAACTAAATTAACTAACTTTGACATGTCGAACTCACAATATAAATGAACTTAGAAACTAAACATTCATATTTAAGAGCTAAATACTAGAGATATATGTTCGAAAGAATCAACAATTAAAATTACAACAAATTATACTATCAAAGTTCATATAAATTGAAAGACGTGCTAAAAGTTAAACAACAAAACAAGCCAAAAACCATTAATCACTTCTTCTTTGATCTAAAAATTTTTGATATTAAACCCTGCTTTGCTTTCTTTTTCTCCTTCTCTTTCTCTTTGAACCTAGCATACATGTGTGCCTCTTCTTCCGGATCTTTCTCCTCCTCCTCTTCGTCATCCGATTCAATCTCCTCAGGTTGAGATGCACGCCCTTGTGACCTATATTATGGAAGATATATACATGTCATTTTCATTTTGAAGATATTGAAATATGAAATTATTACTCATTCTAAGTAGAATACTTACATGTACATCGTGAAATCTTCTCGGAGCTTCGTCACCTACTCCACCATCATTGCCATCTGCGCTCCATTTGTAATGATGGTTGGGACGAATGTGGTTGTGTGTACGATGGCTAGGAGTACGTAGAATAGGATGATGTTGTTCCTCCACATAGTATGGAGGAAGACCACCAAGTGTCTGCTTCATGTTCGCCACAACGTCCCTATCCTCCAACACCTTATAAAATTTTGATTGTTTAATATGAATTTATATATAAAAATGAATATCATAAATTAATATTTATCTATACCCGCTTCCAAATTGCTTTATCAATTGGTGGTTGCTCTCCAGTTGGATCACCACCCTATTTTTCTGCAGATAGTGCCAAATAACGGTCTTGAAATACAAATTGAAATAGAGAAGAATAATTTATAATATATCTTTCAATTGTAATAAATTAAAAGACTTTCCAACAATTCTCCTGCTTCAGGAGTGGACCATTGAGACTCTCCTTCTTTCCCACTCATGTGAGACCTAGACCACCACTTCTGAAATGAGGGTTCTCTTTCCAACCTAGTTGCCTGAAAATTAGTTTTAAAATGTAATAACAACATGGTACTATATTAAAGTAGATTTGAAAAATTAATTTTTAACTGTAGTACCATATCCACTCTAATCTGATTGTGGTTTTTAGATCCACTTGTCGATTTAGTCCTTTGTTTTTGGCGGTTTGTCCTTCCCGCCATGGATCTCCTTCCAAACTTCGCATATGCAATGAATGCATCACAAAAACCTGTCCATCTGCAAGGAATATATTATGAATATTTGTTACTGTAAAAATTACATCATAAATTATTGAAGAAATACAATACTATCCTCCGTACACCATGCTGGTGGGAACCTCTTCATCTCCTCAAAATTCATCTCCTCGCATCACGTCTTCGCATGCGAGTCTCTCCTTGCCTTGAAAAATATATCGCTTATTCTCTTCTCTACCAAACGAATAAAGGCTCGACGATAAGACTCATTCTCCAGACCCGGAACTAGGCGATACCTACTCTGAAAATTACTGCAAAATATCACAAGAAAACATGATAAAAAATTTCCATGTCATTTCTTAAAAATTATTCTTACCAGAAACATCTCAAACAAACTCTCATGTTCAGTAGCAGGGATGCAACACCATCTAAATTGCATGCTAGTCAAGTGTGTCTTGACTATGTTGGTTATCTCCATTGCCACCATGTTGCTATTCAAAAAATCCCTGCATATTTTGGTAAAATTTGTAAATATTATACAATTTATTTGTTTGGTATATTAAAATGACAAAAATTATTAAAATCGTACCTCCCATCTGTCATAACCTCCAACAAAGGGTAGGACGTCGAAGTCTGTCTAACTCTAGTGGGTAAAGGCATGGAGGTGCTCGGATGTCCAGAAGAAGGGGAATCAGAACTCATCGATGTCCGTGCAGGTATCGGGACCGGGATCGGGAATGCAGCAGGAGCGGCTGAGGTAGATGGCTCACCATAGAAGCCTACATAAACGGGTGGAGGAGGATAACCAAGGGACTCGTAGTATGCTATGACCTGTCGAACCTCGTCGGACTGTGAATCTAAAACAACATCCGGGGTTGGCTGCCTACTGGACGAAGGTGTGTCTGAAGAGGATGGACGATTGGATCGATTAGATCCATGAGACCCGCCACGTCCAAAACCTGCCATGACTGTAATGATGATGTAATAGTTAATTATATAGTTATTAATGAACATTTTAGCTAATTCGAGTATAATAATTTAATAAAACTTACATTTAATCTTCATCATTTATTTCTATTGGATCAAAGGATATTTTTTCGATTTCTGAGTTTTCTGAATCATCATTTGTGGAGTCGGAATCAACTTGTAGGTCAACACATAACACCTCATTATCAACCAATCGGATCGATTTGATTATTGGGACTTCTTCTATTATGTTTATTCGTTCATGAGTCGGTGTGAATGCTTCATCTATATCATCTTCATGATGAGTGTATTCATTAGAAATATAGACTCGATAATTAATCTTCACGACACTTAAAGTTTCAACGCTCTTTCTCTTCTTTGACACTTGTGGGAGATAACAAACTTGGTCCGCTTGAGAAGCTAAAACGAAGGGTTCAAATCTGCGTATAAATTTTCTTGGTATCACGTCGACAATGTTATTTCTTTTATCAAGTACTACACCTCCATTGGGTTCGTACTAATCACATAAAAAGAGAACTACTTTATTAAACCATGGATTACTATATTCTACTTCTTTAAAATTCCATAATAATTCATATGATCTTCTGCATAACAAGATCCATGAACCATCACTCTGTGATTCTGAGTTATTAAATATTTACCCGAATTGAAGGTATGAAAACGATAACCATTACTGCAGAAAGAGTTGTAAGACCGGACCTTATAAACCAGACCTTCTCCAAAATATTTTAAAATATGTGTATAATAATCACCACCATCCAATTGTTTTGAACGGTCTTTAAATGAAGCTGAAAATTGATTCCTATAGATGCTCAGAACTTCATCATCTGAATATATAGGATTTGCTTTGACAATTTTCTTTTTAAATTCCCTATAATAAGTAAAAGAAACATTAGTATTACGTGGAAGGAAATTTGCATATATACATAAAGTAATACAAATACGTACTGAACATATGGTTTTATTTCCTCGCAATTGTCTAATACGCATAACTCTACATCATCCTTCTCCTGTTTCGACAAGAAACGTTCAGTTGCCTTTCCTATGAGCTGAGTGGATTGACGAAAGATATTGATACAAGGTTCTTCCTCCGAGTAAATTGTCTCATTCCTCCTAAATCAGTTGTGGATTGTCTCCACATCTTCTGGAAGATACCTAGCATAAAATGTTACGACTTCCTCATAAATATACTGTGAACTTATTGATCCTTCAACTTTACTTTTATTTCGGACCTTTCTTTTGAGAAAGAACACGAACCTATATAAAATATGTAAATATTTTATTTAAATATTAAAGAATGCAAGAAGAATTTAATATTTACAAATATCTTTCATATAGATACATCCAACGATATTTTACCGGCCCTCTAACTTTGCTTCATATGGGATATGAATCATCAGATGCTCTATTGAATCAAAAAATGACGACAGAAATATCTTCTCCAAATTATATATAATTACAGGAATATTTTTCTCAAGATATTCCATCTCCATGCGGTGTACGTGTGACGAGCATAGAACCTGAAAAAATCTGCTGACATCTAATAGAACATCAATAATATTTTTTGGTAACAATCTTCTGAACACTAACGGTAGCGATCTTTCCATGAAAACATGACAGTAATGACCTTTCATTCCCTTAAATGATAACTTCTTTAAATCGACCAACTTGGAAAAAATTGATGCATATCCGTCTGGAAACTTTAATTTACTTGTCCATTCGCAGACAAACTTCACTTGATTTCTGTCTAATGTATACTTCGCTTTAGGAAGTTCAACCCTTCCATTATCACGTTCCTTTATATACAACTTTGGTTGATTGCATATGATTTGTAAATCACGGCAAGACTTTACTGTATCTTTTGAGTGACCGATTGCATTCATAACAATATAGAATATGTTATCGAAGACATTTTTCTCTATATGCATAACATCTAAGGTGTGTCGTATCTTGCTCCAATATGGTAATTCCCAAAATATACTCTTCGTAATCCAATTATGATTGTCACCAAAACCAGGAAGATGTTTTGTTTTATCCCCATTCTCTAAGGCTGATTTCTCCAATTCTTCCAAGCTTGATGATATCGTATCACCGATCTTAAATGGCAGCAATCTGTAAGATCAATTGTATTCGTTTTAAATGACTGCTTATATCTTCAATATGGATGATTGTTTAAAAGAAAACGTATGTGATAATAAAAAAAATATGGTTTCTGACCGTGTTGAAGCTGAAATGATTTAGTACCTTCCATACAATATGGACAACTTTTACGTCCATGCGTACTCCATCCAGATAACATTTCATATGCCGGGAAGTCATTTATCGTCTAAAGTAGAGCTACTTTCATGCTAAATATTTGATTTTTATTTGCATCATGTGTATCTACTCCATCGACCCATAACATTTTCAATTCACTATGAGAGGACGTAAATAAACGTCGATATATTTTTCCGAATGTGTAGGTCCTGGCACCAACAACGATAGAAGCATAAACTTTCTCTTATTACATAACCATGAGGGTAGATTGTTTGGTGTTGTCATTATTGGCCAGCAAGAGTAATATTTACTTCTTCCATGAGGATTAAATCCGTCTGTAATAAATCTATAACACAATTCCTCTTTTCTTCAGAAAATGTAGGAAAAGTTGACATCAATACTTTCCAACAATCAGACTCAGATGGATACTCCATGTACTCATCGAATTTATGTTCCGCATGCCATGTCATATGCTTCGTCGTTTCTTTGCAATAATATAGTTGTTTCAATCTCGGCGTTAACAGAAAATAATGTAAAATCTTTCTTGAGATTTTTACCCCACTCTTACTTGCTTTCTGATATCTTGGCTCGTCACATTTAGGACACCGTTGCAAATGCCGGTGTTCACCGTAATATAAAATATGGTGATTTATACATGTGTCTATTTAATCTTCCACTAAACCCATCTTCCGCATCAACTTTTTCATTTTGTAATAATTATCAGGTAATTATGTATCTTCTGTTAATATTTTCTTGATAATTTTAAGCATTACATTAAAATTACGATCAGTCATATTATACTTCATCTTCATCGATAGAAGATCTAAAACCGCATAGAGTTTTGAATATGTCTTGCAACCCAACCACAATGGCTCTTCTGCTTTTTTCAATAACTTGTAGAATTCTGTAGACTCTGCATATACTTCATCATCATCTAGAAAAGCAGTGTTAAAATCTGGACCCGCAACGTCCATAACCATATCTACAAATGGATTAATATTGTCCACTTCTTTTGACTCATTCATCCTGTCCCTGTAACCCTCACCATGCCTCCACCAAATCTGATATCCTTCCATGAAACTCATTTTATAAAAATGTAACTGAGTTTCATCCTTGGATCTCTTTCTCATTAAATGACATTTTTGACACGGATACAAGATAGTTCCATCTGAATCCACGATACGGGAACCTTGTGTGTAAGCAAATTCTATAAATTCCTGAACACCTCTTTGAAAGGTATCTGTAACACGTCCATCTACTACACGCTTGTACATCCACTCTCTATTAGTCATACTGATCAACCTAAATGAAACAATTCATATTGTTAAATAAGAGGGAAGATTAAACTTTGAGTTAATCTAGGAGAACATGTGAAGAATACATAAACCTAACCCATTGTTGACTTCAAAGATGAGAAGAGAAGTGTGTTATCACTAAAGCCCGTCCATAAGGATTCAAACTCACTAAAAGATATTTGTTGACACATGCTTGCTTATTTTTGAGGAAATTACGGCAGCATAACCATGTACCTCTCATGTATACCTCAAAAATCAATCGCAATCAACTTTCAAAATAATAATATTAGTGATTATTTCTCTAGTATATTATGATTGATTTGGTATACCGAAGAGGAAGGGCTATGGAACCGAATTTCCATCAGAAACAAACAACTTGTGACAACGATCACCTTTTAGTAAGTTTGAATCCTTACAGACCCCATTAGTCCAGGATCTCTGAACCAAGGAAAGCTAACATAAATGAAATACTTTAGGATCACTTTACGTCATACATTTGTACGTGCTACAAATGACATTATAAAATAATCTTAAAATATTTAATCATTTATGTTATCCGGGCATTTACGTAAATTTAGTTGGTTAATGATGGGGATATGGATAAGTGTGATCCTAAATTAGTGCCTAATAAAGTGTTTGGCTCAACAGTATTGGAAGTGTACCTGTAAAAAAAGATTTCTCCACCTGTAAACATCAAAATCCATGACCATTGGACTGGGATAAGCCATCCTAAAGTGAGTCCAATAGTACTGTGAAAAAAATATAACACAGTTGGGGGTGATCAAATCCTCCAATATGTTGCACATACCTCCCGATGTGCAGGGCCACACACTACCCGATGTGGAGGGACACACTGTGTGTGAATGATTTCGTGCGATTTAATAATAATTAGTGGTTAGTATTTTAACCTTATCATCTACGTATCTATAAGTTAATGTGATATACTTGGTCACATTAACTAGAATTTAATGTGATAATAAATTATCACAGAAGAAATATTGGTGTTTATCACATCTCATATCCACACTATATGAAATAGTCTAACTTATATTAAGGATGTTTATCACATCTCATATCCACACTAGGAAGGATGTTTGTAGGTATGGAGATAATTAAACTTAATGTTATTCACAAGTTATACCTAATGTGAGTTATTTAAGAACAAATATACAATATCATGGCATGATATTCCTATTTCGTAATTTTAGTCATTGTAAAAAAATCAACTATATTAACAAGTATAAATGTTCTAATGGACTTTCTATCCTTTATGTTCTACAAAGTTTAGACCATTTGTTGGTTGTGTCATTTTATCAAACACCTGCCACGCATAAAATTCTACATATAAATGAGACAACCACAATCAAGTATAACAAGAATATAGTAATCAACTCTTATCCTAAACATGTAAAACACATTCAAATACGTATGATGTATACAAAATATCAAACAAGAAAACCAAAAATTGAAAACCTAAAACTATCCAAACAAGACTAATATTTAATGAGATTTTAAAAAACGAGAGAGAGTAGGAAGTAATATACCGAAGGGTAGATGTTTATGTACTCGAAACATGCAAAGGAAGGTCGCCGATGGCGGAGACGATGGTTCGTGGGTCGCCGGAGGGGAATTTTGGGGGAGAAATACGTGTGAGAATGAGGAAGAAAGGGAGCCCGACGTTCTGTTTAAGGGTTAGGTGCTTGCCCCTATATTTGCAAGCGCTCGCATTATCTGCTCATAAAAATTCAAGTGGGCGAGCACATACGGGCGAGCACATGTGCAATAGAAGTGCTCGCCCAAATTGGTAAACGTGCACCAGCCGGTCGTTCCTCAGGATTGAAACCGGCGAGCCACATGGGCGACCACATGTGGTCCTCCTGTGCTCGCCCAGGATCGACCGAGCACATGTGCTCGCCCAAGGCACGCAATTACGTGCATGCCAAATGCATCTTTTTTGTAGCGTAGGTACTTGAGAAGAAATCTCCTATCCTTGGTCATTTGTTACCATTGTAATCCCATATTTCTTCGGAACTACATGCAATGGGCTAACCCATTTTGAGGTGAAGATGGGATAAATGAAGCCATCCTCACAACACTTCGTTATCTCTTTCATGACTACGTCAAAATTAGGGTTCAACCTTCGCTGAAATTCATGGGATGTTTTACAGTCATCTTCTAAAAAGATATATTGTGAATATAAAGTTGAATTTATCCCTCGAAGATCCGAGACATTCCAACCAAGAGTACTACGGGTTTCCTCCAGAAACTCTAACAAGCAAGATTCTTGATCAGTGATCAATCTGCTACCGATGATGACCGGATACATATTCGTCTCACCTGCAAGGAAAGCATACTTAAGATCTATTGTAAGCATCTTTAATTCTGATAAATTCTGAGTCAGCTTCACAATGACTTATGAAACTCAACTGGTTGGTGTATGATTTACGGATAATAAGGTGTTGCCCGCCCATGTCACTCTTGGTTTAGACAATAGTATACCAAACATATCTGCAATTATTTCTCATTATCTGGGCTGGCATGGATATTCTTCAAACAATTCGATCAGTGCTTTAGAATCCATCTCCCTGTCAGCAAGGGAACAAGCATTGACTTTGTTGTTCAGATCCTCCTATGGAAAGAGGATTTCCTGGGCCTTTATATCATTAAGTGAAATACATGGTTCTCTGATCTGCTCAACAATGTCACAGTCTTCTTCAGTTGGTTATGGCTCTCTTCTCTAAGATGTGCTCTTTGCAGCTTTCGGCTCAGTGATCATATCCATTGTAACTTTTTCACTACAGGAGCAGAACGTGATCTTTCAAGACCCATTATCAACTAGCGATTCAACTGTTTGAATGAATGGCCAACCAAGAATAATCACGGTCTAGAGTAACTGTGCATGGGAATCCATGTCTAGGACAATAAAGTTTACTACGAATGTATGTCCTGCACAGTTACGATAATGTCCTCCAACAAACCTCTAGGTCGTTTAATGGATCGATAAGCAAATCGAAGGCCGTGTGAGATTAAGTGGACCCAGCCAGAATTCTTTAAGCAATAATGATGGCATGAGGTTAATGGAGGAACTGCTATCAAGCAAAGTTCACTCAAAATCTGATAAAAAATCTCACATCTGATTAAAGATGCTCCTTGTCTTTCTTCTTTGTTGGGAGGTCATTGATCGCATTCACAGTTGTATGGTCAATATATGCTTCTCTGATATGATGCGTCTGTTTTTATGGGGCTTATACTTTAAAGTACAAAGTTCTATCATTTATGAACATTATGCATGTATTCTATGACTTTCAGTAAAGGCATTTCATGAAAAATGTTCTGAAGAATCTCAACAATTGTCGGATCAGATAATGCATTTTCAATTTTCTAATCTTTTGGCATTTTTCATTAAATAATGTTGTCTCTGATCTAAGAGGAATCCTTCTTGAGGTGACAATGAACAATCTCTCCAATTTTCTTCCAATCTTAATAACTATTTATCCTGTCGTTTGTTTACACTCAAATCCTATAAATAAAGTTTACACAAAACGTTTGTGGAATATTGTAAGTTTGCCAGAATATTTATATCAAAATCCCTTAATATATTAGCATCAACTCATTTATTTCAATGTATTCCGCTATCTATTATACATCAATGTCCACATCACTACATCGACTTATTAAATTTCTATCAATCAAATACATTCATTTATAACACATAATCGTACAAAGGCTGCTCGTTGTTTAACGATTTAAAAAAACAATCAAAATCATTCATTAAAAGTGAAGCTTGAACCCACAAGTTTCATATAGTTTAGAATATTACATGCCATAAGGTTTTCTTTAGTAGGTAGTATTACCCCAACATCCACATAGAAGAAAATATAGAATGACGGTAAAAATAAGACTAGGGCAAAGAGAAATATAAGTTTTCAAAATCCTTCTCGCATGATGGCGATCAATTCCAACTCGCATTTCTAACTAGAAGTGGTCAATAGAAGATCGGGGCTCTCTATAGATTGACTCGAGTCAGGTACAAGTCTACTCTTCAACATTTCCATTGGAGTAACCGACCTAGGTCATGCACCGTGAAGATAAAGGGTGATATGAATTGTTCTACTTGTTTAAAAGTTACTTTGAAGATCATCTCAATGTTTGACTCTGGGAACTATTCCTCATGAAAATTACTTGAATGAGCTTCACAACAACATAGGTGTCGTCTGCAACTCGAAACAACCTCCGTAGGCAAGCTAATGTAAAAGGAGAGTTGACAAGCTTTTGATGTGTCGGCTGAAGTCCTTTGTCCGAAGGGTTCTCGCGCAACCATCGAGCTCTATAGTGTAGAGCATACTATCAATGAGTTCTACTTTGAAAAGATTCAAAATAATTTTAGCATGATTGGACTGTGGAGAATCCCTCTAAACCACTACTCAATGCACCCTCTAATGGTTGTCTCCTTTTTCAAGCAATTGCAAAATAACAACAAAGTCTTTTCCCACATTAAGTAGGGTGGGCTACATGGATTATTTGCCTCTATTCAGATCTATCTTGGGTCATTTTTGGGCTTAGATTCAAAAAACTAAGACCCCTTCTTACAGTCTCATTCCAGTACTTCTTGGGCCTTCCCCACCCTCTCTTAGCTGGTTCAACATTCCAAAACTCGCATCTCCTAACCGGTGCATCACATGACCTCCTTTGCAATTGGTCAAACCGTCTTAAACAGTTTTCTCGCAACTTATCCGTAAGCTAATTGCAAAATAAAGTAAAAAAATATTTTTTGCAAATAAAAAAATCACTCCTCTCATTAAAGTGGAAACTAGGTTAAGAAGACAACAAATTCGTGACCTCAGAAAATCTAAGACGAAAATTATTTATAAAGTTAATGATCAAACAAAGAAAAAAAAGAAAGATAGGTCCCTTTAATGCAAATTCTTGGATTGTGTTTATTGTATGGTCTTTCTATGACGATTTTGTACATATATTTGATCTCTTGGTATTTTTTAAAGTAAATACCAAAATTGAATCAAAGCAAACATCTCATCATCATCGTCGTCGATAAAGAGCAAAATGGTGAAATATTATTGTTTCATCCTCAACATTGTTTTGGTCCGTTTTGCACGAGTCATGTTTTGCAACAAGTTTCAATACGTATGTAGTTAGCTATAAATAGAATCAATTATCGATTTTTTGTAATATAATATATAAACTTAACAAAACAATACGTTTTTTCCCCCCATTTTCTTTCATATATTCAGTCAAAATAGAAACGTAAATTCATTAAAATTACCCTAAATTTTCTTGTGAGCTTCTAATTAAAATATGAAAAAGAATGTATTTAAGATGTAATTGCGACTTAACTAAATATAAAAAAATATACCGAATTACCTAATCTCATAAATAATCTAATATGCCAACGAAAGACATGGATGTACTTAATATATCCCAATTTATATCAGGATGGTCTAATGTATAAACTCAAACGTCGATTTTTTTAGTGATATATAAGAAAAACAATCGAGATGAAACATGAATTGTACAATTATTTTTTTATTATTTTATTGCATAGATGGTTATACTCACTGTTGTAAAAGTCGATCGACTAGGCTGACTAGTCGAGTCGAGGGTAGCTGACTTGACTACACCTAGTCAGCCAATAGTCGGTTAACCCGACTAATCGGTCGACTAGTCGGTCTTGTCAACCGACTATTCGACCGGCTTTTACATAGAGCTTTTTTTTTTACTTTTCAGTTTTTTTAAAAGTAAACTTATTTTAATGCTTAATGTTATATTTAAAGTCAAATACTCCTTTTGTTTCATTATGATAATATAGAAAATGTACGAATCTATGCAATATATAAGAATATATGTATAAAAAATATTTATATATTTCAAATAATTAAAAATTTAAAATCGACTAACGACCGATTAAATCCGATTAGTCATCTGATTATCCATTAATCTTTAGTCAATGAACCCACCGATTGAATATCGACTATCGCTGCGACCTTGATTATATTTTGTGAATATATTAAATTATAGAATACAACACGTTGATATATTCATTTGATGAGCTTGAATCAACTAACATGGCATAATATATTAAAAGACTTAAACCTATGCATTAAACTTCTAATTGCAATCGATTGCAAACATGAAACCATTTTTGATCAAATACTTTTGCATTTATGGAAGAAATAGTAAAGAGGAATGCTTTACCTATGTCGGTTTCACATGGTTTTTTATTTCAGAAAAATATTTTTTTAAATAAATATAATATATAGAAAATGGGGGGACTCGGGGGACTTAACAAGAAAAATTACCTTCCTAGTTTCAGATTTTGCTTCTATTGGATACGGATTTCTATTTCTATATATTTTTTAAATGCAAGTTACTATATTCCCTTTTAAAGTGATGAATGTGGATATTTATTCCTCGGTTATTATTTTTTTGATTTTTCAAACACAAAAAATATATTTTTTACACAATGGAAATGAAAAAAAAAAGATGAAGTTGCCAATTTTGGAGTAACAAAATTTTATACAGGTGTCATATAGAAGAACAGATTTAAAATACGTTTTTAAAAAAAATAAAAGGAGATTTTTATAGGAGGAATCTAAGGTCCATGTTGGATGCAGATATCATTCATTTCTCTCGAAATAAAGGGATTTTATTTCGAAATATGTTATCACATGATAAGGAGTTACATCATGATTATATCATATATTATATCTCTGTCTATGTTATTTAACACTTTCTTATTCCTCAAAGGCTGAAACCAACCGACCAAGAACGATGGATAATCATCACTTATCTCTTACTTCTCCTTATTACTTATCTTTCATCTGAACCATCCCTAAATGGTCCTCCGATCCTAGAGAAGGTGTGAGCTCCTACCCCCATGCAAGCTCCTCTCCTGACCCCTGCACAAGCTTCCCCTTCTCGCTACTCCTCTGCCCTTTTCCAATCCTGACCCCTATCTCAATCTCCCAATGAACTTTCTCTTTATGTCTACTGGGTGAATCGTGCAACTACGACAATGCGGCCCAATGATCTAAAAGATAATTGCAGGGGTTGTGCGATTATAAAGTTTGCAGGGGTTGTCGTGTAATTACAAAAAAGTTTATAGGTTGTCATGAAATTGTAAAAGATTTCAAGGGTTGTCATGTAAAATCCGTTAAAATACACGTGATGTAAATATAGGCATCGAATTTCAGTCTTTCATTTTCATCAAATTCTCCACATTGAACATAATAACTCGAGAACTTTGTCTTTGCTTCTTTTTTTCATGTTTTTCGTTTCATTCTTATGGTTTTTTCCCTTTCAAGTATAAATACAAAACATGAAACTTGGTTATGGAAAAATATAAAATAGCACAAGAAGAGGTGGAAAAATCACAAAAATATCACATCATAACAACATGTGAAGATCAAGACCATCCATTCTTGGTGGGAGGGTCTAAGATCCAAAAGGGATATTAAAATGATCTAGACCATCTGATCACGAACGAACGCTCTTGATCTCAACCTAAAAAGGGAGCCCTAGGATTTGGACGCGGCCTATCTGACGTGTCCAGTGCCAACCTGGGATGACTTTGTGCAACCCAACAAAAATGTATTCAAAACAATAATTTAACAACAACAATAATAATCAATGGGAGACATGACTTAGTGGATATGTAGATTCCCCTATAAATATCAAAACATTACTCCCCTCACCATGAGGGTGCCCCATTCCAACTTGTCCCAACTTCCTTATTCCACATTAACTAACTTAATTTCTTATAGAACCTCATACTTTGCAACAACCTTTAATTCAGCTTCTTATTCTTAAAAGATCCCAATACTATCTTCACACTTTAAAAAGTACCTTTTTTAAATAAAAAAAATTCCATTTGGCTATAGAACATACACTTGGATGATGATAGTATGAGGGAACTATCGAATCGTTGGTAGTAGGTCCGTGAGTTATATTTCACATAGGATTATTTCTTCTTCTTCATCGCTCCATTTTCGTTGAATCTGACTAAAAATGCTTACTCTTTCATGTTTTTTTATCGGACAAACGGAAGCACCACTTTTGTCATGTGATCGAACATTCTATAAAATGATTTGCGGGGGGAAAAGGAATGAGAAGGAAAGGAACATCAATTTGTAATTTGGTATTTGTATGGAAAAGGTAAGGAAGCGAAGAACGTAAAAGGAATGTCATTCAAAGTAAAGGACTTTGTGCAATAAAGATTATCTTCCCAGATCGACGATGATGAGAACATATGCGTTATGAGATTTACTTTTGGCATATTAAAGTATGTTCAATGCATGTATGCATCGTAAATTAATTGATGGGTCCATTTTTTGTCGTCATAATCCTTCTTGGAGGGAAAGAACTCGCAAACTTGCGATTGAGTGGAAGGATCGAGGGCATGGGTAGGAGAAAGGCAAGGGAAGGGAAGGAAAGCGCACGAAAAGTGATAAACCAATAACTATATAGAACAAAAAGAAGACTAAGGAAAGTAACTTCTATCATCTATAGGACAGGAAGAAGACTAAGGAAAGTAACTTGTGCCTATTTGACCTCACTATTTAATAACAAGAAATGGAGAGGAAGGATGCGCAACTTAAAATAAAATTACTCGATTTTTCTTGAGATCCTCATCATCGCAAACATACACAATCAAGAGGATAAGAGATACATGCAAGTGAATCTTTAAGGGCCTGTTTGGTTGCAGGGTTGGGCAGGGTTGGCCCAATCCTGGTTATTATTCACAAGGGTACTTCCTCCTCACATATTACTATTCACCCAGCCCAACCCAGCCCTGCTCAACCCTGCAACCAAACAGGCCCTAAAGGATCCATTTCCTCTGATTAACATATTGGAAAGGGAAGAAATATCTTCATACACACACATGCAACACGTTCGTTAGCAATAGGTGCCCAGTACTGGGTATTGTGAAACGATGAGGTCAGGTTCCTTCCATGTTTTAATCGAATGGAGGTAACTCGTGTCGTGATCTCCTCTTATTCTCCTAGATCTAGCAAATAAAAAATAATTCGGATTTGAGTACAAAGAAAATATTTCCAAGGATAAATTAAAATAATCTTGTCAAAAAGTAAAATAAAATAAAATCATTATAAGGACCTTACTGAGAAGTGAATGGAAGTTGAGGAATATCCTGCAAGAAACCCCACAAATAACAAACCCCATCTTATAAAAGGACCTCAGCAGTCGCCTTCGAAGACAGAGAAGCGGAGAAGAAACGAAGTTGGAACGGGAGAGGAAATCCAAGTCCCCTTCGAGTCGTCGTCGCCGCCGCCGCCGCCGCCGCCGCTCCTTCCCCTCCCTTCCAACTCCGTCGCGCTCTCTCCGATCCAGAGATGGGGGATCAGCTCACCGACGACCAGATCGCCGAGTTCAAGGAGGCCTTCAGCCTCTTCGACAAGGACGGCGACGGTATCCTTCCTCCAAATCCGCTCCTTTCCGTCTTTTTCCCGCTCTATTTCGCGCCGTTTTGTCGTTTTAGTTCGATCTCGACGGATCTGCTTGTTTTCCGCTGTTTCCGCTGCGGATCGGTGAGGATCCGGACGCGCGATGGGTCTGGAGGTGCGGATATGAGTTAGGGTTGACTTGATCGTAGGTCTGGTCAAAGTAGGTCGTCGATGGTTCGGATTGTGGTGCGGTGGCGCTAAATCGCTCGATCTAGGGTTTGGAGCTTGGATGAGCTGGAGTTTGGTTGAGTGTGAGATGGAGCGTCAGGCTTGAAGCGTTGGAGGCTTGTAGTTAGTTCTCTTCAGCGAAGACGCGTACGAGCTGATTTGGACGCGTTTTCCGCCATCCATTTGATCTTTAGAGAAAGAGGAACTAAGATAATCCTATAGATAGAAAGTCATTACATGCTGGGGTTGACTAAATATGACA
The DNA here is from genome assembly GCA_037367405.1 of Ottelia alismoides. Classification (NCBI taxonomy): domain Eukaryota; kingdom Viridiplantae; phylum Streptophyta; class Magnoliopsida; order Alismatales; family Hydrocharitaceae; genus Ottelia; species Ottelia alismoides. The sequence goes on along the minus strand of JAZKJV010010000.1, from coordinate 190,542 downwards.
TTATATTAAGTTGTCGCAAGAGTAGATCTCATGAAGTTGAAGTTGTGTGGATGTTTAAATGATCATCTATTGAATTAGGATAACTAATTTAAGTTGCCTAAGGACCAGCTCGCATCCGGGTAGCCTTAAACCGGGTAGTTGGGTGCCTGGGTCTAGGTGAAGTAAACTGTGCATAAGCTTGTTGAAATTGGGTTGTCTGAAGGCAGGCATAACCAAGTTATCTTTTTTATTACAAGTGACCATCATACCTTTATTGAGGGGTTGTGTGGGTGAATAATGAAATGAGCTGATTGTAATAGGCAACTCAACTAAATGGCGTATTTAAAGTTGTCACACAAGTGGCAACGACAAGATTGTGTTTTTGGAAATAAAATTCCAGATTGGCATCGTTGTCATTCCAATACATATCAAAATGGAGGCACATAGAGAAAATCTTGAAGAATGCTATATATATGTCAGAGAAAATCCTGAAGAATGCTATATGTGTGTGTTGTTGGTCTATGCTATATGTAGTGCTTTTATATTTCTTTTAATGCATGTTTCTGACTATTTGGCATGTAGGAGGATTTCACATGCTATCATGTATCACTTTCAAGCTTAAATATTTTTTTAAATGATTTCAAGCTTCAACAATAGAAGATTTATCTTTGTAAAAAAGTTGATGGATGATATTGGTCATCATTGAACAAATGACACTCGTACATAGTATGTGAATCCAACTTGTGAAACTTGTGTGCGGATTAGAAATAAACTTGATCTGTACATGACATCATATATTAAGACAAATAACCATCAAAAGAAAGATTGGGGGAGGGGGCTACATGGATTGTGGAACAACTTAACAAGGATAGCCATAAAACAGTTTCTTGAGTGGAAATGATTTGGAATTAGTAGTTGATTACGCATTGTCTAATGGTGAAATGTTACTCTGTGCTGATCTGTTTATGTCCGTTTCTGTCAAAAAGATGGAGTTTTTGTCCAGGGATTCATATAGTTATGGCATTGTGTTTCATCGGAAAATTTGGCATACATGCCCGTTGGATGACATCATATGAAAATGACGGTGGGTGAAAAACACTAATCTATCATAATACCAAGTTTTGTCATAATCCCACTGCATCTTTAGAGAGGAGTAGAACATTTTATTGTATGGAGAGGATAGAGCGGGTGAGAATTTCCATTTGCATGTGACATGCACCCTTCCATTGAATAATAAGTAACAAGAATTCTCTTTTTAACCTCACTCTTATGGTTCTTTTACATTTTGTCATAATTTTGTTAACTACGGGTCAATATCATTTAAATTTTTAAACCTGTTTGCATTAGATAATTTGAAAATTGCAAAGGTGTATGGAAGCATTGTATTTACCATTATAAACTATTCTCTCTTCATGTACAATACAATCTAGTTTACATCAGATAGTGTCAATCTAACATTTAAATATAATAAGTACCACTATACTGAATTTCTGTGCTGTAAAAATTCATTCTCTATGCATGCATGATGAATTATATAATTTCCATTTTTAGTTTCGCTTTGTTCTTTCTTTATCTCAAGTAATTTATTCTCTGATAATTTAGCTCATTTCGATTTATTTCTCTTGTCAATATGTTTTTTTAAATTTCCACGTTGAGAAATAATGCCACTAAAATTTTGTATGGTAGTTCATAATTTAACATGTGCATGGTTTCTATGGTATAGCTTCTATGTCCGGTACATTCTTGTAATTTGTTTCATAAAATTTGAGCCTGAACTTTATGTCTTTACGGATGTCTTTAACGTGTCATTATTATCAACAAAACCTTCAAGGCTAGTAGTTGGATTTGCTTTCGTGGGATAATTATTTCTGTGAAGAAATGGGTGATGACATCTGTGGTTGATGAGCATCTGTTGTTTAGTACTTCAAGGACTGGTGAGCTATACAAGAAGGGATTCAGTGAGCAGTTTATATTCATCCTTGTTGGCACCATGTACTATTCTTTTCTTCTTTTTAGGAAACCGTGCCTGTTCTTGATTTAAGAATACTCTCTTTATAACATAAGTACTGCCATACTATATTACAAACTGAGTTGTGTGTGCACAATCTAAGATACAAGACAGTGTGATGTTAGCAATTTTAAGTCTCCACAGTGGTATTAGGGAAACTTGTTTTTCAATCCAGCTTTTCAAAATTCAGGTATCCACCCTTCTGCCCACATGGATACTGAATGATGAGGGCCGAGACCTATTTAATAAAAGTGGTTTGTTCTATACAGTACATATATATCCCTAAAATTTGAACAATATATGGGTATAAAGTGGATGCTAATTGGTACCGCGGCGTTCGGTCTTATTGTTGAAAGTAATAAAGTCGCCACTGTAAAATCTATGGTTATTCATGTACATCATTTTGTACTTTTTCTAATAGGCCTAAGACAGCTTTTGGTTCGGCCTTTGCATTCTCCAATTCAAATTCCCAACCAAAAGCTTTTCAAAATCTGCATTGGTTCTTTGAAAAATCTGCATTGGTGCTTTGAAAAATCTTCATTGACAAGAGGAGAAATAACCATAAAAGTGGACGCTAACATGCATTTGACAAGTCCTCCTTATGGACTCCGTCACATGCATTAATTCTAACCCCTTATTTCTGGAAACACAACATACTTTATCAATCCTCATTAAACTAATGAAGAAATCATTAGTATTGTCAGTTCATTACTCAACAAATATCTTAATTATTTCATTCAAGTTGCCCTCCAAACATATTTTCAAAGTTAAAGCTTTTATAAAAGCTTACCGTTTTTTTTTCCAAATGGTCCAAATGCTAAGATTTTGGATAGCTGTCCAACTCCGAAGCATACAGAGCCTAATTTTTCTCGTTACTCCTGCATGTGTTGCGCCTTTTCCATTGTTGCGCAACTAGATAAAATCGTTGGGTTTCCCCCCATTCCCTTGTACAAGAGTGTTATACAAGTGTTGGTGTATGCATGTGTCTTTTCTAGGTACATGCATGATTATTTTCTCCTCGGACATCCAACTTGTTTATATCTTGATTATTTCATAAATGTAAGGTACAGTGGATGCTTTATGAAGGATTATTTGGATTTTCCATTTGCCAATGTTGCATCTGAAATGGTTGGCCATCTTTGATTTAAAGGCTATTGATCACTGGATTTTGAAGACCTTTTAGAAAGTTGGCCCCTAGTACTTGGTGTGGTTCTCGTAGTGCTGTGATTCGTCTCATGATCACTGCATTTGGAGCTAGGTTCCTCAAGTCATATACCCGTATTAGTTCTGATTTATCATTTAGTGATTATTATAATTGAGGTATATATGCTTCTAGTCGTGAAATAATATATGCAAATCTCTGATCTCTGCTGGCCTGTTGCTTCCTGCCTCCCGAATATATCATTTTTCTGACACCTGCATTTGCACATAACCCTGTGCAGGTTGCATTACAACAAAGGAACTTGGCACCGTTATGCGGTCGCTGGGTCAGAACCCCACTGAAGCTGAATTGCAAGACATGATCAGCGAGGTGGACGCTGATGGGAATGGGACGATAGACTTTCCCGAGTTCCTCAACCTGATGGCTCGCAAAATGAAGGACACCGACTCCGAGGAGGAGCTCAAGGAGGCCTTCCGTGTCTTCGACAAGGATCAGAATGGCTTCATTTCTGCTGCGGAGCTTCGTCATGTCATGACCAACCTTGGTGAGAAGCTGACTGATGAAGAGGTCGACGAGATGATCCGCGAAGCAGATATGGATGGCGACGGCCAGATCAACTACGAGGAGTTTGTTAAAGTCATGATGGCCAAGTGACGACGTCCCTTGGAATATATGTGATATATGTCAAGAAGAACTTGTTTGTAGTGCAGTGTTGATTTCCTTGCCTCACCGTGCTAGGCATGAACTATCCACTTAGCCATTCCATGGGAAACTAAAGGGAGGGAAAGTGTTAGGTACCAACCTTGCATGCAATACGGTCGTGTCGATCCCTTATCTTCCGTGCCGTAGTTTCATTGTATCGGGGTCATCTATCTGGTTTCGCTTGTCGTGTTGGTTGTTTGTTTTTCCATGATTTACTGTTCTGGTCCCTTGGTACTGACTTGTATCTTGGAAGTATGTAACTCTATTTCAGCTTTTTGGGATTTGATTGGCTACAACGATTTTATTTTATTCTCCCTGTTTACATCAGTAGATTCTTTTTTCTAGAAGTTCAGGTTTGTGAGAACCCTGCAATCAAAAGTTGGAAACCTATCGGAGGGTAAGTATTTTTTGTAACATATCAGGTTCCTTTATAATCACCATTTTCCATATTTGGACTTAATTGGAGTAGGTAGATTTTTTTTAACCCCCTGTGTAATTTCTTGGCCTGCAAGTTTACCTTTTCTTACCATGCACACACATTTGTAGGAAAACCAAATGGAATGTGTTATTCATTCCCCAACAAGATTTAAATGAAATCAACTGATACAACTGCATTAACCTCCTATTTGTATTCATTTTGACCTAACATTGAAAGGTCCTCAAAAGCTTCTGTTTACTCTGATGAATTAGAACAACAGTGTGATATCTTATCAAAGTCTAGAATGACAATATTGAAACATGAATTGAGTACATTTTCGCCGAGCTCAATGGAAGACATCGCGATCTTCTCGAGTACATTATTTTTTGGCTAGCTGGTTAGTTATGGAGCCTGTAGTAGAGTTGATCTCACAGCCATCATCCCGTTAGCACGCAACTGATGAGAAAAAAGACGAGCATCAAAACAATCACAAATGCAATTTTTAAGCACCAGCCATGACTTTCCACATCAACAGAGGCATTTGTAGGCATGAATGGAACATGTAGGTACATCTGTCTGACAATATGCTGATATAGTTTTATGAGCTACATTTGATGCTAATCATATATCAGCAAAGCCAGGTAACAAAATACACTAACCAATGCAATGTCCACTGAAAATCTATTATACATTGATTACCTGATTATCAAGCCAACTAGATGACTTAGCTGTACAATATGATAGATAATGACACGATACATCTATCTGAAAGATAACATTTTTCCTCAGATTAGGTTGACCATGAGGAATCAAAATGATGGATTGATTACGCATTCACGAACGTGATTACTACAATGCCTATATAAGCAAAGACCTTGTGGAGCTCAAACACACCGAGGCAGCCGCTGCAAATCTAGTACTAAAGTCGATGCTGCCTTGGCAATCTCAGCAATGCTAGAGATTTTGAACCTTGAAACAGTCATCTCGATCCGTCGTAGATCCGATACAGATAGCGACAAAATCATTGCCTGGGAAAGATAATGCCGACAAGCAAAGGCCAGAGAGTACAGAATACGCAGCAGGAGCAAACCAAATGCACCATCGTTGAGGGACTGGAGCATGGTGTTTACTTTCGGAAGGCTGGTTAGGAACCCCATCGTGGCTTCCCTCGGTGAGGCCTTTAGCAACAACACTGCACATTCTGATGCCAAGTCGGCAACTTGTGATCCAGTGCTTCCAACTAGCTCTAAAAATACACCAGCATTGCTGCCAAAATCCGCTATGTCTTTGATGCTTAGCTGAGGATCGATGGTGAGCTGTGCGTCCGAAGTGACATCAAGGAGGAGAGCAGGATCCTTTAGGTACAAACTGCCTCTGTCTCTTCCTACGCTTCCGAGAATGAAGCTTTTGCAAAGAGCTAGGGTCGGCTCTAGAAAATCATCCATCTCTTTCGCATTAACATATTCAAGAAGATTTCCGATCTTCCTTACAACTCGCAGCTGAGACAGTATCCGCATCTCTAGTTCAGGCGCAGATGCGATTGCCAAGCAAAGCTTCACATTGCTGACATTTGAATTCGACAGATCTCCAAGCAGAAACTCGAAACATTTGGAGACTGTTTTCAGACATAAGATAGACGAAACCTTCACGTAGTTGAATTCGATCAACATCACCAGTAATTTCTGTGCATACATAGGTATAGGATCCTCATCTTCAATCAGGGTCGGATAGAGAGGAAGGAAATATTTTTCTGATATCAATTCCAAATCCTTCCTAATCGGCTCATTGTTCACAATAGATGCATCAGAAGTATCGGTGAATAAGACTGCAATCACATCAAACAAAATTTTCAACGCCAAGAATCTTGCATCTGCATCTTTGTTTCCTTTATACAAGAGAGCTAAACTTGGAAGAAGCTGAGATGTAAAAGTTCTAGCATTATCGCTAATTAATGCATTGTCCTCAGATATTGTCTCAAGAATCTGAAGCAGAGTAATCTGAAACTCATCCCGTCCCTACACGTATCGCAACAAAAACAAATTAGCTTAGACTTTTGTTGTGCAAACTAATAATTTGAAATACAAACTAAAAATAAAGAGTTGCCCTTTTCCATGTTAACTAGGATTAGATATATGTATCATCGCCACCAGGACTTTTTTTCTCATGGTCAAACGTAGTTTATATTCAAACAGCCCCAGATTATATTTCATGTTTCCTCACAACACTTGTTGAATAAAAAACAAATATCCGTAATAGTTGACAAAATAAGTTTTCTTCTATTCCGCTTAGTCCTCTGCTAAAACACAAGAGTAGGCAACAAAAAGTTCAAGAGCTTGGTTGTCAATCAGGATCCCAATCCCAAGTATTCCGAGTTTATACATGACATTCATTTACCCATATACAACTCTCAAAACTCCCCTTTAAAATTGGGGTGGATGTCAACCATATACGAAGGGATCTTAGCTTTTTTTTGATCTAAGCCTGAGAATGACTCAAGATAGATCTGAATGGAGGCAGAGATTCTATGTAGCCGACCCTACTTAATGTGGGAAAAGGCTTTGTTGTTGTTGTCAACCATATGCAACTTGTGCACATTCGGTTCATGTTGCAGTGGGAAGTCTTTGATGAAAACATCAACTAACTGATCTTCCAATTTGATGTAGGTAAGCATAACTGTCTTGCATTGAATTTCTATCGTATAAAGTGACGATCCACTTCACCATGCTTAGTGCAATCGAATTGGATGGGATAACTAATCAAGTTGATAACTGTTGTATTCTCACAGTAGAGCTGCAGTGACAGCTTTGTTTAAATAATTTGGACCACACCATTTGTGCAACCCCGAGTATATTGTACGATATTCAGCCTCAACGCTCAATGTGGCACAAATGATCCAATTCTTGCTTTGTTATAAGATGAGATTCTTCCAAGACATTAGAATAACGTGAGGTAGACAGATGATCATTTGGTGAAATTGCCAAGTCAGCATCGATATAAACCACAATATTGATTTCTTCTCTTTGCAAAAAATAGACCCCTGTAAGGATTTTTCTCAGATAGAAAAGAAATCCGTGGATCACACTGAGATGAACATGAGTTAGAAGATGCAAGAAACGACTCACCATATTTACAATGTAGGTTATGGCAGACTGTGTTTGATAGAGGAGTTTCTCTACAAGCCTTGGGTAGCTCTTCTTAAGAGACTCGTCTAAGATTTTTCCATCCCTAAGACTCAGCTTTTAATGTGCCTTAGACCAGCTTTTCAATTTCATTTGACAAGTCAATGACATATTTTCTTTAGCAGATGCTCGTACTTTCTTTGGATTGGCTGATACCAATTCCTAATAAATATCAAAGTTCCCATAGATTCTTAATTTTGAATTTCCAAACAAGCTTTGCCTTGATCTGATTGATCTCATGATCATCATCCCCTGTTTACAATATGATGAACTCCCTATATGGCCTAAAATAATCCTCTCAAACTTGGTTCCGTTGTTTATATTAAGTTATTAAGATACATGGTTACACAAGAGAATCAAGATCATCTTCAAAAAAATGGTGAAGGAGAATTAGTACTTCTAATTATTCATGCAGATGACATGGTTGCTCTTATTATCTATTGTTCATTTCTATTTTCTTTATGTATCTTTCATGTAATTAACCCATGGCTTTTCTCCTATATAAGAGAGCCCTAGGGTCTCTTCTAATGCAAGCAAATCTTTTCCTCCAACATGGTGTCGGAGCAACGGTCCTAGACCAGAGTTCACATATTCCACCTACCCTAACACCAGAAGAACCCCCCCTCGCGCGTGCGCCGCCGGCAATTGTATGAGTCTACATGTACAACCAATCCACCGTATGGTTGTGTAGATTCACTCAGAGCAATCTACACCTCAGTTTTGTTACAGGTATCGACGTTCTTCTTACCATGTCAAAGAACAAGGGTGACGCTTTTTAATTGTTCGGTGTCTTCAAGAGCTTGACTCCCATCATGAAGATGGATGGGACTAACTACGAGTTGTGGTCCATGCAATTTCGCACCATGATGCAGTGCCATAACAAGGAGCACATTCTGACATATTTAGAGCTGGCGGACAAAACTGGGGCTGATGCTTCTTGGAAGCAAGATGATGCCTATGCTTGCATTTGGCTCTCCGGGACAGTCATCACGGAGATTGCCAACGATATTGTCAATCAACCCATGACAAAGGCTATGTAGGACATCTTAGCAGACCTATATGAGCAGACAAAGAATGAGAGCAAGGTTCTACAATTGCAATATGATATTTTTTCGACCAAGAAGAATGGTCGACCTCTTCATGCACACTCCTCGTGTCTTAGAGGTATGTTTGAGCGTCAGCATAGCTTCATGCCTATTACTACCAGCACTAAGCAGCAGAAGGCATATCAGAATGTCACTGTGACAGGAGTCTTTCTGTTATCTCTTGACTCTGAGTACGATGCAACACGCACTCAACTACTTACTGGAGAGACGATACCTCCAATGGAGGTCTATAAGAGGCTGAGCAGGATCACTACTTCATCTACTGTTCTGGCTCAGACTTCTTCTTCTATGGCAGCTTCTCGTGGCAGAGGGGGTACTACATAGTTTCGCGGGCGAGGATCATGTAGTTGAGGAGGAGGACGTCAGTGTGGCTCATGTTCACATTGCCACCATCCCAGTCATTCTGAAGAGACATGCTATCTGAAGCATGGGTATCAAGTGTTTGTCTGAGTTGCTGAGCAGACTGAGCCTACTTCTTCTCCTGCTCATGATGTGTGTTTTGATGATATTGTTTCCATACTAAGAGAGATAATGACTACTTCTACCACTTCGGTTGCATGATCTTCAGATATTGCAGTTGATGGTGGAGCATCTTTGAGTTCGTCGCAACTGAATAGACGGTCAATGGAAATCAAGGCCTTAAAAGTCGGATTTCGGTTTCGTTTCGGTGAGGGACCGAAACGAAATTTCGGCTGAATTTCGGTCGAAATTCGACCGAAATTTCGGCCGTTTCGGTGGTTTTTTGAACTAGACCCCCCCAAATTTCGACCGATATAGCCATTTCGGTCGAATTTCGGTCACCTACCGAAACCGAAATTCGACCGAAATTCGGCCGAATTTCGGCGAAATTTAAGGCCATAATGGAAATAAAATGTGGAATGAGATGTATAGTACATTACCTTTTTGTTCGTTGCAGAGCTATAGGGAGTTTTAGCGGAGCATCTGGGGCTGCAATGGTAGAGAAACTCAAAGAGGGCACATCGACCAATAAGTAAGGAACAAGCAATGGTACGTGATCAAAATAACTGGTGTGTACTCGTTTGTAGACAATGAACAGGGTGGTAGCTCCAAAGCAAGGTTCGAAATATCGATATTGTATTAGGAAGCCCAAAAAGGGATATATAGAGGATATATCGAGATATATTGACGATATCAGTGGAAATCTATGAATGAAGAAAAAAAGTAACTTTTGTAAAATAAGATCATACGGGTTCTTAAAACAATAAATAACATACAAATACACACGTATATGCAAGAGTGAGGCATATTTAGCATACCAATACACATTGCATCGCACATATTGTTGTTGTCAATGTTGTTTGTTGGCTGATGATACTGAGAGATGTTAGAAAGGAAATGATGAAATTCAAACAATAACTTAGTGACATCAAAGAGTTGTATTTAACACATCACAACACATATTCTATATAAACAAAATGCCAAGCTATATCGGATATCATATGAACAAGCTAATAACCATAATAATTTATATGTATGCAGACATTCCTCAATCAGCTCTAGAGTTGCTTCTCCTCCATCGCAAAATAGGACGAAGCGCTCTGTTCAAGCATCCCCAATTCAAAAATATATATAAATCATAATGTATTTTTAATACCAGGATTAGATGTGTACCGAAATCTTCAATTCTTGACCAATATGAGACGAATTACTGAAATTTCATCGATATTGTGAGATATCTAGCAATATCTTGGAATTTTGTGTACACCCGAATATTGAAACCCTCCTAGTGATACTGATGTATTGTCGATATATCGTGATATTTTGAACCATGACACAAAACATAAATTTGATTATTTATTCGTATTTGATTTTTTTCCAAATGTGTCAATATAGGGTGTGCCTAGAAAATCTCAACAAATCAACCTTTAAAGCTTAAAGCAGCAAAATCAACTAACATATTTGATATCAATGATAGAGCATCAATATCGATATGGTACCAATGATTTAACTTGAAATAATGGAAATTTTTCACTAAATACTTATAATTTCACCAATACCGATGATACCAGATGACATACTGTCAATATATCGCTTGATATCGATCAATATTGATATCCAGGATAATATATGTATCTCTGACTTGTTGATATGGATATATCTTTGATATATCTCTGATATATAGAGATATTTCAATCCATGCTCTAAAGGTATGTTATTAACATGTTGTGTAAAGTGGTCGATCTCTTCAAAGAAAGTGAAGTTTGCAGAGATGTAGTAACGATGAGCAGTCAGAACGTAACACCTCCCCTTTTGAGTGCAAGAACACCAAAGGAAAATATACTTGATTGCACAAGGAGATAATTTATATGTAGTCTAAAAGTGTACAACCAAAATTCTCAATTGAAGTGGAAAAGGTGTCATATCGGGCTATAATAGAGAGAAAGCAATTACATCCTTCTGAACAAACGATGGAACGCTGTTTATGACATGAGTACCAGTAAGAATGGCACCCCCCAGTATGTCTTAGAGACCTTCATATGAGTAAGTAGTGATAGCATAATGTTAAGGAGGTGGCGAAATTTCCTTTCTGCTATCCCATTTTGCTGTGAAGTATATGGACAAGAACTTTAATAAAGTCTCCTGAGAGGTAAAAAAAGATACTACGTCATGTTGGATAAACTCAAGAGCATTGCCAATCCGCATAGTTTGAACACAAGCAGAGAAAGATTTTTAATAAATTGAAAGGACTTGATAATTTTATTAATATCTGACATGTTCCTTTATTAGATAGACCCAAGAAGATATACTGTAATCATCTACAAATACCACAAATATCTATGAACACCCAAAGTATGGATCGAACAAGGTCCCCAAACATCACGATTAACCAAAGTAAAAGGTGAAGTTCGACAAGACTCAATCTTAAGAGGAAAGGTTTGATGATGCTTGCCGAACTGACACACATCGCACTCGAACGGATTCAGTGAAGAGAGTTCGAGGAACATCATGGATAGAGCTTTAGCAGAAGGGTACCTAAGATGTAAATGCTAGAGTAACGAATCATTGGAGATGGAAGCAGCACAAGCAAAAGTAGAATATGTTGGGATGCCAAGATAGTAGAGGTCATTCTTCTCATGTCCCCCACCAAAAATCTGCATTATATGGATGTCATGAAAATAACAAAAGAGCTCATCAAAAATCACACGAAAATTTAGCACATCACAAAGCTTACGAATAGACAGTAGGCTCATTGGAAAGTCATGAACACAATAAACCCCAGTGAGTCAGAGCTTAAAGGAGAACTCTATGGTCATATTAGTGGCAACAGGGGAATGAGCTTTGTTGGCAACCCTAACTGACTTCACAGTGGAAAAGGGTTGGAAGGAGGTCAGCAGGCTATCTTCTCCCATCAAATGAGTAGAGCCACCAGAGTCAATAATTCAAGAAGGTACTGAGGCAGTGGCGGAGTTGGCTACAAAACCTGAAGTAGTAGCCAGGTGTGTCGCAGTAATCTCACTAGTAGTGGAATTGGAGTTCGGAAGCAGCTGCATCACGCGGAAGTAATCCATAACAGTGAGTTGGACAGACTGTCCACTAGTCATGATCAAAGGAAGCCTTCATCCCATTTGCATCACAGTCAGAAGCGAAACGGTATTGGCTTGAAGATAACCTGGAGGATAGCCAAACTTCATACAACGCTCTGATGGATGATTCCATGGTTGGCAATGAATACACTGTGGATAACCAATGTCACAACTATGACCTGAGTTAATACCTGTAACATCTGGAATCCACGTAAAACCGAACCCGACCCGACTAGGGACCGATTAACCCAATAAAGTTATATGGCAACATTAGATGACTTAAATTGATCAATTGATCATGAATCAAAAGTCGTTTGGGTGAAATCGACAAAAAATCGATCGCATCGTAATGCATGTCCGAAAAAGCCGCGACGCAAATTCGGAAACCGTGAAACGAATCGAGACCGTCATTAGATTCGATTCAACGAAACAAGATCAACGGAGTCGACCGTTTGTCAATCGGATATCATTTAGTATTTTTAATTTGTAAAATTTAAACCCCAAATCGAAACTGTATCTCAAAAATTTTAGGGGTTCAAAACCCAATCGGAAGTATATCAATATTCTACTCATTTTGTTCATCGTATAGAGTTGATCAAAACGAGATATTTTACGTCAAAATCCGAGGCTCGAGGCGCATATGCGGGCAACTTTAAGTTGATTAATTAAATAAAGTTTTGATAAAGATAAATAAATAAATATAATTATTAAATTTCTGAACCAGACAGTGCCGTTCAATTGTTTTATAATTTTATAAATTTCCCTTTTCAGCCATTTGGCTTTCCTAATTACTCCAAGTGTCAATCACAAGCTTCTCCCTTTTCCTATATATGTCTCCCTTATTGTATTCTTCAACGAGAGCAATTAGTTCCTCATCTCAAATCTCTCTCCTCTCTTCCTCTATTTAAGCAACTCCAACGTCACCTCTCCCTCCCATTTCTTCCTATTTTGCTCTCTTTTCCTCCATTTCCCTCTTCTCCTCTTATTTCCTTCTTGTTTTCTTCACCAAATTCTACCAATAGACAGCCCCTTCCCCTCTTTTTGCTCTCATCTCCTCTGAAATTGCTGTTGTCCAGCCACTACTGGAGCTACAGACCAACAGTTGGGAGCTTCTTCTCTTCTCCAAGTTTGGGGCAAACATTATATACATCCCCATCTTCATCCTCTTGCTGCCATACATGTACAAATCACCCCTTTCTTTTGTTGTTCTCCAAGAATTCTGCAAATCTGTACACTCCAAAAAAATAATATAATAAGAAATTTAGTTCAAATTCTAATTACAATACAATCATATTATCTATCTTTTACTATGCATGTTCAAATCTAAGGCCTCTTTTCTATCATGTACATAGGTTTATACATTTGATTCATAATTAATAGTTTCTCATGAATATTTGGGTAAAGAATTTGAGGATCTTTATTACTGGTTACTGTAAAATACAAATTTCAAAAGTTTGAATTTATAACTCACTGTCCGGTAGCTGCTGTTTAAAAAAAAAAGATTTGTGTTATGTTCCTGTTTCCTAGAACTAATAATAATAATAATAGTAATAATTTAAGTTCTGTTTTCTGTAGTATTGCAAATGTTTATTGAAAAAATTATTAATTTAAGCTCTGCCCTGTGTAACTATTATAAAATTCTTGAAGTTATTTAAACATGCGTGTGCTGTGTAGAAGAAAATGCTTAATCTGGCTACTAATTATACTATAAAAAAGTATAATAAATATAGCTAGCAATTATTAGTTACTTAAATTTAAGAAATTAACTGCCTGCTAATGTTGTAGTTATTGTTGGGTGCAATTTCGCATCATTAAAACTAGAGATCCAAAGTATATTATAGGGATTTTTACCCGGCAGACCCTATAATCTTTGTTAATTACTGTTGGAGCATAAGTTGTATGCGCCCATTGTGTTGTAGCAGGGTAAATGGATCCTGGAGGAGATCCATTTACCCCATCCAATGTTTAGTCCCACATCGTCCAGTGGTGGGACTTGGAGGCTCTAGAGAGGCTATATAAGGAGCCCCAGACCTCCTGTATCCATTGAGAAAGTCAATAGACAAACACGCCCCGTTGAGGGCTTCTCCCGTTGTTTCATCCCACTCCTCACGGAGTAGGGTTCCACGTAAAAATCCCGTTGCTCCATATTTTAATTATCTTTTATCCATGTTTACGCTTCCGCTTCCAATTTTCTAACATGGTATCAGAGCGGGTTCGTTCCACGAGGATTTCATCGTGTTCTTTATTTTGATTCGAGGTCCGATTATGGGTTCGATTCTTGAGGAATCATGTTATGTTTTAAGATTCGATTATTGTTCATATTCGGATTGGCTCATGTTCAAGATCACGTTCTAGGGGTTGCTTTGAAACCCTATCTCCAGGCAGCAGTCCAGGCCGCATCCAGGTAGCTCCAGGCCGCATCTTCAGCCCGACGGTGCCTGCAGATTCTAGCGCCGCTCCTCTGCATCAGCCCATCGCCGCAGCCCAGAATCCAGGCCACAGGCGGCTCAATCCACGAGCCGCAACCTTGCACAGATCAGGCGGCGAGGTGGTGGTTGTGCACCACCCCCAGCGACGGCGCCACCCCTTTAGTAGATATCTCCCGAAGTAGCAGGTTGCGCCACACCTGCCTCTGATGTGCCCAACTCGCAGCAGCGCAGAAGCGCAAAGACGGCGCAAGATCCAGTCTTCGGCCCCAGGCGGCAACTCCATACGCGCTGGCGGCGCACCGCCCCAAGCAGCGCCATCTTCGATCGCAAGTCTCAGGTGCGAGGTGGTCTCCCGGCCACCATGCGGCATCGTGCGCACATGCACACCCTCTCTCCAGTCCCCTAAGTCGCAAGCGAAGGCGCGCTCCTCCCGTCCCATGCAGGCGGCAGGGACGCGAATCCCCCCTGTGAGCGCCGCCACCAACCATGCGAAGGTAGCTCTACGTGCGCAGCTCCTCTCCAGGAGCTCCATCTCGCGCAGGCGGCGAGGAACATCCAAGGCGGCAACATTCTACCAAGGGGTTCCCGTGTTGGGAACCCTAGCGGGCCTCTTATAAAAAAAATATTTTGGTTTATTGCATGGGCCCGATTGGGCTAAAACAAAAAAAAGAGGGGGTGGGGAAAGGAAACCCTAAACAGGGTAGCGGACTACATGGTCTAAAAAAAACAGAAAGAGGTTGTGAGTTTTTTGAGAAAAAAAGGGAGAGAGATTTTAAAAAATGATTTTTTTTTGAAAAGGCACGTACAAATTGAAAAAGCCGCACGCAAAATAAAAAAATTAAAAAGTCGTATAAAAAAGAGGTTGAACGGCTTATGTTAAAAAAAATCAAAACTGCTTTAAAAAAATTTGATCGGCTTAAAAAAACAATGAATGAAAATGAAAAGCCGCAAGTATGCTTTGTTTTCCCCTTCTATCTTGTCTTCTCCCAACTTTGTCGATGTTCATTTTTCGACAAGTATGGGAGAAAGGGGAAGTATATATGTAGAGTCACATGTCTTATATTCCAGATCCAGATGCCAGATGCAGTCTCCAGACCTGCCAGATGATCAGACTCTACGGTTGTTCAGACTTGACGTCAGATGTTTCCGAGTCTCCAGTTTCAGACACGCACGAGTGTGCGGTCATTTTTCAGATGAGCATAAGTTGCCATCATCAGTTCGAGGTCCCCATCATTCTTGTCGTTGTCCGGCCAGAGTTTTCATGTGAGCCATAGGGACTCCAGAGCAGAGGACCATTCCCTTGAGGGTAAGGGTTTTCATGTGGTATCATAGGTACACCAGAGCAGCGCACCATTCTCTGAGCAAGATGGGAGAGACCCAGTTCTCCGACGAGGAGACTTCAGGCGCAGTTCAGACTCGATGGTCAGATTCTGAGTAATCAATCGACTCACACTCCAGCCCGTTCGTCCTCCTTACCTGAACGGCATGAGAAGCAACGTCCTCGACTGCAGCAATGTGCGCGTTGGGTTGATATTGTCCGTAGTGTCTTGTAGCGTTGAGTTGAGTCTCTTTATGTTTGTCCAAGCTGAGTATTGCATGCTCCAGCTTGAGGGGGAGTGTTGGAGCATAAGTTGTATGCGCCCATTGTGTTGTAGCAGGGTAAATGGATCCTAGAGGAGATCCATTTACCCCATCCAGTGTTTAGTCCCACATCGTCCAGTGGTGTGACTTGGAGGCTCTGGAGAGGCTATATAAGGAGCCCCAGACCTCCTGTATCCATTGAGAAAGTCAATAGACAAACACGCCCCGTTGAGGGCTTCTCTCGTGGTTTCATCCCGCTCCTTAAGGAGTAGGGTTCCATGTAAAATCCCGATGTTCTTATTTTCTTTATCTTCTTCCATGTTTTTTCTTCCGCTTCCTATTTTCTAACATGGTATCAGAGCGGTTCGATTCTCGCGATTGTATGCTCTTGATTTATTCGAGATTTGATTTATGATCGATTCATGCGTGTTCTTCGAAGATTATTATGGTGTTCTACAATCAGTTCTAGGGTTTTCTTCATGAAACCCTACTCCAAGTTTCAGCAGCATCTCGTGCCGCCAACCTGCGATATCCTTGTCTCCAGATCTGTTTCTGGGAGATCTCTCCAATATTCTGTTCTGGATTTCTCAGAGTTTTTGCATTGCAGACTTCTTCTCCAGCAAACAACGGCTAGGGTTCCTTCCTTGGAACCCTGAATCATGTAGACCTAGCCACCATTGTTATCGGCCAACATCCACAGCCCAGGCAAGGCCTTGCCTCCATCTCAGCAGGTGTCGGCAGCCTTTCGAGCTCCATCTGAAGACCAAACGCGCAGGCGGCACGAATGTCCATGCGCGATGCGCGATGGCAATCTTGGCTGCAATGGTGGTGCGCGCCAGGCGATGCGGGATGCTCCAGGACACCTTCACGTGAGATTTCTTCAAGCCGCAACCCTTGTTGCGTTCCTCGTGGCCAATCGGGGAAGGGCTCCAAGCCGCAAGTCTCCAGCAGCAACCGCGTATGGCGGCATCTCCTCGAGTGCGCCAAGGATCCAGGCGATCCTAGCGCACAGGCGGAGCACCCCCATGGTCGCGCGGCATCCCTCCGGTCACACGGGCTTCATCCCGCTCCTTAGGGAGTAGGGTTCCATGTAAAATCCCGATGTTCTTATTTTCTTTATCTTCTTCCATGTTTTTTCTTCCGCTTCCTATTTTCTAACAATTAGCTCTACGACCTTTGAAACAACGTAATTCCCCCCTCAACCTCGTGAACTTGCTCCGTCTTACCCCACAACCCCTGCCGTTAATTTGAGACTCCTTGCGTTACCCTGCTTGGGTTTAGGATTGGGTTAATCAAACTACATCAGATGGTGGCCTGAAATTGAATTCGTTCTTCCTTAAAACGGCCTTGAGGCGGCGGAGCGCGGTGGTCTGATGTACGATTCGAACATTCAGGTCGGTGAATCTGATCAAGCCTTCATGCATGGTCTACGAGGAGGCGGAGGCCTGGACGCGGCGGAGGTGAATGGTCAGGGAGGAGGCGGAGGCGGAAGTCTGGGCGGGTGGAGGTGGAGGCCTGGGTGGGGCGGGGCAGAGGCGGATGCCTGGACAGGGCATAGGGGAGGCCTGGGTGGGGAGGGGCGGGGCGGAGGCAGATGCTTGGGCGGGGCGGAGGGGAGGCTTGGGTGGGGCAGGGCGGTGGCGGATGCCTGGGTAGGGCGAGGCGAAGGCGGATGCCTGGGCAGGGTTGAGGGGAGGTCTGGGTGGGGCGGAGGCGAAGGCCTGGGCGGGCGGAGGGGAGGCCTGGGCGAGGCGAAGGCTGGGGCAGGGCGGAGGGGAGGTCAGGGAGGAGGCGGAGGTCTCGGTGGGCAGAGGCGGAGGCCTGGGCGGTGTGGGGCAGAGACCTGGACGAGGCGGAGGTCGGGGCATGGCGGAGGGGAGGTCAGGGAGGAGGCGGAGGTCTGGGCGGGCGGAAGCGAAGGCCTGGGCGGGGCGGGGCGGAGGTGGAGGCCTGGGCAGGGCGGACAGGAGGCCAGGGTGGAGGCGAGGTCGGGCGGAGGGGAGGTCATGGGAGGGGATGTCGTGTAGAGGCTTGAGGGAGAAGGAATGATATTTTTGTAATTTTGAGAAACAAAATGGGTATTATGAAAAAGGAATTCACGGAATCCGGTTAGTTTTAACAGTCAAATGGATGGGGGTTAACCACAGGGTCTGTAGGATAATGGTTAGCAAGTTTACGAGGTCGAGGGGGGAATTAGGTTGTTTCAAAGGTCGTGGAGGTAATTGACAAAGATTATAAGATCTGTCGGGTAAAAATCCCTATATTATAAGATCTTTCTTTTACTGCCTTTTTTAGATTTAACATCTATAATATACAATACAACTTTATTATTTTAATGATCAGATCTTCTGTAGTGCATAATGGTTGTCTTAAGAGGAATGTTTAGGCCATAACCAATTTTCTTATAACTACTGGTGTTATATATATATATATATATAAACTTACTTCTTAATACAACGTTTGGTATTATCTACATGGTGCACACCGTTCTAGATAATGGCCTAATATGTTCCTTGACTATAGGGACCCAAATTGTAATTAAACACTACAATTCCGGGATCATCAATTGGAGTATGTTTATATTCGAAGATAGAAAGTATCTATCTCTTGTTTAATTACTCTCTTTTACCAAGGATCAAAGGAGGATTTCCAAAACATGTACATATGAGAAATACGTATGGCATATAGTTGTAATAAATTATATAGTACCAAGTAATAAATGTTCAAAAGTGACATAGTTGGGGTAAGATGCTGGCAGCAAGTTGTCTTTCATCAAGAAGTTGTA
This sequence comes from Ottelia alismoides, assembly GCA_037367405.1. NCBI lineage: Eukaryota > Viridiplantae > Streptophyta > Magnoliopsida > Alismatales > Hydrocharitaceae > Ottelia > Ottelia alismoides. The sequence continues at coordinate 171,648 of JAZKJV010010000.1, read as the reverse complement.
GTTTTAGAAATTGAAATCATTCCTAAGTAATTTGGTGTCATCTTAATAGTTGACATAGGTGAAGAATCTAAAGAAGGATGATCTTGTATAAGGTTTATAACTTATCCTAGCCATGAGAATCTTGGAAATCAACGATACTAATATTTATAAGTGCCGGTCATGGTGACTTCTACACCTGACCGTGCGAGAGTGCGGTGACCCTCAACTGGGCGGGAGATAGGAAGCCCAGTTAGGGCAGCGGCCGCTAAGTGTGCGGGTCTAGGATGCCAGTCCTTGTTATGGTTTTTACGTGAGCTCGCAGTATTTTTACGTCTCGTTGGGGTCCCGACTGATTGACCAATCCGCTGACCCCTCTGTTTTAGGATATCCATGCGGGGGATCCTCAATTTTAGTTTGTCATACGAGCTCGTATGCCCGTACTAGTCGGGTCGTTTTTCTAGCGTGACTTTTGCGGAGAGTCTCTCTCACCCATCTCAGTGGCGTAGTTTTGGAGTAGACCTATCCCTCTATTGGACCATACTTCCAATTAAAGGGCGAGACGGAAGAGACATTTGTAGGCTACCTCACTGCTTGAGTTTTTCTTCGCCAGCAAACTTGGTGATTCTACATCCAAATCATCCATGTCTACATCTAAGTCATCTAGGGTTACATCTGAGATAGTTACAGTTGAGAATTGGAGTTACAATCAAGGTTGAGTTAGTTGGAAGTGACTATAATAAAATTTGATTTGTAATAGTATGACTATAATAATATGAGAATATACACACACATACACTAATGAACAAACAATTACAGTATAAATATGGTATATATGGGAAACGTTGGGTTAATAGATGAGCATGAGAGGTGCATACAAACAACCTGAAAATCCTTTTTACATACGCAAGTAGAAGTAAATCTTAATTGTTCCTGCCTTTATACATACTTGCTTTTGAAAATAATTAAATGCCCACTTTATTTTTTTTAAATTTTTGGGAGGTACCAATAACCGCTGACGTCTCTTCTTTCCTAACATGTTTTGGTAGGCAAGGAGCCTACTGCCCAGTAGCCGTTGATGATTTCAGGCGATAGGGTATATACCAGATGGTATGTTACTTTTGTCTCAGTTTTTGGTTCATTTTATGATGTAAATGTTTCCCCTACTCTTCTGTACAAAATTTTGGGGATACATGTATGAATGAACTGTCAACTTCTAATACATGTAATTATATTATGAAAATGAATGGAATAAAATTTTGGTGGCATTTTCTTTGTTCAATATGATGAATGTGGTTTGGAATTTCATATGCAAATATAGCACCGTGGAAAATTTTCCCTGAAATTTCAATAAACGGTGTGACCTCATGCGAATGTAATAGTGCAAAATGTGTGAAACGAGTACCCGGATCCAAGGGGGTTCACAGTTTGGTATCAGAGCCATGGTACCCCACTACAAGCATTCGCAGTATTACAATTACGATCGCATTAAGTTCTCGGATAGCGACAGTCTTCTGACTTGTCTTGAGTCCGAGAAGGGAAATATGACATTCATATTCAATCACCACAAATGTCACCAATTTCATTAATTTTCATATTATATCCCAAGAAGAGAAAAAGCATATATAATAAGTATCTCCAAATGTCATTTTATTTATGACTAAAAATGATTCTCATGCAGAGCCATGGCATCCCGACCAGGACAGGAGACTACTGACCATTTAGCTCGCATATTGACTATTCTCACTGACCTTCAGCAGCAACATGCTGCTATGAGAGGCCAGCAGGACCAGATTCTGGCACAACAGACAGAGATTGCTGACAGACAGACGGACATAGAGATGAGATTTGAGGAGCTATCAGATTTCACCTACCGTCCGATTCACGACGGCATAAGCTAGGACCAGCGACAGTCGGTAGAGTTACAACAGCCTCATTTCGATGATCCACTTGAGGACATACCAGAGCATGGAGCTGAGGAGGATAGAGCCTTTGACAGGGAGCAGAACCCTGTAGACCTTGCAGACGAGGGTACACACGAGTACTCTGCCATTCACAGGCACCAGTCGGTCTTTACTTCCTACTAGCAGGCCAATGTGCCCATGTTCGAGGGCACCGATACGTCAGATGTTGCTGAGCAATGGCTCAAGCATGTGACGAAGGTGCTGAGGATGATACACGAGATACGTGGCTATCTTTCATGGAGTACTCATTGACAGATTTTGCTGAGAGATGATAGGATGCTGTAGTATCTGAGTTGGGCCGAGAGTCTACATGGAATGATTTCAAGACGAGGTTCATGTCTCACTTCTTTTCTGCGAAGTGGAAGGAGTCCCAACGTCGACTTTTTGCAGAGCTTCGTCAGGGATAGATGACAGCTAGAGACTACTTCGTCAGATACACCGAGCTGTCTCGACATACACCAGCAGCTGGCGCATTTCCAGAGGAGAATCTGGAAAAGTTTATCAGAGGCATGCGAGAGGAGGGGCAGGAAAAGCTGGCTGTATTACACATCACTTCCATCTCCGAGGCTACTGACACATCGGAGAAGTTTGAGGATATTCGTGAGAGACGTTTTGGCAGTTCGTCTAGAGCAGCGCCTAGACCGCAACGATCTTTTGGGCCAATTCGTCGACCATTTCAGCAGCAGAGGTTAGCTAGGCATTTCCAACCTACAAGTTCGACTTTCTCTGGCAGTGCTCGCTCATCTCCATCGACTACTTTAGGAGGAGCACTAGCCAGACGTGGCATAGAGTCCGCTCGACCATCTGGGTCGCAGCGAGCAGACAAACCACCAGCCGGACCAGCTCGGAGCACAGACACGGCCACTCCATCTACTCGACCAGTCCGATGTTACAGATGTTACGAGTGGGGACATTATCGATCACAGTGCCCACAGGCTTCTGGTGAGCCTCGCCCACAGCCATAGTCGTCGCAGCCTCAGGCATAGCGTTTAGGGAGTTTCCGTGGCAGGAACTCCAATTTCAGGCGACCGCAACAGAGACAAACGCAGAGTGTGGCAGGATCCAGTACTGCACCATCCAGGCAGGGTCAGTTACATGCAGTTACTGAGGAGCAAGCACGTTCAGCAACTACTGTGGTGAAAGGTATGGTCTCAGTTTTGGACCGACCTTTCCATTTTTATTTGATTCTGGTGCGACGCATTCTTTTCTTGCTTCGAGACTACTTGCTTCTTTAGGTAGAGTCGTAGAGACTCTCTCTTCTCCATATCACATCCGAGGGTCAGGTGGCCAGTTGTTCGTCATACCCCTGATAGTCAGGCACTTGCCTGTACTGATTGGCGATCATGAAATGATCGCAGATTGTCTACTCCTGCAGCTTGATGAGTTCGACTTGATTTTAGGCATGGATTGGTTATCCGCTCATCATGCACTTGTTGATTGTTTTAGGAAGACAGTTGTCTTCAGGATTCTATACTTACCTGAGTTCACTTTTGAGGATACTATACATGACTCCGCCATTGAGTACATTTCCGTGTTACGAGCTCAGCGACTTGTTGATCAGGGTTGTGATTCCTATCTAGCATTTGTTCGAGAGGTATCTGATCATTAGCCGATGACATAGGACATCATAGTAGTATCTGAATATCCAGATGTTTTTCCTGAGGAGCTACTGGATTACCTCCTGAGAGAGATTGAGTTCGAGATCACATTGCTACCAGATACACAACCGATCTCGATGGCACCTTACCGCATGGCACCAGCTTAGTTGAGAGAGCTGAAGGTGCAGTTGCAGGAGTTACTTGACTTGGGATTCGTGAGGCCGAGCACTTCACCTTGGGGTGCTCCGGTTCTATTTGTCAAGAAGAAGGATGGATCCATGAGGTTATGCATCGATTACGGGTAGCTGAACAAGAAAACAGTGAAGAACCGTTATCCATTGCCGCGCATTGATGATTTGTTCGACCAGCTCCAGGGATCTTCGGTTTTCTCGAAGATCGATCTTCGCTCAGGTTATGATCAGTTGAAGATTCGAGAGTTTGATATTCCAAAGACCGCTTTCAGGACTCGTTATGGGCACTACGAGTTTGTGGTGATGCCGTTTGGGCTCACCAACGCACCTACAGCTTTTATGGGCTTACGTCTCGCCTCAATTTTAGAGAAAACACCTCGGACCGCCTTACACTTTTTTAAATCTTGACTATCAGTCATGCACGTCATGATTTAATAGTCACCATCAAGCCATGACTCGTAATCCTTATCTATCTCCTTCATAGGTTCTTTACTTAGAGTATAGATATTTCTCTGACTACCGATGAACACCTTGATAGCTCGAGACCAAAGCACACAATTCCCTGCATCCGTGAGTTTGATAGAAGCTCCTTGTACCATCATACAATATATAGTGTACGTGGATTTGGTCATGGTAGGAATTGATGCCATCATGATTTGATACGAAGTTCAGGAAGTGGTTTGCACAACCTTAAATGATCATGAGGTTATAAAGGATCCCCTCGTTGGGACCTTGCGCACAAGGAGAAGAGCCTAGGCGATCCCCCACAGCTTGGCTGGGATCTAGATTGCCGCAGATGTCCCTAGATGACCCCTAACAGCCTGACTATGATCTGGAGTACCGTAGATGGCCTCCAATCAGCCTAGCGACAGTGCTGGTGTGCCCTATGTGTGCCCCAACCACCTACGGTTATGATTGAGTGTCATAGAGGCCTCCAATCATCCTGGCAGCATGGCTAGGTGCCGCAGATGAGCCATGATCAACCTAGCGATGTGGCTAGGTGCCAAAGTTGGGCCCTCATGCTCTTGGTTGCAGTGATTGGGTGTCACAGATGGCCCCCAATGGCCCAGCAATGATGCTTTACAACCCGCAGGAGGGCCCTAGGTGTCTGGTGGCATCCATGGTATACCTTAGGGCATTCAATGATGGAGATGTAGAGGCTAGAGGTGGTGATTGGGTACGAGGCTCAATCTAGGATTGTTGCACTGATACCATGTGGAGAAAAGAGAAGGGAATGTATTGGTTGTCTTACTCAATGGGTCTAGGGTTTCTTATATAGCGTGAAACACTAGAGAGCTAAGAAAGAGAAATTACACAAAGGTCCCAAACAGGTTACAGGATTCAATAAATAAATGAAGAGAAATGTCCAATAACAAAATAACTCTAACACATAAAAGGTCATATTCGAAATACAAACACTAATGGTCAAAAGAAAAATCAAATAGAACTGACAGATAGATAGCCAGTTAAGCTGTTATAGACCAATTTGTCTCCTTGTGATTTGACATGTACTTTTCATTATACAGTTATGTTTTTGATTTAATTTGCTTAGTTTCTATGAGTTGCATCGACTGAAATTAGGGTTAAGAACCTTGATTTTAATACATGTTGGAGAACTCATAACCAGCAAAACCCAAAGACATGCAGATGACTGAATTGTACAAAGTACACAGAAAGTTTCCTTAAAAATGCTGAATCCTTGATGGGATTGGCTCTAATACAATGTGAAAAAACAATTAACAAGAAAAATCACACAGAACACAAGCACGGGGATTTACCTAGAAAACCCTTCTAAACATTAAAAAAATCACAAGAGGGGGACACCAAGTGCACACAGGTATCTACGTTTCCTTCTATTACACTTAATCAGAAACTGAGTGTTGAGTACAATATTATAGGGAAAAGTGTGAAATAGATCCACACATAAGATCCATTTTCTTGTATATAAACTCTCAACAAAATGGTAAACTATTATATTGACCAACAGGCATTGCTAGCTGCATCACTCCACTCGAGTAGCATTATGGAGAACATGGACCTAGTCAATGAGGATTTATCTAGTGAGCATTTTCAGAATTGCTAAATAAAAATGCAAAAATCAATTTATCATTTATAATAGCAAAATTTTCGTAACAACCGGCTCATACAGAAAAGAAGTGGTGACAACAGACTGTCATAAAGAAAACCAGAGTATGAGCATAGCCGTTGATATATGCACAGTGATTTATGCAAAATAAAAAAATATCTCTTTAGCAACAGACTTTTGGTCAAAAGAAATGTGAATATTAGCACTGTGAACGCAAAAAGTAGGAAAGTAACAAAATAACCACTAATCAATATATGGGTTATCCCCCGATGCTATTGCATTTAATAATATCTGATGTAAATTAGGATGAAAACCCAATTGCAAACACCTAGTAAAGATAATAAGGCAAAATAGTCTTGTGAAGAGTGGTACCGGAAAAGGTGATTCCATTAGCTTGATAATACCAGCCAAAAGGAACAACGCTTGTTCATTGATAACCCTGTGCTTAAACGTTAAGCAACCAAGGAGATGGAGGATCACAGGAAATAAATGAGATGTGCTCCTTGGATTACCACGACCAGTAACATTATTGATTTGACCATGACGCTTACCAGACATCATTTGCTGGATATCCGTACGGACAGTTTCAAGAATCACTGGCACACAACTGGTCACTAATTGCACAAAACTTTCCATACACTGTTGAATAAAGCATTCCTTTTCCTTTGCAAGTCTGTCCACTATAGACAAAAATTTCGCATTGCAAAAGAAATAGGGCAGCCATCTGCGACTATTTTTGCAAAGAAATGCAACAAAGATAAGAGACTTTCCACGTATAATCTCACTCCCCTGCTCTACAACAGAGATTAGAGTAGGAACAAGATGTTTCTCTTCTGTCAATGAAACGAGATGCCGACTTATGTTAGCAACAACTGTGCCCCGAATCATACCCATTATAAGCAGATTTAAACAGATCTGTTGCTCGCGTGGACTGCCTTTTACTAGTGCTGTTGCAGTCTCCTTCAGTGAAAATTTCTCGAACACTGTTCCTATGCTTGAAGGATTAAAACGAGCTAAACGCACCAAACAAGAACCAGCAGTGAGTCTTGTACTTTCCTGCTTCCCGATAGCTTTGTATATATAACAGAGATTTCCAATTATATCTTTAGTAGAGAAGCGGGAAGCCCAATCCCCTCCTTGACTACTTATGTTTTCAATTGTTCGCAATGCATATAGCTGAGTTATGTCATCTTCTCCCTTGCGTAAAATAGATGAGACTAGAGAGATAACAGCATTAGGAACCTGCATAAACATAATTGAAGTTACAAAGACCAGAAATGATTATCATCAATGTACTCATACAATTTACGTATTAGAAATTGCAGTTCTAATCCGTCAACCATGATAGAAAAGTCACTATGAAGACCCTTAAAAACATCAGTATATTCAAGCTTGCAAATATTTTCAATAGGTTATTAGAATTAGGGGGAAAGACATAGAAACCTTCTAAACTTGATTAATAGGGGCAAAACACCTAATATTGTACAAAGTCAACTTGTAGGAATATAACCTGCCAGCAGGTTAAACTACGGTCGTGCTTCGATGGAGATGTAAATGAGTCAATCTCTTTGTCTTTATCTGTTTGGGTAGAAATATAGAACAGCAGTTCACCTAGAGCTGCCATACAAAACCTCCTTAATTTATCATGTTTATCCCTCAGGCCATCCGTCAATACATTTATAATCCCTGAGTTTGCGAGATCAGCACCAATGAAAGTAGAATGCCGCATCAGTGAACCTATAGCAGAAGCGAGTTGAACCCGTAAAATAGAAGATTTTGAAAGACGGAGCATTTTCACAAGCAATAGCATCACTGGCCCATTTACCAAAATATTAGCAGCATCTGTATTAAAGCCTAGCATCTCTACATATTTAATCACGTTTTGCTTCTCAGAAAGCTGAGACGTGCTACCAAGACAGTGAAGTATATGCCCATTGAGTGCTTCCATCTGCTCGCGTGGTAATTTTGCATACTCACATGCAGCAGGTGCTTCAAATGGGAGTCCTGGGACAGACTCTGTCTTGTCACACTTACGGCTTGGCATAACTGGCCTGACCGAAAGATCTGATTGATGCCACATAACATCTGAAAGATCATTATTTGTGTCCGACTCTGACACATTTCCTCCTTTAGTGCTGATTTTCATGTGCGGGGTTGAGCAAGGTGGTGTTGCTGTCACTTCCGCATCATCCAGGCCGGTATCCATTGCAGTTGCTATTGTTCCATCAGGTAGAGAAATATTACTATCTACTTGAACATCCAATACGTTTCCTTTCAGTTCAGAGTCTTCAGGTCCATCTTTATCAGATAATTGAGATGTAGGATCATCTCCGAGAGGGCAAGAGGCATTTTGAGAACCATCAGGATCATCAGATGCCTCGTCATCGTGGTTTTCACTAAAATCAATTTCCATGTCATTGTTTTCTAGGTTAACTTCTGCATCATTCTCAGATGCTTTTGGCAAAGGACGCCTGTAATTATCCTTCTCGTTCTCTTTTTGCATATTGGATTTTGCAATCCTGGAAAGCCTAAGGATGTTCACTCTTTTAGCAGCACTGGGAAACTCTTTCCTCTTATCATCAACTCTGGCAGCAGTTTTAGCATGTGTTTTTCTCTCGCTCTGGGCACCCTTAACAGGAGTTGCAAAACCCTTTGTCCCAGCCGAAAAAATCTCATCGTGTTTCATTTTCCTGGTGGAATCTTTTTCAGGACACTTTGGTGTTCTCTGCTGAACTGGTTTGTCACTATTGCACTCTGAAAGGCATGGCTTGGTGAAGACTTCGAGCATATCAGTGAAAGCAGGTTGAGAAGGTAAAGGCACGGGTGAGAACTTCACCCGCCAAAACACATGTTCGCAAAGTTCCGGCCACTGAATTCTTTCGCAAGGGTCCTTGACCAGTAGGCGATCAATCAAACTGACAAATGAGCTGCTTGAGTTATCACCAAGAGGTGGCAAAGGATCTGAAAGAATGGATTTCACAAGTTGTGTCAATTCGCTGCCAGCAAAAGGAGGTTTGCCAGCATAGCATTCATAAAGCACACATCCTAGAGCCCAGAAATCTGATGCATATGAATGCACCCCACCATCCTGAAAAAGCTCAGGAGCCATGTAGCAGGGTGTTCCTTTTTTTCCTTGTGGCAACTGCAAGCAACAGCCGGAAAAAAGATAATTTATTCCAGTGTAACACAAATCCTTCATCGGATATAGCATACATTTTCTATATATGTAAATTTCTTACCATGGAAAGAGAACTTTTTGATATGTCTGCCAATGATTTTGCCAATCCAAAATCACAGAGCTGAAAAATAGTTACAAATCTAAAGATGTTATTGTTCTGATGAAGGTAAATATCAGACTTGAATCAACAAACATGGTAAAAGGTGCATTTAAAATAGAGACGACAGAATCAAGGCAGAGTTAATCCAGTAACAAGAGTTAATGTAGAAAGCAAAGTAATAGACCTTTTAAATCCATTATATTTAATGGAATCCCCTTGTGTTTGACTATGTGCAAATGTAAGTGCCTATGTTGAAATAGAATTTCGATAGATTGAACAAAGAGATTATATATCCTTCTTACCTATAAAGAATTGGTTGTATAAATGATGACAATTATCAAGTTCGGTCCATCTATAAGATGAAGAAATCATGCAGGTTGTCGATAAGGAGGCCTTAACATTTATGAAGAATGTTAGATGCAGTGGACAGGTCATGGCCATCCTCGACAAAATTGTTGGAACACCAATGATAAAAATATCATTGCATATATTATGCTCTCGCATTTGAAATATCTTGAGTTTACCCTTCTCATTCTGAATTGCTTGATTGGGGCCACATATGCTACAAGATTCTAATATGTATCCCCCGTACACTCGTGGATGAAGCTACCGGAGCATATACTGGAGATAATTATGTAGTCGGTGTATTGTTTATGCTATTTTTATTTTCTTGGTTGCTTCTTATGTAATTTACCCATGGGTCTTCTCTATATAAGAGAGCCTAAGGTTCTATGAAATATAGAATAATCTTTTCCACCAACATGATATCAGAGCCAAAACCCTAAACCCCTCTCTCTTCCCTCTCGGCGCCGCCGTCCCCCCCTCCTCGCCACCTCCTCGCAGCTCGGCCCACCCGCCGCCCCTCGTCGCCGCTCCCCGCGGTACCTCCCGCCACCTCTCCCGCCGGCTCTTACAAGTCGACCCACACCGCCGGCCCATCCCAGCCGGTCCCCGCCCCGATAGGCCTCACCGTAGCCGCCCCGCTCGTCATCCATATGGATTTGAATGCGTAAAGTCTACATATGCACACAAATCCCATGAAGTCTATGTAGACACATGTCTTTTCGTCTACAAATCCTAGTTCTTCATCTCCGACGATATGTCAGAAAACAAGGTCGATATGCCATCCGTAGGTGCGTTTAAAGGTCCTACGCCAATCGTCAAAATGGATGGGACGAACTATGAGATCTGGGCGATGCAGTTCATGAGCCTCATGAAGTCGAACGGTAAGAAGCACATTCTTACCGAGGAAGAGCCGTCAGAGAAGACTAGGATTTATGCCTCCTGGGAGGCTGATGACTTGTACACCAAGGTCTGGCTGTCAGGCACGTTGTCGATGGAGATTGCTAATGATGTTCTCCATCAGCCCACCGCTAAGGCGATGGGGGCATACTGGCGACAACATATTCCCAAGCGTGAAATGAGACCAAGATCTTACAGCTCCAGCATGATATTCACAATGAAGCAGAATGGGCGGTCACTTCACTCCTTGTATACATCCCTACGGGGGATGTTTGAGAAATTATACAGTATTATTCCTCTCACAACCACCCCCGAGCAGCAGAAGACATTTAGAATGCTACAATGGTGGGGGTCCTACTTGTTACCCTTGATCCTGAATATGAAGCTACTCGATTACATATTCTTGCCGATGCTACCATTCCACCTATGGAGGAAGTCTACCGGAGACTTAGCCGCATCTCTGTCTCGTCAAGTGATTCTCCTCCACCACACTCGATGATGGCTGCTTCCAGAGGGAGAGGTCGTTCTTCTTCATTCCATGGCCACGAACCTCGTGGTCGAGGCCGTCGTTTTCGCCAGTCATGCACTTTTTGTCACCGCACCAGCCATGCTGAGGATACAAGCTATTCTAAGCATGGGTTTCCAGCTTCAGCGCGAGTTGTCGAGCATGTTGCATCTCCGTCGGCGTCTACTTCAGATCAGAGATTCGAGGAGCTAGTAGCGAGATTGCGTGATATTATGCCTCCCTTATCTACAGATTCTGTAGGAGGTCCTTCGGATATTGCTGCTTCAGCGTCTGCCGGTAATTCTGCCTCTACTAGCACATTAGGTAGTGCTTGTGCTTTTCCATCATGTTATAGTTCAAATGTTTCAGATTGGATTATGGACTCGGGTGCAACACATCACCTTTGTCACGAGAAAGATAGACTCAAGTCATACAGGGAGATTCCACCAGGACGGTCGGTGGTAATAGCTGATGGGACTCATTCACCCATTATTAGACAGGGGGAGATTACTTTGTCGCCTTCCATGCATCTACAAAATGTGTTACATGCCCATGATTTTTCGATGAACTTGCTTTCTATTAGTCATATTGCAAAGGATATGCACTCTCGCGCTATATTTGACCCATCTCTTATATTTCGAGACATCCTAACAGGCAGGGTGATTGGTTGTGATTCTGAGCAGAATGGTCTTTATCGTCTGGTCCGAAATTCCTATGCTGGCGTCTCATTTCATTCAGCCGGATCAGTCTCTCCGTATACATGGCATCTACGTTTTGGTCACCTCCCGCTTCAGAAGATGTGTCATCTCTTGCCCCAGATTTCTCCGAGTTCGTCCTCCCGACGTGAAACATGTCAATTGGGAAAGCACCATCGAGCTAGCTTCCCTACTCGTCGGTGTCAGAGCAGTAGCTCCCCGTTTGAATTACTTCATGTCGATATTTGGGGTTCGAGTCGTGTTCCCGATCACCAGGGACAGGTTTTATCTTGTAGCCATTTATGATTTCTCTCGTTTGTCGTGGGTATTTCTATTAAATAACAAATCTGAAGCAAGGGATGTTAAAAGAAATCTTATAATTGAAGTGCAAATGTTTTTTCCTCTAATGTGAAATATGTTCGTACGGACAATGCTTTGGAATTTTGCACTCGTTCTCTCACATTTCTTTTCGTCAAAAGGTATTATTCATCAAACGACATGTGCTTACACATCTCAACAAAATGGAGTCGAAGAGAGAAAACATCGCCATCTTCTCGATATTACTCTAACCCTTCTTGTCCAGAGTTGTGCGCATATTTCTTTTTGAGGAGATGCAGTCCTTACAGCCTGTTACCTTGTGAATCGCATGTCATCATCGGTACTTGGTGAGAAAATTCCTCGCTCTGTTGTTTTTGTAGAGATAGTTGTTCGTCTTTTATGTTATTTCAGTTTCTTTATGTACCTCTCATGTAATTTACCCAAGGGCACTCTCCCTATATAAGAGACCCGAGGGCTCTATAGAATAAAGTATCGGAGTACTCTTTTACCCTAACATGGTATCAGAGCCCTAACCCTAATCTAGGGTTTCTCTCCACCGCCCCCCCCCCCCCGTCGACTCTCTCCCACCGCCGCCGCCCCCAGGGCGCCGCCCAGGGCTCCGCCGACTAGCCCGGGACCCTCTCCTCGTCCCGCGCCCGCGCCGCCGGAGCCACCCACCTTCCGCCCCGGCTTCCTCCAGCCGCCGCCGGGGGCTGTATACACCGTCCAGCCCTCGCCCAGCCCCCCACCAGTCCCCGCACAGCCGTCATCTTCATTGGTAGAGGCTTCCGGAGCCTCTACTTGTCGTCGGGTGTCGCCCCTTCGCTCGGTCTCGGATAGATGATGGATTCAAGTGCATAACGTCTACATGTGCACTTGAATCCTTAAAGTCTTGGTAGACAACCTCTTCTTGGTCTATCAATAGTCGTTCTTCTCCGGCATCATGTCCGAACAAAAGCTCGATATGCCCGCCATAGGTGCATTCAAAGGTTCAGCACCGATCGTCAAAATGGACGGGACAAACTACGAATTGTGGGCGATGCAGTTCCTCAGTCTCATGAAGTCGTGTGGTAAGAAGCATATTCTTACCGAGGATGAACCGCCGGAGAAGACAGGAGTCTATGCCTCATGGGAGGCTGACGATGCGTACGCCAAGGTTTGGCTCTCAGGTACGCTCACGACAGAGATAGCAAATGATGTTCTTCACCAGCACACCGCCAAGGCGATGTGGGACATTTTGGCCATGACGTACTCTCAGGTCCGCAACGAGACGAAGATGCTCCAGTTGCAGCATGATATATTTACCACGAAGCAGAATGGGAGACCTCTCCATTCGTTGTACACGTCGCTTCGTGGTATGTTCGAGAAGCTCTATAGCACCATTCCGCTCACAGCCACACCGGAACAACAGAAGACGTTCCGCAATGCCACTATGGTTGGCGTATTACTCGCTGCCCTAGACCCGGAGTACGAGGCCGCACGCTCTCAGATCCTAGCAGATGCCACTATCCCGCCGATGGAAGAGGTATACAGGAGGCTCAGTCGTGTACCTGTTCCATCCGCTACAGCGAATGCACCTCCGTCTGCAATGGCAGTTTCCAGGGGACGTGGTGGTTCGTCCTCGTTTCGTGGCAGAGGAAATGGTGGACGTGGACGCGGAGGTCGCATACGGTCCACGTGTTCTTTCTGCCGCCGTACTGGTCATTCGGAGGATACGTGCTATTCCAAGCACAGCTTCCCTCCTTCTGCGCGTGTCGCGGATCATGTTCAGGGTCCTTCAGCTCCTGCTACAGATCACAGGTTCGAAGAGTTAGTGGCACGACTTCGTGATATCATGCCACAATCGTCGCCAGAGGGTGCTGAAGTTTCTGATGTTGCAGCCTCGGCGTCAGCTAGTACATCCGCCTCTGCCAGTGCCTCAGGTAGTCCTTCAGTCTCACCTCATTGTCATGATCTTACAGGATGGATTGTCGACTCTGGAGCTACCCATCATCTATGCCGTGAGAAAGATATTCTTCAGTCCTACAGAGCTGTACAGCCTGGTCGATCTGTACTCATAGCTGATGGCACTCATGCTCCTATCATCGGTCAGGGGGAGACGGCTTTGCTACCCTCTATGCACTTACAGAACGTCCTACATGCTCCAGAATTCTCTATGAATCTCTTATCCATTAGTCAGATTACACGTGATTTGCACTGTCGTGCTATTTTTGATCCATCGTCTGTTATTTTTCAGGACATACTGACGGGCAGGGTGATTGACTGTGGTTCTGAGCACAATGGCCTCTATCGTCTAGTCCGTAACTCCTACACTGGCGTCTCTCTGCATTCCCAAGGCGTCGTATCTCCGTACACCTGGCATCTTCGGTTCGGTCATCTGCCCCTGCAGAAGATGTGTCACCTACTGCCTCAGATCTCTCCGAGTTCCTCCTTTCGTTGTGAAGCATGTCAGTTAGGGAAGCACCATCGATCTAGCTTCCCAGGTCGTCAGAGTCGGAGCAGTCACTCCTCGTTTGAATTACTTCATGTAGACATTTGGGGTCCAAGTCGTGTCCCAGATCATCAGGGACACAGGTTCTATTTAGTAGTGGTTGATGATTTCTCTAGAGTGTCCTGGACGTTTCTTCTTAAAAATAAATCTGAAGCAGGAAGTGTTATTCAAAATCTTATTAATGAAATCCAGAATGTTTTCTCTTCTACTGTTAAGTATGTGCGAACTGATAATGCATTGGAGTTCTGCACTCGCTCTCTTGCTACCTTTCTTTCTTCAAAAGGCATTGTTCATCAAACCACATGTGCTTACACCTCCCAACAAAATGGGGTTGCAGAACGTAAGCATCGACATTTTCTTGATATTGCTCGCACATTACTCATTCAAAGTTGTGCTCCATTATCTTTTTGGGGAGATGCTATCCTTACAGCATGTTATCTAGTCAACCGAATGCCTACAACTGTTCTTGGGGAAAAGTCCCCAATCTCTGTTCTTTTTCCAGACAGAGACTTGTTTGCACTTACACCTCGTGTCTTCGGCATTGTTGCGTTTGTCCACCGCTTATCTCCAGGACTTGATAAGCTCTCTCCTAGGGCTATCAAGTGTGTTTTTGTGGGTTACTCCAGGACACAGAAAGGATACCGTTGCTATGATCCTGTCCATGACAAATACTATGTGAGTGCAGATGTTACCTTTTTCGAACCTGTCATGTATTTCTCACCTGCGGGTGACAGATTGGCCTCCTCCACTTCTCCAGATTCCAATGTCTTTGTTCCACCACCGCCAAGCCTGGGTCAATCCTCTACTCCACCAACACCACCACCACCACCATCTCCTCCTGTTGTCCCTTTCACTAAGTTCTATACGAGGCGGACAGGCCATGCTCAAGCTACAAGTCAACCATCCGACACGCCTCAGGTTTGTTCTGAAATTAACAATAACGATGGCTTAGATAATGCACCTATGCAGGAACCTTTACTACAGGAGGATGAGCAACTGGTCAGCACAGTCTTGGATGATTTGGACAGGCCCATTACTCATAGGAAGCAGCGCAGACAGTGTGCTACATATCCCCTTGCCTCTCAAGTCTCCTTTCATCGACTCACTGGGGATTTCCAGAAGTTTGCAGCTGCTGCATCGTCAGTTGAGATTCCACGGACATATCAGGATGCAATGAAGATTGACTGCTGGCGACTTGCAATGGAAGAGGAAATGCGTGCTTTGCAATCTAGGGGAACTTGGTCTCTTGTCCCCATTCCTCCAGGTGCCTCAGTAGTAAGTTGCAAGTGGGTTTTTACGGTGAAATACCATGCGGATGGCCGTCTAGACAGATACAAGGCCAGGCTCGTTGCACGGGGATTTACACAGACATATGGTGTAGATTATTTGGATACCTTCTCACCGGTGGCAAGACACTCTACCCTTCGCATCCTTCTATCGGTTGCAATGGTACGTGACTGGACCATATTCCAGCTTGATGTTAAGAATGCTTTCTTGTATGGTGATCTACAGGAGGAAGTCTACATGCAGCAGCCACCCGGGTTTGCTGCTGAGGGGGAGACTCAGAAGGTGTGCAGACTTCATAAGGCTATCTATGGCCTTAAACAGAGTCCCTGTGCATGGTTCCAGAAGCTCTCTCAGCTTATTGAACGACAGGGGTTCAGAAGATCTAATGCGGACCACTCACTGTTCGTCCGGAAGACCCCTAGAGGTACCATTGTTGTTATGGTATATGTTGATGACATATTGGTTACGGGAGATGATGCACAGGGAGTTGAGATCACCAAGTCTATGTTGGGCAGCCAGTTCATTACAAAGGATCTAGGCACAATACGATATTTTCTGGGGATAGAATTTGCAAGAAATGCACAAGGAATGGTGATGACTCAAAGAAAATATGTCACAGATTTGCTAGTCGAAACAGGAATGACTGGATGCAGACCTTCAAGTACACCTATGGACCCGAGTATGAAGCTGTACGATGATGATACCGAGGAGGTGGACAAGAGAAGGTACAGAGAAATGGTGGGTAAGCTCTTATACATCACTATAACTCGACCGGATATTGCCCTTGCAGTAAACCGGGTGAGTCAGTTCATGGAGCAGCCGAGGCAAGTACATATGGATGCCTTATACATGATATTGAGATATCTGAAGTCTTCCCCAGGCACAGGGTTGCTATTCAAGAAAGGTACAGATCTGTCTATTTCAGCATGTGCAGATGCAGATTATGCAGGATGTCCAAGGGACCGTAAGTCTACTTCTGGATTTGCTATCTTCATAGGAAGCTCTTTAGTCTCTTGGAAAAGCAAGAAGCAAACTGTTGTGGCGAGATCCACTGCCGAGTCCGAGTATAGAGCCATGGCACAGGCAAGCACAGAAATGATGTGGGTTAAAGCAGTCTTAGAAGATCTGAATGTTGACGTTCCCTTGCCTATGAACCTTCAATGTGATAATCAGGCAGCATTATTTATTGCCAACAATCCAGCCTTCCATGAGAGAACCAAACACATAGAGGTGAATTGTCATTACACTAGGGACATGATTCAGAAGGGCTTCATCTCCACGTCTCACGTCAGTTCAGAGGATCAGACAGCGGACATATTCACTAAGCCATTGCTCAGAGGACCTTTCCAGAGATGTTCTTCCAAGCTGAGCATGATAGATATCTATGCTCCATCTTGAGGGGGAGTGTAGAGATAGTTGTTCGTCTTTTATGTTATTTCAGTTTCTTTATGTACCTCTCATGTAATTTACCCAAGGGCTCTCTCCCTATATAAGAGACCCGAGGGCTCTATAGAATAAAGTATCGGAGTACTCTTTTACCCTAACAGTTTTTACCGACAAGGGATTATTCTCACTTACCCCTCGTGTTTTTGGTGATGTTGCTTTTGTTCACCAGTTGTCTCCTGGACTTGACAAGCTCTCGCCTAAGGCTATGAAGTGTGTCTTTGTCGGTTACTCTCAGACTCAGAAGGAATACCGTTGTTATGATCATGTAAACAGGAAATACTTTGTCAGTGTTGATGTTACATTTTTTGAGTCAGTTATGTATTTCTCACCTGTAGGTGACAGGTTGGCCTAATCCACATCTAATGACAAGGCTTATGTTCCTCCTCCTATTCTGAGTCCACCACCATACATCCCCGTCCTTGTTGTCACGCCAACAACATCCCCACCACAACCACCACCCCCGCAACCGCCACCAAAACAACCTGTCTCGCCATTACCTAAATATTATATACGTCGGTCATGTCATGCTCATGCTGCACGTCAATCATCTAGCATGCCCCAGGCATGTTCAGATGTTATTATTAATGATGGGTCGGATAGTGTGCATGTGCAAGGTTCATCATTGCAGGAGGAAGGTGAACCGACGAGTACAGTGGCTGATGATCTGGATGTCCCTATTGCTATACGGAAGTAGAAACGTAATTGTGCATCATATCCCCTTGCTTCCCAGGTTTCCTTTCATCGTCTCACAGGGGACTTTCAGAGGTTTGTTGTGGCTTTGTCCTCCATGGAGATACCATGGAATTATGAGGATGCTTTGAAGATCGATTGCTGGCGTTCTGCTGTGGAGGAGGAAATGGTTGCCCTACAGTCATGAAGTACATGGAGCTTGGTTCTTTCTCCCTCAGGAGCATCTGTCGTTAGCTGCAAATGGGTATTCACAGTTAAGTACCACGCAGATGGTAGTCTTGACCGTTACAAGGCAAGGCTCGTGGCGCGAGGCTTCACTCAGACATATGGCTTGGATTATATGGATACCTTCTCTCCAGTTGCTCGTCATTCCACTCATCGTATTCTTCTGTCTGTTGTTGTGGTACGTGACTGGCCCTTGTTTCAACTTGATGTTAAGAATGCATTCTTGTATGGCGATCTTTTTTTTGAAGCTTAGAAGAGGGGGAAACACGCGACGGTGTTCACCCCAATGTATTAATAAAATAAAGGAAAAGAGAAATTACAGAGAGAACAGAAAATGAATACAAACCGGTCAACCGGAGAAGAAGGCCGCATACAGTGGAAACCCCCAAAAAATCCCATATGACTACCCCTGAGACCAATCCTCCAGAAGCCGCAATGCACGAATAACAATATTCTCCTTGTAGAACCTTTGAGACTTAAAGATTGCCTCATTCCTCCCCAGCCAAGTACTCCAAAGCCTTGCAAGTGGGTCCAGAAGAAGCTTCATGTCCCGACCCCGTGAATTAATCAAGCTCGCACACACGGCTGGAACGGAGACCGCATTAAGCCACGTTACATCATCCCAAATCGAGCGAACAAGAGGGCATTCGAAGAACATATGTGTGATAGTTTCCCGTTCCGCATCACAGAGACCGCACATCGGACTAATATTCGGCAAGAAAGCAGCACATCGATCGCGAGTCAAAAGCCGGCCACGACGAAGGATCCATAAGAACATACCGATGCGCTCGGGAAGTTTGAGGGACCAAATGAATCGACAGTCGCGCGTCAAGATAACGTCATCGGTATCCAAGGACGGAGAGAGCCAAATACGCCTTACGCGTGGAGAAAGACCCGTCCTTCCAAGCCCAGTGATCACGCCCGCCAGACGGCCGAGGGGCATTAACAAGGAGAGCCATAAGAGAAAGGAAATCACCCAACCGAAGGTCTGAAAGGCTCGCAGCGATTCTAGGGCACCAACAGCCGTTATCCCAACAAGAGGCGACAAAGGCCTCCTTGTTCTCGACCAAAGCGAAGAGACGCGGGAACATCAGATTGAAGGCACCCCTACCAGCCCAGTCATCAATCCAGAACCTGAATGAGTTCCCATTGCCCAGAACAGGCGCAAAGAGAGGACGATTTTGCCCAAAAACCCACGTCACACCGCGCCAGAAAGGAGAGATGAAGCAAACCGAATTGCCCCTAAAGCCGGCCGCGAAGTCCGCACCGAGCAAAGCCCGCAGAACATTAATCATAAAGCTTTCGTCATTACCCCACACACGCGCAGCCCATTTAAGCAAAAGAGAATTGTTAACCACCTCCAGACGACGGACCCCCAATCCCCCCAGATGCTTGGGACGGGTGATATCCTCCCACCCAACCAGGTGAACCCCCCTTTTATCACCATCATTTTGTCCCCACAGGAACCGACGCATACATCTCTCCAACCTCAGACGAATACCTTTGGGCAAGCCACGGACCGATAAAAAATAGATGGGAATAGAGGAGAGAACCGCTTTAAGTAGAATCAACCGGTCGCCCCTGGAAAGCAGAACCGCACGCCAACCCGCAAGGCGGGCCTCCATCTTCTCCACAAGAGGCTTCCAATCGCGCAGACGCGAGCCGCCAACAGTAAGAGGGAGACCAAGATAATCAAACGGTAGAGATGACGGATTTGATCCCAGCAGAAGAGCACAATCCAGAGCCTCCGCCTCCGGCAAGCCAAAAGGAACTACTTTAGACTTCGACGCATTGACCGCCAGACCGGAGGCCTCGGAGAATAGTTGCACAGTCGCGGCCATCCCGGCCACCTCATCGAGGCCCCCCTCAACAAAGCATAAAGTATCGTCAACGAACTGAATAGAATGGACATTGAGATCCCCAAAAAAGCAACCCCGAGTCAAACCAGCCGCAGCCACCCCATCAATCATCCGAGGCAAGACATCCGCAGCCAACACGAACAGAAGAGGGGCGAGAGGGAACCCCTGTCGAACGCCCCGACGCGGCTGGAAAAAACCCCCGACAGGGCGACCGTTCAGCATAACAGAGAGAGAAGCCGTGGAGATACACCGCCGCATCCAAGAAATCCACAACACCGGAAAGCCCCGCCGACGCAGGACAGACCACAGAAATTTCCAATCGAGGCAATCATACGCCTTGGCAAAGTCAATCTTCCATAGAATACCTTTAGCATTTGACCTCCGCCACGCCCCAACGATCTCCGAGGCCACCGCATAGCAATCAGAGATATGACGTCCATGAATGAAGGTCGCCTGCGAAGAGGAAACCAGCGACGCTAAGAGAGGAGCAAGCCGCCGAGCTAATGCCTTAGCGATGATATGATAAATCCCGTTGGACACAGAGATCGGGCGAAAGTCCTCAATGCGAGTGGCCGGGTGAACCTTAGGAATCAACGAGATAAGAGCCTTATTAATTTTGTTAAACCCACGGTTACCATCCATAAATTCATGAGCAACCGCCAACACATCGCCGGCCACCATCTCCCAAAAATCGCGGTAGAAAGCCATGGGGAAACCATCCGATCCCGACGCGGCGTTGTCATTAAGATCCCAGACCGCGTCTTTAAGCTCCGCCAAGGAGAAAGGCCTCACCAAGGCTGCGGCGTCCGAGTCAGAAATGGAAGCCCCCCCCAGCCAACGCCAGCGGCGAGGAGCGCCGGAACCGAACGCAAGCTTGAAATGGTTAACGAAAGCATCGCCAATCTCCGTGTCACCGGTAACGCAGGAGCCATTCACCAAAATAGAGCGGATGGAATTGATTCTCCGACGGCCACTAGCCACTCTGTGAAAGAATGCGGTATTCGCATCCCCCTCTTTGATCCATTTCAAGCGAGAACGCTGACGCCATTCAGTAATTTGCTTTTTGTCCTCCGCCTTAACAACATCAAGTGTCGTGGCACGCTCCTGGAGTTCCACTGAGGACAATTCGCGGTCATTCTCGAGACTGTCCAGCCGCATAATAATATTTTCCGCCGCAGATCTGGCGGCCACACGGTTAAGGCATGACTCCTTCTTGAAAGAGGCCAGCATGCGACGCAAGGAGGTAAGCTTTTGATCCAAGCGAGAAGCAGCAGAGCCCGCATAAGAAATTTGGGACCAATGATCGCGCACCTTATCTTTGAATCCTGGCTCCAGAAGCCATCACCTTTCGTAACGAAAGAGAAGCCGAGGGTGACTCTCCTCCCCAGAGTCCCAAATAATGGGGTTGTGATCCGAAAAAGAACGCGGCCTAGAGGCCACCCAGCACAGAGGAAATAGATCCAAGGATTTACCATTCGCAAGGAACCGATCAATTCTCGAGCGGGAAGAGTTATTTCACCATGTGTAAGAAATATCACTGGGCACAAGGCCCTCCAAAGCCAAATCCAATATGAGCGCAATAAATTCCTCCGAACCGGGGTCCCGCCACCCGCGACCACGCGACCTATCCGTGGACAGAGCAGTAACGTTGAAGTCGCCTCCCAAAAGCCAAGGCAAATCCGCATAATCAGAGGCCATCTCCCTCAAATCCTCCCAAAGATCCCTGCGCCGCATATGACAAGTAGGAGCGTATATAGCCGTAAGAGCAAAAGAAACATTTGAGTCAATGTGAGACAAAACCACGGTCAATGAATGTCTCCCCACTCGCATGGAACGAAAGTTGAAGATCCCCGAACGCCAAGCAATAATAATGCCACCCGAAGGACCGACAACATCCAAAGAACGAAAATCATCGACCGTAAGGGCACCGAAAGATCGCCAAACGGACGCATCAACACCAGAGAGCTTAGTTTCGAGAATAAAAGCAACATCGCAATTCCATTCGGAGAGGCGCGAGCCCAAGGCCCTACGCTTGAGGGGATCCCCGAGTCCCCGAACGTTCCAAGAACTCTACATGCAGCAGCCCCCGAGTCCCCGAACGTTCCAAGAAGTCTTGTATGGCGATCTGCAGAAAGAAGTCTACATGCAGCAGCCCCCGAGGTTCGTTGCTGAGGGGGAGAATCATATGGTGTGTAGACTTCATAAGGCAACATATGGCCTTAAACAGAGTTCAAGGATGTGGTTTCAGAAGCTTTCCCATCTAATTGAACAACAAGAATTCAAGAGATCAAATGCGGATCACTCGTTGTTCATCCAGAAGACTCCTAGAGGAACGATTGTCACATCATGATATATGTTGATGATATTTTGGTTCTGGAGATTGGGTCGTCAGTTTGTTACGAAGGATCTTGGTATCCTACAATACTTTCTAGTGTTGGAGTTAGCAAGGAATGCACAGGGTCTTGTGATGACCCAAAGGAAATATATTACAGATTTGCTTGTTGAAACGAGCATGGTTGGTTGTAGACCCTCAAGTACTCCTACGGATCCAAGCATGAAATTATATGATGATGATATCGAGGAAGTTAACAGGAGAAGGCATAGAGAAATGGTGGGTAAGCTTCTTTACATTACTATAACTCGACCTGATATTGCCTTTGTAGTCAGTCGAGTGAGCCAGTTCATGGAACAGCCGAGACAGGTACATATGGATGCCGTATATGTGATACTAAGGTATCTAAAGTCATCTCCAAGCACAGGATTGTTGTTTAGAAAGGAAATAAATTTATCTATTTCGGCATGTGCGGATGCGGATTGTTAACCCCTCAGGATCCGGGTACCCGTTTACGACGCATTTCGCAATATTCTATTCACATTAGATCGCAGAAGTTGTAGAAAAACAGGGATCAGATTTTTAAATAAATTTTCTAAATACATATTCTTTTGATTTAAGAACTTATATCTCTAATTTCAGAATCCAAGAGAGATCAAATGTAGATTCAAAAAGAAATTTTTTTAAAACAGAGATCAAAAGTTCATGTATGGCAGCAAGAGATGGGATTAGGGATTGTACCTTATGCATGTTGTAAACTGATATGAATATTAATGAAAAGAATTTTGGTGTCATTTGTCTCTTTTACTTTGTGGTTATGTGATGGAAATGAATGTCGTAATTACGCGAAAAATTTTCCCTGCTTTCCTACAACTCCATGCGATCTCATGTGAATAATAGTGCGAGTGTGTGATTAACGGGTACCCGGATCCTGAGGGGTTCACACGGATTATGCGGGATGCCCTAAGGATCAGAAGTCTACTTCGGGCTTTACAGTTTTTGTGGGTAGCTCTCTGGTTTCTTGGAAAAGCAAGAAACAAACTGTAGCGGCTAGATCTAGTGTTGAATCTGAATATAGGGCCATGGCACAAGCAAGTACGGAGATGATGTGGGTTCGAGCTGTACTAGAAGACTTGTATATAAATGTACCTCTACCCATGCAGCTACAGTGTGATAATAAAGTCGCATTGTTCATTGCCAATAATCATGTCTTTCATGAAAGAACAAAACATATTGAGGTAGACTGCAACTACATTAGAGATATGATCCGGAAGGGACTGATTTCTAGTTCACATGTAAGTTCAGGGGAGCAGACTGCCGACATCTTCACCAAGCCATTGCTCAGAGGACCATCCCATAAGTGTTCTTCCAAGCTGAGCATGATCGATATCTATGCTCCATCTTGAGGGGGAGTGTAGAGATAATTATGTAGTCGGTGTATTGTTTATGCTATTTTTATTTTCTTGGTTGCTTCTTATGTAATTTACCCATAGGTCTTCTCTATATGAGAGAGCCTAGGGTTCTATGGAATATAGAATAATCTTTTCCACCAACATGTAATACGCGTTTTGAGTAGTTGTGAGTTTTTTCAAGGAAATATTGAATTGATAGTATTCACACTTTATGTTTGACACGGTCAATAGATTCGCCTTGATACAGTGATTTCATTAAAACTTGTTTTGTATAAATCAGAGACCATCTTGAATAATTATGACTTTAAAAGGTTCTCTGGATTTTGTAGCACATCCAACATAGTACCACATCTAGTAATCTGGAAGTATGGTTGTAGTTTATAAGTAGTAGAAGCCACTACTAGTATATGGCCCACAATGTTATAGATTTATCCTCATTAGACCATAATCACATCATTAAGACTAATTAAGCGTGATTAGTACTAATTACCCGTCATCAGTGATAATTAAGTGTCATTAGCAAAAGTAGGATACATGAAGAGCAAATCAAGGGACACGTGTCGTTATACATTCAGGATAAGTGTCAATATACAAGAGTACCATGTGTCATCATTCTAAGACTAACATATGTCCAAGTGTAGCCTCATACTTGTGCAACAAGTTCTCTCATGCATGAGCCATGTGATATTGTGCATGGATGGCAAGTCTTGCCATGTGTCTTCATGCATGGTAGAGAGGTAACATGTGTCTTAAAACCTCTCTTAGATGTTGACACATGT
This sequence comes from Ottelia alismoides, assembly GCA_037367405.1. Lineage (NCBI taxonomy): Eukaryota > Viridiplantae > Streptophyta > Magnoliopsida > Alismatales > Hydrocharitaceae > Ottelia > Ottelia alismoides. Next base: position 147,274 of record JAZKJV010010000.1, on the reverse strand, counting down.
CACACATGTAAAAGGGGTAGGAGGCCTATATATACCCATGACCTCCCCATTCTACTCACTTCATCCCACACCCTCTCAGCACCTTAGAGCCACAAGGCCATCGAGGTTGTTGGAGGAGCACGATAGAAGTCACGGCGAAGCTCTGTCGATTACCAAGAGCGCAATAGAAGTCGTAACGAAGTTCTGTCAGCCATCAAGCTATAGTACACAATCTAAGACGGATATAGGGGGTATTCACTAAAGAAGGCGATTCCGACTCGAGTTAGATAGCGATCAGGTGAGGGATTCTCAAGCGCACTATTTTAAAGCAATAATCTTTAGTTTTTGTGCATGCAACCATGTTTTCTAAAGAGTTTACATATGAATTGCAAGTACCAAACAGTTGATATGAAATCAGGTCTTTAGAACGTATTTCAGATGTCGTTTCAAGTGTTTTATCTTGATAGCATGTTTTCAAGCATATAATTCTTTGTGGAACACAAAGCATAAGTTGAATTACTCAAATTTGAATTTATATAAAGATGTAGAGGTCTATATTATGTTATGATGTACTGTTCCGTATTTCCTATTTATATAATGTACGTCTATGTAATTTACCCAAGGGTTTTCTCTCTATATAAGAGACCCGAGGGCTCTATGGAATAACACATTAGAGAGTATCGTTTACTCTAACATGGTATCAGAGCCGAAACCCTAGTCTAGGTTCTCTCCACCCGCCCCCCCCCTTCACGTTCTTCTTCGACAGCCGCCGCCTCAAGGCCCTAGCCTCCCACCCTCCCGCTCGCTGCCTCCAGCGCCCAGGCCCGCCGCCTGGCCCCGCCTCCAACGCCCAGGCCCCCCCAGGCCCCGCCGCCAGCAACCAGGCCCCGCCTCCACCGCCCAGGCCGCGCCATCTCGTTGCAGCCAGACCTCCGCAGCCCTAGTCCCTAGCGTTCTAGCTAGGTTCTGCCGCCGCCAGCCTCTTGCCAAGGCCCCCACATTCGACCAAGGCACCAGCCGGCCCGGTTCCAGCAACAGCGGCTTCTGTGCGGCGTTAGTTCTACACTCGGCGTCACGACAACAATGGATTCAGGTGCATAGCGTCTACATATGTACTTGAATCCAACCGGGTCTTTGTAGACACCACTTTCTTTGTCTATCATCCCTAGGTCTTCCTCCTCGGTGATATGTCAGAACAGAAGGTTGATATGCCCGCCATAGGTGCCTTTAAAGGTTCGACACCAATCGTCAAAATAGACGGGACGAACTACGAACTCTGGGCTATGCAGTTCCAGAGTCTTATGCAATCATGTGGTAAGAAGCATATTCTTACCGAAGATGAACCGCTGGAGAAGACAGGGATCTATGCCTCATGGGAGGCTGATGATGCGTATGCCAAAGTTTGGCTATCAGGAACGCTCACGATGGAGATAGCAAACGACGTCCTCCATCAGCCCATCGCCAAGGCGATGTGGGATATTCTGGCCACGACATACTCTCAGGTGCGGAACGAGACGAAGATGCTGCAGTTGCAGCATGATATTTTTACCACGAAGCAAAATGGGAGGCCTCTTCATTCTCTGTACACGTCTCTTCGTGGAATGTTCGAGAAGCTTTATAGCACCATCCCGCTCACAGCCACGCCAGAACAGCAGAAGACGTTCCGCAACGCCACTATGGTAGGCGTATTACTTGCTGCCCTTGACCCAGAGTACGAGGCAGCACGCTCTCAGATCCTTGCCGATGCCACTATTCCACCGATGGAAGAAGTCTACAGAAGGCTCAGTCGTGTACCAGTTCCATCAAATACAGCGACTCCACCTCCCTCAGCAATGGCAGTCTCTAGAGGACGAGGTAGTTCGTCTTCATTTCGTGGCAGAGGAAGTGGTGGACGTGGCCGAGGAGGTCGTGTACGCTCTACGTGCTCATTCTGTCGTCGTACTGGTCATTCGGAGGATACATGCTATTCCAAGCATGGCTTCCCCCCTTCTGCACGTGTCGTTGATCATGTTCAGGGTCCACCAGCATCTACTCCAGATCACAGGTTCGAGGAGCTAGTGGCACGACTTCGTGATATTATGCCACAGTCATCTTCAGAGGGTGTTGACACTTCCGACGTTGCGGCTTCGGCGTCAGCTAGTACATCTGCTACAGCCAGTGCCTCAGGTAGTACTTCAGTCCTCTGTCATAACCATGATCTCACAGGTTGGATTGTTGATTCTGGAGCCACCCATCATCTCTGTCGTGATAGAGATAACCTGCATTCCTATAGGGTTGTTCAGCCTGGTCGCTCCGTACTCATAGCTGATGGCACTCATTCCCCTATTGTCGGTCAGGGGGAGACGGCTTTGCTGCCCTCTATGCACCTACAGAATGTTCTACATGCACCAGAGTTCTCTATGAATTTATTATCAATTAGTCAGATTACAAGAGATTTGCATTGTCGTGCTATATTTGATCCATCTTCTGTCATTTTTCAGGACATACTAACGGGCAGGGTGATTGGCTGTGGTTCTGAGCACAATGGCCTCTATCGTCTCGTACGGAACTCTTATGCTGGCGTCTCACTACATTCTCAGGGTACCGTATCTCCATATACCTGGCATCTTCGATTTGGTCACCTGCCGCTACAGAAAATGCGTCACCTCCTGCCTCAGATCTCTCCGAATTCGTCATTTCGTTGTGAAGCGTGTCAGTTAGGGAAGCACCATCGGTTCAGCTTACCCAGTCGTCAGTCGGAGCAGTCGCTCCCCATTTGAGTTATTTCATATAGATATTTGGGGTCCCAGTCGTGTTCCAGATCATCAGGGGCACAGGTTCTATCTAGTTGTAGTTGATGATTTCTCTCGAGTGTCTTGGACTTTTCTTCTTAAAAATAAATCCGAAGCAGGAAGTGTTATTCAAAACCTTATCAATGAAGTTCAAAATGTTTTTTCATCTACTGTTAAGTATGTGCGTACTGACAATGCATTGGAATTCTGCACTCGTTCCCTTGCTCGCTTTCTTTTCTCTAAAGGCATTATCCACCAAACCACATGTGCATACACATCTCAACAAAATGGTGTTGCAGAACGGAAGCATCGACATTTTCTTGATATTGCTCGCACATTACTTATTCAGAGTTGTGCCCCATTAGCCTTTTGGGGGGATGCTATACTTACAGCATGTTATCTGGTCAACCGCATGCTTGCTACTGTTCTTGGGGAAAAGTCTCCTATCTCTGTTCTCTTTCCTGACAAGGATTTGTTTTCACTTACACCTCGGGTCTTTGGCACAGTTGCGTTTGTCCACCGGTTATCTCCAGGACTTGATAAGCTCTCTCTTAGGGCTATCAAGTGTGTATTTGTGGGCTACTCGAGGACACAGAAAGGACATCGTTGCTATGACCTCATTCATGACAAGTACTATGTGAGTGCTGATGTTACATTTTTCGAACCAGTAATGTACTTCTCCCCTGCAAGTGACAAATTGGTCTCCTCCACACCCACGGATACTAATGTCTATGTGCCTCCACCTCCAAGCCTGGGTCAATCCGACTCCACTACACCACCACCACCACCTCCAATTGTACCATTCCCTAAGTTCTATACAAGGCGGTCAGGCCCTGCTCAAGCTACATGCCAACCATCCAGCACGCCTCAGGTATGTTCTGATGTTATCACAAATGATGGGTTAGATAATGCACCAGTGCAGGAGACTTTACTACAGGAGGAGGATCCGCCAGTCACCACAGTGATAGATGATCTTGATCGGCCTATTGCTCAAAGGAAGCAGAGAAGACAATGTGCTTCATATCCTCTTGCATCTCAAGTATCATTTCATCGTCTCAATGGGGATTTCCAGAAATTTGCAGCTGTTGTCTCGTCGGTTGAGATTCCACGGACCTATCAAGAAGCCATGAAGATTGATTGCCGGCGTCTAGCTATGGAAGAGGAGATGAGTGCCTTACAGTCTCGAGGGACTTGGTCTCTAGTCCCCATTCCTCCAGGTACCTCTGTGGTGAGCTGCAAGTGGGTGTTTACGGTGAAATATCATGCAGATGGGCGTCTCGACAGATACAAGGCCAGACTTGTTGCACGTGGATTTACCCAAACTTATGGGGTAGATTATTTGGATACTTTTTCACCAGTGGCTCGACACTCCACTCTTCGAATCCTCCTATATGTTGCTGTGGTACGTGACTGGACCATTTTTCAGCTTGATGTCAAGAATGCTTTCTTGTATGGTGATCTACAGGAGGAAGTCTACATGCAGCAGCCACCAGGGTTTGCTGCTGAGGGGGAGACTCAGATGGTGTGCAAACTTCATAAGGCTATCTATGGCCTCAAACAGAGTCCCCGGGCATGGTTCCAGAAGCTTTCCCAGCTGATTAAACAACAGGGGTTCAAGAGATCAAATGCGGACCATTCACTGTTCATCCAGAAGACCCCTAGAGGTACAGTTGTTGTCATGATATATGTTGATGACATTTTGGTTACAGGAGATGATGCTCAGGGAATTGAGATAACAAAATCCCTGTTGGGAAGCCAGTTTATTACGAAGGATCTAGGCACGATACGATATTTTCTGAGGATAGAGTTTGCAAGAAATGCACAAGGAATGGTAATGACTCAAAGAAAATATGTCACAGACTTGCTAGTTGAAACAGGAATGACTGGATGCAGACCGTCAAGCACGCCTATGGACCCAAGCATGAAGTTGTATGACAATGATACCGAAGAGGTGGACAAAAGAAGGTACAGAGAGATGGTGGGTAAGCTCTTATACATTACTATAACTCGACCGGATATTTCCTTTGCAGTAAACCGGGTGAGTCAATTTATGGTGCAGCCTAGGCAAGTTCATATGGATGTTGTGTGTATGATATTGAGATATCTGAAGTCTTCCCTAGGCACAGGGTTGCTATTCAGAAAAGATACAGATCTGTCTATTTCAGCTTGTGCAGATGCAGACTATGCAGGATGTCCAAAGGATCGTAAATCTACTTTTGGATTTGTTATCTTCATAGGAAGCTCTTTGGTTTCTTGGAAAAGCAAGAAACAGACTGTTGTGGCGAGATCCAGTCCTGAATCCGAGTACAGAGCCATGGCACAAGCAAGCGCAGAGATGATGTGGGTTAGAGCAGTCTTAGAAGATTTGAATGTAGATGTCTCCTTGCCTATGAATCTCCAATGTGACAATCAGGCAGCATTGTTTATTGCCAATAATCCAGCTTTTCATGAGAGAACAAAGCACATCGAGGTGGATTGTCATTATACTAGAGACATGATCCAGAAGGGCTTCATTTCCACTTCTCATGTCAGTTCAGAGGACCAGACTGCTGATATATTTACCAAGCCATTGCTCAGAGGACCTTTCCAGAGATGTTCTTCCAAGCTGAGCATGATTGATATCTATGCTCCATCTTGAGGGGGAGTGTAGAGGTTTATATTATGTTATGATGTATTATTCCGTATTTCCTATTTATATAATGTACGTCTATGTAATTTACCCAAGGGTTTTCTCTCTATATAAGAGACCCGAGGGCTCTATGGAATAACACATCAAAGAGTATCGTTTACTCTAACAAAAGAAATATGTTTTGCACAGTTACTATGCAATATGTATCGGTTTTCAAGTTCTTAATAGTTTCCAATTGTAATAATATGCATGATATGACAGATTGTTTTATGTTCATGAATTAGTTGTTATGAGCATGAATTAGCAAATACAGACTATTAGTGGCAAGAAAAGAATCAGATTCAAAAAATAAGCACCACAGTAGCTATTTTATACAAGTCGTTAACTAGCCATTAGATATGGTGATGTCATTAGATATGACCCTGAAACAGCCATTAGATATGGCAAACCATAAGATATGGTATCAAGAGGACTTTGGGTCCGCATTCTGTATACATATAGGCTTTAGTCCATATGCAGGGTGTTTTTGGTCTTTAGGACCGTCTGCGCGTATGACTTAGCTTTGTTTCAGCGTTCATGAGCCGATAACTTAGCCACAGTGGTGATTAATGCAAACAGCTTGATAGTGATAATTATGTTTCAGTTTATCTTCTTTTGAAGTGATTTCAATGTTCAATTGCAAAACTAGCATGTTGTTATATGATTACTGTCATAAAGTCTCTATCAAGCTATTTCAAAATATTTAGCAAAATTTTTTGGTATGATGCTCATATTTCAACTTTTAGCTATATGTAAAAAGCTTGAGATCCTTTCACTAGGTCTAAGCTCATAAATGGGTTTAGACTCATCCCTTATACTATAATTATGTACAGATCAACAGAATCACGACCAAAAGGAGAAAGGATTGCTTATACACTAGAAGGAGGTGGTTTTCGTTGTTTTTTTTATATTGTCTGTTGTTTTGTAAGGAGATGTAATAGAACTTGTGTAAGACACTTTTTTGTAATGTGAACTTTAAATACAATGATGATATATTTGATGAGATTGCCACATGTGTACTTTGAGAAAAAAGAAGCACAAAGATCTCTGTCGCGGCACGTTCTGGTTAGCGGGAAGGGTCGTAACAACTTGTGGTAACAGAGCAAAAGTTTTAGGATCTTGAGCAATTTTAGGAGTTGATCTATTAATTTTGGAAGATAATTTAGTTATCATAATTTGTTATGAGCTTAGAAAAAAATTGAAGTTGTAGTCTTGAGTATAATTGAAATTGTTATTGGATGATTTCTTTTGATGGAGGATCTAATTGAGGTTTTAGGAAACAATGGCAGTAGAGCAGCCACATGCGACCACCCAAGACCCTAGTCGGGAGAATGATAACAACAACGTGTATGACACATTGACCTTGATAGCTCAAACACTATGAGGCATTGCTGCCCAGACTGTTAAAAGACATGAATAGAGCATCAGTTGCCATTTGGAGATGTAAAGAAGTAAAGAGCAGAACCATTTGTAGGAGAAAATTATACTGAAGCAGACCTAATTCCTATGGAGATAAGGGAATTTGATGCTATCAGAGGAATGGATTCCTTAAGTACATATCATGCTCTTCTAGACTGTCATAAGAAGCACATTACTTTTAGAAAACCAGGTGACGTCGAATTCACTTTCTATGGAGAAAGAAGGATATATCCTACCCATGCCATCTCTTGTCTCTTCGCCCAAAAGTTGTTAAGGAAGGGATATTCCTCTTATATTGCTTATGTGTTTAATACTAAGGCAGAAGCAATCAGTTTAGAAAATATCTCTGGGGTGAAGGAGTTTCCAGAAGTGTTTCCAAATAAATTGCCAGGAGTTCCTCCTGATAGGGAAATTGAATTCACTAATGACCTCATTCCGGGTACCAATCCAATTGCTTTAGCTCCTTACAAAATAGCCCCAGCTGAACTTAAAGAACTCAAAACCCAACTGCAAGAGTTGACAGATAAGGGATTTATATTGTAGAGATAGTTGTTCGTCTTTTATGTTATTTCAGTTTCTTTATGTACCTCTCGTGTAATTTACCCAAGGGCTCTCTCCCTATATAAGAGACCGAGGGCTCTATAGAATAAAGTATCGGAGTACTCTTTTACCCTAACATGGTATCAGAGCCCTAACCCTAATCTAGGGTTTCTCTCCACCGCCGCCCCCCCCCCCCCCGCCGACTCTCTCCCACAGCCGCCGCCCCCAGGGCGCCGCCCAAGGCTTCGCCGCCGACCCCAGGTTGCCACCCAGCCCCCAGGGCGCCGCCGACCAGCCCGGGACCCTCTCCTCGTCCCGCACACGCGCCGCCGGAGCCACCCACCTTCCGCCCCGGCTTCCTCCAGCCGCCGCCGGGGGCTGTATACACCGTCCAGCCCTCGCCCAGCCCCCCACCAGTCCCCGCACAGCCGTCATCTTCATTGGTAGAGGCTTCCGGAGCCTCTACTTGTCGCCGGGTGCCGCCCCTTCGCTCGGTCTCGGATAGATGATGGATTCAAGTGCATAACGTCTACATGTGCACTTGAATCCTTAAAGTCTTGGTAGACAACCTCTTCTTGGTCTATCAATAGTCGTTCTTCTCCGGCATCATGTCCGAACAAAAGCTCGATATGCCTGCCATAGGTGCGTTCAAAGGTTCAGCACCGATCGTCAAAATGGACGGGGAAAACTAGGAACTGTGGGCGATGCAGTTCCTCAGTCTCATGAAGTCGTGTGGTAAGAAGCATATTCTTACCGAGGATGAACCGTCGGAGAAGACAGGAGTCTATGCCTCATGGGAGGCTGACGATGCGTACGCCAAGGTTTGGCTCTCAGGTACGCTCACGACAGAGATAGCAAATGATGTTCTTCACCAGCCCACCGCCAAGGCGATGTGGGACATTTTGGCCAAGACGTACTCTCAGGTCCGCAACGAGACGAAGATGCTCCAGTTGCAGCATGATATATTTACCACGAAGCAGAATGGGAGACCTCTCCATTCGTTGTACACGTCGCTTCGTGGTATGTTCGAGAAGCTCTATAGCACCATTCCGCTCACAGCCACGCCAGAACAACAGAAGACGTTCCGCAATGCCACTATGGTTGGCGTATTACTCGATGCCCTAGACCCGGAGTACGAGGCCGCACGCTCTCAGATCCTAGCAGATGCAACTATCCCGCCGATGGAAGAGGTATACAGGAGGCTCAGTCGTGTACCTGTTCCATCCGCTACAGCGAATGCACCTCCGTCTGCAATGGCAGTTTCCAGGGGACGTGGTGGTTCGTCCTCGTTTCGTGGCAGAGGAAATGGTGGACGTGGACGCGGAGGTCGCATACGGTCCACGTGTTCTTTCTGCCGCCGTACTGGTCATTCGGAGGATACGTGATATTCCAAGCACGGCTTCCCTCCTTCTGCACGTGTTGCGGATCATGTTCAGAGTCCTTCAGCTCCTGCTACAGATCACAGGTTCGAAGAGTTAGTGGCACGACTTCGTGATATCATGCCACAATCGTCGCCAGAGGGTGCTGAAGTTTCTGATGTTGCAGCCTCGGCGTCAGCTAGTACATCCGCCTCTGCCAGTGCCTCAGGTAGTCCTTCAGTCTCACCTCATTGTCATAATCTCACAGGATGGATTGTCGACTCTGGAGCTACCCATCATCTATGCCGTGAGAAAGATATTCTTCAGTCCTACAGAGCTGTACAGCCAGGTCGATCTGTACTCATAGCTGATGGCACTCATTCTCCTATCATCGGTCAGGGGGAGACGGCTTTGCTACCCTCTATGCACTTACAGAACGTCCTACATGCTCCAGAATTCTCTATGAATCTCTTATCCATTAGTCAGATTACACGTGATTTGCACTGTCGTGCTATTTTTGATCCATCGTCTGTTATTTTTCAGGACATACTGACGGGCAGGGTGATTGGCTGTGGTTCTGAGCACAATGGCCTCTATCATCTAGTCTGTAACTCCTACGCTGGCGTCTCTCTGCATTCCCAAGGCGACGTATCTCCGTACACCTGGCATCTTTGGTTCGATCATCTGCCCCTGCAGAAGATGCGTCACCTACTGCCTCAGATCTCTCCGAGTTCCTCCTTTCGTTGTGAAGCATGTCAGTTAGGGAAGCACCATCGATCTAGCTTCCCAGGTCGTCAGAGTCGGAGCAGTCACTCCTCGTTTGAATTACTTCATGTAGACATTTGGGGTCCAAGTCGTGTCCCAGATCATCAGGGACACAGGTTCTATTTAGTAGTGGTTGATGATTTCTCTAGAGTGTCCTGGACGTTTCTTCTTAAAAATAAATCTGAAGCAGGAAGTGTTATTCAAAATCTTATTAATGAAATCCAGAATGTTTTCTCTTCTACTGTTAAGTATGTGCGAACTGATAATGCATTGGAGTTCTGCACTCGCTCTCTTGCTACCTTTCTTTCTTCAAAAGGCATTGTTCATCAAACCACATGTGCTTACACCTCCCAACAAAATGGGGTTGCAGAACGTAAGCATCGACATTTTCTTGATATTGCCCGCACATTACTCATTCAAAGTTGTGCTCCATTATCTTTTTGGGGAGATGCTATCCTTACAGCATGTTATCTAGTCAACCGAATGCCTACAACTGTTCTTGGGGAAAAGTCCCCAATCTCTGTTCTTTTTCCAGACAGAGACTTGTTTGCACTTACACCGCGTGTCTTCGGCACTGTTGCGTTTGTCCACCGCTTATCTCCAGGACTTGATAAGCTCTCTCCTAGGGCTATCAAGTGTGTCTTTGTGGGTTACTCCAGGACACAGAAAGGATACCGTTGCTATGATCCTGTCCATGACAAATACTATGTGAGTGCAGATGTTACCTTTTTCGAACTTGTCATGTATTTCTCACCTGCGGGTGACAGATTGGCCTCCTCCACTTCTCCAGATTCCAATGTCTTTGTTCCACCACCGCCAAGCCTGAGTCAATCCTCTACTCCACCAACACCACCACCACCACCACCACCTCCTCCTGTTGTCCCTTTCACTAAGTTCTATACGAGGCGGACAGGCCATGCTCAAGCTACAAGTCAACCATCCGACACGCCTCAGGTTTGTTCTGAAATTAACAATAACGATGGCTTAGATAATGCACCTGTGCAGGAACCTTTACTACAGGAGGAGGAGCAACCGGTCAGCACAGTCTTGGATGATTTGGACAGGCCCATTGCTCATAGGAAGCAGCGCAGACAGTGTGCTACATATCCCCTTGCCTCTCAAGTCTCCTTTCATCGACTCACTGGGGATTTCCAGAAGTTTGCAGCTGCTGTATCGTCAGTTGAGATTCCACGGACATATCAGGATGCAATGAAGATTGACTGCTGGCGACTTGCAATGGAAGAGGAAATGTGTGCTTTGCAATCTAGGGGAACTTGGTCTCTTGTCCCCATTCCTCCAGGTGCCTCAGTAGTAAGTTGCAAGTGGGTTTTTACGGTGAAATACCATGCGGATGGCCGTCTAGACAGATACAAGGCCAGGCTCGTTGCACGGGGATTTACACAGACATATGGTGTAGATTATTTAGATACCTTCTCACTGGTGGCAAGACACTCTACCCTTCGCATCCTTCTATCGGTTGCAATGGTACGTGACTGGACCATATTCCAGCTTGATGTTAAGAATGCTTTCTTGTATGGTGATCTACAGGAGGAAGTCTACATGCAGCAGCCACCCGGGTTTGCTGCTGAGGGGGAGACTCAGAAGGTGTGCAGACTTCATAAGGCTATCTATGGCCTTCAAAAGAGTCCCCGTGCATGGTTCCAGAAGCTCTCTCAGCTTATTGAACGACAGGGGTTCAGAAGATCTAATGCGGACCACTCACTGTTCGTCCGGAAGACCCCTAGAGGTACCATTGTTGTTATGGTATATGTTGATGACATATTGGTTACGGGAGATGATGCACAGGGAGTTGAGATCACCAAGTCTATGTTGGGCAGCCAGTTCATTACAAAGGATCTAGGCACAATACGATATTTTCTGGGGATAGAATTTGCAAGAAATGCACAAGGAATGGTGATGACTCAAAGAAAATATGTCACAGATTTGCTAGTCGAAACCGGAATGACTGGATGCAGACCTTCAAGTACACCTATGGACCCGAGTATGAAGCTGTACGATGATGATACCGAGGAGGTGGACAAGAGAAGGTACAGAGAAATGGTGGGTAAGCTCTTATACATCACTATAACTCGACCGGAAATTGCCCTTGCAGTAAACCGGGTGAGTCAGTTCATGGAGCAGCCGAGGCAAGTACATATGGATGCCTTATACATGATATTGAGATATCTGAAGTCTTCCCCAGGCACAGGGTTGCTATTCAAGAAAGGTACAGATCTGTCTATTTCAGCCTGTGCAGATGCAGATTATGCAGGATGTCCAAGGGATCGCAAGTCTACTTCTAGATTTGCTATCTTCATAGGAAGCTCTTTAGTCTCTTGGAAAAGCAAGAAGCAAACTGTTGTGGCGAGATCCACTGCCGAGTCCGAGTATAGAGCCATGGCACAGGCAAGCACAGAAATGATGTGGGTTAAAGCAGTCTTAGAAGATCTGAATGTTGACGTTCCCTTGCCTATGAACCTTCAATGTGATAATCAGGCAGCATTATTTATTGCCAACAATCCAGCCTTCCATGAGAGAACCAAACACATAGAGGTGGATTGTCATTACACTAGGGACATGATTCAGAAGGGCTTCATCTCCACGTCTCACGTCAGTTCAGAGGATCAGACAGCGGACATATTCACTAAGCCATTGCTCAGAGGACCCTTCCAGAGATGTTCTTCCAAGCTGAGCATGATAGATATCTATGCTCCATCTTGAGGGGGAGTGTAGAGATAGTTGTTCGTCTTTTATGTTATTTCAGTTTCTTTATGTACCTCTCATGTAATTTACCCAAGGGCTCTCTCCCTATATAAGAGACCCGAGGGCTCTATAGAATAAAGTATCGGAGTACTCTTTTACCCTAACATATACAATCCAGTATGTCTCCTTGGGGTGCTCCTGTTCTATTTGTCAAGAAGAAGGATGGTTCCATGAGACTTTGTATAGATTATAGAAAGGCTAAACAGAGTGATTGTCCGCAATAACTATCCTCTGCCCAAAATAGATGACTTATATGATCAATTGCAAGGGGCTTCTGTGTTTTCAAAGATAGATTTGAGATCAGGGTATCATCAGCTAAAAATTAGAGTCGAAGATGTTCCTAAGACTGCCTTTAGGACTCGTTATGGACATTACGAATTCCTGGTAATGTCTTTTGGATTGACAAATGCCCCAGCTGCCTTTATGGACCTGATGAATGGGGTTTTCCATCCATATCTGGACAAGTTCGTGATCGTATTTATTGATGATATTCTAGTATATTCTAAAATAGAGAAAGAACATAGAGAACACTTGAGAATTGTGTTGCAAACTTTGAAGGAACACCGATTATATGCAAAGTTTAATAAATGTGAGTTTTGGTTGAAGAAGGTTGCATTTCTAGGCCATGTCATATCTGGAGAAGGAATAGCAGTAGATCTATTAAAGATAGAAGTAGTTCTTAGATGGGAACGACCGATAAATACATCAGAAATCCGAAGTTTCCTTGGATTAGATGGGTATTATCGAAGATTTGTAGAAAACTTCTCTAGAATTGTCGCACCATTGACAAGGTTAACTAGGAAGAATGTGAAGTATAGATGGGACGAAGAATGCGAGAAGAGTTTTAAGGAACTCAAGAATCACCTCACCTCAGCACCTATACTTAGCCTTCATTCAGGACAAGGTAATTATGTAATATAGCGATGCCTCCAGCATGCGTCTTAATGCAGAATGATAAGGTGATTGCTTATGCTTCTAGACAACTAAAACAACATGAGTTAAATTACCCAACTCATGAGTCATGACCTTGTGTTAGCAGCTATAGTATTTGCCTTAAAGATCTGGAGACACTATCTATATGGAGAAACTTATCGAATCTTTACGAATCATAAGAGTTTAAAATATATTTTCTCTCAGAAAGAGTTGAATTTAAGGCAGAGAAGATGGTTAGAGCTAATCAAAGATTATGATTGTTCCATAGAATATCACCCGGGGAAAGCCAATGTCGTGGTTGATGCTCGTAGTCGAAAGTCTAAGGGTCAGCTATCTCACTTAAAAGCAGAGTATTTACAGTTGAAAGAGATACGTGCAAAGTTAACCATAAATAGCTCTGGAGACTTATTAGCATCCTAACACGTGAGACCCATAATATATGATAAAATTAAGGAGACACAAGTCCATGATTTTAAAATTATTAAAATGATTGAGAAGATTAAGGGAGGTGATGAAGCCGGATATACAATAGATGGTCAAGGGGTCTTATTCTTTAAAGGAAGATTGTGTGTTCCGAACATAAAGACTGAGATTCTGGAGGAGGCACATAACTCCATGTATACTATGCACCCAGGAAGTACTAAGATGTATAGAACACTTAAGAGTTACTCTTGGTGTTCTGGCATGAAGAGAGAGATTGCAGAGTATGTTTCTAGATGTCATATATGCCAACAAATTAAACCGGAGCGTTTGAGACCTGCGGGGACATTACAGCCACTTCCAATATCAGAATGGAAATGGGAGCACGTCACTATGGATTTTGTTATAGGATTTCCAAGGACCTGTCGAGGTCACGATGCAATATGGGTCATAGTAGATAGATTAACTAAATATGCACATTTCTTAGCCACTAACTTGACATACAGTCTAGATCGCTTGGGAAAGATCTATGTTAATGAGATAGTTAGCCGTCATGGGGCTCCTGTGTCAATTGTATCTGATAGAGATCCACGATTCACTTCCAAGCTTTGGCCAAGCTTACATAAAGCTATAGGAACAAAATTAGCATTTAGTACAGCCTTTCATCCTCAAATAGATGGCCAGTCAGAACGGACTATCCAGACTCTAGAAGACATGCTTAGAGCTTATATATTGAGCTATAAAGAAAGTTGGGATGAACATCTCTCACTTATAGAGTTTGCATACAATAACAGCTATCATGCTAGTATTCAATGATCAGAAAGGCGGCCCAGGCGGCCGCATATGCGGCCGCATATGCGTACTCGGGCATGCAAACGTTCCGAGTACTTGATACGCGGTCTTAAGGCGGCCAAAGCGCATATGCGCCCCGAGTATGCCGCATATGCGGCCGCATATGCGGCCGAATTTGTGATAGAACTCTCGCCCCCAAAATTTTTTATTTATGTTTTCGGAAATCGTAAAGCCGCCCCCCTTTTCTTTTCTCCTTCCAGCCCTAGCGCCCGCTCGCGATAAACCCCTCTCGCAAGCGACTCCCTCCTTCCGAGCCCTAGCGAAGAGAACTTCTCCGCCACCCTCCCTCGAGTTGGCTGCCTCCTCCGCGGCTCCGCCATTGCGAAGGCGACTGCACGACTCCGCCGCCTTCTTTCCGCGACTCCGCCAAAGGCTGCTCCGACTCCGCAATTTCGTATGTCTTCTGATTGATATTTAATATATTTTCATATATAACTTGGCAAATTGCAACGTAGCTGGAAATATTTATTTGCAAATGTGTAACATCTGTCGTGGTATTTGCCTGCATGGCTATTGTTCTTCATTTTCTTTGGTGTGTCGGTTATCTGCCGATTTTTACACGAATCATTTCTGTATTTGTCTACTTGCTTCTGATACCAGATGATGCTCAGCTTAGAAAGAAAATAAAAAATTGCCTTATATGTATCTCTATCAACTATCTGTTATGTCTACATATATTTATCTACATTACCCTAAAACTTTATTGTTTGTGTTTGTTACTTTAGAAGACTATTTGTGTCGGTTCTCAAAATTCTGATACATGATTTTAGGCTCTCCGTTGCATTGGTGATTTGGTCTACTTGAATCCTCAAAATTGTGGTATTCTTTCAAGTAAAGTTGTTGGAGAGGAGCCCTCAGTTGAACCATTTTCTTTCTGATAGATGATTTTAGGCTCACCATTTTCTTTCTTGCAAAAATAAATTGCTTTCTCTTTGCTTATTATTTGTAATGTCTTCCAAGTATTTGGTTGTCAGAGCTTCAAAAAAAAAGTATTTGGTTGTCATTCCACGTTGTCATGTATGGAGTCTTTATTAACTATTTTGACATGAATTTAGGTCATCATGGACTCGGAACCAACACATGTGGCGGAAAATGTGTTTTTTACTCCACCCGGATCTACCGATCCGGGATGGAAATATGTGTATCTTATGGAGAAGACGGATCCAAATTCCGTGACTTGTCGCTTGTGTGGCAAGGTCTTGAAAGGCGGAATTAACCGAATGAAACAACACCTTGGTCACATCAAAGGGAATTGCAAATCATGCCCTAAGGCGGATTCTGAAGTGCAGAAGGAGATACGTGATTATGTTGAGGGAATTCTGAAGAAGAAGAATGAGAAAGCTATCACTTTGAAAGAAATGAGAGAGGAGGTGGTTATTAGAGCGACAGGATCTTCCACAACACCATATGAAGGAACATGTCCTGGGAAAAGACCACGATCAACTGAAGATGAAATTGAGACACTTGGCACATTGCGGCAATCCATTATTAAGGACACACTAGCCAAGGAGGAACGTGCGCGTGTCAACAAATATGTAGCCAAATTCTTCTATGAATGTGATATCCCTTTCAATGTGGCGACTAAGAATTCCTTCATACGCATGTGCGAAGCAATTGGCCAATACGGAAGCGGCTATAAGCCTCCATCTTATTACGAAATTGCAGAGCCTTTGTTGAAGGATAAAGTAGAAGAAACAAAAGAATTTTTGAAAGGGCACAAGGATGCATGGAAGAAAAGTGGATGTTCCATCATGACAGATGCATGGACCGACATGAGGGGAAGAAGCATAATGAACTTGTGCGTTAACTGCAGTTTGGGCACATGTTTTTTGAAGTCTGTGGACGCTTCAGCCAATGCACATACTGCTGAATACATATCCTCATTGGTGGAGGATTGCATCAAGGAGGTTGGAGTAGACAATGTTCTGCAAATTGTGACTGGCAATGCCTCCGCTAATATGGCGGCTGGGAGGCTCCTCAAGACCAAATATCCAAACATATTTTGGTCATCTTGTACTGCTCACTGTATAGATATCATGCTTGAAGAAATTGGAAAGGAGGCGAAGGTCAAAAATTGCATAGCAAAGGCCAGAACACTAACTATTTTCATCTACAGCCATGCAAAGACGCTCAGCTTGATGCGACACTTTACCCAAAAGGGTGAGATAGTCAGACCAGGGCAAACAAGATTTGCCATTTGTTTTCTCACGCTACAAAGTGTCTTTGAAAAAAAGAGAAGTTGAGATTGATGTTTTCTTCTGATGAATGGAGAGAGTGCAAGTGGTCCAGGACAAAGAAAGGTGAAACTGCTGGATCAATTGTTCTTAGTACAACATTTTGGAGCTTAGATAGTCCGCTTCACCTTGCAGCTTATTATCTCAACCCCTTTTATTTCTATAGGGATGATGACAAAGCTATTTCTGAAGATAGCTTTGTCATAGATGGATTTTTGTATTGCTTGGAGATATTTTACCCTGATTTAGAAGTTCAAGATGTCGTCACAACAAAAGAATGGTTCTTTACAAAAATGGAGAATATGCATTTGGAAAACCCCTTGCTATCAAGTTGAGATCCGTCAAAGAAGATGTGTTCGATACAGGTAGTAGCATGTGTGATGTGTCATTTCTAATATATGCTTTATACATATTTCAAGTACATGAAAAAGGAGTTGACTTTAATTTTCCTTCTAGCTAATTGGTGGTCTCTATTTGGTGGTGAGACACCAAACATGAAGGCGATGGCAATGAAGATATTGAAGCTAACATCCTCTTCTTCTGGATGTGAGAGGAACTGGAGCTCTTTTGTAGCGGTAGGCTACCACATTTAGGATTTATTATTATTAATTAGACTAATGTTTGTTTAATCAATTAACATTGAATACTTGCATTGCATATTCACACCAAGAAGAGGAATAAACTTGAAACCAAGAGACTGAATGACTTGGTTTTTGTGAAATTCAATTCAAAATTGAGGGAGCAACAATCTCAGAATGGAAGAGACCCATTTGTTTCTAAGGATATGACGTATATAAGTGAGTGGATCGGACAAGAGGAAGACGAAGAAGAGGTGTTTCAAGGCTCAGGACTAACTTGGAGTTTGGTGGCCAAGGCAAGTGGAGCAGATGAATTGATGCAGCATAGGAGGAGCCAAAGAAACATGGATGCATTACCGAGTGTGGAGGAGGAAGAAGAATCTATCACGGATTCAGACACTGACAGTGATGAAGAAATTCCTATTGTTGTTTTTGACGATTTAGATTAGGAGTTTGATTATTTGTGTATGAAGTTATGAACTACGAACTTTTTTTGAGTTATTATGAACCTTTTTTGAGCTGTCATAGATATTTTGTTATGAATCTTATCATCCACTCTTTTATCTAAATAGACAACTTTGGAAATATTTTCGAACTTGGGTTGAAAATATTCACATTTTAATACCTACATTTTATTTTTTAAAATATAAATGTCTAGTATTTGAATTTATTATTATATTGGTAATTATTTGTAATTAAAATAATAGAAACCGCATAGTCCGCATATACTTCCGCCTGCCCGCTTACTCGCTTCAGACCGCCTGACCGAACGAATACCGCATACCGACTTTCTGAACCTTGCTAGTATTGGGATGGCACCTTACGAAGCCTTATATGGTAGACCATGTAAAACACCTATCTGTTAAAGTGAGGTTGGAGAACGAAAATTGGTTCAACCTGAATTAATACAAAGCACAATAGAAAAAGTTAAGAAAGTCAAGAGATGCTTAAAGGCAGCGCAAAGCAGACAGAAAAGTTATGCAGATAAGCGAAGGAGAGACTTAGAATTTCAAGTGAGAGACCATGTGTTCCTGAAAGTATCTCCATGGAAAGGCCTAATCAGATTCAGGAAGAAAGGGAAACTAAGCCGAAGATACATTGGCCCTTACGAGATCACAGAGAGAATTGGAAGTGTGGCCTATCATCTTCAACTTCCATCTGAACTAGCAAGGATATATGATGTCTTTCATGTCTCCACACTTCGGAAGTATATTACAGATCCAACCCATGTGATACAAACCCAAGAAATTCAATTGAAGGAAGATCTATCATACAAGGAGGTTCTAGTAGAAATTCTAGATTATAAAATACAAGAGCTTCGTACAAAGAAGATTCCCTTAGTTAAAGTTTTATGGAGGAGTCATGCAACAGAAGAAGCCACATGGGAACGAGAGGAAGAAATGAGATCTCAATACCCCCACTTATTTTCAAGCTAGCAAAGATACTTAAATTTCGAGGACGAAATTTATTGCAAGTATGGGAGAAATTGTAATACGCGTTTTGAGTAGTTGTGAGTTTTTTCAAGGAAATATTGAATTGATAGTATTCACACTTTATGTTTGACACAGTCAATAGAATCGCCTTGATGCAGCGATTTCATTAAAACTTGTTTTGTATAAATCAGAGACCATCTTGAATAATTATGACTTTAAAAGGTTCTTTGAATTTTGTAGCACATCCAACATAGTACCACATCTAGTAATCTAGAAGTATGGTAGTAGCTTATAAGTAGTAGAAGCCACTACTAGTATAGAGCCCACAATGTTATAGATTTATCCTCGTTAGACCATAATCACATCATTAAGACTAATTAAGCGTGATTAGTACTAATTACCTGTCATCAGTGATAATTACGTGTCATTAGCAAAAGTAGGACACATGAAGGGCAAATCATGGGACACGTGTCGTTATACATTCAGGACAAGTGTCAATACAAAAGAGTACCATGTGTCATCATTTTAAGACTAACATATATCCTAGTGTAGCCTCATACTTATGCAACAAGTTCTCTCATTCTACCTTTGTATGCTCATATGAATGATTCTAAGACAACTCTAGGCTCTCTCATTCTCTTTTGGTTTATGAATAAATTTTGATGGGGCGGACACCACCGAGTGTTTCCCCCTACCTTGCAGACTTTCAAAAAAAACAAGTTCTCTCATGCATGAGCCATGTGACATGGTGCATGGATGGCAAGTGTTGCCATGTGTCTTCATGCAAGGTAGAGAGGTAACATGTGTCTTAAAACCTCCCTTAGATGTTGACACATGACACACATGTAAAAGGGGTAGGAGGCCTATATATACCCATGACCTCCCCATTCTACTCACTTCATCCCATACCCTCTCACCACCTTAGAGCCACAAGGTCGTCGATGCTGTTGGAGGAGCACGATAGGAGTCACGGTGAAGCTATATCGATTACCAAGAGCGCAATAGAAGCCGTAACGAAGTTCTGTCAGCCATCAAGCTATAGTACTCAATCTAAGACGGGTATAGGGGGTATTCACTAAAAAAGGCGATTCCGACTCGAGTTAGATAGCGATCAGGTGAGGGATTCTCAAGCGCGCGATTTTAAAGCAATAATCTTTAGTTTTTATTCATGGTTTTGAATAGCAAGTATGCAACCATGTTTTTTAAAGAGTTTACATATGAATTGCAAGTACCATACAGTTGATATGAAATCAGGTCTTTAGAACGTATTTCAGACGTCGTTTCAAGTGTTTTATCTTGATGAGTGTATCCCCCCCTTTTTTGAGCGTCAAAAAAAAAGTGTTTTATCTTGATAGCATGTTTCAAGCATATAATTCTTTGTGGAACACAAAGCATAAGTTGCACTACTCAAATTTGAGTTTTATATAAAGAAATATGTTTTGCACAGTTACTATGCAATATGTATCGGTTTTCAAGTTCTTAATAGTTTCCAATTGTAAGAATATGCATGCTATGACAGATGGTTTTATGTTCATGAATTAGTTGTTATGAGCATGAATTAGCAAATACAGACTATTGGTAGCAAGAAAAGAATCAGATTCAGAAAGTAAGCACCACAGTAGCTATTTTATACAAGTCATGAACTAGCCATTAGATATGGTGATGTCATTAGATATGACCCTGAAACAGCCATTAGATATGACAAACCATTAGATATGGTATGAAGAGGACTTTGGGTCCGCATTCTGTGTATATATAGGCTTTGGGCCGTATGCAGGGTGTTTTTAGTGTTTGGGACCGTCTGCGCGTATGACTTAGCTTTGTTTCGACGTTCATGAGCCGATAACTTAGCCACAGTGGTGATTAATGCAAACAGCTTGATAGTGATAATTATGTTTCAGTTTATCTTCTTTTGTAGTGATTTCAGTGTTTAATTGCAAAACTAGCATGTTGTTATATGATAACTGTCATAAAGTCTCTTTCAAGCTATTTCAAAATATTTAGCAAAATTTTTTGGTATGTTGCTTATATTTCAACTTTTAGCTATATGTAAAAAGCTTGAGATCCTTTCACTGGGTCTAAGCTCATAAATGGGTTTAGACTCATCCCTTTATATTATAATTATGTACAGAACAACAGAATCACGACCAGAAGGAGAAAGGACTGCTTATACACTAGAAGGTAGGGGTGCACATGGATCGGATAAAATCCGTAATCCGATCCAATCCGTTGTCATTGGATTGGATCGGTTTGGATTTATAAGTTTAATGGATCGGATCGTATTGGAATTTTACAAATCCGTTCATTTAAGGATTGGATCGGATTATTGTCTAAACCCAATCCGATCCAATCCGTTAATAAATAATAATATATACTACTTTATTTATTCTCAAATAAAGCATATTATATATTATATTTTATTTGAAAGCTATGTGTAAATATCCAAGCTAGTCTCTTTATAACTTAAACCTATTCCATTTCAAGTTTTACTACATACAACTTGCTGGAAAACCCCTTATCTCACCCTACTAGTTGGTTTAGAAAAAAGTAATACCTACCCGCAATGTCCTTTACGCCCTTCCAATTTTTCAAATGAAACAAACATCAAAAAATAATAATACATAAACCTAAACCCACTCGGAACCCATTACAAACAAAACACTCACTTGCACCACACACATCTCCACCCTCAGGTGCATACATATCTCCACCGGATGTTGTCCTTACCTTAGTTGTGCGCATGCGCAACCAGGTCTTCCTTGCGCATGCGTAGTTATCTAGTTGTAGTTCCTATTTGATATATACAAACTTACAATTTTATTCAAAGTCAACATGATTCTTTTATGATTTCTACAGATCACAAGTATGTTATTTTTATTTAGTTATACAATGATCGGTTGTAATAAATTCATAACAAGCATATATGTTTTTGCTTTTCAAAAAAAATAAGTCAAATTGCTTTCCAAAAACTAACTATTCTTTTCTTTACATTTTATACATAATCTCAAATTTAGAACCATGATTCGAACGTCGAGTTCGACTATGCTACAAACTTAATCATAGATTAGGTGAGCAATAAAAATCCGAACCAATCCGATCCAATCCGTAATCCGGTGGATTGGATTGGATTGGATTTGCATATTTAATGGATTGGATTTGACTGGAAAAATCAAAAATCCATTATGTGTGGATTAGACGGATTAAGCCAAAATCTGATCCAATCCGATCCATGTGCACCCCTACTAGAAGGAGTTGGTTTTCGTTGTTTTTTTGTATTGTTTGTTGTTTTTTAAGGAGATGTAATAGAACTTGTGTAAGACACTTCTTTGTAATGTGAACTTTAAATACAATGATGATATGTTTGATGAGATTGCCACATGTGTACTTTAAGGGAAAAAAAAGCACAAAGATCTCTGTCGCGGCACGTTCTGGTTAGTGGGAAGGGTCGTGACAAACATAAACCAATAGTGAATTCCACCATCAATATGATGGCCCGTCAAATATTGTTACTCTTTTCTCATTTCCTTCGATCTGCATCTTGATCCAAATGAGGAAAAAACTGTTGCATATTTTTTTCTCGTAGTTGATGTAGTGTAATTTTATCTTTTTCATGTGCAATTGCTTGATGGGGACATATATGCTGCAAGGTTCCAATCCACATCCCGGTATACCCATGGAAGAAGTTACCATAGCAAATGCGGCAGAATACACAGGCGGTGCAATATCCTATCTGGTTTATCTTTCAGTGTTTTCTTCGATCCACATC
Organism: Ottelia alismoides; assembly: GCA_037367405.1. Lineage (NCBI taxonomy): Eukaryota > Viridiplantae > Streptophyta > Magnoliopsida > Alismatales > Hydrocharitaceae > Ottelia > Ottelia alismoides. The sequence goes on along the minus strand of JAZKJV010010000.1, from coordinate 124,795 downwards.
TTGAGCCAAATGGGTAAAGATTGTTACATTTTTGGTGTGCTTGCATTCAAAGTTCGTAAATGTTATCTTTCTTATTTCCATTTTTTTGATATCATAGGGGGCATAGATGATGTACGATACCAATCTATATCCCAATACAACCATGGACACAACTATGTGAGCAAACGTGATGGATTCCACCGACAATACCATAACCCATCAGGTTTTGTTACTCCTTCCCTTATTTCGATGATCTGCATCTTGGGTCAAATGAACAAAAGATTGTTGCAACTATCGTGGGCTCGCATTTGAAGTTTCTTGGTTCTACCATTCTCACACTCGATTGTTAGAGGGCGCATGCTTAGATTATTGATTATTTCTCAATGTTTTTCTTCTTCTTTTGAAAAGACTCCGCATTCTTATTTCAAATGTTTCAATTATTATTTGTCAGAATAATCCCAACGCAAAAAATGCATAAATTAGCATCCCCGTATATAATTCAAAAGATTGAACAATATTTTTCAAAGGACTACTTATTAATCCTTTGAAATATTAGAAAAAATACTGCAAGGCAGGCCAAACTTTTTCCAGGAGAGGGGGAGGGCTGAAGTAGATGCAGGGGTGCAACGGAAGATGTGGAACACCTCCTCTTATAATGCTCTGGCTCAGTGGAAACATGGCGAAATGCGAACATCCTGGGCATCCGCTGGAGTGACAAAGATTCCTTTTGAACATCGCTTGGCAAAGATTGGTCAGGCTTGAATGAAGGACGGGTAAAGGTGTGCGTGCTAGTGTGGGCGTTGTGGTTCGCCAGAAACCCCGTTGTATTTGTGGGTGGGAGATTCTATTTTGAAAATGTAATTGGGCACACCAGAGCATGTTATGAAACTTGGTGTATGTCAAGGGTTTAAATATCAGTTTCGGATATCGTACCGATACCGTGCCGATACGATATTTCGACGAAATTTCGACGACATTTCGCCCATATCGACCACCATTCGTGAAGAAATGACTTGAAACTATCTTCATACCGCCATTTCGCTCGAGATTTCGGTTCCTTGTCGAAACCAAAATTTCGTCGAAATTTCGCGAAATCAGAAACCATGGTGTATGTAACTACTTTACTATTTTTTAATATATTTTTTGGATATGGGCCGATATAACGCTATATCGTCGATATATTGGTCATATATCGCCGATATCCCGATAAATGGATAGACACCATGATATTGATATCCCCTTCTTCTCGATACTGATATATCGCCGATATATCACGATATAACCTTCTATAGAGGTTATTTATAGCAGAGATGGTGTCGGTCGTGACAAGGTGGAGGGCAGGATTGTTGAGCAAGGTGAAGCATGAACTGGGATTGTTGGAGGTTGGGGAGAGGAGAATGAGAATAGAAGACAGGCATTCGAGGGTTGATGGGAAAAGGGGAGAGAGCTGGGGAAAGATAGAAGAGAGCAAAGAGGAGAGAAGAGGTTGGAGTAGGGAGAAGAGAGGAAGAAGAGGGAGAGGAGAAGAGGAAGTCGGGGAAGGGAAGATAAGGGACTATAGGTCTTTTCTTGGGTTCTTCTAATATGCCCTCTCTTGTTGCCACATTCCCTTTTTTATACAAGCACCAACTCCCTAGAAAAAAAATACATTTCTACGCCAATACAATGGTTACCCTCATCGGAACAAGGGGCATTGCCCAAACTTGAGGCTAAAGTAAAAAAAGGAAAAATTGCATAACTCTTACGACTTTGTAAATTAAAATATCATTGGGCTTTCTTTTTTATTGTCGAAACAGCGTGTAGCTCCCTGGCTTAGGTTTGACTGCATGAAGAAGCATCAACGGTGTACTTTTCCTGATCGACATATTCGTAGTAGCAGTAGTATTTTACTAAGTTCTTTGGGGTTCCTGACCATCAAGGATACGGGTTTTATCTTGTAGCTTTGGATGATTTTTCTATATTGTCATGGATATTTCTTTTCAAAAACAAATTTGAGGATGGTTCTGTTATTCAACCATTCATTAATGAAATAAAGACTATTTTGTCTACTATTGTGAAGTATGTTCGCTTTGACAATACCTTGGAGCTATATACATTACAACTTTTTAAGTTCCTCAAGTTTCTTGGTTTTATACAATTCAGAACAATGTTACTGAATATAAACACCATCATTTACTTGATGTGACTAGGACACTACTGATTCAGAGACGCGCTCCTACTATATCTAGGGTGATGCGGTTTTCATTGCTTGTTGTTTGGAGAACCGCATGCCATCCTCTGTGTTAGGTAAGAAGATTGCTTTCTCGGTTGCGTACCCAAGAAGGATCTCTCTCTTACACAACGTGTCTTTGGTTCTATGCCATTCATTCACCATTTGATTCATGGTCGAGACCAACTCTCCCTCAAATCTGTCAAGTGTGTTTTTGTGGGCTAGTTTCGAACCCATAAAAGGTAACAATGTTTTGATTATGTTCAACAAAAGTACTACGTCAAAACTAATGTCACCTTTTTTAAGTCGGTCGTGTATTTTTCTCCAACAGGTGATAGGTTGACTCTGTCTGACTCTGGAGAGTAGGTCTACATGCCTCCTCCTACACTCTGCACCTAAGAAGGATCTTTCTCTCTTACACTCCGTATCTTTGGTTTTCTGCCATTCATTCACCATTTGATTCATGGTCGAGACAAACTATCCCTAAAATCTGTCAAGTTTGTTTTTGTGGGATAGTTCTGAACCCATAAGAGGTAATAATGTTTTGATTATGTTCGACAAAAGTACTACGTCAATACTAATGACACCTTTTTAAAGTCGGTCATGTATTTTTCGCCAACAGGTGATAGGTTGACTCTATCTGACTCTAGAGAGGACGTCTACATGCCTCCTCCTACACCACCATAACTTCAGCTCCACAACCTCCATCATCTCCACCACCACAACCTTCCACTATGGTTGCTCGTCACCCCCCACCTTCTGGTACTTTGGCTCTGCTTTTGTCACATTGTTATGTTCGCATGCTACCTTCTTAACCCCATGCTCATAAGCCTTACCCATTATCTAGCACGCCCCAAGTATGTTTTGAGCACGTTTTTCTACTAATAGCACTAGTGATTTGTCCAGATAGCATGTTACTTTACAGGACGAGCAGGTGCTACCTCAGGAGGCTTTACATGTAACAGATGGTACAGATGATCTTAATGTGCCCATTGCTCTCCGAATGTAGAGACATATGTGTGCCATGTATCCCCTTGCTGCTCATGTTTCTTTGGGGCATCTTTCAGGAGGATTTCAGAAGGTTTATCGTAGGTCTATCATCGGTGGAAATCCCATGGACATATCAGGAGGCTATGCGAGATAATCAGTCTTGTCTTGCTTTGGAGGAAGGGATGGCCACGATACAATCGCGTTGCACTTGGAGCTTGGACACTGACCCTACATGAGCTTATGTGGTTGGATGCAAATGGATGCTTATACTGAAGAACCATGCAGATGATTGTGTTGATCGCTACAAGGCTAGGTTTATGGTTCGTGGGTTCCCCAGACTAATAGAGTGGAAAATAAGGATATGTTCTCTCCTGTGGTACGTCATTCTATACTTTGGATTCTTCTTTCTGTTGCAGTGGTACAGGAATGGTCCTTGTCCCTGTTTGATGTTAATAAAAAAATGGTGAATTCATCTCCCACTATAAGTAGGGTCGTTACATGGGTTCTTGTTTGATGTGAATAATTCATTTTTATATGGTGACCTACAGGAGGAAGTCTACATGCACCAGCCACATGGATTTGCTACGTAAGGAGAGTATCAGAAGTTTTGCAGACTTCATAAGGCTATCTATGGCATTAAGCAGAGTCCCAGAACATAGTTCCAAAAGCTTTCGGACTTGATAAAGTAGTAGGGCTTCACAAGATCGACTGTAGATCATTCACTGTTTGTTCATAGGACTCAGAGAGGTAACAATGTTATACCAGTCTATGTTGATGTCCTTGTTACAGGAGATGATGTGCAAGGTATTAGTATGGCTAAGGAATGCTTCGGACAACAATTTGTCGCCAAGGAGTCAAAGATCTTGTAATTTACGATACTTCCCAGGGCTTGAGTTTGCCAAGAACCAACAAGGTCTTGTGATGACCCATGGGAAGCTTGTTATTGATCTCCTCTCAGAGACAGCCATGGTGATTGCAGCCTGCCACTACTCTGATGGATCCCAGCATGAAACTATATGATGATGATACAGAGGAGGTAGACAAGAGCATATACAATGAACTCGTTGGGAAGCTCCTCTATGTGACCATCATCAGGTCAGACATCTCCTTAGTTGTGAGCAGATTTAGTTTATGGAGCAGTCAAGACAGACACATATGGATGCAGTTGACATGATTCTTTGTATCTGAAATCCTCTCCAAGTACTGGATTGTTCTTTAGACGAGGAACATATGTTGCCATCACGACATGTGCAGATGCAAACTACGCATGATGCCCCAAGGACAGGAAATCTACCTCCAATTTTACAGCATTCATGGGGAGCTATTTGGTGTCATGGAAGAGCAAAAAACAGACAATGGTTCCTAGATCTAGTGTAGAGTCAGAGTTTAGAGCCATGGCGCATGGGAGCACTGAGATGATGTGGGTCAGATCCATTCTGACTAACCTAGCTATTGACGCACCTCTTCCAAGGATTTGTCTACATAGAAAGCTACTTAACTGGACAAGCAAGTGCCTTCTCAGGAGGCTAGTTTGCATGCTACGTATAGTACAGATGCTCTTGAGGTGTCCATTGCTCTACGAAAGCGAGGGCATACACATGCCATGTATCTCTGTATTTCAGAGCTTTCAAGATGTTTGTCGTGGATCTATCAGTTGTGGAGTAACCAATGAACATATCAAGAGGATATGTGAGACAGTTAGTGGTGTCTTGCTATTGACGAGGAGATAGTCGTGCTACAGTCGTGTGACATGTGGAGCTTGCTTACAACCTCTTCCAGGGCTTCTTTGGTTGGATGTAAATGGGTGTTTACAGTGAAGTACCGTGCAGATTGCAATGTGATCCCAACAAGGCTAGGCTTGTGGGTTCACCCATACTTAATGGGGTGCACTATTAGGATATGTTTCTCATGTGGCACGCCACTCTATCCTTCGGATTCTTCTTTCTGTTGCAGTGGTACGAGAGTGGTCCATGTCCAGCTTAATGTGAAGAATGCATTTTTATATGGGGATTTGCAGGAGGAAGTTTACATGTAGTAGCCACATGGGTTTGTTGTTGAGGGAGAGTGTTAGAAGGTTTGCAGACTTCATAAGGCTAGCTATGACCTTAAGTAGAGTCCCAAAGCATGGATGCAAAAGCTCTCGGACCTAATACAGCAATAGAGCTTCACGAGATCAATTGTAGATCATTCATTGTTTTCCCAGAGGACTCAGAGATGTATAGTTGTCATATTGGTCTACATTGATGATATCATTGTTACAAGAGATGATGTGCAAGGTATTAATACGGTTAAGAAGTGCCTTGGAAAGTGGTTTGCCACCAAGGACCTTGGCGATTTGCGATACATCCTAGGGCTTGAGTTCGTAGGGAACCAGCAGGATCTTGTGATGACCTGAAGGAAGTATGTTACCGATCTTCTCTCAGAGACAGGTATGGCAGATTGCAGACCGGCCACTACTCCCATGGATCTTAGCATCAAGTTATATGATTATGATAGTGAAGAGGAGGACAAGAGGAGATGCAACGAGCTCATAGGGAAGCCCCTCTATGTGACTATTACCATGCCATCCATCTCCTTTATCGTGAGCAAAGTTAGCCATTTTATGGAACAGTCACGACAGGCACATATGATGTGGTTTACATGATTCTGAGATATCTGAAGACATCTCCAGGTACATGATTGTTCTTTAGCAGAGGGACATCCCGCTCCGTTACAAGTTGAGCAGATGTAGATTATGCACGAAGTCCCAAGGACAGAAATTTTACCTCATGCTTTGTAGTGTCCATAGGGAGCTCTTTGGTAACATGGAAGAGTAAGAAGCAGACCATGCAAGAAAGCTATCCTCACATCTAATTGCTTCAGTTCCAAGTGTCAATGTGCTACCGGTGCTAGGAGCACCTTGATGGATGTGTGTCTTACAACGGGAGAGAATATCTCATTGTAATATACACATGTTGTCTCATTGTAACTCTTCGCAACAAGACATGCCTTGTATATGATGCTTTCATTGCCTGAGATCCTTGTCTTTTTCTTGAAGATCCATGTGCAGCCAATGCAACTTGACAAGCTCTCATGTCTAATTCTTGTGAAGAGACTCCATCCTCATCCATAACAGCAATCCACTGCCCAGATTTGCCCCTTTTTAGCCTCCTTGTAAGTGGAGGGCTATGGAGATTTTGCCTCCTCAGCAGCATGTAGTGCAAATGCAACCATAGCCTCGAAGTCGTATCTCTAAGGCAGTTGTATCTCTCTACGGGGTCTATCAGTAGCAACACTTGGTTGTCTCTCCTCTCGTTGTTCAGCTCAGGTTGTTAGCGTCAGCTTGCTTAGGAGTGGTGTAAACAAATGTATTATATCTACTTGGTGTCAGTTCAAACTCCACATGTTCATGAATATCATTACCCACCCATGCATCAAAGACTCACTCCTCGAGAGAAGCACGGAATGCTCATGATATGTAACATTCATGCTAACAATATTTCTAGGCCTAAATGGGGACCAGATACTATACCCTATTACTCTTGCACCATAGCCTATATAAGCTGGGAACCCTAATCCTACAGAGTTTATATACTACTCACGTACAAAACAAACCCATATAGAAACGAGAGGGACATCGAACGATTCTTCAACCAGTGTCAGTAAAGACAATGAAGTGGCTCTTAGGTCTAGAATCCCACATATTTATAATGTGGTAGTTAATGTTGAATATTCATGTGAATCATGCCTAGCTAAGTGAAAAGGCTCTCTTTCTCAAAAAAATAGTTGCATGATGACTCATACATTGTCATGATGTGAGGCATACCTATTCTAAACCTAGCTAGGCATGAATATTCAACTTAAACCACCACCAATACGAACCAACCAGATTCAATCCCAAAAGCCACCTCATTTATTCTTTACTTATTGCACTCATGGGTGTGCGTGACAGCAGGTCACAAAGCAAATTCTTAATCTCAAAATCCCGGTCTACACAGTAACAAATGCTCATTAACCCTTGAATGGGCCCATCAATTATCTGATCATCTATTCTTTTGTTTTTTTAGCATGTAATGTACAAAGCAGTGCAATTAGTCAGTATCAATAAAGTTATAAGGAAAAATATAAATTAGAAACAAATTTTGAATTTAATTATAACTGGATATTGTATTACATGAAAATACATAGTCTAAAGTCAAAGGTAAATTTCAGCTTTCTCACAACATAAGCACGACCTTTTAGACTTACAGAAAAGAGATTACTAACCGAATCAATTACATAAAACGTTCAGCCACATCTATAACTGTCGAAGAATTTAATGGTTAAATAACCATATTAAACAAACCACTTTACCAGCATATCGACTATATTTTTGACATTCTCAAATACAACAACAACAACAAAGCCTTTTCCCACAACAAAGTAGGGTCGGCTACATGGATTCATCGCCTCCAGTCAGATCTATCAAGGGTCAATCCCGGGCTTATATCCACAAAACAAAGATCCCTTCGTATGGTCTCTTCCCAATACTTCTTGGGCCGTCCCCGCCCTCTCTTAGCCGGCTCAACATCCCAACACTCGCATCTCCTAACTGGTACATCAGTTGATCTTCTTTGCAAATGACAAAACCATCTTAAGCGGTTTTCTCGCATCTTATCCTCGATCGGAGCAACACCAACTTTCTTTCTAATTGCATCATTCCGAATCCGATCTTTACGTGTGTGTCCACACATCCACCTTAGCATTTCCAATTCTACTACAGTCATTCTCTGCAATGTCTATGGTTCACAGGCCAACATTCAGATCCATAGAGCATAGCACGGCAGCTTTGTAAAACTTTCCTTTAATTTTTAAAGAAATTTTCTTATCACAGAGAACAGCAGAGGCTCCTATCCACTTTAGCAAACCTGCATTTATTCTATTAGTAACATCTCCATCAATTTCCCCATCATATTGCAAAATAGATCCCAGATATCTAAAAGAATCTCTCTTCTGAATGTTATCATCACCAATCTTCACCTCAATTCCTTCACCATTGCTTCCATCAAAGGTGCACTCCACATATTCTGTCTTAGCCCTACTTATACGAAATCCTTTACTCTCCAACTCATGTCTCCAGACCTCAAGCTTCTCATTTACTCCATCTCTAGTCTCGTCAATCAACACAATATCATCAGCAAATAACATATACCAAGGTAACTCTTCTTGAATGTGACTTGTCAACTAGTCCATAATCAAAGTAAAAAGAAATGGACTCAAAGCTGAACCTTGACGTAAACCAATGTTGATGTCAAAATAGCCAGTCTTCCCAGACGGGGTCCTTACACAAGATAAAGCACTATCATACATGTCCTTTATGAGGTTAATGTATAGGGCAAGCACTTGTCTCTTCTCCAAAACTCTCCACAATATCTCTCGTGGGACAGAATCATAAGCCTTCTCCAAATCAATAAAGATCATATGGAGGTTCTTCCTTTTAGCTCTATAAATCTCCACTGTTCTCCTCAGCACATGGATGGCTTCAATAGTTGAGCGACCTGGCATGAATCCGAATTGGTTTTCTTTGACATTGGAAACTTGCCTCAACCTTCTCTCGATCACACGTTCCCAAATTTTCATAGTGTGACTCATCAGCTTGATACCTCTATAATTTGAACAGTTTTGAATGTCTCCTTTATTCTTATAAAGAGGCACTACGATACTCCTCCTCCAATCTTCAGGCATTTTCTTGCTTCGCCAAATAACATTGAATAGAGTCATAAGCCAAGTCAAACCACGCTCACCTAAAACTTTCCATACTTCTACAGGGATGTCATCTGGTCCTACACCTTTCCCAGGTCTCATAACCTTCAAAACCTCCTCTACTTCCTTTCTTTGTATCCGTCTATAGCTTGCACGATTAAAGTAACTTTCACTACTAGCTAAATCACCCAAAGTGATCTCTCTATTTCCTTCCCCAATGAAAAGTTTATGGAAGTATTGCTCCCATCTAGTCTCTATATCCTTCTGAGTAACAAGCACGTGACCTTCATCGTCCTTAATGCATCTCACTTGAGAAAGGTCTTTGGTCTTTCTTTCTCTTGCTTTGGCCAACCTGAATACATCCTTCTGGCCCTCCTTAGAGTCGAGATTTTTATACAAAACTTCATAAGCTTTCGACTTAGCTTCGCTTACAGCCTTCTGTGCTTCCTTCTTTGCTATTTTGTAGTTTGTGATAGTTTCCTCTGTTCTATCCTTAGACATAGCTTGAAAGCATGTTCTTTTAATTTTTAGCTTCTCTTGCACCCCTTCACTCCACCACCAAGCCTCCTTTTGACCTGGGACTCCTCCCTTTGACTCGCCTAGCATCTCTTTGGCTACCTTTCGGATACAAGATGCTACTGCCTCCCACATCTCGTTTGCACTTCCACTACAATCCCAAGATAAATCTTCTAAAACCTTCTCCCTGAAGCTCGATTGCTTCAGTGGAAGATTCCACCATCTAGTTCTAGTGATCTAGGAACTCTCCTTTTCTTTACCAGCCCTTTTATTTGTACATTCAAGACTAACAAGCGATGTTGGGTTGTCAAACACTCTCCTGAGATTACTTTGCAGTCTTTGCAACACAACCGATCTCTTCTCCTAAATGCAAAGTAATCTATCGGTGTTCTCATTAGCCCACTCTTATAAGTAATTAAATGCTCCTCCCTCTTCTTGAAGAGAGTGTTTGCTATGAAAAGATCATATGCCGTTACAAAATCCAGGATGACTTTTCCTTCTTCATTTCTATCCCCGAAACCATGTCCTCCATGAACACTAGCATACCCTGAAGCATCTTTTCCCACATGTCCATTAAGATGTCCATCTATGCAAATCATCTCTCTTTGTGGGATTTCTTGTAAAATCCAAGGCCTTAAATGTCGGTTTCGGTCACCATTTCGGTATCAACCAAAACAGAATTTCGATGGAATTTCAGTGGAATTTCGATCGAAATTTCGGTCATTTCGGTAATTTTTTGTACTAGGACCCCCATATTTCGGTCATTTCGGTCGAATTTCAATTTCGAGTGGATGTCGATATTCGATAGAAATTCGACCGAATTTCGCTGAAATTTAAGGCCATGGTAAAATCTTATCTAGATCCTCCCAAAAAACTTGTTTAGTCCTTTCATATAAACCAATTTGCGGTGCATAAATTGAGATTATATTCAGAATTTCTTCTTCAAGCACCAATTTTAGCAAAGTATCCGATCCCCGAATCTTTGCACCTCAACCACACCATCCTTCAAATCCTTATGAACAACCACTCCAACACTGTTTCTACCCTTATCTTTACCTGAATATCAAAGTTTAAAAATATTATTTAGGAAGTTGTCTCCGACTATTTTACGCTGGCTGTCGGCTACCTAACGCAACCCTCCTCATTTATCCGGGCTTGGGACCGGCCATGGTTGAGTTCTTTGACATTCTCAAATATTTAAAAAAATACAAATATTAAAACGGTATCACTTTGCCACAAAATGTGGATTCGCATTCATCATTTATTGGTGATATCTGCAATAATAAAATAACCATAACAAGTATCTTAATATTGTACTTCTAAAACTGTTATTAATGGATAAAATATGCAATTTTTCATAGGATTGATAAGTAAAAAGATATCCTTTTTAAAAACATTTTTCAAATATTATTTTTTGAATTAGGTATGAGGATACTATTTTTAAAAAATCGTAGTTAAAATGGATTTCTATCATATATAGTAATCCAAATTAGTTTTTTAGTCAAGTAATCCAAATTAGTTGAAAGAAAAAAGTAGGGAAATGATCGATGCATCGAAGCGTGCACCATCAAACAATCAAGAATGAGAAAGACAGAATCAAGCTATTCCAAATGTGAGCACAAGATAGGTACAACGATCTTTTATCATTTGGCACAAGCCGCGGATCAGAATAAATCCGAAAAGAATAAAAAAGCTCTAGCAAAATCCACAGCATTTGCTCTATAGCTGCATACACAGGCGTACTGGGATATAACTTCGATCCTTGCAACATTTGTGCCTCAATTAAATAATCGAAGTAGAGAAAGATATAAACAAAATATTTCAAATGGGAGCACTATCTAGAAGCAACAGTCTTTTGCTTATTTGACTCAAGATGCAGATCAAAGAAGACAAAGAAAGGGTAACAAAATTAATGGACTATCATATTGCCGATGGAATCCACTGTATTAGCTCATGTAGCTGTGTCCATGAGCATACCTGGATGTGGATTTAGACCCTGGCATCTATGCCCCCATCAAGCAAACGAGCATAAGAAAGAAAAATGAAGACACATATAAATACAAGCACAAGATAGATGCAACAATGTTTTACTCAATTAACCCAAGATGTGGATCAAAGAAAACAAAGGGAAGAGTAAAGCATCTAATGAATTATAGTATAGCTGACAAAATCCATCACATATGTTATGGTAGCCTCATCAACGAGCATATTGGGATGTGGATTCTTTTTATATCCCTTGAATGATTTGGGTTTTAAATTTATTTTTTTGGGAAAAAATCACGTAGAAAAATCAAGTTCAAGTACATATTGGACATGGCAAAATCATGCTTACCTTTGTGCGCCCATTCTCATCTAATAAGATGTTAGATGGTTTTAAATCACAATAAATGATTCCCTTTGAGTGCAAGTACCTGAACATAATAGTAATATTGGACTTCTAATGAAAAAGTAACTAAGTTTTTTTAGGAAAAAAAGTAACTTATTTAAGCATTTGCAAATCGTATGGACATTTACTGCAGTGCTTTGACAAGATCACGGGCCAAGTCATGTATAGAATCTTCAGGAAGCCGGCTATCCTGCAAATAAAGAAATAAGTTTTTTTTAAAGGACAGATGAAAGAATAATTGACGAAGTCAAAATGTATTTAGATGATACAATAACAAACTCTATTGAGATAGAAAATTAACAAAAGGTGATTTCTGTCACAAAAATCATATTAGAAGCTTTATAAATATAAAGTGGATATGAAACATAAATTCCGTAATAAACTTCTCTTGCTGAGTTTTCTTAGATTTCAAATGCTAAAAATGAAGAACTTTATCCAGAAAAAATACAACGAGATCATCAAACCAAGGTCAGTGAACAAATAAATATAAATGAAAACTTAATTATTTCACAACTTTCTCTGCTAAAAGAAAGTCAGTGTCTGGGTAAAGCTGGAGTCACTAGAAAAGTCCATTATCTACATGCATTCAGATCATGTGTTAACCATTATATTAATTGCAAAAGGTATGGGAGACTGGATTATATTTGAAAGGTGGGGGACTGGATAAGCCATATAAAATATCGGCAATAAAAGTTTCTAAAACCACGCCAACTTCCAAACCCATCTCTTGTTCCTACTTATGACCAAAAGAATAAATAAGTTTCTGAAATCAAGCCTTCTCCTGGGATTTGATCAGTAGCTTATAATATGGCATGCCTTCTACATCAGGAGGAACGACTGCCCCATATAATATCCCTGAGTATAGATTTGTTTTTATTTGTAAATTAATAACAAGATTGTAATAAATTGCAAGAGCGCATGTTCGCCATTGCTGCATGATTCATGTTTTTAGGCATCCTGTCGGCATGCCACTGCTTTACGTTAATCAGCATATAGCATGTTTTCCCACCATGAACTTGAAGTTACGCATGTTTGTCTTTGCCTATTTAAGTTAAGCTAGCCATTGAATTCTGGAAGTTTTATATTTAACTTGCTTCATATTATGCATCATTCCTTAATTGATAAAAAAACAGATATAAAACTGCAAATTAAATAGTGGGTTTTTACGTGAATGCTCCAATAAACAATTATTGGACAGGTACCACTTTATTTCTCATATTTACATGGGTTCCCCTGCAGTGTTAATATTCTTTTCAAAAGTGCCCCTTGGATTAGGACGAGCAACATAACAAAATTTCCGTGTTTAACCCAAAAATTGCAACTTTGACTGTATGGATCAATGATGATTGATGCTTGCCAAACCATGATTACAATTACTAAAAAATCAATCATTCTTTTTATGTGTAACAAATTTGGAATTTAATCCGTTACACCAGTGTCCATGGGTTGTAATTTTTATCTTTTATATTGTACTTTTTAATTCTTAATGCAATTAAACTTTTTCATAACCTTTAAGATGTGCGGCAACCCAAAAGGAGTCGGGCTAACACATATATAGTTCCAATATACGCATTGAACTCTTCCAACGGCATATATATATGAGGAAAGGGGGCCTACTTCATGAAGTAGGTAACCTTACCTACTTCATGTAAATTTTTTATCAATTTTTTTATTTTTTTTAAATACCACCATAGATTTTTATAATTATATCCCTCTAATATGTCATTCAAATTTCGTCAGAAACAGAGACTCCTATGCCCTCCATCCGGAACAGGTCGATTACAGTAAATCTAAGACCGTTAAAATTATCTGTTCTAAATGGATGGCAAAGGAGTCTCTGTTTCCGACGAAATTGGAATGACATATTAGCGGGATATAGCTATGAAAATCCAGGTGATATTTTTCAAAAAAAAATAAAAAAATAATAAAAATGGGCATAAAGTAGATAAGGTTACCTACTGCATGAAGTAGACTCCCTTTCCACTATATATATGTGTCATTACGTGGAATATAAGGGTTTTCATTTGATAAAAGTATTTATTGGGATGTCTATCTAAGAAAGCATATAATAAAATGCTTTCAAAAATAAAAAGATAACCATAAATGTTGGGACTTTTTCTCTCACATACTATCCATATTATCTAATAACAACTCGTATGTGCGATCAATAGCCATTTATCAACCAGGTAGCCCATAAAAAATAGAATGGAGAAAAATTGAATGGATATCCATAAATGGATATTGTAGAACATATTATTATGTCTATGTAGTATTTTCACAATTTATATTCTTTTCTTGCATCTTATGTAATTTACCCATAGGCTTCTCCTCTATATAAGAGAGCCTTAGGGTTCTTTGGAATACAGATTTTGATCTTTTTGCAGCATGGTATCAGAGCGTGTTCTTAGACCGGAGCTCTCGTGCCCAAGAAAATATCCTGGCCCCATACGCGTCACCCCCCTCCTCTCGCCACCGCTGGCTACATGTTGTTGTTGCCTATTGTCGCATCTTCTTCCAGTAACGGATGCATTTTGCAGCAGAGGTCGTTGATGAGATTGTTGCATCCTAAGTCTATACATGCAACCACTTGCTCGTATGTCTATGTAAACGAATATTCTTTTAGTCTAGAAACCCTACTTTTTCTCAATCCGACAGTATGTCAGAAAACAAGGTTGACATCCCCACCACGTACGCTTTCCGAGGTCCAGCACCGATAGTAAAGATAGACGGGCAAGTTATCAATTATGGGACATATAGTTCATGAGCCTTATGCAGTCTACCGATAAGAAACATATTCTTACCGAGAAGGAACCGGCTAAGAAAAATGGGGTGAACGCCTCATGACAGATAGACGATGCATATGCATGTATTTAGTTATCTAATACATTGACGATAGAGATCGTCAATGATGTTTTACATCAGCCCACCGTCAAGGCGATGTGGGACATTCTCGTGGCCACATATTCCCATGAAGGGAATGGGACGAAAATCCCGCAACTGCAGCATGACATTTTCGCAATCAAACAGAATGGACGCCCTCTTCATTCTCTATGCATGTCTCTTCGCAACATGTTCGAGAAGCCCCACAATTGTACGCCTCTTGCTACTACCCCTGAGCAACAGATAGCATACAGGAACGCCACCATGGTTGGTGTATTTTTAATAGCAATTGATCCAGAGTACGATGTTGCTCGATCACAGATACTTGTGGATGCTACTATTCCCCTCATGGATGAGGCTTACCGTACACTCAGCAAGATCATTGTCCCATCGTCTGTCTCTAGCCAGAGCTCTTCTGCGATGGTTGCCTCCCACAGTAGAGGAGGTTCTTAATTTCGTGGTAGTGGACCTAATGGTAGAGGAGGTCGTACTCGTCAACCATGCACATATTGCCAATGTCCAGGACATTCAGAGGATACATGCTACTCCAAGCATGGCTTTCCCGCATCTGCCCGTGTAGCTGAGCGGGATGAACCCCCCGCTACTCCTACATCTGATTAGAGATTTGATGACTTTGTGGCTCGATATGAGAGATTATGCCCTCTGATGGTTCCCATGCTTCCCCGTCTGTGTCGGGAGGTCATTCAGATGTTGCAACCTCTACTTCTGCTAGTACCTCAGGTAGCATCTACACTCACCAGTTGTCATAGAATCGATATTGCGGATTCTGGAGCATCCCAACACATGTGTGGAGATAAGAGTCGGTTTGTGGAATACAGACAGGTTCCAGTGACAGATCAGTTATCATAGATGATGGGACTCATTCTCCAGTTGCAGGACAGGGGAGATCAGTTTGACAACCTCAATGCGTCTGCAGAATGTAGTGTATGCTCCTGATTTTTTTATGAATTTATTGTCAATTAGTAAGATTGCGAAGGATTTACATTGTTGTTCTATTTTTTATCCATCTTCCCTTGTATTTCAGGATATTCTTATACGCAAGGTGATTGGATGTGGCCGTGAGCAGGGAGACCTCTATCGTCCGGTATGTACTCCATATGCCGTGGCACATGCGCTTTCGTCACCTTCCTCTTCAAAAGATATGTCGCGTTCTTCCTCAGATCACACCTCGCTCATTCTCCCAGTACGAGGCGTGTCAGTTAGGAAAGTATCACCGGTCTGCTTTTCCTAATCATCAAGGTCAGAGTAATAGCTCTCTTTTTGAGTTAATTCATGTCGACATTTGGGGTGAGTAAGTACCCGATCACCAGAGACAGATTTTATCTAGTGGCTATAGATGATTTCTCTCGTTTGTCCTGAGTTTTCGTATTAAAAAATAAATATGAGGTTGTAAATGTGATAAAATCTTTTTTATCAATGCAATAAAGAATATCTTTTCCTCTATAGCAAAATTTGTGTGAACTGACAATGCTTTGGAATTTTGTACTCTTGCACTCTCACAGTTCTTCTCATATCGTGGTATTGTTCATCAAACTTCATGTGCCTACACGTCTCAACAAATTGATGTTGCAGAACGTAAGCATTGTCACTTACTTGATATTACTCGAACCCTTTCTCATTCAGAGTTGTGCTTCACATTCATTCTGGGGTGATGCGGTACTTCTTATTGCTTTCTATCTTGTGAATCGCATGCCCTCGTCTATACTGGGTGAAAATTCCTTTCTCACTTGTCTTTCCTGAGAAGGATTTGTTCTCACCCCTCGTGTACTTGGCTCAGTTGTCTTTGTACATCAGTTGTCTCCTTGTCTTGACAAGCTTTCTCCTAGAGCTGTCAAATGTGTTTTTATTGAGTACTCCAGGATACAGAAGGGATAGAGATGTTATGATCCATTGTGCAGAAAACATTATGTTAGTCATGATGCCTCGTTCTTTGATTCGGTGATGTATTTTTCTCCTACGAAAGGTAGATTAACTTCATCTAATTCATGTAATGAGGTCTACATGCTACCTTCTCCAAGCCCAAAACCACCTCTGGATGTGCATGTTGCTCCACCTCCACCACCTCCTCTTCTACCACCACCCACTTCTATTGTTCCACCCTTGCCACGTTTCTATACTCGTCGGTCGGCTTCTGCTCATGGTCTTCACCTGTCATCTAGCATGCCTCAGGTTTGTTCTGAATGTATTGTTTCTACTGATGGATCTCGAGATGCGTCTGAGCAGGATCTTTTGCAGGAGGATGGCATACAGATTGAAGTGATCCCCAATGACATGGATGTACTTATTGCACTTCGGAAGCAGAGGCGTACGTGTGCATCGTATCCTCTCGCTTCACATGCTTCTTTTGATCGTTTGGCAGGCGATTTCAGGAAGTTTGCAGTTGGTCTATCTGTTGTGGAGGTTCCACGAACTCACCAGGAGGACTTGAGAGATAGTAGGAGGTGCCTTGCCATGGAAGAGGAGATGGCTATGCTACAATCGTGTAGCACCTAAAGCTTGGTGCATGCTCCTATTGGAGCGTCTATTGTCAGTTGCAAGTGGGTGTTTACTGTTAAGCACCACGTTGATGGAAGTATTGATCGTTACAAGGCCAGATTAGTTACGTGTGGGTTCACTCAAACCTATGGGCGGACTATCTGGACACATTCTCCCTGATTGCACGCCACTCTACACATCGAGTTCTCATTGTTGTAGCAGTGGTACGTGATTGGCCTTTATTTTAGCTTGATGTCAAAAATGCATTTCTATATGGTGATCTCGAGGAAGAAGTCTACATGCAGCAACCGCTGTGATTTGTTATTAAGGTGAGCGTTAGGAGGTTTGTAGACTTTACAAAGCCATCTATGGCCTTAAGCAGAGTCCAAAGGCATGGTTCTAGAAGCACTCGGACTTTATTGAGAAGCAAGGATTCAAAAGATCAAATGCGGCCCATTCGTTCTTTACTCAGAGGACCAACAGAGGTACGGTCGTTATTATCGTCTACGTTGATATTATCCTTGTCACGTGAGATGATGTGCACGCGATCAAAAAGACAAAAGAATTTCTCGATCAACAATTTGTCACCAAGGATCTTGGTACCCTACGGTACTTTATGGGATTAGACTTTGCCAGAAACCAACGGGGCCTTGTGACGACCCAAAGAAAATATGTTACAGATATGCTAGTTGAGACAGGCATGATTGGGTGCCGATCTGCCACCAAGGCCTTAAATGTCGATTTTGGTTACTATTTCGGTGGCCGGCAGAAACGAAATTTCGGTCGAATTTCGGTGGAAATTCGACTGAAATTTCGATCATTTCGGTCATTTTTGTACTGCAACCCCTATATTTTAATTATTTTAGCCATTTCGATCGAATTTCGGTAACCAGTCGAAACTGAAATTCGGTCGAATTTCGCCGAAATTTGAGGCCATGCCTGCCACTACTCCTATGGATCCAAGCATGAGGTTATACGATGATGATACAGAGGAGATGGAGAGGAGAAGATACAGAGAATTGGTGGGAAAGCAACTTTATGTAATCATCACTAGGCCAGACATCTCATTTGTTGTTAGTCGTATTAGTCAGTTCATGGAGCAACCCAAACAGGTACATATAGATGCAGTCCATATGATCTTAAGATACATGAAGTCATCCCCATGTGCAGGATTGTTGTTCAGAAAAGGGACATCTCTCACTATCACAGCTTGCGCAGATGCAGATTATGCAGAATGTCCTAAGGATAGTGTTAGAGTTATTATATTTACATCTATATTTGTAACCCTTCGGGTTCTGTAACCCCTGATGACCCTTCGGCTTCCGTAACCTTCTGTGTCCCTTCAAGTCCGTAACCTCCAGTGACCCTTCGGGTTCCGTAACCTTTGTACTCTTAAGAGTTTTCTCTCTATATAAGAGACCCTACCTCTATGGAATAAACATCTCATCCATTCTGCTTCTCAACATGGTATCAGAGCAACGATCCTAGACCAAAGCCTAATACCTTAAATTCGCCGCCACCACCAGCCCTCTCTCCACCGGCAAAAAGAGAGGGTTGGACCTCCCGCATCGCTCATGGGTTCCATGGTCTCGCACAAGGTAGTCCAAGTCCCCAACATCACCAACAGCACCTAAAGCGCTGCCCGAGGCTCCAACAACTCCAGCCACATCTCTTGTGTCGGCGGCACCGCCTGGAGCCCCTCCTCTCCATCAACCATTGCTTCACCACGACTTATTTCTCCCAATGACGTCTGCTGCCCTACCACAACTGATAGACTGACACTCCAGACTACTACTCAGATCATCCGTCTTCACCGAGCATCGACTTCTTCGTCAGGGCATATACTTCTTCTTTTACGACCCGACTACTACTCCGCGCTGGACTTCTTCTATAGTGATTCTTCTCCAGGCACGACAGAGATATGTTCCGGTGACCTGCAGGCACGGCAGAGATACGTTCCGGTGACCTGATATTGCAGTGACTCTACAGGCATGGCAGAGATACGTTCCGGTGACCTGAAAGCCACAGACCCGTCCTCGAGCGAGGTCCTCTACCAGCAGCGGATATATGTTCTTATGGTGCATCGTGTGAAGATGTGGTGTATACTTTTTCTTTTTGTTACAAGCTGCAGCTTTCTCAGCTCCAGCTTGAGGGGGAGTGTTAGAGTTATTATATTTACATCTATATTTGTAACCCTTCGAGTTCTGTAACCCCTGATGACCCTTCGGCTTCCGTAACCTTCTGTGTCCCTTCAAGTCCGTAACCTCCAGTGACCCTTCGGGTTCCGTAACCTTTGTACTCTTAAGAGTTTTCTCTCTATATAAGAGACCCTACCTCTATGGAATAAACATCTCATCCATTCCGCTTCTCAACAGATAGGAAGTCAACCTCAGGCTTTGTTGTATTTGTTGGCGACTCTTTAGTGTCCTGGAAGAGCAAGAAATGGATCGTGGTTGCCAAGTCTAGTGTTGAACCAAAATATAAAGCAATGGCACAAGGGAGCAAAGAGATGATGAGGGTCCGAGATGTTTTAGCTAACTTATATATTGATGTGTCACTTCCTATAAAATACAGTGTGATAATCAAGCAGCCTTATTCATTACAAATAATCCTACTTTTCATGAGAGAACTAAACATATAGAAGTGGATTGCCACTGCACATGGGACATGATTCAGAAAGACTTTATTTCTATTTCCCATGTAAGCTCAGGGGAACAAACTGGAGACATTTTCACCAAGGTCTTATTTAGAGGACCCTTTCAGAAGTGCACATCCAAGCTGAGGATGATTGATATGTATGATCCATCTTAAGGGAGAGTGTTGAGATATTATTATGTCTGTATTATTTTCCTCAACACCAGTAGGTCTCGTGCAGGGCTGATGGGAACTAGATGCTGATGTTTCGCTCGAATTTCTTGGATCAGCGGCAGGAGGAGTTCATGCGGTTGTTGGACATGATGAGGGACATGTCGGGCCCCTCGTCGGGGCGTGATCATTGGGTTTGGCGCGACAAGGATTTCACAGTCCGTAGAGCGTACTTTGTTATCTCCAGACCCCTGCCCTCCCTCTCAACGGCTTTGGCGAGGTACTGCGCCTTCCTTTGGGGGCTAGGCCTTCCTGAGAGAATCGGGTTCTTTCTGTGGTTGTTCAGGAGGAAGAGGTTGATGACGCGGGACAGATGTGCCAGACTTCTAGGGGTTGTCTCTGACAGATGCCTTATTTGTGACACGGAGATTGCGATGACTAAGCACCTTTTCTTCTCTTGTCGGGGGTGGCGCCCCTTTGGGACGACCCGTCCCTGCGTTGGATCAGCACTTCGGACGTGGGGGCATTTTGCGGCGATCTGGTGGCAGCTGGTCGACGGGAAAGAAGGGATTTGTTGCGACCGCTGACTACGATTTGGGTCATCTGGCTTGCCAGGAATGCTCTATTGTTCGCGGGTCAGAGATTTTATTTGGAAAATGTAAAAGTACGGGTGTCGAGCTTGTTAAGCTCCTGGAGCGCGTAGCGCATTTTGTTGTACTTCCTTCTTCCTCTCCTTCTTTTAATAAATTCCAGGGTTGAACGCCATTGAGTGCCTCCCCCTTTCTTGGCTTCAAAAAAATGTATATGTATTCTTCTTAACATGGATTTAAGCAAACATACAAATTTCGTTGTGGCGTTCCCTACTTGCGACGCGTGGCATCGCCCGAATGCAATGAAAAATTAGCAAGGGCCGCTACATCGCAACCTGGATGTAGTTCAAAATTTGCAAGGGTTCTCGAATTAGGAACGCATGCGAGTAATTAAGCTAGTTCCGCTGCATCACCGCCCGGATGCAATCCAAAATTTACAAGGGTTCTCGCATAATGGACGCATGTGAGTAAAGAAGTTACTCCAAAAGAGATTGCAACGGAAGTTGCGGATTGGTAGTTGGAATATTGACACTTTGACTGGAAAATCGATGGAGATAGTGGATACGATGGAAAGAAGGAAGATTCATATACTATGTCTTCAAGAGACTAAATGGGTTGGAGAGAAAGCAAGGGAGATCGAGAAGACATGCTTTAAACTTTGGTATTCAAGTAAAGATAAGGGTAGAAACGGTGTTGGAGTAGATGTTCATAAGGATTTGAAGGATTGTGTGGTTGAGGTGCAAAGATTCGGAGATCGAATTATTTTACTGAAATTGGTGCTTGAAGAAGAAATTCTGAATATAATCTCAGTTTATGCACCGCAAATTGGTTTGGATGAAAAAACTAAACAAGCTTTTTGGAAGGATCTAGATAAGATTTTACAAGGAATCCCACAAATAGAGATGATTGCATAGGTGGAGATCTTAATGGACATTTGGGAAAAGATGCTTCAGGGTATGCTAGTGTTCATTGAGGACATGGTTTGGGTATAGAAATTAAGAGGGAAAAGTCATCCTGGATTTTGTAACGGCATATGATCTTTTCATAGCAAACACTCTCTTCAAGAAGAGGGAGGAGCATTTAATTACTTATAAGAGTGGGCCAACGAGAACACAGGTAGAATACTTTGCATTGAGGAGAAGAGATCGGTTGTGTTGTAAAGACTGCAAAGTAATCCCAGGAGAGAGTTTGACAACCCAACATCGCTTGTTAGTTTTGGATGTACAAATAAAAGGGCTGGTAAGAAAAGGAGGGATCCTAAGATCACTAGAAATAGATGGTGGAATCTTCCACTGAAGCAATTGACCTTCAGGGAGAAGGTTTTAGAAGATTTATCTTGGGATTTTAGTGTAAGTGCAAACGAGATGTGAGGGGCAATAGCATCTTCTATCCGAAAGGTAGCCAAAGAGATGTTAGACGAGTCAAAGGGAGAAGTCCCAGGTCAAAAGGAGGCTTGGTGGTGGAGTGAAGGGGTGCAAGAGAAACTAAAAATTAAAAGAGCATGCTTTAAAGCTATGTCTAAGGATAGAACAGAGGAAACTGTCACAAACTACAAAATAGCAAAGAAGGAAGCAAAGAAGACGGTAAGCGAGGCTAAATCGAAAGCTTATGAAGTTTTGTATAAAAATCTCGACTCTAAGGAGGGCTAGAAGAATATATTCAGGTTGGCCAAAGCAAGAGAAAGAAAGACCAAAGACCTCTTTCAAATGAGATGCATTAAGGACGAGGAAGGTCGCGTGCTTGTTACTCAGAAGGATATAGAAACTAGATGGGAGCAGTACTTCCATAAACTTTTCGTTGGGGAAGGAAATAGAGAGATCACTTTGGGCGATCTAGCTAGTAGTGAAAGTTATTTGCGTCGTGCAAGCTATAGACGGATACAAAGAAAGGAAGTAGAGGAGGCTTTAAAGGTTATGAGACCTGGGAAGGGAGTAGGACCGGATGACATCCCTGTAGAAGTATGGAAAGTTTTAGGTGAGCACGGTTTGACTTGGCTTACGAATCTATTCAATGGTATTTGGCCAAGCAAGAATATGCCTGAAGATTGGAGGAGGAGTATCGTGGTACCTCTTTATAAAAATAAATGAGACATTCAAAATTGTTCAAATTATAGAGGTATCAAGCTGATGAGTCACACTATGAAAATTTGGGAGCGTGTGATCGAGAGAAGGTTGAAGCAAGTTTCCAACATCAAAGAAAACCAATTCGGATTCAAGCCAGGTCGTTAAACTATTGAAGCCATCCATTTGTTGAGGAGAACAATGAAGATTTATAGAGCTAAAAGGAAGAACCTCCATATGATCTTCATTAATTTGGAGAAGGCTTATCATTCTATCCCACGAGAGATATTGTGGAGAGTTTTTGAGAAGAGACAAGTGCTTGTCCTATACATTAACCTCATAAAGGACATGTATGATAGGTCTTTATCTTGTGTAAGGACCCCGTCTGGGAAGACTGGCTATTTTGACATCAACATTTTTAAGTCATATTTTGACATCAACATTGCTTTACATCAAGGTTCAGCTTTGAGTTCATTCCTTTTTACTTTGATTATGGACGAGGTGACAAGTCACATTCAGGATTAGTTACCTTGGTGTATGTTATTTGCTGATGATATTGTGTTGATTGACGAGACTAGAGATGGAGTAAATGAGAAGCTTGAGGTCTGGAGACATGAGTTAGAGAGTAAAGGATTTTGTATAAGTAGGGCTAAGACAGAATATATGGAGTGCACCTTTGATGGAAGCAATGGTGAAGGAATTGAGGTGAAGATTGGTGATGTTAACATTCGGAAGAGAGATTCTTTTACATGGGATCCATTTTGCAACATGATGGGGAAATTGATAGAGATGTTACTAATAGAATAAATGCAGGTTGGCTAAAGTGGAGAGGAACCTCTGATGTTCTTTGTGATAAGAAAATTCTTTTAAAAATTAAAGGAAAGTTTTACAAAGCAGCCATGAGACCTGCAATGCTCTATGGATCTGAATGTTGGACTGTGAACCATAGACATGTGCAGAGAATGGTTGTAACAGAAATGAAAATGCTAAGGTGGATGTGTGGGCACACAAGTAAAGATCGGATTCGGAATGATGCAATCAGAAAGAAAGTTGGTGTTGCTCCGATCGAGGATAAGATGCAAGAAAACCGCTTAAGATGATTTGGTCATTTGCAAAGAAGATCAGTTGATGCACCAGTTAGGAGATGCGAGTGTTGGGATGTTGAGTCGGCTAAGAGAGGGCAGGGACGGCCCAAGAAGTGTTGGAAAGAGACCATACGAAGGGATCTTTGTTTTGTGGATATAAGCCCGGGATTGACCCAAGATAGATCTGAATGGAGGCGAAGAATCCATGTAGCCGACCCTACTTAATTGTGGGAAAAGGCTTTGTCATTGTTGTTGTTGTATATTCTTGTCTTCCATCTTACGTAATTTACCCATGGACTTCTCCTCTATATAAGAGAGGCTTAGGTTCTTTGGAATATAATTTTGATCTTTTTCCAACATAGATAATAAAAGTTAAAGCCAGTGTGGAAAGAGTTGCAGGCATTCAAGACTTTTTTGGGGGGACAAACGATGGCTAATGGAAAGTAGCAATCCATAAAGAATGGCAGCCATTCAAGAGTGTAGACTACTGGTTCAGAAAAGCCCTATATTTAAAGTTCCTCTTTAAAAAAATGCATGCTTAAAAAATGGCACCATCGAATTCCAGAATCATCATAAGATCAAACAACAAAATAAATATTGTTTTTTTCTCAATTCAGGACCCCTTCTCTCTGTATATAATCAAATACTTGTACTCCGCAATTTCAGAAATGACGAGGCATGGTACCTGCTGTAGAAGAGTTCTTAGATCCCCGCCAACACAATACTCCAAAACTAGCCATAGATGGGCAGATGTTTCATAGCTAACCAAATAAACAAAAATAGCAATCATTTTGAGTCTTTTGAGATCAAACAGCAGTTAATGTTTATGCACAGTAAACAAGCCTGTGAAACATCAACCAACCAATAAGAGCCAAAAAAATCCATCCCATTTTTTATTATAGGAAAACGACTAAATTTCAATTATTTAATAACTCCCTATCACTTAATTTCAATCAATTAGTCCAGCAGATCTTCAAAGATAAAAATTAGAAACATGGATTTATGAAGTTACCATGAACCATATCACTAACGACATACACAAGCATGTGGTAAAAATATGCAGTAGTGCCCTGTAATGAAGAGGTGGCTTAAAAAGGGGAGAAACATAAAAATAAACATATGATAGAATAGAAGCTACTTTTTACTACTTTCTCGAGCTGATATACATAATTCATCGTACACATCTTGCTATCCAGAAGTAAAATTAGAAAGAGACTGTACAACGATAAACAATGCACAAGTTGGTAAAAATGCAATGGCTTTTTGTTAGAGGATGGGAATACATAGCAACAACGGATGAAATGGCAATACATCTTGTGGAAATAGAATACTCAATTGATTAATCATGAGGCCCTAGAGTTCTCTTATATAGAAAGGAGAAATCATGTTGGGCAAATTACATTGTAGAGAAAGAAAAAATACATAAAATAGGGAAAGATAAAATAACTCTCTCAACACACTCCCTCAAGATGGAGAATAGGTGTCAATCATGCTCAGCTTGAACATCTCTAAAATGGTCCTCTGTCTAGAACCTTTGGTGAAAACATCTGTTGTCTATTGCCTAGAGTTGCCATGGGAAGTAGAGATAAAGTCCTTTTGAATCAAGTCACGTGTATAATGACAATTTACCTCGATATTATTGGTCCTCTCATGGAAGGCGGGGTTGTTGGCAATGAAAAGAGTTGCATGGTTGTCGTATTGTAGATGCATGGGAAGGAACGTGTCACTATCCGGGTCAGTCGGAATGGATCTGACACATGTCATCTCAGTGCTCCCTTGCTCCATGGCTTTGCACTCTAACTCTGCACTAGATCTGGCTACCACGATCTGTTTTTTGCTCTTCCATGACACCAAAAGGCTCCCTATGAACACTACAAAGCTGGAGGTAAATTTCTTGTCATTGAGGCATCCTGCATAGTTTGCATCTGCACATGTTGTGGTGACAAGGGTCGTCCCTCTACTAAAGAGCAATCCAGTACCTTGCGAGGATTTCAGATACCTAAGAATCATGTCAACTTCATCCATATATACATGTCTCGGCTAGTCCATAAACTGACTAATTTTGCTCAAAGCAAAGGAGATGTCTGGCATGATGATGGTTACATAGAGGAGCTTCCTTACGAGCTTCTTGTATATGCTCTTGTCTACCTCCTATATATCATCATCATATATCTTCATACTTGGATCCATGAGACTAATGGTAGGCTACAAGCTCTATGAATATCTCTGAAAGAAGATCAGTAGCATACTTCCCCTTGGTCATCACAAGACCCTGCAGCCCTAGGAAGTATCGTAAGTTACCTAGGTATAGCATCCCTATATGATTCCAGATACTCCGCAATAGTCGCATTCTTATATCATGAATAGCATTCGGAATGTAAAGCACGAAAAGAAACAGAATGAAAATGCATTTCTGACAACAATCTTATTCATGGTTCCAAGCAGTTTGTATAATAAGCAAATATAAACAGAGTCCTCAAATGATATCACATAAAATAGAAAGCATCTGCCAACCTAATTTCTTGAATTTCAACTGCGCATTCAAAATCCCTCAACAGCCACATATAGTGCACTAGAGAACCGATTGAAGCAGTCAAAACCCCATTTTCCAATATCCACCCATCAATTTCAGCTTACCCATTACAAGGGAATACCATGGAATGAGTACACTGTGGATCAGATGGGACTACACCAGATACATCCTTATGACAAAGTATGGATCTTCGAATGAGTGTGCCACCTACCATAGAGTTGTAGATAAGAAAAACCATAGGTACATATCGGGTCGGATAGGCCATCTCACTATTCAGGCGACAGGAAAAATCAGAGGAGTCATTGGACTGAGACAACACTCGTTTAGGATCCACCAGGACCACGAGCGTTGCACCCCACTCACGGGTATGCTACCCCCTTTATACATGACACGAGCAAACCAATATTCATAACCTTAATTTCATTTAATGGTTATTCTCGTATCACTCGGAGTAATTTTATAGGAGGATTATTTCTATGAGTCTTGCATTATCTGATATTTTCACAAACTCTCACCAGGCTAACACCAACCGATAAGGCAAAGCAACAACACATGCGATTACCATCGCGGAACCACCCAAAAATCCAGTACCCCTCAACAAACAAGGCATAAGAACATGCACGTTGCTCCTATCCTTCAGTCAATCCCAAGTGGTCTAGAGATCTTATAATTACCACTATTTTCTTTAAACAATGGAATTTGTACCAATCATTATATGATCACCATACCTCTCATATTATATTATCATACAACTCACTATATCATCATACATCTCATATCACGGTATCATTCCATCCATATGATTCATACTTAGCTCTTTAAATCATATCATCCCTCATCAGGGTTCTGCACAATCCAGTCATTTAGTCATATAGGATACTAATACTTATTTTCTCATGTTAGGTTCATTTAGTTATCACACTTTAAACTCATGGATGGTTTACGGCTTTGGGTCTCACACTATGGCTCCAAAATACTTGGTACCTTAGGATTGGGGGGGCCTCTATAGGCATGCGTTGAAGTACGTACACCTTAACTAAGTTCACAACACTCCATGTGTTTCATTAGTCATTCAATATCGTGGTAAGTAGGTGGTCTTGACCCATTACAGTCTCACACTATGACTTTAAAGTACTTGGTACTTTAGGGTTAGGGTGCCTCCGTAGACATGCATTTGAAGTGTGTGCATCCTAACTAAGTTCCTAACACCACTACTTGCATCCACAATACATACTTATATATAAATACACATATTTGTACTTATGCTTCTGGTCTCTTTAAGTGCATAAGAAGCATACTCACATTTCCACTCAATGTCTCCTAACTCATGCATTCATCACATTCAACTAAGTTATCTTCCTATTAATCGGATTACTATTCACTATCAATCCTAACTAATAGGCTAACTATTGAAGTTCAAGGAATCATATTGCAAATTGTCAAATTTATGTCTCGGTGTACTAAGTATCTCTCGACTACTCACATAGTATCTAAGAAAAATCATCTTATGTTGATCTGATCAATCGTGGGACTTCTTATCCACTAATCCTAAGGGGTTAAGATGACCGATCTGAGATGAGGTCTAAACTAATCACTCATAAAACTTGGAAAAGCTATGTCCATAAGAACACATTGATATTGCGAGAACTACACATGTGACAAAGATCAAGATATTGATTAATCATAGAGATGTTTATCCCATTCAAACACTTCCATTGTAACTCTCATAACAACTCCTTATGTGTTTTTGTTTAGGACCCGTTTTCATCATATAATCACTTATTAACAGATTTTGCATCAACTAATGATGTTTACTTATGTCCTACACATGTGTATCATAATTTCATTTCATTCTCTGCATTCAAAATACTATTGGGTCCAATCAAATCGATACTAATCGATAAATGTCACTGGGCTAAGAGAGTTGGTGCTTTGTTTTGGTGTCAAATTTTGTCTCAGATTTGAAAATAAAATATTTGTGTGGATAGGGCATTCAACAAGGATAAATCTGATATGGATTTCGTATTTTTCGGATTACAGAAACTCCTCTTAAAAAATACGGTTGAATGCAGCAAGTGCTCCGATTCTGTTTCAATTTGTCTTCTCCGGTTTCAAAACAAATTACATGCGTGGATAGAGCATGGAACAAGCATAAATCAAACCTCATACTAAAATCCTCAAATTTCATCTTTTAGAATGTGAAATCATGAGCTTAAAAAAATGAATTTGGAGTTAATTTTACAAATTTGGGACTTTTAAGCAGCAGCAACTTATGCAGGAACCCCCAAATTGGATGATATTTCAAATATGGAAATCTGTAGCATATTGGTTTAAAATTTCAACTCAAATTGCAAGTTAGACAGCCCAAAAATTTCATCTTTCTTCTTGAGATCAAGGGCTTATTTAATGATCTGAATTGAGACTAAATATCATGCTAGATAATTTTCAAAATATCGTTATTCGATCATGAAAAACTGTAGTATGTCATGGTCTGAAACTATATCTTAATACATGCAATTCATCCTCAACTCTTCACAATCTGAGCATGAAAACTATAGCTATTTGTGGTCTGATTTTTAGACTCAAATCATCAATGCCTCAAATTTCGATTTCGGTCACCATTTTGGTGAGTGACCGAAACGAAATTTTGACCGAGTTTCGGTCAAAATTCGATCAAAATTTTGAATAGGGGACCCCAAATTTCGGTCGACACTGCCATTTCGGTCGAATTTCGGTCACCCGCTGAAACTGAAATTCGACTAGAATTCTGTTAAATTTCACCGAAATTTGATCTCAAGCAAATCATGCAATTCTATCCCCCCAATTCGCAAAATTTTAAGGCATGAACAATACCTAAATAGTGATCTGATTTTGGGTCCTAGTACATACTAATCACCCACCCAAACTATCATCATTTAAGCAAGCAAACTGCAGCATGTGATCCTCTGATTTTTGTACAAAAATGCATGCAACTCATCGTCAATTTTATCATCTTTTATGCATGCATACTGGAATACATGTCTGATCTTAGGCCTCATTTGTATGCTAATTGCCTAAATTTCATCCTCAAGACTTAATAAATCAGGATCATATTTAATGGATCTATAATTAGGATAAATTCCAAGTAAAACTTCTCATTTTTTATTTCAGAAGCAAAATGATGGGTTTGAATCATGCATGGAAGGCAGTAAGAGAGGGGGCAAGTGTAGCTTTGATCCTCTAAGTTTAGAGGAAACTTGGGGTTTGATTTAGCATGCAACAGCAGCTAAAATAGCGGCTGGACACAGCATAAGGGGGGAAGGGGGGACAGCAGCTTGAAGCATCCAATGGAGCAGCAGCACCTGAGGAGGGGTCTTCCAAATCTTGAGAGCAGTTCCAGGCAGGAGATTAGCAATTTGGCTGCAGATATTGGCTGCTAATGAGCAGTTTTTGTTGTTGTTCCAATCCAACTGCTTGCAGCAGCTACAGGAGCTCTAGGCAGGGGCTTTGACAGGAACAAGGGAGGTAGCACCGTAGCAACTGCAGGCTGCTGCTTGGAGCAGCAACAACACCTCCAATGGAAGCAACAACCGTCCTTAGGCAGCAAGCAACAGCAGCTCAGAACCAAGGAGCAGCAACTCCCAAAGAGAATAGTTGGAGCACACTTCTCGGTTGGAAAGGAAGAGAAAAGAGAAGGAACTTTGGGAGAAATTTGGGAGAAGAGGGTGAGGTTTTGGGTGCTATAAATAAGGACGTAGATAGGATCTTGTGTTGACAAGTGCATGAAGAGCAAGGGCCATGTGGAGGGACAGTAGTTGTTGTCTGCTCTGGAATTTTGAAATAATTTTTAAAAAAAAAACTTTATCTCTCTCTTATATGGAATACCAAAGTCATTCGCATCCGCGCCTCGAGTCTCGGATTCTGATGTATAATAACTCGTTTTGACCTTCTATGAATGATGATCAAACAATATATAAATTTCATACTTTTTTGATCCAAGATGGATTCAGAAATTGGTGATATACAGTCTTGATTTTTTATTAAATTTTTGTGATTTAAATTATCAAATGGCATCTGATCGATGAACGGTCGATTTCATTGGTCTTATTTTATCGAATCGGATTTTCTTGTGTTCTCGGTTTACTTTGCGATTCGGATTTTGAGCCGCGGCTTTTTCCGATGGCAAACATTGCGATGTGGTCGACTTCTGGTCGATTGCATCGAACGAGATTCGATCTGCGATTTACATATCAATCTGAGTTTATTCAAGATTAATTGAATATTGTCTGAATTTGCAGACTCTTGATCGAGTCAGATTTGGGTTATTCGGATATGGATGTCATGACGCGGAGGTGTTGACTGAGTTTTCGAGCCATGCGAAGGTGTGTGGTGAGTACTTGAGTCAGAGGGCCAGATCCATGGAGGTGAGGTCGGAGGCATCTTGGGCTGGATTGGCGGATCGAGATGCGGGTCGGGGTGGTCAACCGGTTAAAGCGGTTGGGCATGGCAAGCTTCGCGGAGCCTCAGACCTGCCGGTGGACCGGAAAGGTGATAGTGAGGGTCATTTTAGAGATGTCGTTCCAAACTGATCGTGATTAACATACGTCCACCATCTTGAGGTGGGTGTTGAGAGATTCTATATTGACATTTTTGTGTATTTTCATTCTTTATGTCTCTATTATATGATTGGTCCGACATGGTTTGTCCTCACTTTGTAAGAGAACCTTAGGGCCTCTGGTTAATGCAATTCATCTTTATCTTTTCACAATTGATGATAGAGGAAGAAGCATCCTACGTAGAAGAGGAAAATGCCCACTAAATGGTCCAAAAACAAATAGAGCACCGGACAGGAAAAAGGCCAATGTTGTGATATGCAAGTTATTCGATAGAAGGGCAGGCATGAGCTAGAAGCCTAAAAATGCTGTGAGCCTGTAAAAACAAGCAACGCACTGAGCTGGTGTAACACAAATTGGCAGTTCTGGTTTAACATTTCGGGTGCGCATCAGGTTCGGGTTCATCTAAACCATTGGCAGCAAGATCTTATGGTCGGTATTCTTCAAGAGACCAGTTTAGGTTCCACTGTTGACAATCTTCGGCTGATTTATGGCTTAAATTGAGACCAATACAACTTCAGGAAAGTAGTAATTTTCAAAAATGGTCTCCCTTGAAAGCTGCTATGTTTTTAATGTTACATCACTTTGCCCAGAGACTGCAGGAAATTATATAACAGTATGAGACTAGTTGAGGAATAGGAACTTGTCGAGCAACAGCTAGTCATTCTTTGATATCCATTTCGTGCTCCAATCAAAAAGAAAAGAAAACAATTGCCAGAAAAACTGCAACTTACCATCCATAGAACTTCAGAACATTTGAATGGTCCAACGAGTGCAGTGCTCGAACCTGCAAAGGGCCCAAAAAAAGTTTGAATTCAACTTGCATGTCCAAAGAACTAAGACAAATGGAGCGAGATCGAGGCCCAGTTCACATCTACTCAATCAAAAGGGTTACGAACCATTCCGGTCCTCGTCCCACCCGACATCGCGAAACTTAAATTTTCTCAGGAAATGATTCAAAAGAAGAAGAAATTGCAGATCAAATGGAGGCGACTCACTTCCTGGAGGACTTTGGTCCTCTGGGACTTGTCGACGCTCTTGACGGCGAAGTACTCGAGTGTCTTCTTCTTCCTCCCCTTGTAGACCGTCTGCATCGAGTGCCGCATCGAACGAGGTATTTTACGATCCGATATATCAAAAAAAACTCAAAATCGCAAAAAAAAAGGAAATTGGGGGAGAAATGATTGGATTGTGACATGTGAAGATGAGATGGGATACCGAGTGCTTGCCGCGGCCGATGGCCTCGTAGACGTGGTAGTTGTTCATCCGCTGCAGATTTGGAGCGTGGAGGGTTTCTGGTTTGGGTCCTGAGCTCGATCTGCTTCGACAGTGGTTTCTGGCGGTCGTTTGGTTTGCGGCTTTTGATTTTGGGAAGAGGGGCGTGAGCGGGAAATGGAAAGTGGATGATGGAGTTCCATTTTGGACTGGTCAAGTTATCATCGAAGGGGAGGAAAATTCCTCTACACCCTATCCGCATAACCTAACACTTCAAGTGCAGTATAAAAGTTTTCTTTTAGTTGTGTACTAAAGGTAAGCTCTCCCTTAGCTACCGTTCCGTAAGGGTGCGTTTGGTTGGCGGATTAAGACGGGTTAAATTGGTAGAGGTAATCCATTTTTGTGTTTTGGTGTTTGGATAGAGGGTAACTGGGGTGGGTTAGAAGTGGTTTTGGGGTGATATGATTGTATTGGAGTTTGAAAAAGTGAGTAGTTATTGTGTTGTGATTGTATTGAAGTTTGAAAAAGAGAGTAGAAGTAGAGTAGTTTATAATTTTTATATGATATGATGGTATAATATATTATTTTTCGATAGGATTGATGATGTAAGATTGATTTATATAATTTTTTAAAAAAGGAATAAAGTGGAGCCTACATGGAGAGAGGGGGATGTGGGTTAAGGAAGGTAAACTCCCCTAACCCGCAGGTAACCCGCGAACCAAACGCTACCTAAGGGGTTAAACTCCCCTTTAGGTTACCCCCTTAACCCATCCTCCCTCTTTCTCATGTGAGCCCCACTTTATTTTTAAAAAAAATAAATAAATCAATTTTACATCATTAATCCTATCAAAAAATAATATATCATAACATCATATCATATAAAAATTATAAAATACTCCTCTTCTACTTACTTTTCCAAACTTCAATACAATTGCATCACAATAACTACTCGTTTTTTCAAACTTCAATACAATCATATCACAATAAATTCACTTCTAACCCACCCCCAGTTTATCCCTCTATCCAAACACCAACATCCAAAAACAGGTTACCTCCTACCAGTTTAACCCACCTTAACCCGCTAACCAAACGCACCCTTAAAGACCGCTTCAATTTTAGCTAAATCTGGTAATCGGCTTTATCTTGATTTCTTCACATGAATAATAGGAATGAAGAGGAGGCTTTGGTTTTATCCAAAGCGTCATCTTCTAGAGACGTCTTCTTTTTAGATTTTTATGCACAACACATCGACAACATCAAGAAAAACTTAGGGACGTTCGATTCAGGAATAAGTAAGAATAAGGGTCAGCAATAAGCTAGACTAAGCACTATTCATTTTCAGCAGAAAGAATAAGAATAAGGGTATTAAGACAGAATAAGGATATGTAAGTGATATTTTCCGTTCAGTTGGCATGTGAGGGATAAGAAATAATGGTTATAAGTTAGTGGATAAGGAAAATAATGGAAGATGGGAATAAGAGCTTATTGCATCCTTATTCTCCCTACCAAACAAGCCCTTGATATCAAAGCCGCATCTTCAAAAAGCGGCTTACCCACGGTACCTAACCAAATAAAAGGTTCGCCACTGCAAACAACGAATTAAGTTCCAACGATATGGTACACGTGAATTTCCTTATTGGATGGGGCTTGATTTTTTCCTATCGATTTTATTTGGATTTAGACATGCATGTCCATGGCATTGTTAAGATATAATTGAAATATTTATAGATGTATATATGTGCAGTCTAAAAATTTTTGTGTGGCAATAATACACGGATACAATCAATGTTGTAGAATACTTAAATTAGAGTTATTTATTTGTTAGCATTGTCTTGACTTTCTTTTGATGATGTTTTCGTTCATAATTTGTGGTGTTGGCCATTCTCAAATATGGTAAATCGATCTTGTAAATTCTTCATTTAGTTTCAATCATGCATACAATGTCAATTATTAAAATCGTCTATTCAAGGTAAGTTGGTTTAACATACATTACACTGTTAAATAGTTGAAAAATATAACACATTAAGTCGTACTTATTACTTGTGGAACGGACTTTAATCAATAATATCATCACACGTGGCGGACATCACTTGAAAAACTTTACCATTGGTTGATCCTACGTAAATTAATGTAGTACTTTTCTACCTTCATTTCATTGTCTTTTTTCCTTGAAAAATGCAAGCATAAATTGCATTTCATTAGAAGTTCAAAGGGAACATTTCTCTTTTTTGCTATTTATTTGTCATGATATTGACCATTCTTTTTATTAATCTAGATTTACATTATATTTCCTTAAATGCCTCCACAAGGTTGGAGTTTGAAAATTATGAGAAATTATATGGTGTTTTCAAATTCCACAATGTTTATCGTGTTTTTATATTCCTTTTTATTCCTGATTTTTAGTATGTTTGACATATTTGTGTAGATGGATACCATACTGTAATGCACAAAAGTAGTGTAACTTGACATATTAGTTTCGCATTCCATTCATTTATCATCGATTGAAAATGTGTTTGTTTATTCAAGCATTGAAAATTTTGCAATTGCATAAGCTACTTTTTTATGTCAATATTGACAACTGATATGAAATTTACATGAAACAATTGTGTCTTGCGCCTTTTTTTATAGATTGGTGTGTTTCTTTGGTTGTTTGTTAATGTTGTGTGTCCTTGATAGAATGTCTTCTATATTATGTCAATGTAATTTTAAAAGAACAAATCATAGATTGGATATTTACTTAATGGTAAATATCATCAACAAAATGATATGAAAATATGGAGACATTTTTTCTTCATTATAAATGAAATATGGGTGGAGTTGAGGGGGAAGTGGGGTGGTAGAGATATGAGAAAGTGATAAAGAAATAGAGAGATGTCTGACAAAGAGAGATAGTACATTGAGACTTTTTAACAGCTTGCACGCAAAACAACCGCATGCCCCTTTTCATTATGAACTAGTTGCATGCACTCGTTTTGCATGAGCGAAAAAGTCGTAATAATGGTTTCATCTACATTGATCAAATATGCAATGATTGTTGAATGGTTACCTATGATAGTTGGTATTCACAGCAAATGTAAGCAGGGGTACTGCCAAGACGAACGACGACAACTATTTAGTGATTTTTTTTTCAGATTCATAGCTTCTAACAAGGAATCATATAATCATCAATTGACATAGCCTCATTTTATCTCAATGTTTATAAGATTGATACAACGTTCCTTGTAAATGTCAGTAATTGGAGTGCATCGTAAATGTCAGTAATTGGAGTGCATCGTAAAACTTAATTACAGTATAAATTGTACCTGCATAAAAATGAGGAGTCAACAATTATTTGTAAGGAGTTTGTGATATAACTAATTATAATATGTACCTTGCGTATCGTATGCATACAAGATTCGAAATTGCCACAGCTATCTATTGTTTTTCATAAGTGTTTTTGGTCTAAGAATATGAAATATTCATTTGTTTGTTTAAATGGAAGCAAATATAAAGTATTACGTGATGATTTGAACTTTAAGGGCTCGTTTGGTTGAAGGTTTGAGGTGGGTTGTGGTAGCATCATGTGAATAGTAGCTGTTTGGATGATTATGTGGGTTGGTAGAGGGTTGGAATAACGAATGTGATGTGATGATGCAATGATTGACCCAGGAAAAAGGGGAAAAACCGGGTTACCCCAGGGGTAACCCTATATCCAAACGAGCCCTAAGGGCATAGCATGGATCCACGCATAACGAAAGTATGTACAAATGCATCTATTTTTTGTGTGTATAATTTTTACTCGAGGGAATTCAGTGCGATGATTTCTATGTTTATGAAAATAGAGTAATGAAGTAGATGATTCACAAGTGTTATACAGAGGAAATGGTAATAACATGAGGCCGGTGATTTGTGGTTGTTTGAAAGCAAAATTGCATAGTATATTACATACTTGTACAATTATCAAAAATTAATGCGCACGTTACGATAGTGATGAATCTCATATCTATTAATATTATATTGAGTTTTTAACCCTCTATCTTAGCATGAACAATCAATAAAACAGTTAATGATATATAATCAGTACTATATACTTTGTAGATAATTATTGCTAATTCTTGTAAATAATTATAGTTTAAATTCATTAGACACATGCGTCTATTTGTTCTCATTATTTTTTGTTTCATGTATATTTAAAATCCCATCAAAATTATAGTAATATTATAAATACTATATTGTATATTATTCCCTATTCAAAAATATAAAAAATATACAAAACGAATTAGGTATTTTTATATCTCTAAAAATGATTACACAGTCTTACTATGTATATATAATGTATTTTGATTTTGAATTTTGCATAAAAGTTGTAGATCTTGAAAAGTTGGACAACTTTTATGGTGAACACTTTTTATCTTGACTCCATTTACTTTTTGTTTTTTTGTTATTTTATACATTCTATAAATTTTCATTGGGCCACGTGGATGCCTCTGGGCGCACCACACGACTCGGCCCTTTGTATCGTTCTGCTTAGAATCACAGTCATCTGATCATTTGATCAAATGGACCCCCTTCCTCCAGGATCGCCTCTTCCAGGGCCATTTGATCAGATTGATAAGACGACCCTCTCCACTCCACTGCACCTTGATCAGGGTTGTTGGATCGATCAATCCATCATCTTGTCTTTTTCGTCAACCTCCAGACAATTCCCCCTCGCCTCCAACCTACTCAGTGACCATTCTTCACCCAATAGCCTCTCCATTTACTTGTGTCCTCTCTCCCTTGTTCGGACACCATTTGAAGTTGTCGTTCACCTCTCTCTTTCGCCAACTTCTCCTCGATAGCTTTTCATATCAGAACAACTTCACCACGATGGTTGAAACCATCGCCTCCACCTAACTGTTGCTTTAACAAATTTGAGGGGGAGGCGAAAGTTTAAGGCACCCGCCCTCTATGCGAGTGCCCTCAGAGTTTTTCCCTCATTCCGATGATAGCGAGAAAGAGAGAGAGAAGATCGAGTGTGACTCCGGTGAGATCCACAGTTCCAACAGTCGCGTCGCACATAGAGATGAGCATCAGGTCGGGCCAGGTCAGACCCAACCTTGCCAAACCTAAGCCTGGTTCTAATTTGCAGGCATGCGAATCGAGACTAAGCCTATCAAATTTCTGAAAATATGGCCCAAATCCGAGCCCAACATGCAAGTACATGGTCTGGGTCGGTCCAGGTCAGGACGACCTGCTATATTTAAAAAAATAAAGTTGCTTGATGTAATTTTATTAAACGTTGTTAATACACCATGAATTTACAATAAAAATAAATGTATTTTTTTAATTCATTCTTATTACTCTAGATTAAGTTGACTTGTAAAAGTTTAAAGGCATACTCTCAATTAGATTAAACATGTCAAAAATAGAAAATGTATGAATCAAAATAAAATGACGAGATTTAGAGTACGCACCATACGTAATTTACATGTCCATGGTAGAAAAAATCAATGGAGCCATTTTGGGCAACAACGTTTTGGCAGGTTCCTCGCGAAGGGGGGAAGGCATCGAGGGAGAGGCAACCGACAACGGGAGTGGGGGTGAGGGGGAGGGTCGAGAATGAGGGTGGGTGGTGTTTAGGACCAAGGCACAAGAGGAGATGAGACTCTGAAGTGGTTGGGTCGGTGTCCTCGCGTAGATGTGGGGGGGGGGGGGGGGGGGCTTTGGCTGGGTTGGGCATACCCCTTTGTTGCTAGAAATCGGTCTTCGGGTGGGACTTCACCCGAGTCGGTCTCGAGCCCTCTCGAGCCGGCCCACCAGCCTATACTTAGGTTGACCCATGGGCTTCGGGCTCAGGCTTGAACTAGCATGAACTCGACCTCAAAATTGTATCGGGCCAAAAATCAATCCAATGCCCGCTAGTTTATGATCCGGGTTCAGGTATGGGCCATGCTTCGTCGGGCTGGGCACCGGCTCGACCCAAAAATATGCTCATCCCTCGTCGCATACCTGCTCCAAGTGTTGTCTGAGCTTCGTGCTTGTCATGTGAAGGATATGGTAAAATCCTTAAGCACATCGTGGGAACATGAGGATCGCATCATATGTGATCGAGAGCGACTAGTCGCACTAGTTGCTCGTGGTAGCGGAATTAAGAAAATCA
The DNA here is from genome assembly GCA_037367405.1 of Ottelia alismoides. Lineage (NCBI taxonomy): Eukaryota > Viridiplantae > Streptophyta > Magnoliopsida > Alismatales > Hydrocharitaceae > Ottelia > Ottelia alismoides. Next base: position 86,617 of record JAZKJV010010000.1, on the reverse strand, counting down.
TGCGATGGAACCACATGATCCAAGAACACTTTTTGGATCGTTTCATCTAAACCACAAACACGTATTAGGGTTACCACTTGAAGTGTGGTTGCGATCGAGTCTCTAAATGAATAGACCTCCTGTCTCAAGTCTGATCCGACGGAGGAAATGCTTGTGAGTGCGTTGATGAAACACATGCTCCTCGTAATCCATGTTGATGATTTAAGCGATGAAGTTCCTGATCTCGTCACACAAGATACGACGTCTTCTTTACGAACGAGGCGCGCCAAAGGAGACGGAGATCCACAAGCAAACGATCCGGCGGCATAACGATGACGTTGCAGCGATGGAGATTCTCTCTAGGGCTTCCATGGTGGACGACCACGACGAGACAGAGAGATGGCGTGTAGATAGTGAGAGAGATAGAGAATATGTTGTTCTCTTGTTGTGTTGTTGTTGTAACTTCGAAGAGCAAGGGGTGCCCTTCTATTTATAATATTTTGGGATCCATGGATCTCAATCCATGGACAACACAAATCCAATGGTTCACATTGATTTGTGTTTCTTTTAATGGTCATGATTTGTTACTCCAATATTTATACCAACAACTATTAATTTAAACAAGTCAAAATGTATGCAATATAATTTTGATTTAATACAAATCAATTTGTGGAGAAAATAAAGGAAGGAGATCCACCCATACCATGTATGGAGTGGACGCCATGGAGTCCCACTCCATGTGCCACCCACCCCATGCATGGAAAGGGGGAGATACTAATCTTTCTTATTGGACCAAATCTTGGAGATTTCTAATATCAAATTATGCAACAACAATTGTTGCGTATTTAATCACAAAAATAATTATAAATTATTTTATGATAATTTCAATCATGCCATTGAAAGAATGCGAATCACATTCACACACCCAAAATAAAATGTAAATTATATTTTTAATTAATTGTCCAATATGAATCCAACTTACATCAATATTTAATTAACAAATGTAAATCACAAACAGCTCTCTCTTGTATATTACAAATCTTATTTATAATATTTATGAATAATTTGGATAATACTATCCATAGTATTCATATCCATGATAATTAAATCACATTTAATCATCTCGTATCTCCATTCTCATGTGCCCAAATAATATGAATCATATTCAGATTATTTACATCTTTGATAATCAAATCATATTTAATTATCTTAGATATCTCTCAATATAATATGAATCAAATTCATATTATTCATGATAATTAAATCACATTTAATTATCCATTTGTCAATGCTTGGATACATATATCAACAATAAGATTATCCATGAACTCTTTCAAGGATAATGCGCTTTCTCCGCGAATACTTGGAGATATGGACAGGGTGATTGTATTGTTCCACGTATAGTGACTTGGATATTGAGATCGCATCTCACATCCAGATATTATGGACCTCCCATAGATGTTTGATTAAATCAAGGCCATAGATCTAATCTTCTCATTGCATCCGAATCACATTCAGATCAATGTCCAACATTTTGGACCAAGATCAGATCGCTTCTCCTCTGAGGGAGTCGCTAAAATGCGGACACGTTTCAGCACTCCCTGGGAATGGAAGCGTCATGGTTATACAATCGTTTATGGTCACATCACCCTCAGGTATTCCTAATACATGTACATCCTGCATACTGGAAGACCCAGATTAAACCTGAAGTCATAGATCTCTTCTAGACAGTCTACTTCAGGGTTTTATCATTAAGGTCCTCATTTTACTATTGGGAGTTGGTATCGATCATATACTTTCCCAAAGCATATATCAAACCAACATATGATCATATAGCATTTATCAACAAGCGTGGTGAGGGTGCTAAGATGCGACCCTGATCTAATCGAGCAGGGCGCAATCGATGGCTATGGGCATGACGCGTGTCACCATTGTATCTAATGATCCAACGGTTGACGAAAGGGCTGCGATGAGCGGTCCATATGCTATATGAAGATGATCGAAGGGTGGAGATTGGTTGCGGGAATGTGTGACCGAGATTGAAGGGGAAGCGGGCGATCAAACGGTGGAGGATGGAGGGCGCGTGGCGGAAAGGGAAGCGGGCCACATGGCTCAACCAGAAGAAGCCACGTGGCCCAACCAGATTATTCAGACAAAAATCATGAAAAAGAGGAAGAAGGAGGCCGAATTTATAAAACTCAAAACATAAATGTTGTAGAGCTTGATGAGATCTAAAGTTTCATGTTTACATAAAATGCAAAGGAGGTCAAAAAAATGGAGAAATATTTTTGTGAGCATCTTTACATGTATAAAAATACTACATTTTTTTGTTTTTATCATTTTTTTGTATTTTTAATTTATTCAAAGACTCAGATATATATACACCGATTTATCTAGTTTTTATTGACACTAATTTAAGCCAGGGGGTTAATATGAGAAAATAAACATGATGAAACTGAGGTACATCAGCGAGCACATGACACTACAAAAAAAATGAGCTATAGTCACGGTATATATACATATATATATATTGATATTTTATAGTGGGAATAAAAGTAGTGCATAACATTAAATTTTAAAATGATGAAGATTCCTTTTAATCTTGATGTGTAAATTACCTTAAATTTTTATAAATAAATCGCAAAACACATTGAAATTATTCATAACTTTTTATTTAAGTAAATATTAAAATATATTAAAATATGAAATAATAATAAACATGTTCCGTAAAATTTTACATTAAAATAGTAAAAATGTTATTAATTCATGTAAAATAAAAAAAATTAGTTTAAGTAATAAAACTAGTTATTAAAATTTAACTAATTATAGATATATTCTTCTGTATTTAATTTTAGAATATTACGATCCAAAAATGATTGCAAAAACTATTAAAAATAATATAGATGTATTGATATACTATAGTGGAAATAAAAATAGTACATAACACATAACATAAAATGATAATGATTCATTTTAATCGTGAAGTGTAAAATACCTTAAATTTATTTAAATAAATTGTAAAACACATTGAAATTATTCATTAATTTTATTTAAGTAAATATTATAATGTATTATAATATGAAATAATAATAAATATAATTTGTATTTTTTACATTAAAGTATTAAAAGATCTTACTAATTCTCTAAAATCAAAAAAGATCAATTAAATTTATTTCGGTAAATATTAAAGTATATCGAAATATGAAACATTTTGAACATATATAGATAATAAAATTTTACATTAAAGTAATAAGAGCATTTAAAAAATGTACAATGTTGACATGATTGCTTTTTTTATCTACGAGGAAACAATGTTTATTCAACTGAGGCAACGCGTCTCTTATTTTTTCCAGTTAAATAGCCATCTCGTGATTATTTATCACATTAAAGTTTAACTAATATAGTGCCACATTAGTTTGTGGTTAGGTAGTTAATAAGGTAAAATATTAAATAACCATGAAATCACACAAAGCACTACACACAGTGTATCCCTCCACACGAGGTGGTGTGTGACCCTGCACAATGGGAGACGTGTGTAACACATTAGAAAATTTCATCACTTCCAACGTGTTATATTTTTATTTATTTCATAAAACTATTGGACTCATCTCGGGATGAGATATCCCAGTCCAATAGTTGTGCATTTTGATATGTGCGGGTGGAGGATTTTTTTTGCATGTACATTCCCGATAATATAATATTAAACAATTTACTAGGCACAATATTAGGATCACATAGATTAATTTACCAAACGTAAATTGACCAACTCTATTTAAATGCCTGACTAACATAAATGTATATATTATATTTGTATTTTAAAGTCCTTGTATGTAGCATGTACATATGAGAGATACAAGGTGTCAGTATAATATGATATTTATTTTAGTTTTTCTTAGTTCAGAGATGTCATCCTAGGAGAATTTTTAAAGGTTCAAAAAATGAATTAAGACCATCATTGCTACATGAATGTTAGCTTATATTTGAGCTAGTTTTTGATAATACAACATGTCCCTCTTCGGTATACAAAATTAATCTTAATAGACTTTAACTATTGTTACTTTGATAACAATTTTAAAGGTTATCAGGCTTGACTTATGGGACATATTGAAGGGGTACGTGGTTATGCTGTCGAAATTTGCTCAGATATAAACTCTAATATGCATGTAGCGATGATAGTCTTAATTCAATGTTTGAATCTTTAATGATGGATGCAGGAGATAATATTAATAAAAAAGTTTTTATCTTGTCTCCCATAATAAAATAATTAGGCCAACGTCATACACAAAATTTGATATAAAACTCAAAACATCCTTTTCTTGATCAGGTTGACGGACAATAGGGAGTATATGTACAACCGTGTTCAAGACAGACACTTGTTGGAGTCGTTTCAACGTGACGTATAGGAGTTTGTGGCATTTGCTTACTTTAAACGACAACATTATTTGTCCATGTCTCAAGTGTTGTTTACTAAAGAAGAAGGTTAAAGATGAAGTACAATTACATATTTATAAGCATGCTTTCATGGAGAGTTGTTATACATTGTGGAGACACAGTGAAATCATCTCACTTCCGACGAATGAATCAAATGGCGTTCCCAAGTTAATCCATTTGTTTAAACGGTGACGGATTCACAGGATCTGAATTTATGGACGAAACATTTGATGATGAAGAACCACATGGAGAGTCTGAAGAATTTTACGAGCTCTTTAAAATACAGAAGAACCTTTATAGTCATGTTGCAAGACATATTCGAAACTCTCGACAGTTTAATAATGTCTTATTATGAAAATGGAAAATAATATGATAGACATTAGTTTTGACGTGATGCTGATTATTTTAAAAACTAATGCATGAATATAATGAATTACCCAACAACTTGTATAGAATAAAAAAAATGATGAGTATGATGGGTTTAGCAGAGGTGAAGATCGATTCTTCTACAAAACACGATATATTGTATTATGGTGAAATGGGAATTCGACATATTATCCAGAACGTAACGAGCCTAGATATCGAGACTTTGTTAAAAATGGGGAAAAAAGTTGGAGGGGATATTTTTCGTTACTTCCCACTAAGACCTCGACTAAAGAGGTTGTATTATTGTATGGAAACAACAAGGGAGATGATGTGACATGCATACCTTACACAACAAGAGTATATTAAACATCCATCAGATTCAATGAGATGGAAAATAATGATGGCTATTTTTCCGTCGTTTGCTAGCGAAAAAAGGAATTGTATTATCGATTTGTGTACAGACGGATTCAAACCATACGATATAAATAAATACTATACTTGTTGACCACTGATGACATCTCTTTATAATCTACCTTTATGGTTGTGTAATAAGCGGCAACTTATGTTCTTATCACTCTTAGTACATGGACCTACTCATCTTGGGAAATATATTGACATGTATTTACATCATCTTGTAGATGAGTTGAAAAGTGTGATAAATTGGAGTTGATACATATATGCCATAAATAAATGCCATACATTTGGCATGAAAGTGATATTATTATGGGAGATAAATGACTTCTCGGCATATGAAATGATGTCTCGATGGAGTACTCATGGGCGAACGACTTGTCCTTATTGTATGGAGAGTACAGAATTGTTCTAACTTCAAGATGGGAAAAACTTTAATTTTTATTGTTATAGGCATTTTCTTCCTAAAGATCATCCATACAGGAGACAGAAACAATCATTCAAAAGCAATATTGTGGAATTATCTAGTCTTTCAATAACGAAGCATGACATGTTATTATCATAACTCAGAGAAATTAAAAATTCTACACTCGATACCGGAGAACATAATCAACCGCTATCAGGTTTCGGTGAAACTTATAATTGGATAAAGAAAAGTATTTTTTTGGGAGTTGTCGTGTTTAAGTACGCTTTTGATTCAACGTAACTTAGATGTTATGTATATCGAAAACAATTTTTTCGATAACATATTTTATACATTTATGAATGTCACCGGAAGTACGAAGGATTCGATCAAATCTCGTCGTGATTTGAAAATAATTTGTTATCCATCAGAGTTGTATATTAAAGAGTTCGACAATGGAAAGATCAAATTTCTATAAGCAACTTGTACTTTGGACAAGGCTCAAGAGAAAAGTGTATGCAAATTAGTTAGTAAATTAAAATTTATAGACGGTTATGCATCGAATCTTTTAAATCTTGTCGATTCAAAAAATCGTGTTCAAAGCAATGGAAGTCACTATTGACATGTCTTCTGTGGAAAGATTGTTGCCAATAGCGTTTAAATGATTTTTATAAAAAATTAGTATGGATGTCATATCAGATATCAATAGATGCTTCCAGATTATATGCTCTACACGGGTCCATGTTGATAAGATGAGTTATCTGGAAAAGAATATTCCTCTTATAATGTGTAAAATGGAGAAGATATTTCCACTGGTATTTCATTATTCAATGGAGCATTTCATGTTTCATCTACCATACATGTCTAAAGTTGATGGGCCGGTCAAGTATAGATGGATGTATGCATTTGAAAGGTAATGGCTTAATTTATATGTGATCTGTTCAGTTATCATGTTTAATTTATAGAATATTGATGGTCAAATTTGTTAGGTTTATGTTCTTTCGAATGTAAAGTAAGAGACAAAAGTCGGGTGGAAGGTTCCATAAGTTTGCAAATACATATATTACTGTAACATCTGGATCTTAATAAATCGAAACCGACCCAATTATGGTCCCTCTGATCCGATGAGCTATTGATCAGTATTAAATGATCCAAATCGATCCATAGATCGTAGATCAAAATTCGGTCGGGATTAATCGATCAAAATCGATTGCATAGTAAAGCGTGCCACCGGAAAAGTCACGATGCAATTGGAAATCGTAAAAGTAATGCGAGACCATCATAAATTCCGTATCGACAAAACAAGACCAACGAAATCGATCGTTCGTTGATCGAAGGTCGTTTGATAATTTTACAATAACAAAATTTAATAAAAAATTAAGATCGTATTTCGTCTAATTCTGTATCCATCTTGGATGAGAAAAGTATGGAACTTTATATTGTTTGATCATTACGAATAGACGATCAAAATGAGATATTATGCACATGAATCGGAAGTTCGAGGTGCAAATGCAGATGACTTTGATATCTCAAATAAGTGAGAGAGAAAAAGGTTTTAAAATAAAAAAATTAAAATTTAATTGATATATGCACAACAGACAACAGCCATCTGCACGACCCACTTGGTTCCCCTTTCTCCCTCCTCTTAGCTTCATGAACTACCTGACTTGGCAACAAAAGCCCAACTCCTCCCCATTTGGCAACAATAAAGTCCCATGCTTCCCTTATAAATACCCACATCTCCCCCCTTATTTTACTCCATTTATTCTCCCAAATCACAACTGAGAAGAGCCTGGCCCTTTTCTACAGGCCAAATACTGTCCTCTGCCTGAAGCCACCTGTGGCATCTATTGCTGCATAAATATTGCAGATGTGCTGCTACTGCAAGCAACCATCGAAGGTTGCTAGAGCCTTTGTTGCAGCATCGAAAGCTATAGTCCCCTTCAACCCCCTTGGAGCCGCTCTTTGCATGTGTAGTTTCTCTCAAATTCCTTGTTGGAAGCCCCATTGGAGCTGCTCCTTGCAGCTGTAGCAGCTGTCCAACCTCTCCTCGAAACCCTCCTGCTGCATGCAAGTGAGATCTCCAATTTTTGGAGATCCAAAGGTATAATCTCCCTCTTCCTCTTACTGCCATTCATGACCCATTCATCCAACCTTTAAAACCACATGATTAGATTGGAAATTTCTAAATTTTAAAGAATTAAATTTGGTTGTTTGCATGCATCCGATCCAGAAATCATACTAATATCATAGTTTTTGATGTCTTAGTTTTGAGACAAAAGTTTAAGTATTTGCTCATGCTTGAATACGAGGACTTTAGGAAAATTTTTATGCATTTGTGCATGAAATCAGACCACTGATTTCATGATGATTTGATGAAGAATTTGGAAGTGATTTGAGGATGAATTATCATGAATGCTAACTACAAATTCAGACCTATATTGTCACAATTCTCATACTTAAAAAGGATGGAAAATTGGAAGAGAATGAGATACATTTTAATGCTAAAATAGTCCACTGTTATGCATTATGTTGATGGTTGAAAAGTGAACGAATTAGGAGTTAAAGTGCCATGATTTTGAATAAATTTCATATTACTGTTTACTATTGTACTGTTGTCCATGCCTTAAAATTTGAAAAAAATGGGGGTAAAATGGCATGATTATGATCAAATTTTAGACCATTGTTTTGTTGTTGTTTGTTCTTTTGAATTATGAAAGATTTGGGAGTTTTTACATGAAGGTTCTACTCATTGGGAGTTAACAACATTATGAATTTTAGATCTGAATTTAAGTTCAGATTATGTCTCCTTGTCTTGGATTTTCAAAAGATCAAAATTTGGGATGAATTGCATAGATTTAGTGCTCAATTCAGACCAATGTATGCTATAGATTTAGGATTTAAAAGCTAAGAGATCGGGGATAAATAACACACAATTAAGTTCAAATTCAATTCTTAGTATTACTCCAGATTTCACGGGTAACATAAGATTGATACAAATTATAGAACAGTATTAGGCTAAAGAAATTAATTTGGAAAATAAAAGATTAAGAATTGAAAAGGAGTTAATTCTGATCCAGATTAAGATTTAGGTACAAGTTTTATGTTTTAAAGGATGAAAGAATTACGATATTATGTATTTAGACAAATCAGTAGGTTATTAGATCATGCTTTGTATGATAAAAAGAATAGGATATTTTATGTGAATTGGATCATAGAATTGAATTTAATCTAGAACTAATGATTAGTTGTAAATCTCATAAGTCAAAGAAGAAAATTTTTTGGTAATCTGACAAAGAATTGAACTTAGATCTAGATCTAATGAGTAGCTTCCAATCTTATAATAAGGAAAATCATAACCTGTGACCACAAGGATTGATCATCTTCACGAAACCATCCTTTAGGTGTATTCTACTAACAATTTATCACTATTAATAAGATCATTGACTACAAGCCTAGATCATAAAGTTAATCACATCGGAAATCGAGAAAAAAAAACGAGTAATCAATCAAAGGATGGCGAATCAGTAATGCTTGGTAATTAATTATGCCAGTCACGGTGACCCTTATACCTGACTGTGAGAGGGTGCAATGACCCTCAACTTGGCAGAGGATATGAAGCCCAATTAGGCCAGCGGCCGCCTAGTGCGTGAGTATAGGATTGCAGTCTTTTTTAAGATTTTTACGTGAGATTGCAGTGTTTTTACGCTTCGTTGGAATCCAGATTTTTGACCAGTTCCGTTGATTCTGTTTCTATATGATGCCTATGCAGGAGGACCTTTGATTTTGATTTTTTTTGATCTCAGTTTGCCCATACCGGTCGGGCCGATTTTATGGAGTAACTCAGTCTGGAAAGTCTCTCTCACTTGTCTCAGAGGCGTAGTTTGGGAGTGTGCCTAGCCCGTTCCTGGACTGCACTTCCACTAGGAGGGCGAGACAGACGAGTCTCTTGGGAGGCTTCCTCGCATCTTGAGTTTTGGTTACTATTTCGCCGGTAGGTCCTAGTGAAGAAGAGATCGTTGTCAGTTATAGTCGAGATTGGTTACAGTTGATATTGGTTACAATTGAGCTTGATTATGTTTGAGTTGGTACTGTTCTTGAGAGTGTTTGTCGTTCTGCTAGCAGGACCTGGTTAGGAAAAGATCATGAGACAAAATCATCAATCATCGATATTTGATCAGAATTTAGAACAACTACTACTGATGTTAGGAAAAGCTAGTGGACTCAAGCAAGAAATGGATGAGTTCCGGCAGGAGATGCGGGATTTCATCCCCGGCAACGGCGCCATTTGATAAACGAGGAAATCGATGGTCTTAAGTTCAACACAAAGCGTGAACTCAGTCGAAGTGTCGACCAATCAAAATCCGAGTTTGATCAACAATTAACCCACACTAAGATCAATGAATTAGAACTAATGCGGAGTTAAAATTTATTTTTAACTCTACATAAAAGATGTATAGGTGCAAGTATGTAAAGAGTTCGAACACAAGGAACAAGCAGGGTAGTTCAAGCAAAAATGCTAAAGTGTGTGTGTGTGATGTGTGGAGTGTCTACACTAAGCAAACAAGCAAATGAATTTTTGTGGGTTTTTAATTTTTAGTTTTTTTATTTAATTTTTAATTTTGTATTTTGATTTTTAATTTTCTGATTTTTATATTTTATATTATATATATATTATTTCTTTTTCAATATTGGAGAATAAAGACAATATAATAAAAGACACGCTAAAATATTTATAAAAATGTGCAAAAATACTCAGAAATTAAGAAATAAAATGTTTTTGGTATTTTTATAATTTTGTACTGTTTTTGTGATTTTTGGGGGTTTTCAAGGTATTTTTGATATTTTTAAATACTGAAATAAGACAAAACAGTGGAAATAAGGCTGGCTGTGAATAAAATGCAAATTAAAAATAGCAACCAGTAACTCAAAATTTTCACACTATTTTTCTAATAAAAAGAACAAAATAAGTGACAAATAGGAACTGAGATTTTGATTTTTGGAGTTTTCTACTATTTTATATATTTTTTTGAAGTTTTTGAGTGTTTTTCAATTTTTAGTGTTTTTCTTTTGAGATTTTTAATGATTTTTGGACTGACACTAAAAGATGATAAAATAGACAGTAGGTAATTTTTTTGGAATTTTTAGAGGTGTTTTAATATTTTTTTGGTATTTTCTAAGCTCGACAGTGCACAAAAAGGAAGTTTTTGATTTTTAATAAATATAAAAATAAGATGAAATCAAAAACTAAAATGGTGGCGTGAAAGTTCAAGGTAACAGGAGCCTAACCCTAATTTTGTGGAATTTTTGGACTTGAAATGATCATTCAAATAAATACAACAAGCATCCAAACATTAAACAGTCCTGGCAGGGGTATATTTGCAATATCTAAAACATCCAGGGGCATACATGCAATTTTCCACAAAACTTTACACTGAATATTCAATTTTTAATACCAAAAAGCAATTACAAAAGTCGCCTGGGCCTCTTAGCAATTTACCCACCAGGGCGCGTGACTTGCACGCGCCTGGGAAGGACTGAAATGTAATTTGTTGAAACCCTGGGGGCCTACTTGCAAAATAACCAAAAAGTTTACACGTGCTGCAAGAGTTTTAGGACTAAAACAAAATACACAAACGTACGGGGGTTCCTCTGCAAAATGCCCACCCCCTCACGTGAACTGGTCACGTGAGGTGACGTGGCGAGGGACCTAGACGCAAATGCTAAAAGCCTGAGGGTCTTTTGGCAAATATTACAATAAAATTACACTACAGACAAAAGTTTAAAGATTAAACTATAAATACAAAAGGGTCGAGGGTGAAGTTGCAAAATACCCTCACTCGGGCGATCTGCAGGTGACGCGTGGCGCGAATCCAACGGCTGGTGGCGGGAGCCGATCCAGCGGCGGGGAGCACGCCACTTATCCACGTGGCAGCACGGGAACGGCCGATGACGGTTGGCGTCGACGTCTGAGATTAGATCTCAGAAAGAGATCTGACGGTGGATGGGCTTGGAAGATCGGACGGTCGACACGCAAACTGGAGCTCTGCCTCGATCCAACGGTGCGGAGGGCCGGAGCAAGAACCGCGACGAACTCCGGCGAGCCGAGGTTCGCCGAGGTCAACCTCCGTCTCCGGCGAGCGGTTTGACTCCAAAAGCGGGCTGGAGGCTCCTCGGGTCTTCGTCTCTCTCCTGGGGGCTTCAAAAGTGCACGGCGTTGGCCGTGCCGCTCGCAGGTGGTCGGCGGAGCTGGGAAGCTCGTCTGATCTCCGGCGAACCTCAAAAACGCGCCCAGGCGCGAATCAATGTGCTTTGACCCTGCAAAAAGCGTTAGAAGGTCCAGGGCAAAGTGCCTGGACCTTGGGTGGACCTAATCGAAGCGCGAGGGGGAGTGGTCGACGGTGGCCGGAGGTGCGCTCCGGCGAGGATGCTTGGATGAGCGAAATAAGCGATGGAACGTATAATTTTTTTGGGGTTTTTGAAGCTTAAGCTAACAGGAACTAAGTGCAAGGAAGAAATGAGCGGGGCGAGCCCTCGATAGCCGGAGCCAGAGGGAAAATAGGTACCTCGACCGGCGACTTCGCGGGAGGTGGTGGAGGCTCCCTCGACTTCGCGCGCCTTGGCTGAAGGGCTAGCGGTGGAGCTGTCACCTCCACGGAGCTCAGGAGCACGATGATGGTGCTGAAGGGTGGACCAAGGGGACTCAAATTCGAAAAGGAAGAGGGGGAGTTGGTTTTAAGTGGTTTGACCCGAGGTGACAGGGGTCCAAAGACCAAGGGATATCTTGCAAATCTTGGGTCCGACGACCAATATTAAGCTCGGGCGAGCTAGGTAGATGGTTGGTGGACAATGTTGCAGAAGGATGCAACACGAAAAGATGAAAGAATTGGCCTGGAAAAAGCCAACAAGATGGCTCAAAAACCAAGCCTGACACGGGCTACAGGGGTAGGTCAGACTGTTGACCTTGGTCAACAGTCCTGGCCTCCTGGTTGGTCCACGTGGACCAACCAGGAAAAACCCTGGAAAAACATTTTATTAATTAAATTAAAAATAATAAATGGCCGAATTAATTAAAAGTTATAAAATAAAAAATGCTTAGAATTTTATGTAGTATTTTATTTTGATTTTTAATTATTTTTAGGAGTTATATTTTTACAAGTCACCTTTTTAACCCTATATAGGTATAATACCTATGTATTTTGATATTTTATTTTCATTATTTTTATTTAGTATTTTATAAAATTGTAACATACTTTTATCTACATAAATATATTTTTATTGTATTTTTCTGTTATGTTTTGTATATTTAATAAAATACAAGTGTATTCTATACATGTATAAGTATGTGCAGTATGCCTATGTATTCTTTATATAGGTATTTTTATTTTTATTTTTCTTTGCATTTTATTTCAATTTTAATGCACATATGTATTATAAGTAATATTCACAAAATTATAAAAATATAAAAATGAATAAAGAATGAATAAAGAATAAATTGAATATTTTATTCAGTACAAGTATACAACAGGGGTCCAAAACTCAACTTTCAAACCGTAGCTCCGCCAAATGCGAAACCACCGCCATTGGATAGATTATTTTATTCTATATACAATTAAAGGTGATTTTGCTACATTTGGAGTTGTCAGTTGTGAGATACGGGTCTGGAAAGTTGGGATTTTGGATTCTTATTCAGACCATATCTTTTTGTCTGTACATTATTTTTCTGTGAAATCAATTTTGTATTTTTCTTTATTAAATTATCTACAACTTTCATGTACAAAGTTTCTTTATTTGAAGTATAAAAAGTGGAACCAAAAATAGGTCCCAAAATGAATAAAGAATGAACAGGAAGTATAGGTATTATATTGTATTTCTGACCTTATCTCCCCCTACTTTATTCTTTGTCGACCTATTCATCAAGATGCCTAGGTCTCGGGGGTTTTGGGTCATAAAATATTTACAATATTTTATTCTTTTTCTTTTCTTTATTTATTCTATAATTTTGGCCTTAATTACAGTAATTTACACACTGTTTAGATGCACATGCATGAATGCTAAGATGATGATTTTAATGCTATTTACAGGCATTTGCTAGGGTTTTTGGTGCCAAAATGATAGAATAAAGATGATGAAATGTGGATTCATCATGGACCTATTGGGAACTTAGTTAGGATGCATTATACTCCGCCGCATGCCTACGGAGGCACCCCAACCCTAAGGTGTTCTTCACTCCTTAGAGTCATAGTGTGAGGTCATACTCAGACCAAGGCCACAAACTATCCACTAAGCCTGAGAATTTGACTTGGACAAAAATTATATCAGGAACTCAAGATATGCAATCCCAAGATCCACCAACACGAGTCATATGTGATAAAAAGTTGATAACCTACATATGGACCCTTACTTAATATATGAAAATGTTATATATGTAAAGTTATTGGGTGATGTGTGATCAGGGGATTCACATACATAATAACTTGAAAACTAATTTTCACGCAAGCAGCTTGTTAATTTTAACTATCAACACCCATATACTTGCTTTCAATTGAAACTACTGAATTACCTATTATTTTTAATATGCTAGATTGTATTCAATATTTGTTGACATTTCTCTTGTTCCCAACATGTATGGCAGGAAAGGCTCTTGCATCATAATAGATTAACAGCGGGTCGTTGATCTTCCATAGTTTATGTTACGGTAAACATTTTATTGCGTTTGTACAGGAAAATGTAAATGCTTCTCTTTCTCTTATACATTTTGGGATACCAGTACATATTGCAGTTTATTCTGTCACGTGTATATATATATATATGGAAATTAATGCAAATAACTTTTAGTGTCACTAGCCAGTTATGTGGTTGTGTTACATTATTGTGAATGTAATTTCGAATCACGAAAATTTTCCCAAAATTTTAGTAACCTAATGCGATCAATTACGGGTATAACATTGTGACTGTTGTGTAAACGGGTAATTCGGGTCCACGGGCATCACAATTAATAAGTAGCAACCTTTTGTGAAAGGTATTTTCCTAATGAAGTGGAGACGATCCATAATAAACCGAATAGAAACGAAATCAGTCTCTCGGATAAAGATTATCACATATGTTCCTTTCGTCACCAGCTCAACCAATATGAAAAAGAAGAATTTGTTATATCAAATAAAGAGAATAAGGCCGATGAATTATATGTTTTAGACAATTACGAATAAAAACACAATATGTTGAGTACGTTAATATCTGCCTTCTTATTTTTGTGTTTAATTCTTGTAACTTATTAGTAACCTTCATTGAATTCAGAAAAGAACAATGATTATTGTATTAGTGGTCCCCCAAAATCCTCCCTCCGGTGCGCCCTCCCTCCATTAGTCAATGTTTACCTCATCTAACTGCGCATATGCCTTCCTTGAGGTATTCCCCTATACCACCTCTCTTCGTTTTCATTATTTTTTATATATTTTGTTGTATACTCATGTTTTAAGTACTCGAGATCTTTTATAGAATAATTGTGTTTATTTTGTATTTTTATTGCATAAAATTATTGCTTATATTTGTAACATTTGTAGTAGATTAATATGTATTTGTTATTGGTTTGGTGATCATCTTATAGTATAGACGAAATTGTTCATGCATGGAAGGTGCAAGATGAAATGTCACAACCAGCTTCATATTTAGAATTGTATAAGATATTAGAAAATTAAATAGAAGTGATGTTTTAGTGGTTGTTAGATACATTGTTGATGATAAAGAATGACTAAGCGTAGGAGAAAGTACTACCATGCCATGATTGTGCTTTATTATGCATAAATAACTTAGGGAATACCATATGAGTTACTTGCCAATTAGGATTAGTTTACATGACATGGGTAGTATAGGTTTCCTTTAGCTTTGGAATGGAGTTATTTTGGTGGATTTGATGTCGAGAGGGGTGTATATATGTGGGTATGTTGTAGAGAGGATACATATGAGAGATTGTATATGAATTTAAGGGATGGTTAGATGTTAACAATTAAGATATACTTTCTATTATATGAAAATTATAAACTACAATAATTAGGTTATATCATTAAAAATAAATTCATTACTTATTTTTAAGTATTAAAAGTAATTATTAAAATTTAAATAAACACATAGATATTATTCCATTATATGATTATACAATACCACTAATTACTTCACAAAATGACTACAAAAACAATTATAACTCACTAGATAACAATATTATATATAGATATATCGGTATTTTATAATGGAAATAAAAGTAGTACATAACAATAGCTTTTAAAACGATGAAGATTCCTTTTAATCCAGTTGTGTAAATATCTTAAATTTATTAAACAAATCGTAAAACACATTGAAATTATTTATTACTTTTTTAAGTAAATATTAAAATATATTAAAATATGAATTAATAATAAATATATTTTGTAAATTTTCACATTAAAATATAAATTAATTATTGGAAATAAATCAAATATATTTATTTTAAGTAATAAAACTAATCATTAAAACTTAATTAAATATAAAGATATTCTTCCATTATTTATTTTTAGAATATTACTAATTAATTCCAAAAATGGCTAAAAAACTATAAAAAATAATTAAATAACAATCTTTTACATATATATTGATATATTATAATGGAAAGAAGAACAGTACATAACACAAAACATAAAATGATAAAGATTTATTTCAATCATGGAATGTAAAATACCATAAATATATTTAAAGAACTCATAAAATACATTAAAATTATTCATCACTTTTATTCAATGAAATATTAAAATATATTAAAATTGATAAAATCGTATGGAAACATGTATTGTAAAATAAAATCTAAGTGATTAAATGATTATACAATGATGTCTATGTGGTTATAAAATCTTGATTATAGGTTTTATAGGAGAGGGATGTTGGTTTCGTTAGTAGGAAGAGGGCACTTGGTGGTCTTCCTCCATATTATGTGGAGGAACACTGACGCTCTTACTCTCCTTATGGACAACCATCATATTTGTAGCCTCAGTCATCACAACAACCACCAGGTCCATCACCATATATGGATTCTCAAATGGCAATGATGGCGGAACATGTGACCAAGCTGCAGGAAGATTTCACTGCATACATGTAAGAATTATTTTATGCATGTGTATTCTAAGTATATTATCAGTAGTCATATTTCCTCTCTACTATCTTATATATATAATATCTTAATAGTTCACAAAGGCCACCAAGAGGAGAATGAAGAAGAAGAGGAAGAGGAGGAATAGACTGATCCTGGAGAAGAAGTCAAAATGTATGTAAGGTTCAAGGAAATAGAAAAGGAAAAAAGGAAATCTAAGAAGAGTTTGATCTCATAGATCTTCCGAGGAATGAAGGAATGAATATTATGTTTTTCTTAATAGTACAACAGAGAGCGTCTTTACATTTCTATGAACTTATATATCGTGTTTAATGTGTATTATCTACATACGATATTTTTAAACTTTGTAATGAAATTTTATCTGTTTCATGTCAAGAAAAATGTATTTACTAGGTTGTTCCTTTTTCTTTACTTATATGCATAAGATAGAATAATTACAAGGTCTAACAATTACTTGATATCCAATCATATCTCAGATATGATCTTCGGCATTTCTTTTAAACACATGTAGAGGTTTAAAGTAGGTATTACATATTCGACGGGGCTTCAAAACCCTGACGAACTTGTAAAAAAAATTCCCAGTCCTGGGTAGGGCGAGCACATGTGCTCGCCCGCTGCAAGCTCCTGTGCTCTCCAGCATGTTCTCAAGTACGGAAAACATGGGAAATGTATGTGCACATTGGTGAGTACACTGCATTCGCCCAACTTATCAGGCGACCACTGGGAGTGCACGCGTGCTCGCACGCAACGACTTGCATCTTGGCCAGTTGCATGCTCGTCGGCTGCAAGGTCATGTGCTCTCGAACATGTTCCCAAGTATGAAAAACATGGGAAATGTACGTGCACATTGGGAAGTACACTACGCTCGCCCAACTTATCAGTCGACCAATGAGAGTGCATGTGTGCTCACATGCAACGGCTTGCATCTAGGCCAGTTGCGTGCATAGGCCAAGCGAGTGCTTGTGCTGGCCCACGAGGGATGAAATCATATCGGATATGGTTCGGATATAGCTATTTCCATATCAATATTCGCTTCTTCCATATCGAATACGAATCCATATACATATACTTATTGGATATGTATTTTAAAAATTGTATCAGAATAAAAATCGGAAACGAATTCAGATCGAATATTTATCATATAAGAATTCTGATCGAATATTCATTGAATACGAATATGGATCGAATAAAGAGCGAATACGGATTTGAAGCGAATTCAAATATGGACAAAATAAAGATTCAATACAAACATGATCAAATAAGTATCCATTACAGATATAAATCCAAACCATTCAATTAATATCACGTACGAGTCAACAAAATTACAATATTGATAAATGAGGATAAAATAACAAAAATATTTGGAGGAAACATGTTGTATTTGTAAAGAAATACATACCTCTACAAACTAGAATGTTAAGGAATCCACTCTACAAACGTCACTTTCTATATTCTTGCAATCAATCTATCATCTACAAATTTTGAAATGGAGTATATTATAAAAATCACGATGATTTCATACAATACTGCGAAACATAGCTTCTTTATAGAACTAACTGTATATCTAGACGATCACTTCCGAATCGACTTGCATACAAATGAAATATTCTATAAATTTTAAGATTCATAATGTATACATATGGATAATGTGCAAAGAGTTATACAACCTACACACTTGAAATCAAATATCAACCATCTAAATTAAAAAGAAGCTTATAGTCATTGCAAAAGTTTTAAAATAAAACATGCCAACTAAAAGTGATAACTTAAACCAGAAAGTCTTAGGAAAATAAGGATGTAAAGCAATACGAGACCAACGTCATTCATCAACCTTAATCAGAAGACACCCTGCATATTTTATAATCCACAGTTAGTGCTTGACATAAAATATATATCAAAAATGATTTATCTTGCAGTTAATTTCTACTTAATAGTTCACATGGACTAACTAATCAAACAGTGATTTCTCTTCAAACTGAGCTGATGTTTCAATGTCATCTATAAATAATCCTCCACGTACTTGATTAAGTCAAATGTAGATGTGATATCATCCATCAATGTTGATGTAGAACCTACATTATATTATCAAAGTATAATATATAAATTATATTAGAAACCCAAATAATTTGACGATAATTTAAAATTTAACTCACATCCTCTTGCCGCCTTCAACCAATCTTGAGTACACATAATAGCTTCCACAATATCTGGTGCTAACCTACTACAATATATATGAACCATTCTTCCTCCACCACTAAATGCGGATTCAAATGAAATAGTGGATATAAGAACACACATAATATCTCTTGACATCCTTGTTAAAACTGGATAGGCAACTTGATTAGCTCTCCACCATTGAAGAATATTGAATGTTGTTGAGCATGTATTGGGATCAATTACTCCGTCATCAATATATCGATCCAGTTCTGTCTTTTGTGGTTGATTTTCTGAACTTTGCTTCAAAAATTGGGCAAATTTCCTTCTTTCTTTCTCCTTGATTTGATTAATCATTTCCAATACTTTTATGCATTGTTGTAGTATTATAAGGCAACAGAGTTGACGAACATGAAGAAGAGTACTCAACAAACAACTTCTATAATATGGAGGAAACATTTTCGCTATCATGTGAAGCACTTTCGCCATATAGTTGTCCAAAATAATACTCGATGTACCTCATTTGATAGTTTGGATCAAGAAAACATGTTGTCGCCAACATAGAGTTGTTTTTTCTGCCGATATTTTCGAACTTCATTTTCATCCTGAAAAAAATTATGGACCAATCCAAAAGCTAAATGTGGATTTCACAAAATTCACCAAAAAAGTGATTTGAGGTGGGATACTTCAACACATAAAGAAGCTCAATCACATCATAAAAGATTTTTAGACAATCTGAAATGCTTTTTGCTTGGTTCCACTCTTCATCTGATGGACATTTATTATACTTTGGAACAAATATTTGATATATAGCCAATGCATCTTGATGATCTAGAGCAGATCTGAACATTAAATATGTGGAATTCCAACGTGTAGATACATCAAGTGACAAAGTTTTTCCATTATAAGAATTCACCTTCATAATTGCTTCTTCAAAATTTTCTTGATGTTGCGGAGAATTTTTGATGAACTTTACAGTCTCTCTAATTCTATAAATGGCATGCTCGATTTCTTTCAAATCATCTTGTACAACTAAATTAATTATATGTGCAGCACATCTCATGTGAAATAACTCACCGCCCATGATAAGGTTCTTCTGAAGATTTAATCTCATTATCTTAATGGCCACATCATTAGCAGAGTCATTATCGTCCGTTAGTGAAAATAACTTATGAAATAAATTCCATTCAAGAACTTTCTTTGTGAATTGTTCACACAACTTATCTCCAGTACCTCTTCCTTTCGCGTGCATGAAATTCATGATTCTCCTTTGTAATTCCCACTCATCATCCAGGTAATGTGTTGTGATGCACAAGTAAGTATGTTCTGACATGATGTATGTTTTTCCATTGTGAGACTTACTCTACAAGGGAGTGATTCGAATATATCAAGTAGTTTTTTCTTCTCATCCCCATAAATAGAGATACAAAATTTCTTCACGGTGATTCTGGAGTTAATTTGAAAAATGGATTTATTGACTTGATAAAATCTCGAAATCCGACATGGTCTGCCATTACAAAAGAATAAGTATGCAAAATAAACAATTCAACAAATTTTTTTTGACTAAGATCGTCATCAAACTTATAAACATAAATGATAGAAGTTGAATCCTTTTGTGACACTTGCAAAAGTTGTTGACGAATATCTTCATTTTTTCATTTAGAACATCGATTATAATGATTCCATAATCGTGTTGTCCCTTGAGACGATTCACAAACATGAGATTCTTTACAAAATTGGCAAACTGCCCTAACTACTTGCACCTCTATTTCATTGACTCTCTCAACGACAAGTTGTTTCTTGAAATAACCCTTTGTTCATAATTCAGATGTTTGTTTTTTTTCCTTTTCTACCTTTTTCTTCAGCTTTGTCGGTTTCATTACTTTCATACATTTCATTGGTAGAATTGGCAACTGGAGTCACATTTGATGTCTCAAAATCATTGCTGGTATATTCACATCCAACTAACTCTTGTGACATTGTTCCCTAACATACATTTAAAATAATCAACTTAAAATACAAGACAATAATTTAAGATACTTTTCATGATGCAACGAAATGCTTCATTCTTGTAATGGTATATAACATATCAAAATCAATCTAATACAACATTGTTACGCATATCATGTTATAAAAGTATTTATCTATTAGTTTCAGTTTTACTTTTTCCATGATCCAAGTTTCTCGTGTAGTTATGAAGTAACCATGTTTATATGATGTTGTTGTCAAATCCATATTTTGAATTTTTTTCATTTGCCAATATTATCAAACACATGTGGTGTTGTAAGATACAGATAATGCAAGCTTTTCACTTGAAAAAATAAGGTATTAAAAAAATATTCGACGATGTCGATACCTCCACAGTGGATACTAGATATTCGGATGAAAAAAAAGATGTAGTGGAGGCTCGAGCGGTGTCGAGTCTGCAACTTCGGAGCTACGTGATGGATGAGGACTCTTACGGATAGTTTGATAGAATCGCAATGTAGACTCTTCTTTCAACGTTCACTTCATAAATCCAGGAAAGAAGACTGCGAACAACGAGTCTGCTACTTGAGAAAGAGGGTTGGATTTGGTGGAGTGGAGGTGTCGTAACATCAAGTGTGGGATGCTGCAAGCAGCCAGAAATGGGAACTTGGGATCATGAATTCGTGATTCGTGAGGTGGTGTCACTGCTGTGAATATAGAAAGTGTTATAATTTATTGGTGGTTTAAATGTGTGATTGGTGAATGGTCCAATGCTTTTATTAGTTTACATTTTTTGAATATTGTAATGGGAATCCCAATGGATGGTCCCACGCACACCATTATCATATCATTGGAATTGAAGCCAGTTTGGGAAGGAATGGTAATAGTTTAAATATAATTAATCCTGATATTCAATATGAAATTTCAAGGGAATTTCGTATCCGTATCCGTATTCGGGTTTTTTAAAATCCTATATCCATATTCGGATTTGGATTCGATTGAAAGTCAAATACGAATATCCATATTCGGTGATTTTTTCGAATACGGTAAACGGATATCCGGACATATCCGTACCCATTTTCATCCCTATCGCCCACTCCTTGGGCGAGCACATTGTGATTACTCGGCAAGTACTGTGCGAGCCTATATGTGCTCGTCGATCTCGCATTTTTTGTAGTGACTCCTATTGTGCATGACATAAAATAATGTACATTATATGTACGAAAGCAAGGAGTAGATCCTCTGTTGTCACAACAGATGGTGTAACGCAAGGGAGCCGTTCAATGAGAATCAGGTGGTGCTCACAGGTGCTCGATTGTGATCGACGCGCATCCCGATCCTCATCGAGCGGCTCCCTTGTGTTACACTACATGCTGTAACAACAGAGGATATGCTCCCCCCGAAAGTTATGCGAAAGGTAAACAATTGTTATAAAGTTGCCACTAAACAAATATGAGGTAGTTGAAAAAAATTACTGGGAATAGTTCAAAGCATATAGCATAGATATCAACAACAACTGATGCCGGGAAGATACGACAAAACGCGATATAAACATGGAGAACATTTGCAGGAGGGTACCTTTTGTCTAGAAGCTGCCTGACAGAGAACCACCTTACATGACCGTTGCTGAGGGTGTGAAGCCAACAAGATTGATGGATGTAAGCATGGATGTTTTTGAAAAACATAACCGAAGAGATTGATGCCCGTACCATGGTAGAGGGGAAAATGCTATATTACATACATTACATGCTAGGGTCGGTTGCCATGTGTTGGTTGCCGGGGAAAGATGCGTTGCATTGGGGATGGGAGGGGTATGCCGACTGCATACACATTCTGAAAATCACAACAACATGGGCTTGAATGACATTCCGGAGAAGTAACATGGGCAAAAATTTAGTCAAATGAGAATTTGCTTATGATTGATGTTGGTGGGATGTCCCGGCTCAATTGATGTTATGTAAGGGTGGTAGTTTGTGATTGCGGGATTTTTTTAAGAGTAAATTACAAGGAAATTCCTGAACTTTTCGTACGATATCAATGTGGTTCCCAAACTTACCATTGTAAAGATTGAAGTCCTAGATTTCTTTGGTGGTAAAAATGGGTCACCTCCTGTACCCACACCATGAATTAAAGCACACAATGTTTAGAAATCAGTGCAAAGGGCGAAAACATCCTTCCTAGAAAATCTACCCAGATTCCATCCTTCTCAAGAAACCATTCTTGTTCATTTCTGCGTCCCCCCCATCACTTCATCACCCGAACTGAATCCGTTACAACCCCAACCCCTTGATCTCCCTGTCTAGTCCCTCCCTCATCTGCAACTCCCCCCGATTTGGGCTATGAAAGACCAATGCGCGAGGGTCGGGTCCGAGGTTCTCATCGAGGACACACAATCAAAGCCGGTACCTTTTTCCTCTCTTCATATCCCTTTGCATCTTCTAGTTTTTTTAGCTGCAAGTGCAGTTATAGATAATGTGCATTGGATATTGTGTTTACATGATTAGGTATTGAAGTAATATTGTAAATGCACGCAATGTGATTGCATCATCAGATAACGTATTGAAATATCGCTGATAATGCGGTGCATCAATACTGTAAGTGCATGCAATGTGCCTGCATTGTTGTGTTCGCATGATTTCAATATGGGAGTTGAAATATCCACCCTATTGTAATATTTCATTTTATTTTTAATGGAGGTTTGGACAATCATTCTTCTTTATAGAAATACATATTAGATTTGTGTGCATTGCATTAACATTGTGAGATTCTAGGCTATGATTTATATTTGGTACGTATCGATTTTATATGTTTGTTATTTGATTTGTCAGTTATGGATGATTTCCATGCATTAGAGATGCACCATCTGGAAAGAATATAATGGGCTATGAACACATATTTGGATCGTATAATCAACTATATGGATAATGTTGAACGGGACACAAAGTTCTTGATTGAAATTTACAGTTTCTTGTCAGATTTGGGGATAGATCAACCGGATGAAGTTGTGGTATATGATTGAGTCGGGTTCGATGAAGAAAGAGCTTGCAATGTGTTGATGATGTTCGATGGAAGTCAACGTGGAAATGTAATTATCTTTGTGGAGCAAGAGGAAGTAATTCGAATTTCTCATTGGTCTGACAGTTTATATAGTGATTTGAGATGTTTATATAGGTCCGAGTCTACTTTCCTGTACTGTGTTCTTGGTAACGATGAAGTGCATGGTGATCAAGTAACACAAGCTTTTGGAACTTATAGCTTAGAGATTGACAACGATGACTTAAGCATCATGCAAAACCAAGATGAAAAAGACACTGATCTTTGATGTTGTGATTTTGATGTTGACCATGAGGATGAGTTAATTGATACCTTGGCGATTTCTGAAGAATTGGATGATAAGAATGGTGCATTTCTCTTTGATGTTCTTGTCGTGGATGAGAAGAGCGAGAAGTTTACTTGTGACAATAAGGGAAAAGAAAGGCAAGATGATCGCACATGGAGTTGCATGCCTTTACTTGTGAGAGATTATGACTTACCCAGTGATGGGTTAAAATGTATATCGGGTTCGGATCAAGATGACCGTGATTTTGATTTAAGAATAAAAGAGGTTGATGACAATGAAAGGATAATCCAATCTTGACAGTTGGGTTAGCTTTCACCAGTACAGAAAACTTAAATGCGGTCATCAGATAAACAAATGTAATGTCAGGCCATGAATTCAAATTTGTGAAAGACAACAAGCAAAAGGCACTTGTTATTTGCAAAGATAATACTTGTCTTTATAGTTTGTATGTGTCATGGGGTACACGTTCAAGAACATTTGTGATAAAAATCCTTCAATGAGATGCATACTAGTCCCGAAAAAATCACAAACGGCTTAGTCACTTCTAAGCGGCTTCTAGAGAGATTTGTTGACAATGAATATTTTTGTAATTAAGATAATAGATTCTGACGTGTTTGAATGCACGCTGATTTAACAGATTCTATGTATGATGGGATTTATGTTGATTTGATTCTAGATACTTTCACCTCGTGGACGTGTATCCAAGTTGGGTTTGCTTGGGTGGTGGTGTGAATTCCATTATCACTCTTTTTCTCCTTTTCGTCTTTCGTTTATTGCCTGTATGTGATTTTGTTCAATCACGATCACTTAAGTTTATAATGATTTGATACATCCAAATAAAGCCTTGAATTTTCATATAAGTCATCTAAAATTCAAACTACATGTACAACCATCCCATCCATATGAAATAGAACACGGTAGAGATACTATAAAATTTCCAATTAGTAGTTCGTTTACATGGATGCATATTAATTTCTCAATAGCCATGTCTCTGGTTTATTGATCCTCTTGCTTGATCGTTGACACCATACCCTAGACGACCCTACTTCTCTAGTAATTCTCGGGTAACTTCTTTACCTCTTGGACAAATTGATAGATCATGACATTTGAAATATGTGCATCCACCTTCAAGAAAGTAGGCATAACCATAGAATCTATGATCGAGATTTTTGTCAGTCCATGATGTTATAAAACTTACTTCTTCACCGCATACACAACATTCAATAGTGCTTTGAATTGTCATGGCTGATTTCTTTGGATCTCTTTTGTAACATGAGGATGACGATGACATTTGTACATGATAAATTATACTTAATAATTACATCAACATTTGGCTCAAATAAATTGTACTGAAAAAGGCTTTGCCGAAGTTATTGAACTCTCAAACAAACTTAATAAAGGAGGAGAACATGTGTATTCTCTCGTTCACCAGGTTTGGATGCATAAATCTTGGTCCCCGTCCTTTGTAGTGGAGTTTTCTGAGAACAGATTGACGGATTTCTTGCGACCACGTACTAAGTTGGTCGGTGAGATCGACCCTTCTACTGGAAGGGACCACTTCGAATGGGCAGAAGGGAGATTTATTGTAAAGAAAACGCACCGCTATTTTGCGAATGAACAATTGACACAACATGGAGATATTTCACATGACTCAAAGATTGTACGAGAGAGCAAGATACCTCAAAGAATCAAGGTCATTCTTTGGCTAATTATTCATGACCACACCCTTACTAAAGCACGTTGGAATAGGATCCTGCATAGCGGAGATAGTCTATGCGACGTGCGTGGGATTCAAAAATGAGGATTTTGTTGCAAATCGCGGAAGCGAACACACACAAACACGATCAAACAAGCAAGAACGCAAACACACGAATTTACAAGGTTCACCCGTAACTGGGCCACGTCCTTGGGCGGCGGCGATCGGTTTCACTATGTGGAGAAAGGAATGAATACAGAGGATACTTTAAAACCCTAACCCTAAGGAGTTTATATAGCACTCCCATACAGACGACCCGTCTTGTTGGGGTATGGTACGGCGGGGGGATGCATATGCAGTTCTTCAACCTGGGTCAGATGGTTAGGATTCAAGGCATATCAACAGATTTGTATAATCTTTTTTTTTAAATGTTAACATAGGCCCAAGTATGACGATCAACGGAAATTTCATGGCTGAGGATGGATGATAGCTCGTGCTTCTGGAGATCCACTGGGACACATTGGGGCAACTCTCACGAGGACAACTCATTACCATTTGGGATTCTCTGGGCCATTTGGTGTGTTAGGAATGAACTCATTTTCTGGTGTCAACGTTTTTACTCACAAAAATGTTATAAAATACTATGAGGCCATTTGTTCGACTTGGTCATGTGTATTGTAATCATATTGATTTAATTTAATCTAATTTAATTAGCGATGGGTTCCATCTTGGGATGCTACCCTTTTCCGATTAAAAAATGTATAACATATTAGAGTCTTTGCATTTAATCATGACATGTAGATCTCACGAAAATCGGTACATCTACCCATACCATGATCGGACTTTTTGAACACAACTGCATTGAAGTTAGTATATGCATCATTTACAACTCCTAATCATGTAAGTATAGTATCTAATACACATTATCTCAAACTGCACTAATAGCATAAAAAACTAGAAGATACAAACATGTTTGAAAGAAGGGAAGAAAGGGTACCAACTTTGATGGTGTATCCTTGACGAGAACCTCAAACTCGACCCTCGCGTGTAGGGCTTTCACGACCTAGATCAGGGAGGAGTTGCGGAGGAGGGAGGGACCAAACATGGAGATTGAGGGAGTGGGAGCTGGAATGGGTTCCGTTCGGGCGACGAAAAGAGGAGGGGGAGGCACATAAGCGAACATGAGTGGTTTCTCGGGATGGAGGGAAACTAGGTAGAGTTTATAGGAAGGATATTTTCGTCATTTGCGTTGGTGTTTAAATGACATCTACTCTAATCTAGGATGTGAGAACGGAAGGGGACCCATTATTGCTGTTAAAGACGATCAAGACCTCAATCACTACAGTAGTAAATTTGGGGACTACGTTGATATCATACAAAAAGTTTGGCAACTTCTTATGTTTTACTTTTTTAACAACATCTATAATATATACTAATGGAGAGTTTTTCCTTTTCCCCTTCCTCCTATGCCATGTGACACTCCCCTTTTCTCATGGTCTTCTCCCTCTCCCACAACCCTCCCCCTCTCTCCCCATTTCCTCCCTCAAAACACGTACTCCCACCCTCTTCATCTTTCTCTCTCTTCCACTCACTCTCTGACCTCTCTTCACGCGATCTCTCTCCCCCTCTCCTCTCCATTTATCCTCTCTCTATCTCTCTCTCAGGTACCTTAAACTCATCTATCTCTCTCCCCTCTCCCCTCTCTTCTCTCCCTTCTAATATATTTTTTAAATTAAAACTATAAATCTCATATTTTTTCCGTTGTAATTATTATATTAATATTTATATATACATATATGTTATATTTGTTAAATTAAAAATTATAAATATTATATTTTCGTTTATATTTATTATATTAATATACATACATGCATATATCTGTTTGTGTCATTTATACATACATAACTTATTTTTCCTCATCTTCTTGAAATTAAGGTGACATATAACTACTAGATTTTTTTTAATTATATCCATCTATCGAATGGATTTGAAATCTTTTCACATTATTTTTATACATTTTATATGCCAATAGATTACTAAAGTATATTTTGATAAGCACAAATCGATTAATTACTATATATACAATAACTTAATTAAAATTAGTACTGGATATATAAAATATAATAAGAAAAAATGAATGAATAATTTTATCATAATAATTTCAATAAAAGTATAAATAAAAATAACAATTCAATCCATTAATTTTTTAGTTAAATCTATTTAACATTCTTAATCAAATATATAAATAAGTTAACATAATAGTTTATAAATATACAAGTTATATGATCTTTTCTTAAAAAAATCATTATTTTTATTTACTTTATTTTTTTGTTTGACTATTTCCCTGTAAGACAATTCTTATGTAAATTGTTAGCTTCATTTTTGACTTGATGTATATTCACACTTTCTTGTACCTATTATCTGCTTCCCAAAAATCTTAATTAAGCTATACTTATGAGTTCAATACAATTCTATTTTAAAAATCAACATTTATAACTTGCATTCTTACTAATTACATTATTAATTTTTTTATCATTTTATAAAAAATACTTAAGACTACATAATTTTAGAGCTTATTATATAAAAATTGATGGGAGACGGTCAAATAGGTGCGCCGCCAAACCCTTTTAAATTTTATAATATTTATTAAATTTTTTTTGATGGGTAAGGGGTATCATATGTATTTCATTCACAATCGGTTAATTGTACAGGGGTTAATGCCACTGAAGGCCATACAGAAAGAAAACCAAAAATGCAGTGAAGAACAAAAACACTGCAGTTACAAATCCAAAAAATAAGAACAATGCAGTGAGGAACAAAAACACTGCAGTTACAAATCCAAAAATAAGAAGAAGAGTCCACTAGCAATTAGTGAGCACCACTGTTCTTCAGGGAGAGTGATGTGTTGACGTTGGCGACAATAGAAGCAACAATTGTGGATGTAGTCGAAGAATGCATCGTGGCCCATCTAAGATTTCTCTCCCTCCAAATTTCCCACACGGCAGAGGAAAGAACAACACTCCAGAGACGCTTTTGGCTGCCGAGTTGAGCAGTGCAAATCCAATCAATAATGTGCAAAATCGATAGGGAAGGGGGGCGCGAGAGGCCCATGTCTACCAGCACCAAGCTCCAGATGTCCTGAACGAAGCAACAATTGAAGAAGAGGTGATCTCGATTGTCAAAAGATGATCCACACAGGTAACAATGGCCCAAGGTAGCAAGGCCAAATCGCTGAAGTCTGTCAAGAGTAGGGAGCCTGTTAGTGACCGCACGATAAAGGGTACAAGCATGCTTAGGGACAGAATCCTTGCACCACACCACCGAAGCCCAGGGTACCTCCACCCCCCGGTGCCTCACAACATCAATCACCTGAGAGAAGGAGAAGCCCTTGGGGGCACGAGTCCAGATGTGATGGCCATTCGAGAAGGAGATGAAGCTTTGGTAAGTGGCTCTACCACGCAGAATGGTCTTCCAAAGAATAGAGTCGCCAGCCTTGAGCGTGGCCTCCCAAAAGGGGCAGACATGCAAGTATCTTTTCCTAAGAAAATCAGCCCAGAGAGAGCGCTTGGAGGTAAGAATGGCCCACCCCCAGGACACAACCATTGCATCACGAATCATAGCCAGGGAACGAAGCCCCAGGCCTCCTTCCTCCTTAGGGAGGCAAACCGTTTGCCAACTAGTGTAGTGCGTGCCGAAACCCCAGAGGAAGTTTGCACATAATTTGTCCACCCTACTCACAGTGCCACAGGGGATGTAGCATCCCCCAGCCCAGTATAAAAGAATACCCGCAATAACAGTCTTCAGAAGGAGCAACCTTCCGGCCATAGATAAGGAGGAGGCCTTCCATCCACTAAGAGCAGCACGCACCCGATCTTCCAAGGCCTGAGCGTGGGAGCCTCTCCCAAGGGAGGAAACAAGCGGGAGCCCAAGATAGGTAGAAGGGAGGGAACTGCGCAGGATCCCCAAACGCAAAGTAACAACAAAATCAGACGGGGCATCCTTTGGCCTAAGAAGCTTGCACTTGCGTGGGTTCAAGCGAAGGCCAGAGATGGAGCCAAACTCATCAAGAATCCTCTTGACCTCCAGCAGAGAGGAAGAGGAAGCATTAGTGAAAAACAGGAGATCATCAGCATAAATTAAGTGAGCAGGAGCGGCTCCCCGGCCCCGACCCAAAGGCTTAAGTCGGCCATTGGCAACAGCGAAGTCCATCAGAGAGGTAAGCGATTCCATCCCAATCACAAAGAGCAAAGGGCTTAGGGGGTCCCCCTGCCTAAGACCCCTGGTACCCTTAAAAAAGCCGACGGAGGAGCCATTTAGAAGGATTGAGTAGGATACCGATGTAATGCAGTTGGCAATCCAAGAAATCCAAACCGGGTCAAAACCCAATAGGCGGAGAGACGACAGGATGAAGGAGTGCTCGATAGAGTCGAAAGCCTTAGAGAGGTCGACCTTGAGACACGCACGCTTGAAGCAAGCCTTACGGTCAAAAGAGGCAACCAGTTCTTGCGCCAGCCTAGAGGAATCACCAATGATGCGCCCCTTGACGAAAGCCGATTGGTTATTGGAAATCAGTTAAGGAAGAACCACGACCAATCTGGAAGCCAAGATCTTAGCAAAGAGCTTGTAGATGACATTGCAGCAAGCTATAGGCCTGAAGTCTCCCACCGCAGTAGCGGAATCACCCTTAGGCACAAGTGTGAGGAAGGTGTGGTTGGCCTCTCTGACCATACTTCCCCCCTTGAAAAGAAACTCCATTGCATCGACAATGTCATTCTTGATGAGTGGCCAATGCCTCTTGAAGAAGGCAGCATTAAACCCGTCCGGCCCTGGAGCTTTTGTGGACTTTATGTCACGGAGGGCATGGAAAATCTCGTCCTCATCAAGTGGCCGAATAAGCCACCGCCGAGCTTCAGGGGAGAGTCTCCAGTGCGGGGCAGGGGGCTCAGGACCGATAGGTCGAGGAAGCTCTGGTGAGAGAAGATTCTCAAAGAAATTGGAAGCCGCAGCAGCAACTTCCTCACATTTATCAATAAGGCAGCCATTCTGGTCCATGAGAGATGGTATATAGTTCCTTGCATAACGGGCCTTAGTTGAGAGATGGAAGAATTTTGTGTTTTTGTCCCCCAATAGCAGCCAATCCGCCCTGCTTTTTTGGCGCCAGGCCGACTCAAGATCAGCGTCGAGCTTCACTAGGGATGCCTTAGCATCCGCTTCCAACTGGGCTAAATGGGAGTCCAAAGGATCCACACTGAGGGCCTCATTGATACACTTAAGGGCAGCCTCCGCCGCCTTGACCTCTGAGAACACAGTCGCTTCGCGGAGAGCCCACGCCCTGAGCGCCTTCTTAACAGCTTTTAACTTCTGAATGGTCCGGTAGAGAGGGTTGCCAGCGACACGAACAGACCAAGCATCCGAAACCAATTCGGAGTAGCCAGGCCGTGATGCCCAATAGTCGAAACAGCGGAATGGAGCATGCGTGGAGTGCGGGACAGCGAGGCGGATAGAGAGAATCTGATGGTCAGTGAAGGAGGCTGGAGAGTAAGTCAGCTTCGAGTGAGGGAATAAGGAGATCCAAGCGTCATTAGCCAAGGCTCTATCGAGCCGTGAAGCAATTCTGGCAGGGCCTACCGAGGAGTTCGTCCATGACCATCGATTCCCAGAGGAAGGGAGCTCCATTAAATTACAGGCTTCGATACAAGCATTAAAGTCAGCCATAGCTCCGCGGGAAGGTGGCAAGCCACCCCTTTTCTCATGAAGAAATCTGACCACATTAAAATCCCCAAGTAATAACCAGGGGGTTTGGTCAGGGACTTGGGTACGAGAGAGGGCCTCCCACAGACTTCCTCTCGCAAGCACGCTATTATCCCCATACACCACAGTGGCGATCAGATTGAGGCCACCGTTATTAGAACAGTTCATAGTGATAGCCTGAGCAGAGATCTCAATTGGTGAACATGACCAAACGGAGGCCTTCCAAAGAATGTAAATCCGCCCAAGCTCAGTTTCGTTATGGAGGAAATTCCAGCCCTTAGGAATCAGAGAGGCAAATTTTTGGAATTTGCAGGCCGAATTTTGGTCTAAGGAGGCCAATGAAATCAGCAGCAAAAATCCCTTTTTCGGACGTAAGAGTCTTTAGTACCTTTCTTTGCTTGCCGAGCTTGTTGAGGCCCCTCACGTTACCACGAATGACATCACGTTAAATTTATCTGTTCCCGTCGTCGCGAATCGGGAGTATGCTCCCGATGCAATATGACGATAAATGCCCTCCTTCACTCCCTCCACCTCACTTCCTCCCAGCTCTCGAGCCCTCTCCGAACCATACATGCCGAAGTCGACCATCCATGCTCCTCGACTCGCATCTCTCCTTCCTATCCACAGCAATCACCTCAGACCCACAAGCCAACGCCCACTTCGCTGCTTGTTGGGGCTCTCTCGTCCAAGAAAGAGTCCAATCTCCTGCAGGACAAGGCCGTCTTTTGAGAAAGAGAACGATGGTAACGGCAAGAACTACCTCCCCCCGTGGTTCAGGTGGGGAAAATATTCGATCTTTATGGCGTTCGACGTGGATTTTTAGCCAAATCACGGCATAGGTTTTTGTTGGTCGGTCGTTGTTTGCTGCAGCGTGGCGCCGATGATGGATTGGACAGACAACCACTACAGGACCCTCGCGCGACTGATATCGAAGCATGCGTGGCTCTACACGGAGATGGTTGTTGCCGAAACAATTGTTCACCAGCAGGATAACTTGGTATCATCTGTTTTTTTGTTGTTTTGCCGATAGATTTAAATATTGGAAATTGAACATGTTAACACACTGTTGACAAGAATTTAGTAGCATGATATTTTTTGGCTCAATCGGGCAAAGTTGTAGTTTTTTATTCATTGCAACAAGTGCAGAAACTTTCGAGGAGTTGATGCTTCTCAGAGTATCTAAAAATGGAGAACAAGCAATATCTGTTAATTTCCGGAGGTCTTCTAACACTATCTGATATACCACTATTGTAGAAGCGCGTCTTCTGTTATACATGTCGATGTTATCCGAACCATTTCTTATCTTGTTTATACTAGCATTTTGGCTCCAAATTAGTTCAGTTGGATTGACAATTCTAGTCAGATTAATGACAACATCATCAGAAAAACCAGATCGAGGTCAATCTTGTTCTTTGCTGAGGAGATTGATATGTGTAAATAGTTCCATTGAAGAAGAAAGAAGTTGCAGCAAAGATCCTCAATTTAAATTGTTGCTGGGTCGATAAACCCATCAAAATACGGGATGGAGTCCATGCAAGTTGACTGATTCAATTCCAAGGGCGAAGCTAACACTACGTCAAGTCTGTACAAGCTTCACAGGTTCCTTTGAAGTTTCTTTACCCAACGTGGCTTATCAGAAGAGATTTCAAGTGTACTCTTCTTTGGGAGGGCTGACCAGGAGATACACAGGCTGGAGGATTTCTGGACTTTGGTCTATGAAGTTCAGTTGGAGATCTTGGACGTAGGGAACTAGATACACATGTGGAAGAGCTCCTCCTCTAGGTTGCAACTAGATAGGTTTTCTAGTTACAATGGAGCTGATGCACAGTTTACAGCATTCCATGTTCAAGAGTCTGCCTTGATAGAGATGGATACACATGCAACTTGTATGGGATTCAATGGAGATGTTGATGCTCTCTTTGTACTTCAGTTGCAAGAAATCTTGCTTTCAGGAATGTATTAGAAAGTGTTGAAAAGGACCTGATGACGAGGGATCATCATCATTCAGACCCTTCTTCAAGCTATCAGGCTTGAGAGAGAAGCTGGAGATTTACAAGATTGATATTGAGTGGGTGGGTCTACAAAGAAGGAAGTTGGCTCATGAAATGGTTGATGTGCTTGACATAGTTGTTGACTCCAGGGTGCTCGCGTAGGCAGAGATTGAGTGTAGATTATCTCAACAGATGGTTGCAGCCGAGGATTGAAAATAGGGCTGATAACAATGCTTGAGACAATCCTAGATTAAGGAGGCAGATGACAACATGGCCTTATGGCAGGTTGGCGAAGACATTGAAATCTCATTCACATGGTGGATGTCTCACGGTTGGTCAACCTTGTGACGAGAAAGTGGGTGACTCGGTGGTTTAGTACCTCAAGGATAGGAGCCACGACTTAGGTTTGAGGTGGACATGGTGGATGTTTTCGTCTCCTTGTGTTCTGCAATTTCTTTGTGCAGCAAGTTTGGGAGGCAATATGTGTGCTGAATGCAGATGGATTCAGTGTTCTTCTTCAAGGAACTTTGGAGTTGATGGAGGTGGTCGAGGATTTTTTGGGATGGAAATCGTGGCTTTGATAGACCAGTCAAACCTTTGATTTTCCTTATTCCTAAGCACAAGGTGGCTCTAAGATTTATGGATCACTGTGCCATCATACTCTCTAATACGATTTGTCTAATTGTGTGCCTGTGGCTAACGAAGGTGCTTGCTAACATGCTCAAAATGGTGTTGGGCGCATTTATAAGTTGTCTTCATATGGCATCAATCCCTAGGATATGGTGGATTAAATGACTATGACATCAGAGCTATGTAGACTGAAAGAGGAGTGTGGATGGGATGTTTTCGATTTCTTGCATGCCTATTACAATGCTGATTGGTGTTTTCTCTAGAGCTCACTTTGCAAGAGGAGTTTCCTAAATAACTGGATTGTTTGACGAAGAGATGTGTCATCATTGGCTCTTTTTTTCTTATTAGCAATGGGAGGTCGGAAGGGTTTTTTGCTTCCGAGCGGTGTTAGGAAGTAGTGCCCCCTGCCACCTTTCTTGTTTGTCCTTGTTGTTAATGTATTGGATATTTCAATTTTGCAGGTAGTTCAAAATGGTATTTCAGCAGGTAGTTGTCCGAAGGGCTGTCCAACCTAGTCCTGCAACATGTCAAATGATTTGTTGTTCTTTGTGAAGGGGTGTGTGCAGGAGGCAAATCGACTATCATATTTTGTTGAATCTTTAATGGCTCCTTGAATATGCGGATTAACATGAAGAAATCTACTTTCATGCCTTGGGGAGTACTCGAGGCTATCTTTGCTTTGTGTTTAAGTGCTGGTTAGCTTTGACATGCCTGGGCATTCTTTTGTCCACGTGGAAGTTGAGATTGCTCATCGAGGGCTTCTATTGAGATGATGGAGAGAAAGTTTGTGGTGGAAGTGCATGTGCTGTTTAGGGTTTGGTTAGTTTTGCTCAAGCAAGTGTTGTCCACAATATTGGTATTATACATGTCGATTTGTAAGATGACGATGGTGATTTAGAGATATTTGTATAGCCATCTGCGGATATTTTTAGACAATGTTTGGGTAGGATAGTAGAGGGGTGGCACTGGTTTCCTAGAGCACTCTTTCTATGCCCATCGAGGAGGGGTTGTAGGCCTTTGTTAATGAAGTAGGTTTTGAGGATTTAAGGTCATAACAACGATCTTCTTTGTCGCATGATGAGAGGAATTAATGGGATCTCTGTTTCTCATAATGTCACAAAGATAAGGGTGAGATTAACATCGATTTTTTGGAGGGAGCTTTGGTCGACCAGGGCATATATAGCTTTGCTTCACACAATTTTAGGGATGGACGTTCACTGAGTAGACTGATGATCGATCGGAGACAAGGCACTTATGTGGCAAATTCCCGAAGCTATTTGCAACGGTGTTGAATTGGGATCTTAAAGAGTGTCTGACTATTGGCTAGTGTTTAACGAACGACAGGGTGGTTGAGTGTCTATATTGCCCATGTCCTTTTTCAATTGATAACACTATTTAGGAAATTGCCTTAAGTAAGTCAGATCTTTTCAACGTGGATTTAGGAAAATATTTGGATTTCATCGGGGCTTTTCCTACTAGCGACGCATTGCATCGCCCAAATGCAATGAGAAGTTGGCAAGGGCCGCTACATCACTGCTCGAATGTAGTTCAAAATTTGCAAAGGGTTCTAGCATGACATATGCGAGTAAATAAGCTAGTTTCTTTGCATTGCTGCCCATATGCAGTCCAAAATTTGCAATAGTTCTCGCATGATGGACATGTACGATTAAAGTAATTAGTCCAAAAGAGGTTACAAAAGAAGTTACGGATATGTAGTTGGAATATTGGTACTTTGATTGAAAAATCGATGGAGATAGTAGATACAATGGAAAGAAGGAGGATTCGGATACTACATCTCCAGGAGACAAAATAGGTTGGAGAGAAAGCTAGGGAGATCGAGAAGACATGCTTTGAAATATGGTATCCAGGTAAAGAGAAGGGTAGAAATGGTGTTGGAGCGGTTGTTCATAAGGATTTGAAGGATAGTGCGGCTGAGCTGCAAAGATTTGGAGATCGGATTATTTTAATGCTTAAAGAAGAAATTCTGAATATCATCTCAGTTTATGCATCACAAATTGGTTTAGAGGAAAGGATTAAACAATCTTTTTGGGAGGATTTGGATAAGATTATGCATTGAATCCCACAAAGAGAGATTATTTACCTAGATGGAAATCTTAATAGACATGTGAGAAAGGATGCTTCTGGGTATGCTAGTGTTCATGGAGGCCATGGCTTCGGGGATAGAAATGAAGAGGAAAAATCCATTATGGATTTTGTAACTGCTTATGACCTTTTTATAGCAAACACTCTCTTCAAGAAGATGTAGGAGCATTTAATTACTTATAAGAGTGGCACGACTAAAACACATATAGATTACTTTGCGATGAGGAGAAAAGATCGATCATGTTACAAGGACTGCAAAGTAATCCCAGGATAGAGCTTGGCATCTCAACATCACTTACTGGTCATAGATGCGCAATTAAAAATGTTGGTAAAGAAAAGAAAGGTTCCCAAGATTATTAGAACTAGATGGTGGAATCTTCAATTGAATTGATCAAGCTTCAGGGAGAAGGTTTTAGAAGACTTATCTTAGGATGATTATAATGGATGTGCGAATGAGATGTGGAAGGCAGTATCATCTTGTATCCGAAGGATAGCCAAAGATATACTAGACGAGTCTAAGGGAGGAGTCCCAGACCAAACAGAGGCTTGGCAGTGAAGCGAAGCTTAAAATGAAAAGAGATCTATGTATAAGTGTAGAGATATTTCTATATTATTGTACCGTTTTCTATTTCTTTATGTTTATTGTCTCTCTTATGTAATTTACCCATAGGACTATCCCTATATAAGAGAGCCTAGGGTCCATAGAATAAATCATCTCTTATTTTCTTTAACATGGTATCAGAGCGACGATCCTAGGCCGAAGTTCTTGTATCGTACAAACCCTAACCCTAGCCTTCCACCCGCCACCCCCCTCTCCCTTCTCTCTTCCCAATCTTCTCTGTGCGTCGCCCAACGCTCCAGGAGCGGTGCCTAGCGCCTTTAGGCACTGTCTAGCGTCGCCGTCACTGTCAGGGGTTCCCCGACCCCACGTACCGCCAGGAAGCACTGCTGGGGGGCTTTTACGAGCTCTAACGCCACAAAGAACCCATCGCCAGGGGGTCTCTCAGGCCCCAACGTCGCCAGGGCTGCCGTTGAGGACTCTATCATGCCCTAGTGCCTCCAGGAGTCTTCGTCAGCAACATTCTCCATCGCCTCCAGGCTTTCAGACACTTTTGCGCTCTACCGTGCTGCCCACCTACGGCTTGTAACTCCGCCAGGAGCTCCCAGACGGCAATAGAGGTCCCCAGAACCCCTGTGCGCAGCCACCAGAAACCCCTTGGTGCCGCCACCGATACCGCAACAGTACAGGGATCAACACAACACTGCCTAAGAGGTACCCTGAACAATCACTTAACGATAACTGTAGAAACATCTCAGTTCTCCGCTGACAGCATTTCTAGTCGACAACCACCGTTTTTTTAGAGAGTTAGGGTTGGTTATGGTATGAGTCTACACCCACAACTCAACCCTCATATGTCTGTGTAGACAAACAACATTCCTTATCGATTCCTTTGTGCCTTCTTCGTCAAGCACGATGTCAGAAAATAACCTAGTATCCCCACCAATGGCGCATTCAGAATTCCAGCGCCGATTGCCAAGATGAATGGGTCCAATTATGAGTTATGGGCCATGCAGTTCATGAACCTTATGAAGTCTCAATGGAAGAAGCACATTCTTCTCGAAGAAGAACCGACGGAGAAGACATGGACGTATTCCTCGTGGGAATAGGATCACATGTCTGGCTGTCCGGTACATTGTCTCTTGAGATTGCCAATGATATTCTTCACCAGCCCACTACCAAGGCTATATGGATATCCTCGCAACCACATATTCCCATGCGAAAAACGAGACAAAAATCTTGCAACTTCAGCATGATATTCATACAATAAAGCAAAGTTGGCGCCCACTTCATGCCCACTACACAACCATGCGCGGAATGTTCGAAAAACTTCACACCTTCATTTCTCTCACTGCCACTCCAGAACAACTGAAGACCTTTCACAATGCTACAATGGTTGGGGTGTTTCTGGACTCCCTTGATACTCAATATGAGGCCGCATGTTCTCAGATCTTGGCTGAGGAAACTATTCCTCTCATAGAGAAGGTCTTCAGACGATTGAGTCGGATTAACTTCCCATCTCAGACCTCGGTACCTAACTCCTCAGCCATGGCTGACTCTTGAGGTAGAGGGGTCTCATCTCAGTTTCGTGGACGTGGACCTCGTGGTCGAGGTGGACGTGGCCGTTGTCCACCATGTAGTTATTGTCACAGATCTGGACATACAAAGGATACTTGCTACTCGAAGCATGACTTTTCTGCATCCGCCGTGTAGCAGAACATGCTCAACTTACCACTTCAGAGCAGAGATACGACGACCTTGTGTCCCGTCGAAGGGACATAATGCCTCCAGTCGGCACCTCTCCAGCAGAATCCACCACCGATTTTTCCGGCACAACAGGGGCAAGTACTTCAGGTAGTATTTATGCCTCCACATCATGTCATCATACATATATTTCTGAATGGATCATAGGCTCTGGTGCGACACATCATCTGTGCGGTAATAAAAATCAGCTCATGGCTTATAAACCGATTCCTCCAGGACGGACAATGGTGATCGCCGATGGGACTCATTCCCCGATCACGGGACAGGGGGAGATCACCTTGACCCCTCCATGAGATTACAGAATGTTCTGCATGCTCCCGACTATGAGCTTGCTATCTATTAGTCAAATCACTAAGGATTTAAATTGCCAAGCTATACTTGACCCATCCTTTCTTATGTTTCAGGACATTCTTACGGGCAAAGTGATTGGTTGTGGCTGTGGGCAGGGCATCCTATATCGACTGGACCAGAACCCATATGCTGGAGTTTCTACTCGTTCCATTGGGTCCGTCTTTCCACACATATGGCATCTGCGCTTAGGACATCTTCCTCTTCAGAAACTTCGTAGAGTTCTTCCGCAAGTCTCCCCCCTCACAACATTCAACTGTGAGGCATGCCAGTTAGGGAAGCATCATCGGTTTGTGTTTCCCAGTCGTCAGAGTCGGAGTAGTCGCTCCCCTTTTGAGTTATTTTATATCGATATCCGGGGTCCAAGTCGTGTCCCTGATCACCAAGGGCACATGTTTTATTTAGTTGCAGTAGACGATTTCAGTCGCCTGTCTTGGGTGTTTTTGTTAAAGAATAAATCAAAAGCTGGAAGTACCATTATCAATTTCATTAAAGAAGCGCATAATCTCTTCTTCATCACTATTAAAACTGTGCAGACTGATAATGCACTGGAATTCTTTTTTTTGAAGTCTAAAAGGTAGGGGGAAACACTCGATGGTGTCCGCCCCAGTATTATTTATTCAAAACAAAAGAGAAAAGAACCAGGAGGAAAAACAGAAACACACTACAACCGTAACGCTACAGAACCCAATCTTCAACCATGCGTTTAGCGAACACCCCCACATTTTCCTTGTAAAAACGCTGACCTAAGAACAATAAGTCGTTTCTCCCCCGCCACACCGCCCATAGAATGGCCATGGGGTAAAGCCGCTCTCTCCTAGATCTGTTCAGATTAGCGTGGATCGAGTTCCAGAAGGCTTGAAAGTCGTCGCTGCGGCACCAATCTGAGCCCATCTCCTGCCATAGTTGAGAGACCATGGGGCATGAGAAAAAAAGATGTTCCACCGATTCGATCGCAGCATTACAAATCATGCACCTGTCCGAAATAACACCAAGAAGCTTGACGCGCCGATCTCGCGTCATCAGCCTCTTTCTCCTGAACAACCAAAGAAAGACACCAATTCTCTCAGGAAGCCTGAGAGCCCAGATAGTTGCACAGTCTCTAAGAAGCAGCTCCGAGTTGGCCGACGGCGGCCTGGAGATGGCACCATAGGCCC
Source organism: Ottelia alismoides (assembly GCA_037367405.1). Classification (NCBI taxonomy): domain Eukaryota; kingdom Viridiplantae; phylum Streptophyta; class Magnoliopsida; order Alismatales; family Hydrocharitaceae; genus Ottelia; species Ottelia alismoides. Next base: position 46,429 of record JAZKJV010010000.1, on the reverse strand, counting down.
CCCCGACTGAGAAGGACACCTCCTTCCAACACCAGTGGTCCCGCCCCCCACAAGGAGGCCCCACCTCCCGCACGGCCTCCAGCAAGGCCAAGAACTCCTCAAATCTCTGGTCGGAGAGGTTAGCGGAGAAAATTGGGCATCATAATCCATCAGCCCAACACTCCGCAACCGAGCAGAACTTCTCCCCAGCCAGCGCATACAACCGAGGGAAACGAGCGCATAGGCCCCCCCCCCCCCCCCCCCCCCGACCAATCGTCCGCCCAAAAAGAGAAGGAGTCCCCCCTCCCGAGAACCGGTCGAAAGAGGACGATGTTGTTCACGAAAGTCTTCACCACACCCCGCCAGAAGGGGGTCGGGGCGGTGAGGATGTCAGACAGTGAAGGCGACACCCCCCTCACGTCGTAGATCTTACGGACCACCGCGCAAACAAGATCATCCCCCGGGCCCCAGATCCTGCTAGCGCACTTAAGTAAAAGCGCATCATTCATTTGCTCCAGCGATTTCACCCCCAGGCCCCCATTGAGCTTATGATGCGTGATATCCTCCCACCCCACCAGATGGATCCCCCTGTTCCCGCCTGCGTTGTTACCCCACAAGAAAGAGCGCATCCGCTTCTCCAGCCGCGCCCGAATCCCCTTAGGCATCTTGCGGTTGGAAAGAAAATAGATGGGGATGGAGGAGAGGACGACCTTCAAAAGGACCAGTCTGCCACCCCTTGAGAGAACAGTGGCCTTCCAACCAGCCAACCTTGCTTCAACCTTCTCCACCACCCTCAGCCAATCACGGATCCTAGTCCTTCCAGCGTCAAAGGCGTGCCCAAATAATCAAGCGGCAACGAAGTTCGCCCCGAGCCCAAGATCATCTCGAGCCTATCAGCAAGCTGCTCCGCACGCCCGAAAGGGACGAACATAGACTTCGCGTCATTCTTAAACAATCTCGATAATTCAGCGAAGATCTCTAAAGCCACCGCCATGCCATTAGCCTCCTCAATGCCCCCTTCGATGAGGAAGAGGGTATCATCAGCGTACTGAATGATCGGAACCAGCGACCCATCCCTCGAGAGGCCGTGAGAGATGCCACGACTGACGACACAGTCCACAATATCGGATAGAACATCGGCCGCAAGAATGAAGAGCATTGGCGTCAGGGGGCACCCCTGACGCACCCCCCTCCGAGGTTGGATCAATCCCCCCTCCGGCCGACCTTTGACCAAGATCGGAAAAGACGCCGTGGTGACACAACGCCTCATCCATGAAATCCATTTGTCGGGAAGCCCTTCCTCCACAGCACAGACCAGATGAATCTCCAGTCAAGACTATCATACGCCTTTGCAAAATCCACCTTCCAAAGGACACCGCTCGTACCCCTCCGCTGCCAATCCGCAATAATTTTGGAAGCAAGCGTGATGCAATCGGATATCTGACGCCCGGGGATGAAAGCAGATTGGGCCGGCGAAATAAGGTTCCCAAGAATGACGTTAAGCCTAACCGCAAGGACCTTCGCCGTGATCAGGTAAAGTGCATTCGATATGGCGATAGGGAGAAAATCCCCGATAGAAGAAGCCGCCGAAGACTTCGGAAGCAAGACGAGGAGCGCGCGGTTGATCCGATCAAAACCCAAGTTCCCCTGACAGAATTTCAAAACCACCTCAAGCACCTCCTGCCCAACGAGGTCCCAAAAGTCTTTGTAAAACGAAACCGGGAAACCATCGGGGCCAGGCGTAGCATCATCGTTCAGATCCCAGACAACGTTTTTCAGTTCCTCCAAAGTAACCTCACGGAGGAGGTCCTCCCACGAGGACCTCGCCCTGGTCCTAGTACCTCGGCCCAACTACTTCCACCTTCGGGGAATGGTAGCCGAGGAAACGCCCTTGAAATGCATCGCAATAGCATGACCCATCTCCTTGTTTCCATCCACGCAGATCCCATCGATGACAATGGAGCGCAAGGCATTGGTTCTACGCCTCCCATTAGCAATACGATGGAAGAAGGACGTATTAGCGTCCCCCTCCCGAAGCCAGTTACTTCTCGACCTCTGCCTCCACTTTGTGATGCGCTTCTTCTCCTCCACGAAAAGCTTCTTCTGAGCCGCCGCGCGAGCCTCAATTTCCACAGGCGAGAGCTCCCTGAGGTCCTCCAGTGCATCAAGCTTCCGAATGATCTCCTCCGCATCCCTCCTAGCAGCATCCCTGGCCGCCCTCGACTCCCTCTTGAAAGCCGCAAGTCGCACTCTCAAGGAAGACAGCTTTTGAACAAACCTATAAGCAGCGGAGCCCGAAACCACCACCTCCACCCAGTGGGAAGTCACAATCTCCCGGAAGTTGTCCTCCAATAACCAGCATTTCTCATATCTGAAAAGGCCCCGCTGCACCGGGGCATCGCCCGAACACCACACGATAGGATTGTGGTCAGAACACGAACGAGGTTTGGCCTCCACCGAAGCCAAGGGGAACGCCTCCAAAGCCTCACCAGAAACGAGAAAACGGTCGAGACGCGAACGAGCTTTAGAATTTCTCCATGTATAACTGACGTCCCCAGCATCCATCACCTCGAGGCCAAGCAAATCAATGGTGTCCGCAAAAGCAATAGAACCCGGGTCTTGGCCCCCCTACCACCGGGTCTGTCCGTAGTGTAAAGGGTGACGTTGAAGTCCCCCCCACCACCCAGGGGGTCCTACCGACACACCGACTAGCCTCCAGAATGTCCTCCCATAGCTCTCCTCGTAAACCACCATCACAGGGACCATAGAGGCAGGAGACAGCCAGCCGAAAAGAAGAAGTCATGCTGGCCAATATCACCATCAAGATGTGCCGCCTATGAGTCATGGAGATGAACGACAACTTCGAAGAGCGCCAAGCCACAAGCAGCCCCCCCGAGGATCCCGACCCATCCAAGGTTCTGAACTGGTCCAAGCCACCTGCTCCGAAACACCTCCACTCGCCCTCCGTCAAAGAATGAAGCTTCGTTTCCTGGAGCAAGATGACGTCGCATCCCCAATCGCTGAATCTAGCACCCACCATTCTCCGCTTATCCGGATCCCCAAGGCCACGAACGTTCCAAGATAGTGCACTGGAATTCTGCACACGTGCCTTGTCCCGGTTCTTTTCATCTCTTGGTATTGTTCATCAGACAACATGTGCTTACACCCCCCAACAGAATGGGGTTGCCGAAGAAACATCGCCACTTGATATCATCCGTACTCTTCTCGTTCAGAGTAATGCCCCTCACTCATTTTGGGGCGATGCCGTCCTTACCGCATGCTATTTAGTAAATCGTATGCCGTCCTCTGTATTGGGGGAGCAAAGTCCTTTTTCTCTTGTCTTTCCTGACAAGAACCTGTTCTCATTGATCCCTCGTGTGTTTGGTTCCGTGACCATTGTCCACAAGTTCTCCCCTGGTCTTGACAAACTCTCTCCTCAGATAGTCAAATGTGTTCTTGTGGGTTACTCCAGGATGTCAAAAGAGCTATCAGTGTTATGATCCCGTTGACAGGAAGTACTACGTAAGTACAGATGCCACATTCTTTGAATCCGTTATGTATTTTCCCCATCAAGTAACCAATTGTTATCCTCTGGCATAAATGATGACATTTACGTAAATCCACCACCATTATCACCATCACCGTCCAATACCACGTCCTCCATCCTTGCCATCTACCTCAGCACCTACTTCGCCAGTCACCTCGACCTTACCGTCATCAAGTGTTCCGGTATCTCCTCTACCATACCACTACAATCGACGGTCTACCCCTGCTCTCGATCATGGTCCGTCTACCACGCCCTAGGTATGTTTTGACACTAATATTGGGTCTAATGATTTGTCTCAACCGGAACAAGTGCATGATCTAGACAATCCAGTCACATGCAGGAACGATGACGATCTTGATATACCAATTGCACTCAGGAAGCTAGACGTACGCATGCTACATATCCACTTGCATCTCATGTTACCTTTGATCGCCTGCAAGGAGAGTTTTGACGTTTTTCGGTGGCACTATTTATCGTGACTGTACCACAGACATATCAGGAGGCATTAGAGGATGGTCAGTGGTGTCATGCTATGGAAGAGGAGATGACAGCTCTTCAGTCTAGAGGTACGTGGAGCTTGGTATCGGCCCCACTCGGGGCATCCTTAGTAAGCTGCAAGTGGGTTTTCACGGTAAAACAAAATGGTGATGGCAACATTGATAGATATAAGGCCTGATTGGTTGCGAGGGGATTCACGCAGACATGGAGTGGATTATCTTGATACTTTTTCGCCAATTGCGAGGCATTCTACCTTACAGATTTTGCTGTCTGTAGCTGTGATCCGAGATTGACCCCTATTCCAGCCTGATGTGAAGAATGCTTTTCTATATGGTGATCTGCAAGAGGAAGTCTATATGCAGCAACGACCAGGGACCAGGGTTTATCGATGAGGGGGAGTGCAGTCTGGTATGTAGACTTCATAAGGCGATATATGGTCTTAAGCAGAGTCCAAGGACCTGGTTTCAAAGGCTCTCAGATTTATTCCAGAAACAAGGATTCACTAGATCAAATGTCGATCACTCATTGTTCATACATCAGACTGCTAGAGGCGTGACGATCATTATGGTATATGTTGATGATATACTTATTACAAGAGATGACCCACAAGGAATCAAGAGAGCAAAGGAATTTTTAGGTCATGAATTTATTACTAAAGATCATGGAACTCTGAGATATTTTCTGGGCCTGAAGTTCGCTAGGAATTAGCAAGGGCTGGTGATGACCCAGAGGAAATATGTTATTGACCTGCTAAGCGATACATGCATGCTTGAGTGTCGTCCAACCATGACACCTATGGACCCAGGCATCAAGATGTATGATGATGATACTGAGGAAGTTGACAAAAGAAGATATCGAGAACTAGTAGGAAAATTTCTTTATATCACCATTACACGACCAGATATCTCTTTTGCTGTTAGTAGAGTTAGCCAGTTCATGGAACAACCTCACCTAGTACATATGGATGCTATACACATGATACTGAGGTATCTCAAGTCATCTCTAAGTACATGATTATTATTCAGAAAGGGAGGAGATATTACCATTTCAGCATGCACAGATGCATACTATGCAGGGTGTCCTAAAGACAGAAATCAACCATAGGATTTGCTGTATACGTTGGAGGCTCTCTTGTCTCACGGAAAAGTAAGAAACAGAGCGTCGTAGCCAGATCCCACGCTGAATCTGAGTATAAAGCCATGGCCCATGCAAGCACAGAAATAATGTGGGTGCGAGCAGTCCTCACAGATCTGCACATGCATATTCCACTGCCTATGACACTGCAATGTGATAATCAGACTGCTTTATTTATTGCGAATAATTCGGCATTTCAAGAAACGACAAATCACATTGAGGCAGATTGTCACTATATACGCGATATGATTCAACAAGGCTTCATCTCTACCTCGCATGTCAGTTCAGGAGATCAGACAGTCGATATTTTCACCAAAGCATTAGCACGAGGATCATTTCAGAAATGTTCATCCAAGTGAGCATGATTGACATCTATGCTCCATCTTGAGGGGGAGTGTAGAGATATTTCTATGTTATTGTACCGTTTTCTATTTATTTATATTTATCATCTTTCTAATGTAATTTACCCACAAGACTCTCCCTGTACAAGAGAGCCTAGGGTCCATAGAATAAATCATCTCTTATTTTCCCTAACAATAAGGATAGAACATACAGAACTATCACAAACTACAAGATAGCGAAGAAGGAAGCAAAGAAGGCGGTAAGTAAAGCCAAGTCAAAAGCTTATGAAGTTTTGTACAAAAAGCTTGATTCTAAGGAGGGCCAAAATGATTTATTCAGACTGGCCAAAGCAAGAGAAATGAAGACCAAAGATCTTTCCCAAGTGCAATTCATTAAAGATGAACGACTTGTGCTTGTTACTCAGAAGGATACAAAGACTAGATGGAAACAATATCTCCATAAGCTTTTCATTGGGGAAGGGAACAAAGTGATCTCTTTGGGCGATCTAGCTTAGAGTGGAAGGTACTTGAATCGTGCAAGCTATAGATAGATACAAAGGAAGCAGAGGAGGCTTTGAAGGCTATGAAAATTGGGAAATGTTGATGACCTATAGAAGTATGGAGAGTTATAGGTTAACGTGGTTTGTCTTGGCTCACGAATTTATTCAATGTTATTTGGTGAAATAAGAAAATGCATGAAGTATGGAGGAGAAGCATCACAATGCCTCTTTATAAGAATAAAGGAGACATTCAAATTATTTGAATTAGAGAGGTATCAAACTGATGAGTCATACTATGAAAAATTTAGAAATGTGTGATCAAAGGAAGGTTGAGGCAAGTTTAAAAGTAATAGAAAACCAATTCGGATTCATACTAGGTCGTTCAACTATTGAAGCTATCCACTCGTTGAGGAGAACAATGGAAATTTATAGAGCTAAAAGGAAGAACCTCCATATGATTTTTATTGATTCAGAGAAGGCTTATGATTCAGTCCCATAGGAGCTTCTGTGGAGATTTTGAAGAAGAGACAAGTACATGTCCTATACATTAACCTTATAAAGGATATATACTATGGGGCTTCATCTATTGTAAGGATCCAGTCTGGGAAGATTGACTATTTTGACATCATCATTCATCGGTCTGCAACAAGGTTCAACTATAAATCAATTCCTTTTTACTTTGGTTATGGATGAGTTGACTAGTCAAGGTCAAGATGAGATACCTCGGTGTATGTTGTTCGCCAATGCTATTGTGTTGATTGATGAGACTAGAGATGGAGTAAGCGTAGAGCTTGAGATTTGGAGGCATGCCTTAGAGACTAAAGGATTTTGTATAAGTAGGGCTAAAACTGAATATATAGAGTGCAAATTTAATGGAAGCAGCGGTCAAGGAATCCAGGTAAAGATTGGAGATAATAATATTCAGAAGAAAGATCTTTTTAGATACTTGGGATCTATTTTGCAACATGATAGGGAAATCGATGGAGATGTTACTCACAGAATAAATGCGTGTTGTCTAAAGTGGAGAGGAACCACTACTGTTCTATGTGATATGAAAATACCTTTGAAAATTAAAGGAAAATATTACAAAGCAACTGTGAAATCGACTATGCTCTATGGATCTGAATGTTAGCCTGTGAACCATAAACATGTGCAAAGTATGAACGTAACAGAAATGAAAATGCTAATGTGGATGTGTGATCATACTCGAACAGATCGAATTCGAATTGATGAGATTAGAAGGAAAGTTGGTGTCGCTCAAATAGAGGGTAAGCTAAGAGGAAACCACTTAAGATGGTTTGGCGACTTGCAATGGAGGTTGGCTGATGCACCGATTATAAAATGCGGGATTTTTGATGTTGAGCCGGCTAAGAGAGGACGACGATGATCCAAGAAGCGTTGAAATGAGACTATCCAAAAGGTTTTAGACTTTTAGTTATTTGGATCTAAGCTCGAGAATAGACCGAGATAGATCTGAATGGAGGCAAAGAATCCATGTAGCTGACCATACTTAATGTGGGAAAAGCTTTATGTTGTTGTGTGAGTTTAGGACGTCGTTCGATTGTTGGAGATGTAGGTGATTGGAGGGTCCTCTGAACGATAATTTATGGAGCCTGGGAAAATGGTGTATTCTTGGACGAAAAGGCGTATAAGATATTCGAGAGACATAGTCCAGATGGGCATGGTGGTTGGTTAGATATTATATGATGAATTGAAGAGTAAAGGCTCCCCTCATAGTCAAGGTGTTTTGTGGCTGTTGTGGAGGGGCGGATGATGATGCAAGATTTTAGAGCTAATTTTTTGATTCATATCGACTTAACGCACCCCTTTGCAGTGGAGATAGCAAGTACATTGATCACCTTTTTCTTTATGTGCTTTTGCTACAATGGATTGGGGTAGGTGCGGACATTGATCGCACGTTTCTTCATTGCACTTTTGCTAGAGAAGACATGGGTAGGACGGGAGCAGATTAACAGAATATAGAGTGCTTGGAGGATTTATGGTTCGAGTTTGATAGTTGTTAAAATATAAAACGCGGAAGCGCAATCAAAAACAAGATACTTAAACTTCTTGAGATATTATGTGGAACTCTACTCCGCGAGGAGCGAGATGAAGCTGCGAGAGAAGGCCTCTAAGGGTCAGATATTCTATTGTGAATCTCTCAATGGATATATGAGTGTGAAGCCCCACACCAAGGTTCGAAATATCAATATCGATATCATATTGGTCTGCCTGAAAAGGGATATATCGATGATATATATCATAATATATCGACGATATTGGTAGAAATATCGAAAATGACGTAAAAAATGATCTTTTTTTGCGAATTAAGATCATATCAGTTCTTGTTGGAGTATTTGGTTGTGCGCCTATTGAGTTGTAGATGGGTAAACCCCATCCACATGTTTAGTCCCACATCTACCAGTGGTGGGACTTGGAGGCTCTGTGGAGGCTATATAAAGAGCCCCAGACCTCCTATATCCATTGAGAAAAAGCAATGCAAGATATGCCCCTTTGAGGGCTTCTCCCGTGGTTTCATCTCGCTCCTCACGGAGTAGGGTTCCACATTAAACCTTGTGTTCTTTGATGTTCATCTTTCTCTATTTCTTTGCTCTGGTTATCATTCCGCTTCCGCTAACTATTTTCTAACATGGTATCAGAGCGGGTCGATTCTCGAGGATTTTATGTTCGTTCTTTATTTTTCGAGATTGGATGTTAGATATTTAAGATGTGTGAAGATTGTTCTTCTGTTCAAGTTCATGTACTGTTCTGAGGGATTTTATTTTATTTTTTTGGTTCTCTAGAATCCTAGTTCTGTCCTCGTCCTGTGCCGCACGCTTCAAGCTCTTTTGGCATCCAAGCACAGAGCGGATTCACGAGTTCTGGCAATATTCCACGGGCGAAACTCCTCGTTGCACAGATTGTCTAGTCCAGATCTAGTCCAATGCAGCGGTAGCGCCCCATCCTCCAACCTGGCACGATCTTCAGAAAAAGGGGGCAACAACAAGCCCAAGTCTCGCTGCTGCACATCTCTAGGACGTAACTACATTGAGCCTCCAGGTCTCCTGTCATTCGCTCGACCGCGCGCCCTCAGTTTGATGAACCCCATCACAAGTGGCGTGCAGGCCTCCAAGCGCAGAAGGCGCAATCCAGGGAGCCCTAATTTCCAGGCGCCCCATCGAGCCCAAGCGCATGCGGCGCGAAAGCACCCCCAACGACGACACTCCAGGCGGAGCCCTCCGCCCTCCTCACTAACGACGAGCTCCCTCCATCATGACCAGGCAGAGCTCCCCTCGCGACATCCAGATAGACTCCATGGTCGTGCGTGCTCCTTCGCGCGATGGGGCCTCGAAAACCAGACCCATGTTCCGAACAACAGCCGCTCCTCCTCTTCAGCAGCAGGTGGCGATGGCCACGACGCTCAAGCTTCCCTTCTCCAGCGGCTCTTGGCAGTGCACAGGCGGAGGCAGCATCATATTGAAAAGCCCCAAAGGGGGGGCGACAGTCTCTTCGGCTGAATGGGTTCCCGCAAGAGGGAACCCTAAAAGGGTGGCGCATGTTTCCTTCAGGACACGAGCCGATCCTTTATTAAAAAAAATTCTCTTGTAAAAGGAGAGGAGAGAGAGAGAGGGTGAGCCGTTAAAAAAAGGGAGGGGGGGCAATATAAGAGCCTAACGTTGGGCATGCATTAAAAAAAAGGTTTGCAGCATTAAAAAAACAAAAAAAGGAAAAGAGACGTGTACATCGAAAAAAAGCCATACATAAGTTAAAAAAATGATTTGCGAAAGCAAAAAAAGGCTTAAAAATGTTTCAAAAAAATTTCAAAAAAAAAGAGTCGTAAAAAAAGAGAGTTGAAACGGTCAAACGTTATCCATGTTTTGAGAAGTCGAAAATTTTGTGATCGGCTTATTGGTTTCGTGTTTTTCCTCATGTTATTGTCTTCTCCCAACTTGGTTGACGTCCATGTTTTCCGACAAGTACGGGAGAAAGGGGGAGTATATATGTAGAGTCACAGGTCTTGATCCAGATTCAGATGTCAGTCTCCAGACCAGCCAGATGATCAGACTCTACTGTTCGGTTTCAGACTCGACGATCATGGTTCCGAGTCGTCAGTTTCAGATACGCACGAGTACGCGGTCTTCAGTTTCGTGGCCCCCATCATTCTTCTTGTTGTCAGGCCAGAGTTTTCATGTGGTATCATAGGCACTCCAGAGTAGAGCAGCATTCTCTGAGCCAGATGGGAGAGACCTAGTTCTCCGACGTGGAGACTCTAGGCGCAGTTTCAGACTGGATGGTCAGATTCCGAGTCTTCAGTTGACTCACACTCCTGCCCGTTCGTCCTCCTCACCTGCACGGCATGAGAAGCAACGTCCTTGACTGCAACAGTGTGCTGAGTTGATACTGTCCGTAGTGTCCTGTAGCGTGAGTTGAGTTTCTTTTTGTTTGTTTGTCCAAGATGAGCATTGCATGCTCCAGCTTGAGGGGGAGTGTTGGAGTATTTGGTTGTGCGCCTATTGAGTTGTAGATGGGTAAATGGTAACCTCCAGGATCCATTTACCCCATCCACATGTTTAGTCCCACATCTACCAGTGGTGGGACTTGGAGGCTCTGTGAAAGCTATATAAAGAGCCCCAGACCTCTTGTATCCATTGAGAAAAAGCAATGCAAGATATGCCCCTTTGAGGGCTTCTCCCGTGGTTTCATCCCGCTTCTCACGGATTAGGGTTCCACGTTAAACCTTGTGTTTTTCGATGTTCATCTTTCTCTATTTCTTTGCTCTGTTTATCATTCTGCTTCCTATTTTCTAACAATTCTTAAAAAAGTAATAACATACAAATACACACTAGTATGCAAGAATGGAGTGTATCTAATAGACAAATATACATTATATAGCACATATCGCTGTTGCCAATGTTGACTACTTACTGTCGAGAGATATTAGAAAGGAAACGATAAAATTCAAATAATAACTTAGTGGCATCAAGGAGGCTTATTTATCACATCAACTCTACAATGCATCAAGTATTATATATGTGGAAGGTGATGAGAGAATGTGATAATTGTTTATTCAAGAGATCTAGGGGTCCTTTTATATGACAAAACCCTAGAGATTTCTTAGTTTTCTTTCAGCTACCCCATTCTGTTGGGAAGTATATGGGCAAGAGGTTTGATGGATTGTACCCTGTAAAGCAAAAAATGATATCAAATTATTTTGTGTGAATTCCAATGCATTATCAGAATAGAAAATTTGAATAGTAGCGGAGAAGATATTTTTGACATAGTGAAAGAAATTTTAGACAATGTTATTAATTTTAGAACGTTCTTTCAACAAGAAAACCCAAGATGAGCGACTGTAGTTAGAAAATAGTAAGCAGAAGCGGAATGATAAACAGAGCAAAAGAACAGAAAGATAAAACATGGAACACCATAATTTTTACGTGGAACCCTACTCCGTGAGGAGCGGGATGAAACCAAGGGAGAAGCCCTCAAAGGGGCATACCTTGCATTGCTTTTCTCATTTGATACAGGAGGTATGGGGCTCCTTATATAGCCTCTACAGAGCCTCCAAGTCCCACCACTGGACAATATGGGACTAAACAACTAGATGGATACCCTCCTACAACACAATAGGCGCACATAACAAATACTCTAACACTCCCCCTCAAGCTGGAGCATACAATGCTCAGCTTGGACAAACAGAAAGAAACTCAACTCAACGCTACAGGACACTACAGACAATATCAACTCAACGCGCACAACTGCTGCTGTTGAGGACGTTGCTTCTCATGCCGTGTAGGTGAGGAGGATGAACGGGCTGGAGTGTGAGTCTGCTGAATCTCCTCGTCGGAGAGCATGTGCTCTGAACTGCGCCTGTCATAGTCACTGCAACTGAAATTAGTCTCCTCGTCGGAGTACTCTGGCCCGCCACAACATGTGGACAACTGCCCCATCTCTGAAAATGGTCGAACTGAAAAAGACTGTGGAAGTGCAATCCTTGTCGGAGTCTACGGTCGCTGGAGAATGGAGTCTGAAATAAGTCTCCTCGTCGGAGAACTGGGTCTCTCCCATCTGGCACAGAGAATGGTACACTACTCTGGTGTCCTTATGATACCACATGAAAACCCTTGCCAACATGGCATAGGGAATGGTCCTCTACTATGGAGTCCCTATGGCTCACATGAAAATTCTAGCTGACAAAACAAGAAGAAAGATGGGGACCACTACAAAAGATGGCATACACGTGCTCATCTGAAAAGACCGCAAACATATGCGTGTGTGAAAATGAGTCTCTCTCTAGAGAACTCGAAAATAGGTCACTCAAACATGGAGTGCCTCGAACTTGGACTCTGACCAATCTGAATGTCGAGTCTGAACAAATGAGCATCACACTTGTGGACTCGGAATCTGAACGTCGAGTCTGAATCTTGCGCATGGAGAATCTTCATCTGAAAAACTGTAGAGTCTGAGAAAATCTGACTGGTTTGCATCTGACATCTGAATCTGCAACAAGAGGTGTGACTCTACACCATATTCCCCCTTTCTCCCATACTTGTCGGAAAACATGAACGTTGACAAAGTTGGGAGAAGACAAGATAATGGGGTTATAAAACAAAAAAACAATAAGCCTTTCACACATTTGTCGGCTTTTCAAATCATTCAGTCTTTTTTTAATTTTTTTATTAGCCGTTTGACCCTTTTTTTATCGGCTTTTGCAACTCAAAATTTTTTTAACTGCGTACGACTTTTCTTCCCATTTTTTTGTACGCGCCTTTTTTTTCTTCGATTTTTTTAAAATACGACCCAAAGCAGGCCCAATATCTCAACCACCTTTTTTTTCATAACTCACAGCACAACCTTCTCTCTCTCTCTCTCTCTCTTTAAATTGCCTTTTTTTAATAAATACGCAGCCCTAAGGTCCCCCCCCATACGGGAAATCGTCTTAACGAAGTAGCCGCCCCCTTCCCTGATGGGGGTTTCACGCCGCCAACCTGGAGGATATCATGTGCCGGATTTCGCGAGGAAGATGAGGGATGCGACTTGTGACAGATCTGGAGGTCGCGACTGGGATTCACGTAGGAGAGGAAGCAGCACGAGCGGTCTTGTGCCGCCTGGGATCCGGAGGAAGGCGCGCATGAAGAAGGGCTCCGACTGGAAAGTAGGTGCGCCGCCTGGAAGGCGCACGTCGATGGGGTTGCGCGTGAGGGGTTTCGCTGGAGCACGCACGCGGAGGAGATCTGGGAATCACGCGGGGAAATCGTGCGGGGCAGTGGCGGGGGCTCGTGCGCGCTTTGCGCGAGGATTGTCGCTTCTATTGCGACCCTGGATTCTGCCGATGGCCTGGGAGGCGGCGATGGAGGTGCATGCGCATGTGCACAATAAGTTCCTCTGACCTGGAGTCGGGGATGGGGAAGCATCTCACACGGAGGGGACTGCCTGGGTGAGCGATCTGGATTTTGTCGTGCGAGACCACCGTGCACAATAAGTGCCTTGCTGCAGGCCACCGTGATGGTTGGCGGCGCCGTGAACTGGGGAGAGTTGTCAGATTTTGAGATGTTGGAGTAGAGCCTTACGCGAAGGAAACTTCGCCTCCCAAAGGAGGTGTCGCTTGAAGGTTTGGCAACAAGATGTGCCTTCTGCACACTGGAACTTGGAGATGCGTGTACTCAGGAGAGGCCTGGACGATCGCAGCTTCTTGATTAGGGTTTCGTAACCCTAGAACCTGACGCTCTTCATTGACGCAGAATGGATGAAAAATCTCCAGCAATAAAGACGAATCAAATCTTCTCTCAAATTGATTCTCGAATCATAAACAAAGAATATAATGAAAACCCCGAGAATCAAACCCGCTCTGATACCATATTAGAAAATAGGAAGTGGAAGCAGAATGATAAACATAGCAAAAGAACAGAAAGATAAACATGGAACACCATGATTTTTACGTGGAACCCTACTCCGTGAGGAGCATGATGAAACCACGGGAGAAGCCCTCAAAGGGGCATATCTTGCATTGCTTTTCTCATCTGATACAGGAGGTCTGGGGCTCCTTATATAGCCTCCATATAGCCTCCAGTCCCACCACTGGATAATATGGGACTAAACAACTGGATGGGGTAAATGGATCCTGGAGGGATCCATTTACCCTCCTACAACACAATAGGTGCACATAACAAATACTCTAACAGTAGTCATCTACAAAGACAACAAAATATTTATGACCACTCAGAGTTCGGACCAGACATGGTCCCCAGATATTACAATGGACAAGAGAAAACGGAACATGGCGGCGAGGCTCTGTCCATGCAGGAAAGGATGCTCTATGATGTTTCCCGAACTGACACGCCTCACACTCAAAAGGTTTGAGCATAGAGAGTTCAGGGAACATCATAGATAGGGCCTTGGTAGAAGGATAAAATAGACGGAGGTGCCACAGAAAAGGATCGTCAGAGATTGAGACAACGCCAACAAAATTGGAATAGATGGGATGTCAAGGTAATAGAGGCCATTTTTCTCATGTGCCCCATCAAAAATCCGCCTCGTCCAAATGTCCTGAAAATAACCGCAGAACTCGTCAAATATAATACGACAATTAAGCTCATGACATAGCTTCTGTACATATAAAAGACTGAGAGGAAATGCAGGGGCACAATGAACATCTGTCAATCACAGCTTGGAAGAGAAATCAATAGTACCGACAACAGTAACTGGGGAATGATCCCGTTAGCAACACGAACGGTCTTCACTGAGGAAGACGGCTGGGAAGACGTGAGCAAACTTCCTTCTCCCGTCAGATGGGTAGAGGCCCCAGAGTCAATAATCCATGCATGTTTGGAGGTAGAGACAGAATTTGCTACTGCACTTGAGGTAGTAGCCAGGCTAGCTGTAGAGGCAGAGATAATATTGTTACCGGCAGAAAAGGCCGAGGCTTGCAACAATTGTCGTAGTCGAGCATATTCAGAAGCAACAAATGAGATCTGTACCCCTCCAGTTTGCTGAGCAGATGTATCTTCAGTGGTTTCATAGGATGCTTCATCATAGGCATTCTTGGCATTAGTTGCATATCAAACGTTGCCCAACATCTGTCAGAAGGGTGATTCCAGCGTCCACAGTGCACGCATGCTGGATACCGAGTAGTAGACGACCCACAACCACGTCCACGCCCGGATTCAAGACCGCATCCAGAATCACGAACACGTCCACGACCAGAATCACGACCCCGTCCTCCTTGATAGTGTTGATGCCCTCTGTATCCTGAGGAGGTATAATGGGCCGTCATCTCTGTAGATGCGTGAATGCTAGTGGGTTGAACTGGAGCCTCTAGCTCGTGTAGTCGTCCGAATATGGTCTCAAGGGTGGACTGAGTATCATCCATCAGAAACTGATCTTTCACAGGTTTATATTTTGGATGCAATCCCGAAAGAAATATGTAAACTTGCCATTCTGCACGTTCTCCCACCTGTTTATCACAACATGCTGGCTGAAAAATAAGAAGCTCCTCAAATAGGCTCGTAAGAAGCCTGTCGTACTCAATAAGGCTCGACTCTCTTTGAGTAGTAGACCTGATCCTTGTGTAGATGTCTGAAAGACGAGACTTGGTGATCTTCTGAGAATATGTGCGCTCAAGGTTTTCCCACATGGCCTTAGCAGTGTCTTTGTAATGAAGATTAGCAATAATATTTGGATCGACGCTGTTCATCATCCAAGTGATAATCTGGCAGTTGTCAACAAACCAGGTGTCATAGTCCTTGTTCGTTTCAGCAGACGGAACGTTTGTAAGAACATAGCTTTTGCGTTGGCCACCGACAAACACTTTGAAAGACCGAGACCATAGAATATAATTTTCGGAGCCCTTCAACTTGATCGAGGTTACATGTACCATCAAAGAAGCAGGGTACAAGAGCTTGGTCTCGGTGGACGTCGTGGTGGCGTCTTAGGTCAAGAAAAGTGACCTAGAGGTTATATCTTGTCTTAGCCAAACATCAAGTGCCTTGCACATCAAAGAATGAGACATAACAATGTTGCACGGAGGAAGGGGCTTAATTGCGTGTTTAGGCAGCGCCAGGAGGGTCGAGGAACCGCTGCAGGAGGTGCTAGAGCGCACGAGGATGCGCTAGGGCACCTTGCAGCGCTCCAGGTCAGTGCTAAGAGCCCTTGGCAGGGGGCAGGCTGTACACGGGTGGCTGGTGGAGCTTTTGGGCGACGCACGAGGCGGGAGGCGGCGTTAGGGACGCTTGGTGGTGGTGCCAAGGCCGCACGAGGCCGCCAGGAGAAGGTGTAGGCTGCGCAAAGGTGCCTGGAGACGCTTCCAGGCGGCGTGAATGGCCGGAGGCGGTGCTAGATACGCCTGGCTGCGACACTAGGGTGAGGTTGGGAGCCCTAGTCGTGCGCTAGCACATGTTGTGGCGCACGAGAGAGAACCTGGGGGGCCAACACGAGAGGAAACCTGGGGGGGGGGAGAGTCGGAGGTGGCGACGGGTATTAGGCCAGAACACCGGTCTAGGACCGTTGCTCTAATACCGTGTGGAAGGTGATGAGAGAATGTAATAATTGTTTATTCACGAGGTCTAGGGGTCTTAATATAGGACAAAACCCTAGAGAGCTCACAAAAGTTAAAATACATAAATACTCCCCGTGGGGTTACAATGGAATAGTATAACATAATCTATTGTAATCTCTAACAATATATAAATAAATTACCAAGCTATATCAGATATCATCCGGACAAGCTAATGCGCATAATAACATATATGTATGCAAACATTCCTTGATCAGCTTTGGAGTTGTTTCATCTCTATAGCAAAAAGAGGCGTAGCCCCTCCATTCAAGCACTCCTATCCTGAAAAAAATATATAAATCATAATGTGTTTTTAATAATACAAATAGTTCCAGAAGTAAAATCCCAAAAAAATAGGTGATATTATGCAATATTGACACCATCGATTGTATGGGTCGACATCGACCGATATATGGGAAAATCTGTTTTGAAATCTTCACTTTTGACTGATACGTGAGATGTTGAGCGATATCCTGGATATTTGTATGCACCCGAATATCGAAACCTTCCATTTAACGATGCATGATATATTGTTGATATATCATGATATTTTGAACCATGCTACAAATAATAAACTTGATTATTTATTCGTATCGAGTTTGTTTCCAAATATATTGATATATGGAGTTATAAAAGAAGCAATGAAGTCAGCTAACATGATTGATATTGATGATAATGCATCTATGAACACAATGCCGATGATATAAACTCGAATGATGAAAAGTTTGCACTAAATACTGAAAATTTCATTAATATTGATGATACCATATGACATATCGTTGATATATCGCTTGATATCGGTCGATATCGATATCCAGGGTAATATCGATATCCTTGACTTGTCGATATGGATATATCACTGATACATCGAGGATATATCGGGATATTATCGAGGATATATCGGGATATTTCGATCCATGCCAGAAATAGACCGGAGTCCCATAAATAGACGATGTGAGGTTAAATATACATACTCTAACAATCCCTCTCAAGATGGAGCTGATAAAGCTACAGCTTGCAACAAAAGAAAAATATACAGCACATTTTCACTTGATACATCTGAGAGATATGGAAGGAGACTTGCTCGAAGTAATCATCGCAAGTAGAAGACCTTGCACTAGGATGGGTCTGCGACAATCATGACATGCATGTAGTAGAGTCACTGCAATGACCATGTCATATCTGGAGTACTTCACTAGAAGAAGTCTAGCATGGATAGTAGTTACACAATATAATATGCAGAAGTAGTTGATGCTCAGTGAAGACCGGTACGCTGTAGCAGTCTGGAGTGTCGGTCTTCGTGTTGTGGATGAACAATAGAAGTCTGAGATGATTCCATGTAGAGAAGTCCATGTTGATGTCGAGGTTAGGCACCTGATGATCGGGGTTATGCACTCGATGCAATGGTCATCCTTCTGATATCGGGGATAGGCACCTGGCGATCAGAGATGGGAACCCGATGCGGAGTGCTCGGGGATAGGAACCCAATCACTTTTGTTGAGAATCCACTAGTAGATGTACTTGATAAAAATCCTGTAGATATATATCAAGTAGAACAATGTGCCCTCTAACTTTCTCCCATACTTGTCAGAATATGGAACATTGAGGGCCAAGTTGGGAGAAACAACGAAGAACTTGCATTTTTTCTTTTTTTTTTCTTCGACTTCTCATTTTTTATAAGTTGTCTTTCCCTTTTTTTAAGCCATATTCTTTTTTTTAACATTTTTTAACACGCATGCTCCCTTTTTTTAGTTAAGGAACATTAGCCCACTATAATGGGCATTTTTTTTGAAAGGTAAAGGGGTTGAAGCAAATTTTTTATAAGAGAAGGGGTCTTGCATCCCCTTCTCTTTAGCTCTATCCGAATAGGGTTCCCAGGTGAGGAACTCATAGTCGCGGCCTCCTAGGTCCCATGAAGATGCTATGGAGGCGCCGCCCTTGCTGTCTGGGTCGCATGGAGATGCCACAGAGGCACCGCTGCCCCTTGCTGTGTGCTCGCCGCACCTCAGGATGGAGATGCGGCCCTCGCGCACTGCCTGGACTTCTTTGCGCGGATGATGATCTATGTTGGAGATCGGATGAGGGAGTGAGGCCTTGATCGGTGTCAAGGGTGCTGGGGATCTGGAGGTTCTCGCTTGTGCTGGTGTCACCTTGTGTCTATTTGGAGGTGCGGGTGCCGTCTTTGCTTAAGATGATGCCATTGTCGCATAAGATTCTAGCTGGGAACCACCACCGCTAACGATCAACGTCGCCTATACTTCTTTGCACGGAGGATGATCTACGTTGGAGATCAGATGAACGAGAGAGGCTTTGATCGCTGTCGAGCGTGCTGGGGATTTCGAGGTTCTCGCTTGTGTTGGTGCCACCTTGTATCTATTTGGAGGTGCAGGTGCCGCCTTTGCTTAAGAGGATGCCATTTGCTGCTTAGGGTTCTAGGTGGGAACCGACATTGCTAACGATCGACGATTGGGAGGGTAACGCCGTCACCTGGGGAGGCACATAGGCCTTGTGCACAGTCCTGGAGTATTGGCGCATGGATTTCTTCTTTCACGACCGCCTAGGGTTTCTTGCATGTACATGGGAGATGCCTGGTAGAGGCACCTCTCGCTTGAAAATGCATGCGTGGAGTTGGGATTTATCGCCTCGCACAAGGTTCCATCGCACTGTTGGGATCCATCGTGCTGTAGCCATCGCTCTTGAAGTTGGGATCTCAATGGGACCTCCATTGCCAGATGGAGGGAAGCCCGTGTACACAGTAGGGAAACCCTCTGTCTCCATATGCTCGATGAAGATCTTGCTCAAATCGCATAATCAAACCCCGATAATCTCAATGAACAAAACTACAAACCATAATCAATAATATATATAAAAATGGAATCTAAACCCAAAATCGACTTGGTTAGATATCATGTTGAAATATAAAGTACAGAAGCTGAATCAGGAACAAGAAACAAGAAACAAGAAAACATATATATATTGAGATTTTACGTGGAACCCTACTTCGTGAGGAGTGGGATTAAACTACCGGAGAATGCCTCTAGGGATCGAATATTTTATTGTAAATCTCTCAATGGATACATGAGGTGTGGGGCTTCTTATATAGCTCCACAGTTAGATCATAGTTCCACAGATGGATGATGTGGGACTAAGCATACATTACCAACAGTGTTGTACTGCTTTAAAGCGGAGAGGACGGGACCTTTGCCTTTCTGGGACATATGGCTCGGTAGAACTGCAGGCTCTTTCGGGGAGAGCAGCATTACAATGAAAATATTTTTCAATAGGCTAATTTATTGTATAGGTCTTGGACCTCAATCTTGTAATTTCTGAAGCTTTAGACGTAATGGATTTTACGGCTGAACACCATTAGTGGGTCTTCACCCATCCCTTTTTTCTTCAAAAAAACCCAATTAACATGGTCTCAGGTGTTTTAGTTCCGAGTACCTCCACTTGTAAATGTGTAATAATTCATGGCCCATTTCTCTTGAAAACTTAAGTTTAAGTTTTAGTGATTGCAAAAAGGTAACTAAGCCACGATCCAGGTGAAAGTGTGTAGACGGAATTAAGCAAGTACGAGTAAGATGCCACAAGGTGGTGGTCGTATCTTCAGTACATATTTTTTTCAAGATAAGAAGAAGAAAACATTTTCTTTAATATTCTACAAAAGAGTAGCCGACCCTACTTAATGTTTGAAAAGGCTTTGTTGTTGTTGTTGTTCTGCAAAAGAGTAGTAGCTGTTTCGTGCAGTCAGTTGTCACCTTAGAAGACGTTAGCTGTCTGCCTAGAAGAATGGATTCAGATATGCTAGCCAGGCAACTTTCCCCAATACTCTAGAAGCTTCAGTGATCAGGGCAAAAGAAAACAATGGTCATATTATTTCAATAGTTTCTCGGCAACACCATCATCCCACATATCTGGTCACGCTTATTTAGCAAATGAAATCCCACACAAACCATTTATTCACATTGACAGACAATTTTGAATAAGTATTCATGGACGTCCATTTGTGTCCACGTTTTAGGGAAATGCATTTCTTTACTTTTCAAGAAAGTTAATAGTTACGTACCATTTATTCCAGGACAGGTTCTTGGCATTTCCTCCCGAACAACATCCTATTGTCCTTCAAATCGGCGGGAGCAATTTGGATAACTTGGCAAAAGCAGCTAAGCTAGCTAATGCCTATCACTATGATGAGATTAATCTCAAGTTTGTCTCTACTTTCTCCCTGATTTTCAACACTCCCTTGCTCTACTTAACAAGTTTTCATATGTATCAGCTGTGGTTGCCCCAGTGGGAAAGTTGCTGGACATGGATGCTTTGGGGCACGACTTATGCTAAATCCAAAGGTCTGATCTGTAATTCTGAATTAATTTGACATCATCCATGCCCCTCTTATTGTAGTTTTGAACTTTCTAGTATTTGAATTTAATTATTTTGTGCTCACAAGGAAAGTTTGTTGCCGAGGCTATGTCCGCAATTGCTACCTATTGTGAAGTTCCTGTCAGTGTAAAATGCAGGATTGGCGTTGACGACCGAGATTCATATGATGAACTCTGTAAGACCACTATAATCCTTTCCATACAGTACTAGGACAGAATTTCTTCATAAGGACATGTGCAAAGCAACCCTAAAATTTATAATCATGAACACGAATTCAAAAGGTTTTTTCCTCGAACGAGTTTGCTCAACTTGCTATTTTCAGTGCCGTGTAATTTAGTACATGAGGATTGCAGCTTTTGTTAGGGACCAACACTATCACATGATGAGATCCAATGTGGTGTTTAAATCGATGAAGCTTAGGGGACCCCTTGGCAGGAACAATGTAAATTCTCTAATTCTAAGAGTTGAGGGAAGCCGTCGGGGCAGAGATCTAGGAGATGGCTGAGGATTTCCGGGAGATAACCAGTTTTGAGAGCTTGAACATGCACTTCCTTTTTTTTTGGATAAAGCCAAACAAGTACTTCCTTTGCCTATTGCTTAGAAGGAGAAGACTGAAAGTATTAGGCGCCATAGACCTATTGTTTTTGTGGAGAAAAAAATGAATCGTTGTGTTTATTCCATGAGTCTAGAGTCTCTTATATAGAGAGAAATCCTAAAGAGCTAAAAAGGAGAGAACACATATATTACCCCGAAGAGTTACAAGACTTAAATAAAATAGAAAATACAATAACTCTAATACCCCCATCAAGTTGGAGCATATTTGAATGAATCGCTATGTTTATTCCATGAGTCTAGGGCCTCTTATATAGAGAGAAACCCTAAAGAGCTAAAAAGGGGAGAATACATATATTACCCCGAAGGCTTACAAGACTTAAATAAAATAGAAAATACAATAACTCTAATACCCCCCCTCAAGTTGGAGCATCACGCCCAACTTGGAAATCAAACACAAGAGGTGTTTCTTCAGTAGTGTCTTCTTGAAGATGTCTGCAAGTTGAAGTTCAATAGAGATGTGTGGAGCGGTGATCTTTCCTCCTTGTACTGCATCACTGATGAAGTGACAATCAACCTTAATGTGTTTGGTCCGATCATGAAAAACAAGATTGGTGGCGATGTACGTGGCAGACTTGTTGTCATAGTATAACGGTGCAGGGTAGCAACTGAAAGTCCAAGTTCATGTAGAAAGGAGACAATCTGTGTGATCTCACAGGTCGCGTGGTCCATTACCCTATATTCTGTCTTTGCACCCGATCTAGAGAGTACTGTCTCCTTCTTGCTTCGCCATGTAACCATGTTGCCCCCGACGAGTTTGAGTACGACAATCCTCATGCAAACTGACATAGCCAGTATCTGTATAGACAGAGACATCGGTGTGACTATTAACCCCATAGAAGAGTCTACGTCAAAGAGATTCCTTCAATAACGAAGGATCAGAAGAACATCCTGCCTATGACTGTAAAGAGATCTCTCCATGCGCTGGTTGGCTCTGCTCACAACATATGATATATCTGGTCTAGTAATAGTGCGATAGAGAACTTACCCACCAGGATTCTATACTGCGTAATATCCTCAAACACTTGATCGATAGATGTGGAATGTTTCCCCACTTCTGCAGGGATGCCATATGGCTTGCATCCAAGTACTCCAACATCAATAAGAATGTCAAGGCAATACTTCCTCTGTGAGATATGGAGTCCTTCTGTAGTGCGTATCACCTCAATGCCAAGAAAGTAACGGAGTTGGCCAAGATCCTTTGTGACAAAGACCTTCTGAAGAAAGAATTTGGTCTTTAAAATGCCAGCTTTGTCATCTACAGTGACAACCATATCATCAATATAAACAACAAGTATGCCGGTAGACCGTCATCCTACAAAGACAGAGGAGTTTGATGTCTTCCTCTGACAGCCAAGAGTGTTGATTTCGTTGGTAAGTCTGTCAAACCATGCTCGAGGGCTCTGCTTCAGGCCATAGATGGCCTTACGTAGTCGGCATACATACCTCCTCGATTGTGTAACCCGATGGCTGCATCATATATACCTCTTCATCGATTTTACTATAGAGAATGGTATTCTTTACATCAAGTTGAAAAATGGGCCAAGCTTTATTAGCAACAACAAAAAGAATGGTGTGTATGGACCCTATTCTGGCAACCAGAGAGAAAGTCTCAAAATAATTAATCCTGTAGGCTTGTGTGAAGCCTTTCACAACTAATTTGTCTTTCAATCTGTCAATGGAACCCATCAGGGGGCTGATACGTCATGGGGATCCATCTGCCACCATATGTCTAACTCTCCGGGGCATGTCACAAGATCCCACGTACCTTGAGAGGTAAGGGCATCCATCTCCTCATCCATGGCATGTCGTCAGTCCTGATCCTGCATTGCACTATGATGGTTTTTGGGAACAATAATGGCATTCATGGCATCTGTAAACTTCTTGTCACAGCTAGATAAGTCATCAGTAGAAGTAAAATGTGACATAGGGTAAAAAGGACATTGGCTCTTGCTTGTAGAGAGCTATCAGAAGATCCTCAGGTACATCCGGGGCACCATTGGCGGGGTAACTTGAAGAGGGCATATCATCCTGTAAAAAGGGACATGCAAAGAAACAAAAGCAGGTGCAACAATGTGCTTGCTATATAGAAGATTGGTGTAGGTGGAAGATCCAAAGGGATGTTACCCTCAATCTGTGTAAAGAAGCTAGTCTACTCAAAGAAAGTGACATCTGCAGAAATATGGTACCACCGTACTATCACCATGGCGATGACGCCATTTGGTAACTCATAATTTGTCCTTGTTAATTAAATCAAATTGTGGTTGTAGCTTGGCTAAAAGTGATTTAATCAAAACCAACTATGCAAGTATCTCTGTGAAGACTTGTTGTTGATGTTTGTTTATTTATCCCGGGCAAGTTTAATGCAATATTTTTCAAATTGATGGGTCGAATCGGATTGAACCCATCACGAATTTGGGGATCATTTAAAATTAAAATTTTTCGTTAAAATTTAGTTGGTTGGTTAATGTTATTTAAATTAAATAAATTGAGATTGATTGTAATCTCAATATTTATGGTAGATAAATTTAGCTAGTGAGTCAATTAGAGTCCAATCAGGAATTTATTTAATTTTTATTTTATTCGGTTATTTATTTTGTAATTAGATCCCCTCTATATATAAAGGAGGCACTGGTCCGTTGTAAGTCAGATCATGTTATAAATTAAATTTGTAATTTTGGCTTGGAGAGTGCCTCCACCATTATCCCCCCACCCCCCCAAATTCTAGGGTTTCTCCTCAAATCCTGTTCCTCTCTAAACCACGCGAAGTGCATCGTGATCTTCTTCTCATCCCTTCTTGTTCTGTCTGCATCAATTGGTATCAGAGCATGGAAACAGAATCGTTCTTACAGTTGGACGATCTGATCGATTATTGACACCTGAAGTTCGATTTGAGTCGTCTCGGACAAGGTTCACGTCTGTGTTCGAAGAAGTTCAAGCATCGTCTTATATCAAGTGTCAAAGTACAAACATAGTTGGATTCATGGTTCAAGGAAGAGCCTTGTGTCAACAAGAAATTTCAGACCATTGCATCTTTGATACAACCCAATTTTAATCCAGAAAACAAATGTATTTTCTGTTCGGAAGAAGATTTTCTTGATACGACTCTTGTACAAGAAAGTAATAAAGACATGAGACCAATATTCGATGAAGATCCTATGGAGGAAGAAATGGAAATCATCGATCTGTTCCTGGTCCAAGTTATTGTGTAGGAACAAAAAGATGAAGAAAAATAACCCATATTTGATGAAGATCCCGTGGGTGAAGAATACGAAGTTCTTGATCTGCCCGCTTTCGAAGTTGTTGATATCCTCACAAAATATCCCAAGCTTTTCGTCCAAGGAGCCCTTACATCATCGTCATCGTATCCGCCCATCCCCAGCCGAACCCCTGCCACTCCCCAAACCCATGGTTGCAATCTCGTTGGGGATGACCAATGCTAGGGATCGCGTCGACGACTCCACCAACCCCTACTCGGACCAACCGATCGTGGTCACTACCCGCACGAGGGTCGATGGGGCAGCTATTGTGTCTGTAACTGACCCTGCAGCCCTCGCTCGAGCAAGCAGCCTTGCTACTGGAACTGTGATCGGCACGGCTACTACAACTTCTCCCTCCATCACCATTTTTTTTGAAGCCAAAGAAGGGGGAAACACGCAGTGGTGTCCACCCACAATTATATTAATAAATTCTCCCTCCGTCGCCATCAGTTTGGTAGTCGGCGTTCGAGCCAATCTCGGGGAAGGAGAACTCATCTCCTCGCTGCACATCCACCCCGATTGTACATGCCATCCAATCAGAACCATCGCCATTCTGTCGGGCTCAAGCAACTATGCCGCCACCCTCTTCCATCTGAATGCCACCATCGCTTCATCTCAAGGGGAGAAGAAACCCTAGATGTGTATTTCTCTTCGATGGGTTTCGAATCCCATCAAATTTGGGATTAGAGGCCGATTGGGAACATTTCCAAGGAGACCCCTCCAAAACTACTTTACCAAGGATAGAGTTGAAGCCAACATATGAGTGGGAGTTATTTTAAGTGAAGGGATAGAACATTTGCAGGCATACCCCTTGGTGGAAAGAAATTATAAATGCAACATTGAAAAGAATCAAAGTTGTGGAGATCTGATCAACGAATTCAAATGGGATTCTCCAACGACGAACCAAAGATCAAACAATTTGTTAGTAGATGATGTTTTTAAGCGGTGGAGAATTGATGCATTATTTCCCAAATTGACGGATCAAATCGGATTGAATCCATCATGAATTTGGGGATTATTTAAAACTAAAATTTTTTGTTCGAAATTAATTGGTTGGTTAATTTTATTTACGTTAAATAAATTGAGATTGATTTTAATCTCAATATTTATGGTAGATTAATTTGTTAGTGAGTCATTAATGTCCAATCAGGATTTTATTTAATTATTATTTTATTCGGTCACCAATTTTGTAATTAAACATCCTCTCTATATAAAGGGGGCACTAGTCCATTGTAAGTCAAATCATGTTATGAATTAAAATTGTGAGTTTTGGCTTGGAGAGTGCCTCCACCATTATCCACTCCTTTCCCTCAAATTCTAGGGTTTCTCCTCTCATCCCGTTCCTCTCTCAACCACGCGAAGTGCGTCATGATATTCTTCTCTTTTCTCATCCCTTCTCGTTTTTCCGTCCGCATCAAAGTCCCAAGGTCAACTCAAAGAAACACACCTAACTAGTGAATTAGAAGTTAGAGAATAGATTAATCGATTACTAGCTCAACATGGTGGATGCATGATTTTTTTGGTAATTTTCAATGCAAGATTAAATGCTACAAAAATGGATGATGTGAAATGCAAATACAAACCTAATTAGCTCCTAAAAAATAATTAATAATGTTAAGCTCAAGAAAAGAAATTAATCTCAAATCAACAATCAAATTAAGTATAAAATTAAAGCATACAATCGATAAATTTTACTGATTATTAATTAATCAACAATATGTCAGATCAAAACCTAAATCATATAGGAGGAACATTTATAAGACTTTCAAAGAGACCGGTTTCATTAAAATCGGAGTTTTGTAGCTCAAGATATTAATCAATGAATCTAAGGGCTTAAATGCAAAGAAAACTTAATTAAAAATAATTAAAATGTTATATCATGGACTTATCTGCAAAAAATAACTCGTAGGGGTTTCTCTGTAAAATCCCAGATATGCGAGGGTATTTTTCCAGTTATTGGACCCCGGTGGGGCTTGGGTGCAATTTTCCTAAGCGAACCACATGCATGACACGCGAGGACCTGGATGTAGTTTCCAGGGTGTTGAGGATAGGTGCTGCAATTGGCCCACCCACATGCCTCCTGCACATGATGGCTTGGGGCGGAGCTGGGGGTTCATCTCCACATCACTGGGCAAGGAGGTTCGGGCTAGTCTCGGTGGATCTTAGCCTCTATGTGCATGGTGAAGGCTCGGGCAGAACCAAGGCTGTCAGATCAGGATGATCCGATAGCTTGGGTCGTGGCATGGAAGATCAGTGATGATGAGCTCCTGCACGTGATTGGACGGCGGTGGCTGGAAGGAATAATCATCGTTGGATCGGAGATCGAACGGTGACTGCTCCTCAGGCGGTGGCGGAGGGGCAAAGTTCCAGTGAGCCCTCCTGAGCTTCACCTCCTGAACTTCATCCTCTAACCCCAATCCACTGCCCTACATGAGAGACTCAATAGTGGTAGACCCATTTTGTCATAACATTGTTCGCTAAATCTACTCATGAAAAATTCACAAATAAGTCTCCATTAAAGGACTTGATCTTGGGTCACTTCCGACCTAAGTGTTTTACTCCTTATCAACAGTACTATGCCTTGGTGGGCTTGTTGTTGATTGCTATGAGATCTATGTATAAGACTACTTTAAATTGGGAGGTGAGGATTTTTGTGATGAACATAGTATTTTTTTATGGAGGGACCTTTATGTGATTGCGAGGAAAGTTGTGAAACCTCTAGGTATGTTCCTTTGGATGGTAGTACTCTCAGCTTCAGGTTTGATGATTAAATATGACATGGTTACTTTGCTGTCATGTTTCCATGATTTTTAATCTAATGGATAATTGTTTGGCTTCAACATTTGCCAGGAGGCCCCTCTTGAGGGAGGTAACTGAGGTCTTTACTCTGAGGCTAAGATATAACTTATTAGGAGGGGGTATTTGACTTGTAACTTCTGCTGATATGACAAATTATAGGTTGCTTATGGGGTATCCATGTATGATGGTGCGGATAGAGTGTTGTTCTCACTGAAAGTCTTTTGAGTTTATTCCTGAGGAGGGATGTGGTGGTATGGCATAATATATTTTAGGAGATCAAAGACTTATTTAAGATCAAGGTTGCTAAAAGCAGTAGTCGGTACTCGGTCGGTTGGGTCACTGACTAAGGATTAATCGGCAGTCGGACGACTTAATCGGATTTAGTCGAGCTTTAATCGGTTTTGAATTTTTTAATTATTTTAAATATATAAGTTATTTTTATATGTATATTCTGATATATTTACATAGATTTGTATTTTTTTATATTATCATAATGAAACAAAAGAAGAAATTGAATTTAAATAAAACATTACGCATATTAGAATAAGTTTGTTTTAAAAAATAAAAAATAAATGGCATCTCCAAGCAAAAATCGATCGACTAGTTGGTCTTAGTCGGAACTAGTCAGTACTCGGTCGGCCACCCCACCGACTAGACTAGTCGGACCTACTAGTCGGGCCAGTCGGGGGATTTTACAACAATGTTTAAGATAGTAAATAAAGGTGTACTCTTTGCACTGAGATGCATAGGATGATTATCATTTATCAAATGCCGTGGGAGATGGATGTCCGAGGAAGGCATTACTCATGTATCCTACCGGAATGCGGATTAGTATGCCGATCATATTTTCTTTTGTTCCAGTTTTGCTACAAGGTTTTTTTTGAAAGAAAAAAAGGCCTACACCATATAAGTACAGTCCCTAAACTTCACCATTTATCACCAAAATTGTTACACGACTATTGCACGTATGAACACAAAGTATAAATTACATGGTCTAACTCTCAGACATCGCATTAGCATGCGCCACGATGTTCTCGCCATGTCCCAATGAAAAAATCACCCCATTTCGGACCAGCCAAAGAGCCGAGATGACCGCAACGCTTCTTGATCTCTCCTTCTCCGTGCCTCTCCACTCTGTCCCAATGGAATTCCATAAGCTAGAGACGCAATCGGCAAGGTTTTAAAAAACGCGCCTCGAGGCGCTGAGGCGTACGCCTCGAGGCTTTTTTCAGCAAAAACCGCCTCGAGGCGCATGAGGCGTATGTTAATTTGGCAACTTGCGCCTCGAGGCATTGAGGCGTTGTCAAGGCGTTCGAGGCGGTGAGGCGCTTGCGAGGCGTGCGCCTCATCTGGGATAAATAGAACCTAATTCAAAAGCCTCGAGGCATATATGAAAACCATAAATCTCGATGACGGAGGTTTGAAACTCGAGAATATGTCCCATGTCTATGAAATAAGAGTAGACAATAGCTTAAAGTCTCAAAATCTGCTAATTTTTGTTTGTATTGTAGCTAACTAAGTTGATATAATGCAATTGCCATCACCAAACTGCGAATAAAACTGGATTAACTTACTACAGGGAGCAAAATTAGAACATAAATGGAATAGAAGAGCTAAATCAGCTTGTGGTCAAAACTTTAAAGTTTATACATGTTTATACAAGCCTTACTAGAGGATTTTTACTTTACTTTATTTATTTACTTTGTTTATAAATATTTTTTTGCTTTACAAGTCTTTGGTATGCCACTTTCCTATTTCAGAAATGGCTCCAAAAATGAAAAAAAGACATGATGGTGGGCGTGATAGGTCGGATATTGCATGGAAATATTGTAACTTTCATGCTAGGGAATTAAATCATTCTTATTTCTAGCATTTTTCTACATAGTTCTAGATTTGTATAGTTTTTAACCTAAAAACCGAGGCTTACGCCTCGAACGCCTCGAGGCTTACGCCTCGCCTCGTTTACGGGAAACCGCCTCGATCCGCCTCACGTTTTTTAAAACCATGGCAATCGGTATTCACCACTTGACTACCAAACATGTTGCGAACCTCCACCGAGCTAGTACAATTGAAGGAGAGGTGATCAACATCCTCCACACCCTCCTGACATCTGGGAC
Source organism: Ottelia alismoides (assembly GCA_037367405.1). Taxonomy (NCBI): domain Eukaryota; kingdom Viridiplantae; phylum Streptophyta; class Magnoliopsida; order Alismatales; family Hydrocharitaceae; genus Ottelia; species Ottelia alismoides. The sequence goes on along the minus strand of JAZKJV010010000.1, from coordinate 16,710 downwards.
AACTCTGCTCCACCCCCTGAATGAAGCGAGCAAACCTTTTATTCGTCAATAGTCTGCCTCTCCTAAAGATCCACAAGAAAACCTTCACACGAGTTGAGAGTCTTGGGACCTTTCATTTCTAAATCCTCTTGTAGTCCACCGTACATCCTCTAGGGTCAAAGGTTGCGTGCCCCTCATCGCTTTATAGGCCTTACCAACTGTAAATGGGCCATCGTGCCATATCCGACAATCTCGTCCGTATGTAGGCCCAACCACACCATCAATCTCCGTGAGCAATGCCATGAGTTCTTCCAGCCGTTGATTTGAGAGCTCAGATCTAAATTGTGGGAAAAAGGAGTGTCCATCCCATACCTCTACCACTGAGCACCTCGGGTGCTCCGTCAACATCATTAACCAGGGAAAGCTTGCCGCCAGTTCCCTGCCCTCACTCCAATCGTCAGTCTAGAAATAAAATCCCATGCCATCCCCAACCACGGGTCTCAAAAAAAGGCATATCTCCTACGTCACACTGCAAATGCCCCTCCAGAAGCAAGAGGGGGCAATGCCAAGATCCTTACAAGCAGGGAATGAGAATCTAGAACAATATATTCTCCTACAAGCTTGCATACGAGGCTGTCACAGTCGCACCATTATGCACGCAACCCATTTCTCGAGCAGTGCCTTGTTCATCTCCTCCATACTTCGCACACCAAGCCCCCCTCCTTCTTCAGACTCGGCACCGAGTTCCAATCCACCAGATGAAAACTGCTTGGCCGACCAGAGGATGACCAACAAATTGCCTCATGATGGACTCCAGCCTCATATTCACACCTATGGGCACCGATCTGGATGAAAGGAAGAAGATCGGGATCACCGACAACATAGAACGAAGTAGCACCAACCTGCTCCCTTGATAAACAAACCGATTTCTACCCTATCAGCTTATGCTCCAACTTCTCAATCACCGGTAAGTAGTCGGCGACACACAGTCTGCTAGCCACCAGAGGTACGCCAAGATACCGCAGTGGCAAGTTTCTATGAGTTGAACGCAACCACCTCACATAGGAGTCTATCTCCGCATCCATCAAGCCAAAAGGAACGAATTCTGACTTATCCATGTTTAACCTCAACCCCAAGACAACTCCAACAATGTCCAAAACCACTGAGAAGCCTCTGCAACTGCCCGCACTTGCCTTTGCGAAGATTATCATAATATTTGTGTATTGGAGGATGGGTATAGAGATGTCATCCCTCAAATAATCTCTGCAGAAGCCCTCCGAGATTGCGTGGTCAACCATAATCGTCAGAGCATCCACCACTAACACAAAAAGCGAAGGTGTCGATGGGCAACCCTGGCGGACCCCCTGCTATGGCGGGAGGAAGCCTCCCTTTGGTTGGCCATTCGCAATAAGTGCACAATACGAGGTCGTGACACACCTATTCATCCATGAAATCTACTTTTCAGGGAAGCCCCTCCTATGTTGCGAGGCCCAGATGAATCGCTAATCCACAGTCGTAGGCCTTTGAAAAGTCCACCTTCCATGCGACCCTCGCAATTTTCCTCCTTGGCCAATTCGCCACAATCTTCGAAGCTACAATGACACTATCCATGAGCTGTTGTCGTGGTATGAAAGCACCGTGCTCTGGTGATACGATCTTGGAAACCACCCCTCAGGTGATTAGCCATAATTGTGGTCACAATAAGATATATCACGTTGGTAGGGCTGTAGGCCTATAATCCTCAATTTTGGTTGCCACGTCTTTCTTCGGAACAAGAAACATAAAGGATAGGTTAAGTCTATCAAAGCCAAAGTTTTCATTGTCGAATTCGACTAGGACCTCCATAATCTCAACAACAATCAAGTCTCAGAATTCTTTGTAGAAAAGAATAGGAAACCCATCCGGGCCATGTTAAGGACAAAAAACGGCCTCACGGACCTCCAAGACCTTTAAGCATTTTGTCAAAGCCACCGTATCCAGCTCCTGCAAGTGGCTTACCCTTGAGCCTAACCACAACGACCCGCAATGTGGAGGACATCTGCTCATACTCATGAAATAGTCTGTGACCGCACTAGCGACCTCCCCCCTCCCCCACAAAGTCCTTCCCCGCACCTCTATTGAATGTATCAAGTTCCTCCGCCTTCTCCCACTCGCCATCGTGCAAAAGAAATTGGTGTTTGCATCGCCCTCCTTCAGCCACCCCTACCGCAACCTCTGTCTCCATTCACATTCACGCTTTCGGTCTTCCCCTACCAAAATCTTCTGAATAACCCCTCGGACATCAGCTCTTCCTCATCCAACTCTCTCTCTCTCTCTCATCCTCCAGCATATCCAACCTGACCAACTCGTCCTGCACCTAGTTCCTTCTCAACTCTCTCTGGGATCGAGTATTCCTCTCGAAATCTGCCAATCTATGTCGCAAAGCCGCAATTTCTTTGCAAATTTTGTCATGGCTGATCCCTCTACTACCATCCTCATCCAAAATGTACCAACCATCTCATGAAAGCCCTCCTCCAGTAACCAACAGTACCTCCAATGCGAGCTCCTCCACCAACTCCCCAAACAAGCTAGACCCAGGGTCCTACACACGTCTCCCCCTGGCCTACCTCTCCGTAGAGAGTGATGTTGAAGTCACCGCTCACAAACTAGCCCACATTTAGAAAATGGGCTCTAGTCAGATGCATCTCGTCCCACAATACAGTATTTGTATCGGCCTATGCATAAATCAACGTAACCAAGAACTAGACTGGTCACTTTTGTTTTCCAGCATCACCGATACCGAGTGTATTATAACCACCTCCTCAGGCAGTTCCTAAAGGTCTTTGTTCCATGCCCCCACCAATCCCTCTGAGCTCTCGTTCGCCAGCACCATTATGTAATCGTTAAGATGGGACCCGAAACGGAGTCCCATCTTACTGAGTCCCAAGAGTTGATTTTTGTTTACTGCAAGCAAACGATATTCTGCTTCCATTTGGCCATCATGAACCCAACCACCATTCATTTCTTCGGTTGACCCATGCTCGAACATTCCGGGTAATGGTCTTCATTGATGTGGAGAACAACGAAAGAATGGAATTGCTTGCTTTATTCTGGAGGTCTAGGGCTCCTTATATAGGACAAAACTCTAGAGAGCTCTAAAGGGAGAAAATACACAAGTGCCCTCATCGAGGTTACATGAATAATAATTAAAAGTCATAAATTATATTGCTAACACTCCCCCTCAAGTTGGAGCATATTTATCAATCATGCCCAACTTGGTGACAATCCAGGAAAATCGCTTCTTGGGTAATGCCTTTGTGAATACATCTGCAAAGTAGAAATCCTTCCACACCTGACAGCATAACGAACAAAATGACAATCAACCTCTATATGCTTGGTTCGCTCATGAAATACAGGATTCGTGGCAATGTACGTAGCAGATTTGTTGAGTATAATGGAATAGGAGTAGTGATAACAATGCCGAGTTCTTCCAGAAAAGTCAACAACCATGTGATCTCACACGTAGCTTGAGCCATCGCCCTGTACTCTGCTTCTGCACGGGATCTAGATATAATAGTCTGCTTCTTACTTCTTCAAGTAACAATATTTCCTCCAACCATCATAGTGTATCTTGTGGTGGAACGTCGGTCCTCTGGAGAACTTGCATAATCAACATCAGCATATGTAGTAACATTGTTGTGCCCATTTGCCCCATAGAAGAGGCCACACCCCGGTGATTCCTTCAAGTATCGTAGAATCTGAAGAACATCCTGCCAATGACTATAACAAGGTTGCTCCATGTGTTGGCTAGCTCGGCTTACTGCATAAGAAATATCTGGTCTGGTTACGGTAAGGTTAAAAAGTTTACCAACCAGGCTTCTATATCGAGTAATATCTTCAAAGACAGGATCAGATGATGTGACATGCTTCTTTGGATCTGCAGGAATACCAGAGGGCTTGCATCCAAGTAGTCCGGCTTCATTAAGAATGTCCAGGCAGTATTTCCTCTGTGAGAGATGAAGACCTTCCGTAGTGCGTTGTACTTCTATACCCAAGAAATAGCGTAATGAACCAAGATCCTTGTTAACAAATACCTTCTGAAGAAAGGTCTTGTACTCCAGTGACCCTTTATTATCATCACTTATGATAACCATGCCATCCACATAGACTGCAAGTTTGTTCGTCTTCTGACTAACACAGAGTAATCATAGGATGTTCTCTGGAAGCCAAGAGTACTGATCTCCGCAGTGAGTCTGTCGAAGCATGCCCTTGGGCTCTGTTTTAGGCCATATATGGCCTTGCAAAGTCGACATACACACTCCCCCTTGACTTCGTAACCTGGAAGCTGCATCATGTACACTTCCTCATCAAGATCTCCATACAGGAACGCATTCTTCAGATCTAGTTGAAAGATAAGACATGCCTTATTAGCTGCTACAGAGAGTATAATCCGTATGGATCTCATTCGTGCAACAGGAGAGAATGTCTCAAAGTAATCCACTCCATATGTAAAACCCTTGATCACAAATCGAGCTTTTAATCTGTCAATGGACCCATCTGGTGATTGCTTGGTCGTAAAAACCCATCTGCACGCCACAGGTTTAACCCTCTTGGGTCACAGCACTAGATCCCATGTCCCTTTGGAGATAAAAGCATCCATTTCTTCATCCATGGCTTTACACTATCCGGAATCCTGTAAAGCGCTATGGCGGTCTCTTGGAATAGAAATAGCCATGAGAGTATCGACATATTGTCTGTCAGTGGAGGATAAACCAGCGACGAAAGTAAAATGAGACATAGGATGAGAAGTACATTGCCTCTTAGTTCTGCGTAGAGAAATTGGAAGCTCTTGAGGAGCATCCGGGACAGTAATGGGGGGGGGGGGCACTTGTGGAAGGCATATCATCCTGCAATAAAGAAATAGGTAAAGGAAATCTGGTGGTGAAGATATCACTCTGCGCTTATAGACAATAGGTGGAGATGGGAGATTCAGAGGAATATCGGTAATAGATTGATTGAAGGAGCCGGTCTGTTCAAAAAAGGTTATATCAACAGAAATATAATAACGATGCCCAGTTGGATCATAACACCTGTAGCCTTTTTGAGTGCGAGAATAACCAAAGAAGACACATTTGATGGCACGAGGGGGAAATTTTGTCTTTTGTGTGAAAGTTATGAACAAAGCACGAACATCCAAAGATACGCAAGGGAAGAGGAAAGGGGGGACTCAGTTGAATAAAGTAGAGAGAGTGGGTTGATCCATTTAGGGTGGTAGACGGAATTCTGTTGATAAGATGAACAACGGTAAGAACGGCATCATCCCAATATGTCTTGGTACCTTTCATCTGGGTAAGAAAAGAGCGGGCAATGTTTAGGAGATGTCTGAATTTTCTTTCAAAAATCCCTTTTTGTTGGGACGTATAGGGACAAGAGGTTTGATGTAGGATACCTTGAGATGCAAAGAAATTTGTTAGGTCATGTTGAGTAAATTCCAGGGCATTGATCGGAAAATTTGTATACTCGTGAAAATATTCTTGACATAATAAAAGAAATCTTTGACAATTTTATTTATCTCTGAACGTTCTTTTAAGAGATAGACCCATGACGATCTACTGTAATCATCGACAAAAACGATAAAATATTTATGTCCACTCAGAGTACGGACCGAACATGGTCCCCAAACATCACAATGGACTAAAGAGAATGGAATTTGACGACGAGGATCAATACGAAAAGGAAACGTCGCTCGATGATGTTTCCCGAATTGACATGCCTCGCACTCAAAGGGCTTGAGCATGGAGAGTTCGCGAAACATTAAAGAGAGAAATTTGTCCGACGGATTTCCAAGACGAAGATGCCAGAGAAGGGGATCAACGGAGATGGATGAAGCACCAGCAAAACTAGAGTCAGATGGAATGTCAAGATAATAAAAACCGTTCTTCTCATGTCCCCCACCAAAATCTGTCTCGTCCCGATGTCTTAAAAATAATAGCAAAACTCATCAAATATAACACGACAGTTAAGTTCAATGCACAACTTGTGAACAAATAATAGACAAAGGAAAGTCAGAGGCGCAATGAACACCAGTAAGCCGAAGTTTGGAGGAAAAATTCATAGTCCCCACAGTAGTAACATGGGAATGAGCTCCATTGGCAACACGAACATTAGTCACAATGGAAGATGGTCGTGAGGAGGTGAGAAGACTACCTTCTCCCGTCAGATGAGTTGAGGCACCCGAGTCAATGATCCACGCAGGAGCAGATGTAGAAGTAGAGCTAGCAATTGTACCTGAGGTGGTGGCATACTAGCATGTGGGAACAGAAGTAGCACTGTCACTAGGAGAATCCTGCAATAGTTGTCGAAGTCGGGCATACTCAGATGCAGTAAAGGGAGTCTGACTGTCACCAGAAGGCTGAATGTGAGAGGTATCTATAGTATCGTACGTGCCTTCATAGGAGACTGTTTCATAGACATTGTTGGCATTATGAGGCATGTCAAACTTGGCCCAACATCATTCTGACGGATGATTTAGACATCCACAATGTGTACATGCATTATAGCGAGCCGTAGTAGAATCACGGCCACGTCCGCGTCCTGAGTCATGTCCTCATACAAACTCACGACCACGACCTCGGCTAAAGTCACATCCACGTCCTCCTTGGTAGTTGGGTCGCCCCCTAGCAACATGTGCTGTAGTCTCAACAAACGAAGGGGGTGAAGTAGACTCGAGCTCCTGTAGTCACCCAAAGATGGTCTCAAGTGTAGGTACAATCAGAAATTGATCCTTTACCGGCTTGTATCGCGGGTGTAATCCTGACAAGAACCGATACACTTGCCATTCTGCACGTTTTCCAATCTGTTTATCGCAAAAGCAGGCTGGAAGATAAGAAGTTCCTCAAACAAGCCAGTAAGGAGTCGATATTATTCAATTAAGGATGTATCTCCTTGATTTGCAGGCCAAATTCGCGTGTAAATATCTGAAAACCTCGTCTTGGTTGTCTTTTGGGAGTAAGCATTCTCAAGACTTTCCCACATTGCCTTTGCAGTTTCTTTGAAAAGAAGGTTTGAAGAAATATTTGGATCAACACTGTTGGTCATCCACGTGATCACTTGACAGTTGTCCACATATCAGTTATTATATTCCTTCTCCGTCTCCTTATGCGGATCTTTGGTGAGGAAATAGTTCTTTTGCTGACCACCAATAAAGACCTTGAAAGATCGAGACCATAGCACATAATTCTCGGAGCCCTTTTTGTTTGATAAACGTGCCCTGGACCATTACAGAGGAAGTTTGGTACAAAGGTTTGGGCTCAACAGAAGTCATGGTGGCCGCACAGGTCAAGAAATAGCGACCTAGAGAGTTCCTGTCGTCTTGATCAATCAAACCTCATGAGGGTTTAGTACTGCATCAATGATGATAAGCAATGTTGCAGAAGTCGGCAGTCGGTATTCGGTTGGCAGAGTCACTGACTAAGGATTAATTAGCAGTCGGGATAGTAATCGGATTTAGTCGGGCATTAGTTGGTTTGAATTTTTTTATTATTTTAAATATATAAATCAATTTTTATAACATATACTCATTTATATTCATATATTTAGCAGTTTTTATATTTTTAAGAGCTTAAAAATATAAAAAGAGAAGGAAAAAAGAAGCAAGTTAAGAACAAAATGTTTGGTACATAGTACAATCAGATGTTCAAAAATAAAAAAATATTTACAACATGCCCAAAAATAATACAAGCGAAAAGTAAGACAAGTGTCACAAGTCATTGGATTCAATCCTCAATGTCATCATTCAAGTCCAACTTTTCTTCTTCATCATCGCCTTCATCATCATCATCATCTTCTTCTTCTTCTATATCCTCAAGATGTAGCTCCTCCTCCTCATTGACCGTCGTAGCATTGGAGCTTGGCGATGGAGTTCCCTTCCACGTTCACCTCGTTGGCTCCTTCTTGGTTCCAAATTCTCTTCGGCACCAGTAGCATGTGCTACAATACCCCATGTCAGTCCGATACCTAGAAAAACCTCCTCATCATGAGCATCAACATCTCCGGTCCATTCAACCATATGTGCACGATCACGAGATGAGAGAGGATCTCTTTCTTTCTCAACTCGACGTTCCTGCAAGTTGGAATTGAAATGCACATACACAAGATCGTTCAGCTTCTTCATCTCCAACCTATTTCTCTTCTTGATATGAATATGAAGACAAAAAAATTAACTTTATACCAATTACTAATTTAAATTTTACTATTACTAATCGAATTGAGTAGGAGTGGAGTCATTACCGAGTCAAATGTACTCCAGTTATGCTCACATCTCGATGATGAAGACGTCAAGCTCAAGATTTTGATAGCCATAGCTTTCAAATGAGGCGTGTCATCTCCATGATTATGCCACTAATTAGCTATTAAAATAGAGAATCGATCAACTTAATAAAATAAATGATTAACATTAATAGAAAACAATGATTGAAATACCTGGATCAAAATTGCCATCATTTGTCATCCTCTGTCTCACAGCTAAAGACTTGCCAAAATCTCCACGATCAAGTCTATATGCCAGAAGCTCGTCCCTAGTAATTGCATCTTGTATATCCAAACCTGGATAAAATTTTTCCATGCAGTCCTTAAACCCTCTGCTGGATAAAATTTTTCCATGCAGTCCTTAAACCATATGGATAAAATTTTTCCATGTAGAATAAATGCAGGTTGGCTAAAGTGGAGAGGAGCCTCTGCTGTTCTCTGTGATAAGAAAATTCCTTTAAAAATTAAAGGAATGTTTTACAAAGCAGTCGCGAGACCTGCTATGCTCTATGGATCTGAATGTTGGCCTGTGAACCATAGACATGTGCAGAGAATGGCTGTAGCAGAAATGAAAATGCTAAGGTGGATGTGTGGACACACATGTAAAGATTGGATTCGGAATGATGCAATCAGAAAGAAAGCGGGTGTTGCTCCGATCGAGGATAAGATGTGAGAAAACCGCTTAAGATGGTTTGGTCATTTGCGAAGAAGATCAGCCGATGCACCAATTAGGAGATGCGAGTGTTGGGATGTTGAGCCGGCTAAGAGAGGGCGGGGGCGGCCCAAGAAGTGTTGGAAAGAGACCATACAAAGGGATCTTTGTTTTGTGGATATAAGCACGGGATTGACCCAAGATTGATCTGAATGGAGGTGGAGAATCCATGTAGCTGACCCTACTTAATTGTGGGAAAAGGCTTTGTTGTTGTTGTTGTTAGTCCTTAAACCCTCTCCTCACCACAACATCTGGATCACCATGAAGACTCAGTGTAGAAGAAAAATGGGTTCAAGTAATAAACTGCTAGATGCAATGGAGTATCGAGCCTCCCTTTGGCCTTGGAGGTAACAACATCCACAAAAAATTTATAAGATGACTCCACACCATTGAATGCTGCAATTATTTCCCGTTTGGCCTTTTCAAGCCCTCCGTAAACAAAGCCCATGGATGGGCGTCGATCTGCATCAACCACACGTAATAAACGAACCAATGGAGTAAAACTTTGATAGCATGTGTTGTATGGTTCCAGAACGTAGGGCTGAATTGTTAGAAAATCGGAAGCGAAAGCGTAAACATGTATAAAAGATAAAAACAAGAATAAGAACGCGGGATTCTTACGTGGAACCCTATTCCGTGAGGAGTGGGATGAAACCACAGGAGAAGCCCTCTACAGGGCGTGTTTGTCTATTGACTTTCTCATCTGTTACAGGAGGCCTGGGGCTCCTTATATAGCCTCCACAGGGCCTCCAAGTCCCACCACTGGACGATGTGGGACAAAATTCAGTGGTGGGGTAAACCACCTGTTACATAAGTGACGCATGCTCCAAATACTCTAACACTCCCCTTCATGCTGGAGCATGCAATGCTCAGCTTGGACAAACAGAAAGAAACTCAACTCACAATACATGACACTACAGACAATATCAACCGAATGCGCACAGTTGCTGCAGTCGAGGACGTTGCTTCTTATGACGTGCATGTGAGGAGGACGAACGGGCTGGAGTGTGAAACTGGATCTATCTGGTTCAGAGAATGGTACTCTACTCTGGAGTCCCTATGATACCACATGAAAACCCTTGCCCTCAATGGCATAGGGAATGATCCTCTGCTTTGGAGTCCCTATGACTCACATGAAAACTTTGGCCGACCAACAAGAATGACAAATGATTGGCATGCGTCGAGTCTAAATCTGAAAGTTGTAGAGTCTGAACATCTGACCGGTCTGGAAAATCTGACATCTGAATCTTAGAACAAGACATGTGACTCTACATATACTCCCCCTTTCTCCCATACTGGTCGGAATGGCATTGTTTGACCACGTTGGGAGAAGATAAGATAATACATAAACATGGGGATTAATAAAACATCACTTAGCCGATAATGATTTTTTTCCGGCTTTTCTCTATTTTTTTTTAACCACATTTTTTTTAAAATTCGTACGGCTTTTCTTTGTACGTGCCTCTTTCATTCATTTTTTTGTACTATGCGTACGGCTTTTTCAAATGTACGCGCCTTTTTTTTCTTTTTCTTTCTTTTTTTTAACAAAATACTTCGGCCCAAATATGGACCCAATACCTCTCTTCTCTCTCTCTCTCTTTTTTAAACACGAAACATTTCCAGCTCACTTGGGCTGGCAACCAAATAAACCTTTTTTTTAAAGGCCAGCGGGCCTAGGATTCCCACGATTGGGAAACCCTCTCAAAACCGCCCCCCGTATCTTCGGGTCGTGCGCCGCCACAAGGAAAGAAGTCAAGACTCCCGCGGGAGCCATCACACAGAAAGGAGGTCATCAGTTGCATCGCTGGGAGGGAGAGGAAGCTGCGGAGGCCTTTGGCCTAGAGTTCGGGTCCTGCGAATACCGAGATTGAAGATGGCGCTTGAGGAGAGGGGTGGGGCACCGCCGCCTGGGAGAAGGCTTGGAGTTGGAGCGGCGATGCCGAACTGCCTGGAAGATCTGGGGTTGCAGGGTCGCGCGCTTGAAGGGAGGGTCTCACCGCCGCCTCGCCGACTGGAAGATTGCGTGTGCACCGTGCAAGGACTCGCGCACAAGAGCTTGCTGGAGATGGACTTGGAGGGTCGTGCGCAGGCTGCACATCGCCTGGAGGAAGATGACACAGGATCAGGGGCGATACCCCCCCCTCTCGCGCCACCTTTGGAGGTTGTCTGCATCGCCTGTAAATTTTTTTCGATGTCGCTGCTATTTGGAATGCCACACGCTATTTGGAAGGCAATCGCCTTCCCTGGTCTGCGCGATGGGGAGGAGAAGCACGGCAGTGCGCCGCCATCATGTGCGGTAGGGAGTCACGCGCGCGGTGATGGGTCATCGCCTGGAGGAGCCTGTGTCGCCTGGATGCGCGCGGTGATGGCTCGAACAGGCTGCTGCCTGAGGCTTGCGCAGCCAAGGAGTTGTGCTGCTGAAGATGCTGCTCGCGGCCTGGAGGTGCCTCCGCCAGATGCGGGGACGATGGAGGAACTCGCCAGGCTTCTGCTTGGATCATAGGTTTCGAGAAAGAGACCTTCCACGATGCTCACGCTGCCAGAACAGAGATTAGGGTTCCTGACGGGAACCCTAGAACTTGGATCTTAAAAAACTCTGAATAATTTTCCTCTCAAATAACGAATAATATATCGAATCTTGAATAAAGAAAGAACTTGAAAAATCCTCGAGAATCGACCGCTCTTATACCATGTAAGAAAATCGGAAGCGAAAGCGTAAACATGGATAAAAGATAAAAACAAGAATAAGAACGCGGGATTTTTACGTGGAACCCTACTCCGTGAGGAGCGGGATGAAACCACGGGAGAAGCCCTCTACGGGGCGTGTTTGTCTATTGACTTTCTCATCTGTTACAGGAGGCCTGGGGCTCCTTATATAGCCCCACAGGGCCTCCAAGTCCCACCACTGGACGATGTGGGACAAAATTCAGTGGTGGGGTAAATGGATCCTGGAGGGATCCATTTACCCACCTGTTACATAAGTGACGCATGCTCCAAATACTCTAACAATACAATGGAACTCTGCAGCTTCTCCCTTCTTGGTCTTATACCACTTGCAGTTTCTCTACTCTTCTGAGGAAAACATCAATCTCAGCTTAGGCTCTCAAGAGTGAGAAAAGTGGTTGCAAATCTTATTTGTCCGGGCCTTGCATGTCCCTCTTGTTAGTGAACTTGCGCATCAAGCTTAAAATTTTGGTATGAGAGTAGATGAACACCGTAAGCCTTTTCACCTTTGTGATTGCACTTCTCACCGTTGTCTCTCTGTTTATCTCCTCCAAAGCAAGATCAATGGAGTACGCAACACACAGAGTCCACCAAATCTACGGATATTTGGTGACCGACAATCTTCCTGCTGCTACATTGGCGGATGCATTATCCGCCACAATCTGAACCACTTTATCCACTCCCACTTCATTCAGGCACTCTTCCACCAACTTGCAGATGTATTCCGCAGTGTGAGCCTCATCTGAGGCATTTATGGACTTCAAAAATGAAGTCTCCAAGATGCAATTAACACAAAAATTGATAATGCTCCTTCCTCGCTTGTCCGTCCACACATCATTCATCAAAGAGCATCCCGCCGATGTCCACATATCATGATGACCTTGCAATCCATCATGAATCTCCTTCACTGCCTTCTTCAGAAATGAACCACTAAGCTCATACCTTGTGGGAGGCTTTAGTTCAGGCCCGTACTTCCCAATAGCATCCACCATCTGCAGGAAGTTTTTCGTCGTCAATGCACTAAATAGAATCACCGATGTATATGCCCATTTGGATATGTACGGTCTAACCCTATCACGATAGTCCTTGGAGAATGCATCCTTGATGGTCATCTGACGTGATGACCCTTCCACTGCGACAGCTGCTCCAAGGATTCAGAGACTCGCGATCTCTTCGTCGAACCCGCATCTCTAGTGATATCAACTTCCTCCCTCATCTCATGAACATCAGCGACTTTCTGAGATTTCTTCCTGGCAACATCATCAAGGTATACAATCATCTTCTTCTTCGTTTCCTCATAAACCTTGGGACATGCAACAACGTTCCCTCTTCGGTATGCTAGTTGTTGCTTGAACTTATATACACCACCCTTGACAATCTTCTTGCACAATTTGCAAGTGACCATATTTGGATCCGTACGGCTCGCAAGGTAACCGTATTGCCATGCAGAATCAGTTGATCCCGACAGCACATAAACCGGAAGCAACATTCGCTGGAGGTGTAGTCATCTACATAATAAAAAAATTGACGAATTATGATATAAAAAAATCAGTGGCATGATATACAATACAATAAACCCTAAACATCAAGCATACAACATAATTGTAATTGCATACAACATAATTATAATTGCATACAACCTAAATAATTACTTACAACCTAAATAATTATTGTTAGAAAATCGGAAGCGGAAGCGGAAATGATAAACAGAGCATAGAAGAAAAAGATAAACATGGAAACACCATGATTTTACGTGGAACCCTACTCCGTGAGGAGCGGGATGAAAGCACGGGAGAAGCCCTCAACGGGGCATATTTTGCATTGCACTTTCTCATTGGATACAGGAGGTCTGGGCTCCTTATATAGCCTCTCCAGAGCCTCCAAGTCCCACCACTAGACGATGTGGGACAAAACTGTTGGATGTGTTAAATGGATCCTGGAGAGATCCTTTTACCCATCTCCCATACATGTGACACATATACCAAATACTCTAACACTCCCCCTCAAGCTGGAGCATGCAATGCTCAGCTTGGACAAACAGACAGAAACACAACTCAACGCTACAAGACACTACGGACAATATCAACCAAACGCGCATATTGCTGCAGTCCGAGGACGTTGCTTCTCATGCCGTGCAGGTGAGGAGGACGAACGGGCTGGAGTGTGAGTCTGTTGAATCTCCTCGTCGGAGAGCATGCGCTCTGAACTGTGCCTGTCAGAGTCGCTGCAACTGGAAATGAGTCTCCTCGTCGGAGTACTCTGGCCCGCCACAATAATGTGGACAACTGCTCCATCTCTGAAAAGGGCCGAACTGAAACAGGGCCGTGGCTGTGCAATCCTCGTCGGAGTCCACGGTCGTTGGAGAATGGAGTCTGAAAATAGTCTCCTCGTCGGAAGAACTGGGTCTCTCCCATCTGGCTCAGAGAATGGTGCATTGCTCTGGTGTACCTATGATACCACATGAAAACCCTTGCCAACATGGCATAGGAATGGTCCTCTACTCTGGAGTCCCTATGGCTCACATGAAAACTCTGGCCTAAACAACAAGAAGAATGATGGGGACCACGAAACTGAAGACCGCACACTCGTGCGTGTCTGAAACTAGACTCAGAATCAATCATCGAGTCTGAACAACTGTAGAGTCTGGAATCTGAATGGTCTGGAAAACTGCATGTGAATATCGAACATCTGAATAAACTTGTGACTCTACATATATACTCCCCCTTTCTCCCATACTTGTCGGAAAACATGGACGTCGATCAAGTTGGGAGAAGACAAAGAAATTAGGGGTATAAAACATTAATAAGCCGATTACATTTTTTTTCCCGTCTTCTCAAAACATGGATACATTTAGCCGTTTCCATTTTTTTTCGGCTCTCTTTTTTTTCATTTTTTGAAACATTTTTTAAGCCGTTAATTAATTTTTTTACGGCTTTCACAAATCTTCTTTTTTTAAACTTGCGTACGGCTCTTTTTTTTTGTACGCGCCCCTTTTTTTAACAAACATCTCCTCTCTTTTTTCTCTCTTTTTTTTCGCAAATAAGCGTACGGCTTTTGATATGTACGCGCCTTTTCTTTTTTTTTTTCGAACCACAATTTTTTTTCTTCATCGGCCCACTTGGGCCCAACACTCTCTTCTCTCTTTTTTTAACAAAATCTGCAAACTCTTTTTTTTGGGGCTCAAATAGCCTTTCATTTTTTTCCTTAATAAGCCGCCACCCCCGTTAGGGTTCCCACGATGGGAACCCATCAAACAGGACCGCCGCCCCTGGAGGGGGCTTCTTCTTCATCTCACGCCGCCCCCTGATAGGGGTTCTCTGCTCCATCAAACAGGACCGCCGCCCCTAGAGGGGGCTTCTTCTTCATCGTACGCCGCCCCCCGACATCAAACAGGACCGCCGCCCCTGCAGGGGCCTTCTTCTTCATCGCACGCCGCCCCCTGGTAGGGGTTCTCTGCTTGCACCGCCATCGATAGGGGTTCGGGCCTGCTCGCTGGGTTCGCGCCTGCTCGCTGAGTGGTGCAGGGTAGGAGATCCGGCGCAAGGAGTGCATAGGGGCTTCGGCGTCTGGGCGATGCGCGCCTTGGCATCGCGCGCCTGGGCGTTGCGAGAGGGCGCCGCCGGGGGGCGCTGCTCATTCTCCACGATGGCGGCGCTGATGGTAAAAGACTGAGGCGGAGGGTCTCTGGAATCTGCCTGCGCCCTGGAAGATACGATGCTTGATTTCGAAGGAGTTTTCCGCCTGGAACTGGGCGATGGCGAGAAGCGATATCCGCCTTCAGAGTTTCGTGTGGAACAAAAGGGTGTCTGACAGTGCCGCCTAGGGATGCGGTAAGACAGGAGGTTCCCTGCGGCTTGGTACCATGCGACCTTGCGAGTCGATCTGCAGAGTACTTTCACCGATCTCGGAGGAGGAAAACAATCGATTCATCGCATGAGATTTAGCGAAGATGATCTCCTTGACTGTGCAGACAGAGATGAACATGAGAGAGGCTTGAAGGATTTAGCCCAGCAAAAATTAGGGTTTCTTCGAAAACCCTAGATATTCTCTAACATGAGCCGATCTTCAACAATACATGAATCCGAATAATCTTTAAGAACAATCGAATCTCGAATAAAAACAACGAACAACAAATCCTCGAGAATCGAACCCGCTTTGATACCATGTTAGAAAATCGGAAGCAGAAGCGGAAACGATAAACAGAGCATAGAAGAAAAAGATAAAGACGGAAACACCATGATTTTACGTGGAACCCTACTCCGTGAGGAGCGAGATGAAACCACGGGAGAAGCCCTCAACGGGGCATATTTTGCATTGCACTTTCTCATTGGATACATGAGGTTTGGGCTCCTTATATAGCCTCTCCAGAGCCTCCAAGTCCACCACTAGACGATGTGGGACAAAACTGTTGGATGGGGTAAATGGATCCTGGAGAGATCCTTTTACCCATCTCCCATACATGTGACGCATATACCAAGTACTCTAACAATTATAATTGCATACAACATAATAATAGAACAAACCCTAAACATCAAACATACAACATAATTATAATTGCATACAACATAATTATAATTGCATACAACATAGCAATACAACAAACCCTAAACATCAAGCATGCAACATAATTATAATTGCATAGAACCCTAAACATCATGATATAACAAAAATCAGTGCCATGATATACAAGCAACAAACCTTAAAGCAAACATACAACATAATTATAATATACAATTCCCAACAATCCAACATACAACCTAAATAATTTGTCATTAGGGTTCTAGTGAATTGTATAGGCTATCGAGCATGCTCTGATCATATAATAAAATATAAAAGGAAAAAAACGAAAAAAAAACAAAACCCTAACTTGGGGTCCTGGGTGGCGAGCGTCGAGATGGCCTGGTGGGGATCGTCCTTCGGGCGGACGCGGCGTAGCTATGGAGGAGTGGCGAGGTGGCTTGGCGGAAGAGCGGAGCGACGATGGAGCAAAGGCGAGGTGGCGAGCGGGA